>CM021102.1:280164909-280911213 GCA_007115665.2 Sequoiadendron giganteum | reverse complement strand
GTTGAGGATTGAGGGTTGAGGGATTCAAAGGGTATAGGGGTTGAGGGATTAGGGTTTAAGGGTTGAGGGTTGAGGGTTGAGGTTTGAGGGATTAAGAGGGTATAGGGGTTGAGGGATTAGGGTTTAAGGGTTGAGGATTGAGGGTTTAAGGGTTGAGGGATTAAGAGGGTATAGGGATTGTGGGATTAGGGTTTAAGGGTTGAGGGTTGAGGGTTGAGGGATTAAGGGGGTAGAGGGATTGAGGGATTAGGGTTTAAGGGTTGAGGTATTAATATGGTATAGGGGTTGAGGGATTAGGGTTTAAGGGTTGAGGGATTAAGAGGGTATAGGGATTGAGGGATTAGGTTTTAAGGTTTGAGGATTGAGGGTTGAGGGATTAAGAGGGTATAGGGATTGAGGGATTAGGGTTTAAGGGTTGAGGATTGAGGGTTTAGGGATTAAGAGGGTATAGGGGTTGATGGATTAGGGTTTAAGGGTTGAGGGATTAAGAGGGTATAGGGATTGAGGGATTAGGGTTTAAGGGTTTAGGGTTGAGGGTTTAAGGGTTGATGGATTAGGGTTTAAGGGTTGAGGTATTAAGAGGGTATAGGGGTTGAGGGATTAGTGTTTAAGGGTTGAGGATTGAGGGTTAAGGGATTAAGAGGGTATAGGGGTTGAGGGATTAGGGTTTAAGGGTTGAGGGATTAAGAGCATATAGGGGTTGAGTGGTTAGGGATTTAGGGGTTGAGGGATGTATCTCCCACTCTCCCACTCTTTCCCTCCCACTCTATCTTTCTCCCACTCTCACCCTCTCTCCCTCCCTCTCTATCTACCACTCTCCGCTTCTCCCCTTCTCCCATTCTCTCCCACTCTCCCCCTCTCTCCCTCCCTCTCTATCTCGCACTATCCCCCTCTCTCCCTCCCACTCTATCTCCCACTCTCTCCCTCTCTCCCTCCCACTCTCTATTTCTCCCACTCTCCCCTTCTCCCTCCCTCTCTATCTCCCACACTTCCCCTCTCTCCCTCCAACTCTCTCCCTCTCTCCCCTTCTCCCTCCCTCTCTATCTCCCACTCTCCCTCTCTCTCCCTCCCACTCTCTTAGAAAATCCTATACTCTCAAAAATACACTAAGAAAACCAGATTTCACATAACGCGTGCACGTTATAATGCGAGCACATTTTTTACTCCACTAAAACAGTAAAAAAATCTATATACCCATGATTTGAAGGCCCACAATCTGCATATTCCCCTGGTTCTGCACGTGCTCCGACAAAAAATAGCTTTTTGATGATGTTGTGAAGTGTGCAAGCATCTTTCTCACATTCCATCACCTTTTCCATGATCTTTTTACCACCTTTGCATGAAATAGCAGAGTTTCCACATTGAAATACATATATTATCAATTGAGGTTTGAATTCCATTGAAAACTAATATACAATTGAAGTGTGGAAGGGAACAAGCTTTTGAACAAGTCAAATTGTTGTGGAGTTTGAATAAAGAAGAAGCTAAGGCTACATAATTGGTTGAACTCCTCCATTTGAAAGTCTGGTTTTTTTCGTTATGTGAAGTCCTTACAAATCTTCTTTCATTCGATTATGGCTTACTTTCATTTTTGTTTGTCATTATAACCTTAGGTTGTCAATGCACATTTTCAATTACCAAATTATATACACAATTATATACACTTGCCAATTATAGAAATTTAGAACCATTCACCAAAATTCATCCTTTAAGACAACTCCAAGCCTCTCCCATTCCTCTAAAGGGTCCAAACATCTTCAAAATACCCTACACAAGGTCAAAAGTTCATTACATAGACCACTCCTTCAACACTTTTTTAGGAACTAATATTCGTCTCATTACCATGGTACAAATCAAATTATCCAGCATGCCGAAGAAAAAGACAAAGAGGAAACTAACAGATGAAGAGAACGAAACCTTGAAAGAAAAGGAGAGAGTTCGGGTGGCAACATATCGTGAAAAGAAGAAATTGGAAACAATTGATGAAAACAAACCGATTATAGAGGAACCTCAACCGTCAAAAAGAGAATCGGAATTGGTAGCACAACAAGCATGAATGTGAAAGCATCATCGTAAGACAAATTCAGATATCGTAGTTGGAGACACACCCTCTATGACAAGTGAATATGAAGGGACACCATTAAGAACAAGCGAATATGGAGGGACACCATCTAGCACAAGTGAATATGGACGGACACCATCTACTACAAGTGAATATGGAGGGACACCATTTACCGCAAGTGAATATTGTTGGACACCATCCAACACATCTCAAGTTGAGAGTACATCATCACTCAAAATTGAAGAAGAAGGTATGCCATCATTCCCATGTGAACCTCAAGTTATGTCTTCTTCTCCACCCTCGATCAAAGGTATGCAATCTAGCCCACCTCAATTAAATATTGATGAAATTCCTAATGTTGAGATGTATGTACCTAGGAGAACACCACCAAGAATTTTGCGTAGAAAGCCAAAGTATTTGATTAATATTGATGATGAGATTTTGCAACACATGGAAGGTAAGATTTCAACACACACTTGTAGAAGATATGCTGATAAGATTTGGGAACAATTCTTTGAAAGGCTAAATGAGACTACAAGATATCAACTATTTGTTGAAATGATGCGGGGTGTAAAGTATAGGAACATCATGAAGACTCTTGGGTTGAGAAAATCGAATGCATCGAGTGAAGACACTATTGTGAAGAATCTAATGGATGCTTATGAGAGTGTGGGTAAGACCTCACACTCAAAGGATAGTAATGTCACCTGACGTGTCATTACATCAACTTTGGTAAGTTTTCAAACAAAGAGAGCTCGCCTAATTAAAAAGACTAGTGAAAAAACAGGAATTAGTAGAAAAACTTTATCAAGAGCCATTCAAAGGCGGCAAAGAATTGAGGGTAATGATACAAATGAATTATGGGCATTCTTGGGGAGACTGTCACGAAAAGATAAAGAAGTTGCCAAAGCCTTGAGAACACTAATTGAAGAGTATTGGAAGAATAACACAAGGCCATCTCCGAATCAAAGGGATGTGGTAAGAAGGAGAATCGGTAGTCGGAATCGTGAGCCACATCCAAAGCATTTTTTGGATATGACTCAAACCCAATTTTTTGGAAATTTGAAAATGATTATCCTCAAATTAGTATTTCTCAAAGATTTTTTGAACTGCTTAAACCTTTTTATGTCAAGATAAATCACACACGCACTACTTGTTGTTGTAGATAACATATTGAATTTTCTAACCATTACGATGTTTATCGTTCTATATGTTTAGATTTGCATACTAACGATGTTTTGCAGGATTGTGGCATAGAAGCCCCACCAAAATCTTCAAGAGAGTTCTTATCAATAAAATTATGTGAAATAGAGGATGGCCAGATATTCTATAGGACAACATGCTTGGATGGTTCATGCGAGCATTGCGGTGGCTTCCAGCGTATGCCAGTATGTCAACATATGGAAAGCATGGATGAGGTGGGACAAAAACTAGTAGAGTTCAGGAAGTATAAAATAGTGGCATATGCTACAAAAGATGGGTCTCAAGCAAAAAGGTGTGATTTGGTTATTGAGAAGATTCCAGTGTACAAATTTATGACCACATTTCGTGACAGTATACTGTCTTAGTATTCAATGCATACATATAAAGCCCGATGGCTGGACATGCAGTTCAGGCTATGCAAGGACACCTTTCTAGTTGGAAGCATAGTATATTTGGTTGACTTTGTAGAGAACTACACTCTACAACCACAACATGAGGTGCAATCACAATATTACAACTCCACACAAGTTTTGATATTTGTGCACATAGCATTCATTCATGCATCTGATAGTATAGATGAGGAAAGGAAGGTATTGAGGGAGTACCACTTTTACATTAGTGATGATCACACACATTCTCTAGAGTTCATGCAAGGTTGCTTCCAGATGTTCTATAGTGGTTTGGCTCAGAGGGGCATAGAATATGATCAACATATAATATGGTTTGATAACTGTGCAGCACGGTTCAAGAAATCGCGCATGTTCTACTGGTTGTGCAAGATGCATGTCATTACAGGTGTTCAACACATGTGGAAATTTTGTGAGGCTGGACATGGAAAGGGGGAGCATGATGGTGCAGGAGCATGCATGAAAAGAGAATTAGCATGAGAAGAGTTAAAGCATAAAGACAGTGCAAAGTTGAAGATGCAAAATCAATCATCAAGTGGTGTAATGCTTTGATGGGTCCAGGTAATGAAGGTACGTCTTCAGTTCGTAGATTTTTTTGGTTGATGGATGATACTAACATTGCACCATATGAAGACTGTTGTACACTAATAGGATCGAGTGAGGTACACTCTTTCCTTAGCTCAAATACAAGTTCATGGAGTATCGATACATGAAAGATGGCATGCTTTTGTTCTTCATGTACAATGCAAGACTGGAATGATTGTGAGTCAGGGGAGTGGGTTGACAAATGGTTCACAAGTTATCTTAGCCCACTTCACATGTATCGCCCTCTGATGGCATTGGAACTAACATAGATAGAATCATCAGTTGACTTTGATCACATATTAGATCTAGTTCAACTAGGTGATATATCTACTTTCTTAGCTGTTGAAATTCCATATCGTTAGATCTTACTTTGTACTGTATTCGTAATGTTGAAAAATTTCAAGAGATTTTTTGCACATATCAATACAGGGCATGTTTATGCAGTTATTGTAGATGAAGACAATGAAGAGGGAACAGACTATTACTTGTGTCGTTGTGTTGAGACCAAAAATAAATTGGAGGCCTCGGTTATAGATGGAGAAAACATCAAATACCCTACAGGCTCAGTTGTGGTTACTGGAACATGGCTTAGAAGGTACCCACATTCAAGTGTTAAACATTGGCTATTTCAGGACTTTGACATGCATCGTAAATTCTTCATTACTCAAACCTTGTCGTGGCATCCAATGTTCATTTGACCAAATATGGGGGTAGACCTTTGAACAAGACATTATGGAAGGTCTGTGAATCTGACCATGAGGCAATACTTGACACAATAAAGAGTAGAGTAGACCTGGATGGTTCGTTGGATTAATTTATAAGTATATGCACATTGGTTCTTATTAATTTATACTTGTATGCACATTACTTTGTTTGATGCCAATGCTATCATCTTCTTTTACAGTGATTGGTGTCCCCTTGCAAAAAATGCAGATATATGAGCCATCCAAGAGAATGTCAACCAGAAAAACAATGCAACATCCTTATTTTGATGCCTGCATGCAACATCTGTAGGTGCCTTCCATCTATTTTTATTTCATTTCTATTTTGGATGCTCTTTATTTTTCTCTTTTACTTTGTGTATTTGTAAGTAAACTACTAAGGGTTGATTGATCTTTTACTGCAGAAAATGCTGATTTAAGAGCCATCAAAGAGAATCTCAGCCAAAAAAGCAATGCAACATACTTATTTTGATGATTTTGACAAATCTCAATTCTGATTTCAAGCCATTATAAGAGAGCATGTGAAGCTTAGCGAAGGAATCTCAAGTTACTCATTTGATCTTAACCTCATAATGAGCACCTATCATGTAGACATTTAAAGAGAATCTTGAATGTATGAGTGACATTGTGAAAGATCTGAGAGAAATGAAGTGCCAAAGGCATTGTAATAAGATTTAATTGCATAATGAGATATACTCAAATATTGTAAGGTTGGAGTTCATGTTTGGTATGGTAGCACCTTGTTCTGTAAATGCCTTGAGTAGGAAAATTTGCAAACTTTGAATTTTGAAATGTAAACAATGTGAAAAAGGTCATATAAAGGTCATGTAAACAATTTGTACACATTTTTCTGCAACTTGTGTGACCAAGCGGACTATTTCAACACGTCCAAATAGGTATTTTTACGCTAGGCATGGTCCTCTTTTGCACCGAAACACGTGGAATCGCTCCGAGCTATGTTCCACCGGATCGATCCCTTAAGGGTCCAAAGTGCAAAATAGTTGCAAACTTCAGCATGCTATTACTTGGATACCGTGACACTTAAAAACTTCTCATCTGATCCAACAAAAATTTGTTCAACCCCTCTAGAAAAACCTCTCTCGGTTCTGGCTATCTTGCAGTTGTTTTCTCGTGGCAGCGGATTTTCACATGATGGAAAAGGTGTCAAATTCAAGTTGTGCAAAGTTACAAAGTGGTGCAACATTTGCTCTGCAACTCATGTGAACAAGTAGACTATTCCGACACATCCGAATAGGTATGTTTATGCTAGGCATGGTCCTCTTTCGCACCGAAACAAGTGGAATCGCTCCGAGCTATGTTCCACCGGATCGATCCCTTAAGGGTCCAAAGTGCAAAATGGCTACAAACTTCAGCATGCTATTACTTAGATACTATGATGCTTAGAAAATTATCATCTAATCCTACAGGATTGTGTTGAGCTTGTCTACAAAAATCTCTCTCGGTTTTGGCTATCTCAGAGTGGTTTTCTAGTGGTGGCGGATTTTCAATTGGTGGAAAAAGCATCAAATGCAAGTAGTGCAAAGTTGCAGAGTGGTGCAACTTTCGTTCTGCAACTTGTGTGACCAAGCGGACTGTTCCAACACGTCCAAATAGGTATTTTTATGTTAGGAATAGTCCTTTTTTTCACCGAAACATGTGGAACCGCTCCGAGCTATGTTCCACCGGATCGATCCCTTAAGGGTCCAAAGTGCAAAATAGCTGCAAACTTCAGCATGCTATTACTTGGATACCATGACACTTAGAAACTTCTCATCTAATCTTACAAGAAGGTGCTTGATCCCTCTAGAAAAACCTCTCTCGGTTTTGGCTATCTTGAAGTGGTTTTCTTGTGGCGGCGGATTTTCACATGATGGAAAAGGTGTCAAATTCAAGCTATGCAAAGTTGCAAAGTGGTGCAACTTTCGTTCTGCAACTTGTATGACCAAGCAGACTATTCCAAAATGTCCAAATAGGTATTTTTATGCTAGGCATTGTCCTCTTTCACATCGAAAGATGTGGAATCGGTCTGAGCTATGTTCCACCGGATCGATCCCTTAAGGGTCCAAAGTGCAAAATAGCTGCAAACTTTAGCATGCTATTACTTAGATACCGTGACATTTAGAAAATTCTCATCTAATCCTATAGGATAGTGTTGAGCCTATCTACAAAAATCTCTCTTGGTTTTGTCTATCTCGGAGTGGTTTTCCAGTGGTGGTGGATTTTCACTTGATGGAAAAAGCATCAAATGCAAGTAGTGCAAAGTTGCAGAGTGGTGCAACTTTCGTTCTGCAACTTGTGTGACCAAGCGGACTGTTCCAACACATCCAAATAGGTATTTTTACACTAGGAATGGTCCTCTTTTGCACTGAAACACATGGAATCGCTTCGAGCTATGTTCCACCGGATGGATCCCTTAAGGGTCCAAAATGCAAAATAGCTGGAAACTTCAGCATGCTATTACTTGGATACTGTGACACTTAGAAACTTCTCATCTCATCCTATAGAAAGACATTCAACCCCTCTAGAAAAAACTCTCTTGGTTTTAGCTATCTCGGAGTGGTTTTCTCGTGGTGGCGGATTTTCACATGATGGAAAAGGTGTCAAATTCAAGTTGTGCAAAGTTGCAAAGTGGTGCAACTTTCGCTCTACAACTCATGTGACCAAGCAGATTGTTCCAATGCATCCAAATAGGTATGTTTATGCTAGGAATGGTCCTATTACGCATCGAAACATGTGGAATCACTCCGAGCTATGTTCCACCGGATTGATCCCTTAAGGGTCCAAAGTGCAAAATGGCTGCAAACTTCAGCATGCTATTAATCAGATACCATGATGCTTAGAAACTTCTTGTCTGATCCTATAGGATTGTGTTGATCCTCTCTAGTAAAAAATCTCTCAGTTTTGGCTATCTCGGAGTGGTTATCCAGTGGTGGTGGATTTTCACTTGATGGAAAAACCATCAAATGTAAGCAGTGCAAAGTTGCAGAGTGGTGCAACTTTCGTTTTGCAACTTGTGTGACCAAGCGGACTATTCCAACATGTCAAAATAGGTATGTTTATGTTAGGAATGGTCTTTTTTTGCACCGAAACATGTGGAATCGCTCCGAGCTATGTTCCACCGGATCAATCCCTTAAGGGTCCAAAGTGCAAAATAGCTGCAAACTTCAACATGCTATTACTTGGATACTCTGACACTTAGAAACTTCTCGTCTAATCCTACAGTAAGGCGTTTGACCCCTCTAGAAAAACCTCTCTCTATTTTGGCTATCTTGGAGTAGTTTTCTCGTGGCGGAAGATTTTCACATGATGGAAAAGGTGTCAAATTCATGTTGTACAAAGTTGCAAAGTGGTGCAACTTTCGCTCTGCAACTCATGTGACTAGGAAGACTGTTCCAAAATGTCCGAATAGGTATATTTATGCTAGGCATGGTCCTCTTTCACATTGAAACACATGGAATCGCTCTGAGCTATGTTCCACCGGATCGATCCCTTGAGGGTCCAAAGTGCAAAATAGCTACAAACTTCAGCATGCTATTATTAGATACCATGAAGCTTAAAAAATTATCATCTAATCCTATAGGATCATGTTGAGCCTTTCTACAAAAACCTCTCTCGGTTTTGGCTCTTGGAGTGGTTTTCCAGTGGTGGCGGATTTTCACTTGATGGAAAAAGCATCAAATGCAAGCAGTGCAAAGTTGCAGAGTGGTGCAACTTTCGTTCTGCAACTTGTGTGACCAAGCGGACTATTCCAACACATCCAAATAGGTATGTTTATGCTATAAATGTCCTCTTTTGTAGTGAAATGTGTGGAATCTCTCCGAGCTATGTTCCACTAGATCGATCCCTTAAGGGTCCAAAGTGCAAAATAGCTACAAACTTCAGCATGCTATTACTTGGATACCTTGACACTTAGAAACTTCTCATCTAATCTTGTAGAAATATGTTCGATCCCTCTAGAAAAACCTCTCTTGGTTTTTGGCTATCTTGGAGTTGTTTTCTCGTGGCGGCGAATTTTCACATGATGGAAAAGCTGTCAAATTCAAGCTATGCAAAGTTGCAAAGTGGTGCAACTTTCATTCTGCAACTAGTGTGACCAAGCGGACTATTCCAACACATCTGAATAGGTATGCTTACGCTAGGCATGGTCCTCTTTCTCACTGAAACACGTGGAATCGCTCCGAGCTATGTTCCACCGGATCTACCCCTTAAGGGTCCAAAGTGCAAAATAGCTGCAAACTTTAGCATGCTATTACTTGGATACCGTGACACTTAGAAACTTCTCATCTAATCCTACAGAAAGATGTTGGACCGCTCTAGAAAAAACTCTCTCGATTTTGGCTATCTTGGAGTTGTTTTCTCGTGGCAGTGGATTTTGACTTGATGGAAAAGGTATCAGATTCAAGCTGTACAAAGTTGCAAAGTGGTGCAACTTTTGCTCTGCAACTCGTGTGACCAAGCGAACTATTCCAACACGTTCGAATAGGTATTTTTATGCTATGTATGGTCCTCTTTCATACCAAAACACGTGGAATCGCTCCGACCTATGTTCCACCAGATCGATCCCTTAAGGGTCCAAAGTGCAAAATGGCTACAAACTTCAACATGCTATTAGTCAGATATCGTGACACTTAGAAACTTCTCATCTGATTCTATAGGATAACGTTGAGCCTATCTATAAAAACCTCTCTCAATTTTGGCTATCTTGGAGTGGTTTTCCAATGGAGGCAGATTTTCACTTGATGAAAAAAACATCAAATGCAAGCAGTGCAAAGTTGCCGGGTGGTGCAACTTTCATTCTGCAAATTGTGTGACCAAGTGAACTATTCCAACACGTTCAAATAAGTATGTTTATGCTAGGCATGGTCCTATTTTGCACCAAAACATGTGGAATCGCTCCGAGCTATGTTCCACCAGATCGATCCCTTAGGTTGGAGGAGTCCTAAGTTGCAAATTTGTAAGTTGCTTAAAGCAAAAAATTTGAAATGATATTGAATGGCCCACTTAGCACTCATTGCATCTAAGTGATACTCACAGGGTGAGGCACTAGGCCTTCTCAGGAGGTCACCCATTCCAGTATACTCTAGCTCAAGCACTTAACCATGAAGTTTTTTCCCCAAGGTTAAGCCCACTTAGCTTGCAACCCCATTTGCAAAACCTTCAGCAAGTGTTGTGCCTTATGAAACATTCATTATAGAGCCCCTTTAGCTCATCAATTGATA
Organism: Sequoiadendron giganteum; assembly: GCA_007115665.2. Lineage (NCBI taxonomy): Eukaryota > Viridiplantae > Streptophyta > Pinopsida > Cupressales > Cupressaceae > Sequoiadendron > Sequoiadendron giganteum. The sequence continues at coordinate 280,901,015 of CM021102.1, read as the reverse complement.
AGTAGGAGGTATTTTCTACAATGTGTCAAATTGTGATATTGCTATCAGGATTCCATTGAGCAGTCATTCGTAGTATTAGATATAGCTCTAGCTTCTACAGTATTGCACATGATTGTAGATAGTTTCAAAGATCTAGATAACATCAATAGTTCACATTACTCAAGAAGGATGAACATCTAAGACATTTGCAGAACCCTCTTGTGGACTTAGGGTTGCAATATTTGATCTACAACATGTTCCACCATTTCTTCAGTAGGATCAAGAACACACATAATGAAGGTGTGTTTGTAGCCATGAAAGATTATGGTTCGAACTATCTAGGAGAGTGATGTTTTATCTCGACCAACCATATCTATACCATGGTTTGTTTGGAAACAAGGATGGGTTCTCTCTTCATTGGCATATACATTATTCCTCGATGTGTTCACACCAGTGTTGCAAGACTAGGACTCGCCTCAGACTTGACAAGCCATTTTTTGACTTGGACTCGGGCTCGAAGCCCAGACTCGACAAATAGAAGAACCTAAGAAATTCAAAGATTTGTATGGATTTAAAACTTGTTTCATGCACCCTTTAATAAATAAACCTTAAAGACACAATAGCATCATCAAATAGAAATTACTATGATCCCATACACAAACATACATCAATCACATAAGTATAAGCACAAATTTTAGCTAAAGGAAATAACACATTTAGATATATAAACATCGTGATATTGCTATCAGAATTCAATCGTGTAGTTTTACAAGTCAAACTCATTGACCCATGATTCATCATTAGTGGTTCACAAGAACCCATCTCTCATGATAATGAATGGTTCATAAGGAGGAAGATAAATCTTCATACATTTCTTCTATCACAAATGAGATAAGTGCTTGGTTTCATGAAGGTCATGAGACAACCATTAATGGGGAGTGGATACATGAAGAACTGATGGAGAATGATAATGGCTTTAGACCTACTATAAAGGAATGTTTTTTTTCATTTCAATGATGCAAGAGGTTTTTGGTTTCACTACCAAAATGAGCCTATGAAGAATGCATGTGAAACTCCTTTTGACCTTGAGGGTGTTATTACTCCATTTCAAGGATCATGCATTGAGGATGACATAGATCAATGCTAGGGCTAACCAATTAATAATTATACAAGTGAATAAGTCAAACATGTACATGTCAATAAGGGAAGTACAAGTACTCAAAAACACGTAAGCCTCAAAAATTATACACACAAATACATAGTATACACAAATTAAAACAAAGTATATGCACGAATACAAGGTATATGCATGAAAACATGCAAGCCACAAAGTATACATTCGAATGCACGTAAGTCACAAAGTATACACGTAAGTTGTAAAGTATACACTTGAATACACGTAACTCATATCTATTGAACCATCAATTTAGAATGCAAATATGGATAGGCATCGATAAAAGATATTTGTATTAGCCAAATAGCCATGTAGGCATACATCAATATAAGTTGATACAAGTATGAAATATATGTACAAAATAGCCATATAGGCTTATGAGAATGCCATCTAGGCATACAATGTCAAATATGTCCAATAAAAAATATGTACAAAACTGCCATGTAGGCATACAACAATGGACTCTAGAATCAAAAGTCATTGCTCTCCATGCCCTAGAAATAAAATATTTCCCTTTCCTTTTCGCTCGGATGGCGATAGGTCTGTCACTCATTTTTGCTGCGCTCGTGGAGTGCTCCTGCTACTCCTCCTAGGGTTTAGTTCATGGTGAAGTTTTAACTGTTACAATAAGAAGTAAAGACATGAATATATAGAAATTACATTATAAAAAATGATATATTTGACAAAATAATCACTTACAACCATCTCACGATCTATCTCCATGAGGGAAATCTCCTCACTAACTAGCATCTATAACAACAAATGTAAATTAAAATTTACTAATTTGCCTCATACCTCTTCTGTCAGAGCCATCGAGGATTGTATAGCAGATGTCACACCAATATCCATTGCCCTCGTCACATTCAGAGGTGTATCGTCTCACAACAACTGAAAATAAAACAAAAAATTATTCAACATAATCAACAATGTGCATGTATAAACTACACAAATCTATTAAGTACTTGATTCATTAGTTAAACTCTTTATTCTATTACCTACGTGAATGTTTGAGTAAATCCACCACCACTAGGAAATGTTCCATCAAAACCTCCAATATTAGTCTGTTCAACATCCAAAATTGCATATTAAATTACCATTCGTAAAACAATGCCATTAATATGCAATAAACTTATAATTGTTTAATAGTTATATACCCTAGCGATAGGTGTACTACAAAAATAGGTTGGTGGGGGGCTAGTGTATCTAGTCTCAACACTGTGACCCTGCAATTTTATTAAAATCATAAAATATTTTTAGTTAATCTTGCATTTCAAAATTGAAATTTAATAAATTAAATTCATTGAACACATGCACTAACTTTTACCTGACTATCAATGCCATATGCCTCATGATAAATGTCAACTACCCTCTCCATCTCCATAGCTACAGATGGATCCTACGTACCAGTCACCTGAGGGTCGGTGGGGTCATGTGAACAAGTAGCCCCGCAAGATTGACACACATGTGTTCAAAGGCCACCACTAGAAGACTCCCCTGGATGGCGCTGTAGAATAGGGCTAGTATGATGGATGACACTCTGGGTCAAAGTGCTGATTGCCTACAATGTATCTACGCCAACACTTTCCTTCACGATGGAAGGCATAACAATGTTCTCATGAGGTGGCCTAGCGAGAGATCGTCTACCTTGCCGTGTAGGATCTGACTGTGCACCAAGTCTATCTTGAGCTGACCCCCCACCTCTCCCCTAGAAATCTCTCATATCAAAATAATTTGGGATTTTGTTCAATATGAACTCACTGTATAGTTTGCTAAGGAAATATTGTGGGACCTCACAATTGTTGCACGGTGGGTAATCGAAGACCATGTACCACCTATCATAAAACCACTCCTTCATTTGTTGGTGGTGGCACCAATGGATAGGAAACCTCTTCACATTGAGGGTAAGATTTTGATTTGTGTGTGGGTCGGTGAATAATGAGCACAAATCACCTTTTGTTATTTTTAAATCTTTCACATCCTTGTATGATAGTATATTTGCATAATATTCCCTAGCTGCCTGCCTCCTATCTTCCCATCCAGTTATTTGTTTGCTAATTGAATCTATGTTTGTTAACATATCTTTCAATGAATTTTCTAGGGTCATTATTTTTGTGGTTGAACCATTTGGATCATTCAACCTATTGATCAAATCCTCAATTTGTTTTTTGTTGTTCTCAATTTCACTCATTAAATTTTGTTGAGTGCCAGGAGGGGGTTGATTGATTGGTGGAGGAGGTTGATGTTGTGGTTGATTTTGATCTTGAGGATTTGGTTGGTCCTCCTATTGAGGATTTTGAGGGTTTGCAGGTTGATTTGCATCTCCTAAAAATTCAAACAAATAGATATCAAATTCAACCTAGAACTAGCAAATTCAAAACAAAAACCATAGAATCCTTACCTCTTACAGCTCCTCATTGTCGTGGCACCATCGTTGTGAAGAAATACAGATCCTTGGTGAAGAAATTCTTCTCCTAGAATGCGAGCGCGATATTTTGGGGTTTTTGGCCATGGGTGCAACAAAAAAACCAGTCGAAATACAAATGAGAGATTTGCATTTTTTTTTTCTTTTAACAATTGATAACACGAGCACGTTATAACATGCTCGTGTTATGTCTTTGTATTTGTATCCATCGAGACCTTGCCTAGGTTTAATGAAAACCATAATGCGAGCGCATTATAACACACCCATGTTATGGTTTTCAACTTTTTTTTTTAGGGTTTCCACGGAATTGCTACCCATTTCCATGCACTCGCCCCTTGATTCAATATTGTTTAATCTTGAGCATTCATCTAAAAAAATGAAATCTAGATATAACAATCCTCTTCATCCTTGAAAACGATCAGAGAATTGACATCTTTTGTGCAATGAAGTAATGCTAAATTGTCATTCAATTTCTCAAGAGATTTCACACACATCTTTGACCACCATTAACACACATTGGAGCTTTTGCAACACATAATGGAGGCTTCACATTGATTACAACAATCCAACATTCAACATCATTGTGAATACACTTCATTACAGGATGGGAGACTTTATAGTTTATTGAATTCATTGTTTTTTTCTTCAATTGTTTCATTGAGTTCATTAATTTATATTGTTCATTTCATGAGCAATGGGTATGGAATCATAATCTTTCTTTGAATTAATCTTTTTGTTTAATTCATTTATGTGTATTTTTGTATGCTTTTTGATTTCCCCCTTACAACATCTAGCACGCTCGGTGGGACCTTAGTCCTTAATATTAATGTTTCCTCAATTTTTCCTAAGCAATTATAGGTTTCAGAACGCAGTCGCATTTTCTAAAAACACAGTTGAATATTTTCATGCATAAGTTCCAAAATATTTATTGCAAATGTTTCTCAATTTTACTACAGTTGCCCCTTTTTTCCTATCATAGTTACAGTTAATTTGGACACTTTTGAAAATTTAAACCACTTCTAATAGAAACAAGTTCACAGTTATATGTTTGGACCATTATTGATTCCAAAAATAGGTCCATAATTGCACTAAGAAGGACCGCTTTTGATGAAAATTTAGACTTTTTCTCTGTTCTTTTGATTTAAAAAGTATAATTAATTTTGATGATTTGTAATGCTAATAGGTGATTGTTTTGGGTTTTTTTTGGAAAATTACTAACATATCTTGTGCAACTCTTGCAGGATTTATGGAACCATATTCTATGAAAATGATTTACTAACAATTTGATTGTAGAGAAGGTGAAGAGTCCAATTCCAATTTTTTTTTCAAAAAACAAAATTAGTTTAGAAAATTTGTCAATTTGATGTTGTAAAATTGAACCCACAAACTTGGACATTTCAAATTGGTGATCTTAAAATGAACTTTCAAAAGATTTCCTAGTTTAGAAAATCTTTCGATTTGGTGCTATAAAATTGAACCCACAAACTTACACATCTCGAATTGGTGATCTTAAAATGAACTTTCAAAACCTTTCCTAGTTTAGAAAATATTTCAATTTGGTGTTATAAAACTAAACCCACAAACTTACACATTTTGAATTGGTGATGTTAAAATGAACTTTCAAAAGCTTTCGTAGTTTAGAAAAACATTTCAATTTGGTGCTCATAAAATGGAATGCTCTCTTTTGACCAATGCCTTTCATATTGTTGACGAACGAACAATTTTATTTTGTTGAGCATATTAAGACAAGGCCATTAAAAACACTCAAGTTTGGTGCTTAAAATTGAGCAAATACATTCCTATTTGCACATTGCTATCTACTTAATTGAAATCCAGAACACTTCAAATTTGGTGCACATAAAAAGTGAATTGCTATCTTGTTCACACTTCGTTCATTTTTTTGGGATAGTGTCGCTCGAGGGGCTTAGAAAGAATAATTGTTATGGATTGTATGCCATGTTTTTCGTGTTCGGAAAACTAAGTGTCTATCCTCTCCCCTCACGTCTTTTGGTGATCTTGGGTGATGAAAAGCACTTTGAGTTTCACATTCATTTTATTTCAAGCATCACCTTTAGAGGGCTTGCTTTTGACACACATCTCATGTTGGAGAACTCAAAGGCGACTCTAAGTAGCTTTTCCCCTCAGCCCACTATATAAATGGTCAAGTTCAAACACCAAATGACCTAATATGTGATTACTTGGCCATCAGTGCTATTTAGAATGGGGAGGTACCTTTGTGTATATATGGCCCCTAGTAGGAGTGGTTAAATATTTTAGTAGCTTGTTGGGAACTAGCCAAGCATTGGATCCCCTGAGTAGTGACTAAGAACCATTATACTAGAGGCCACCCTCTTTATCCAAAAAATTATTTGAAAGTGGTGCATAAAAAATTACTTTCGAGAAGTTACTTACCAAGTCCAATTTATGGTTGAGTTGAAATGCTCTCCATAAGTTGCATGTAAAAACATCCCTTGGGGGCATGAGGTAAGCTCACCTAAAATAATGTGCCTATCTCTAAGTTGTAATGATTTTCTTCACGAACTTGCCAAAATTATTCATTACTTTGGACATCAAACACTTTGCTTGATTTAAAAGGAACACATCAAAACAAAAATTAAACTTGGTTATCAAATTTGAAACCCTTTGGACTTAGTGTGAATACCTTTTGAAAAGAGCCCTATATTTGCATTCTTTAAAAGATATCTTTAAAAAATATCTCTAAAGGTTTCCAAATATTTAGCCTTACATTTCAAGTCACATTTTGGACCAATGTCAACATTAGGAACTATGGTTTTAGTATCTTGACTTTCACAAACTTTGAGCTTGTTTGGAAAGAAACTCACTTAAAATATAGACATTTAGAGTCAAATTGCTTTTGATTGTTGTGTTATATGGTATCACTTGCAAAATTCTCAAAACTAATTAGACCAAACAAGACATCAAAACTACAAACTTGTCCGAACAACTGCTTAAATTAAAATTGGAAAAACAAATAGAATAGAAGCTACTATTGCAACTATTTTTGTCGCTTTTGACCTAAATATTGCCGCAGCTAATCTGCAATAGACCACTATTACTCTCTAGTTTATGAAATTCACTGTCAAAATCTTTTTGCTTTTGAAAAAAAAACACAATTGACCTAAAATGTCTGCTATTGATCCTAATAGTACTACAGTTGACATAAAATCTGACTGCTTTTGACCAAACTGCCACTTTTTTTTCACTATTCACTAGATAGAAAAATTGCAATAGAAGCCACTTTTTATTTAAAACTTACCATAGTTTACTTTCATATTTGGCCATTATTGACCTTAAAAGGGTCACTTTTGTCTGAAATTACCACTACTACTCTAAAGATTGCCAATATTGCGCTATTTTCTGGTGAAAATCATAAACCAATTTTAAACTGGTTAAATATTTTTAGAACAAAAACAATAAAACTTCCAAAACACCTCATATCTACATCAGTCCATATCCATTTGAAAAATCAAACACCCCAACCTAGTTTTAGGATTAAAAATCAAAACAACAAACTTAGATTATGTTGAAATGCACAAGACAACTGAGAGGGGGTGGGGGTGAATCAGTTCTATCAAATTACTTCACTTATAAAATTAATCAATTCCTCTTTATCTTCAATCTGTTATTAAGTGTGAATATGAAATGCAAATAACAGGAAGAAAATATCAGAGACACCAGATTTACATGGAAAACCCAATGAGGGAAAAACCACAGTGAGGATTAACTCACAATATAGTAATACATTTGAAATATCGGATAGAAAGGCTCACTGCCAGAGAGCTCCCTGCCCAGATACAAAGGCTCACTACCTAGATTAAGGGCTCACTATTTTGAAAGAGGCTCACTACCTATAGAAAATAATAGAGATAAATAAATATCCACCACAAGGTTCCACACACTTCACAACTTGATTAGAAGATTGTAGACACCATCAGCTCACTGCTTTCAACAATTTAACACAATGAAGTACTGTTGCCATAATTCACTCTTACACACTCTATTTTTTGCACTTGTTTGCACAATTATTTTTCTCAAATCAAATGATGTGTGGATGATCAATTTTTGACAACTTGATTTTCTTTTATACTATCTTCAAGCTTAGAAACATTCACCAAGGTCAACTATACAATTTCAAATTGCAAATTCAAACTAGGTTGGCTACTCAACATTCCCGCAGTGGATAAGAATGTGAGAGGACCTATTACATATTTAATTTAGGACCCAAACAACATTTTGGATCATGCACATGCTTTTTAAAATCGATGCAAAAGCTTAATGTACCATGTAAACACTAGGTCAACAAAACCTAATGAAAACACTAATGATCTTTGAAGTACGTGCATCACTAGCAAGATAATCACACATGGATTTCTCAGCACGCTTCACCAGACATCTCACCATCTTTGAGAACACCTCAGATACATCTACAACAACTTCAACAAACTTCATTCAAAGAAAACTCTTCACCAGTCCATCTGAGACAACCAAAAAAACATAGGAGGTATGGAGCAAGTCTTCCGAAGCACCAAACCACAAGAGAAAATGTCAGAACATATGAACCATCAGAAAGAGTCATCTCCCAAATCTGCAAGTCTAAAACCAAATATTAGAAGACTATAGAGCAAAAACACTTCTCCTAGTCCACAACTAGATAGTTTTTCCAAACCAGTTCACACACCGGTGAACATAACTTTTACTCTCCATAGAACCAGAAGCTAAAAATTAGGATATATGATCCATTGAAGCTTATGAACACATGTACAAATCAGCATAAATATAATATCAACACAGAAGAAATGTGGAGTACAATATCATAGAACACTTAGAACACACTTCAACATTACTTTCATTATTTCTCAAATTTTCTCAAAAGCACTTGGAAAATATAAAACTTACTCAACCTGTACTATATTGACATCAATAAAAACATTAATGACAACACCACCAAACACATTTCCATACTTGCAAAAAATTATTCCTTTACTCTCGATTTCTAAGATACCAACATTTTCTTGCACGTCAAGGCTAGTTCAAGTAGATCTTCAAAACATATCCTCTAGAAAATTGAATGAAATATCAATCAAAGTTTTCTAAACATTTTGAGTTCCAATTTTAGCATCATTTCCAAAAATATTCACCAAACATCACTCACTTTATGACCATTTGGCATCCTACCGCTCCATCTCAACAACCAGATCTTACTACACCTATCATACAACCAAATTTCACACAAGTTGAAGGTGAAAAAGCATACATTGGCATTAGTTTGAGAAGTTTCATGTTTGATAAAAAGGAAACACCAAATCAGTGGAGAAACACAAATAATATCCTAGACAAAGAAGAATGAAAGGCCGATCTTGTGGCCAGAAGGCCAATATTACCACCTCCTGCGTGGCAATAGAAAATATTGGCTCACCCAAAATACCATCCTTTAAAAATAGAAAATCTGAAAAACACGCATCATTCCATTCCAAACTTAGTGATCACAAAAATTTCCAAAGGTCTTGGAATTTTTTATGACAACCATGAGATCCCAACAAAGAAAAAAGATGGAAGGCATATCAAGCATGATGTTTCCTTCTTCAAGGTATTTAGTAATAATTCTTAGGATTTCATATTGGATGGTTGATGTAAGGAAACATATAAGAAGAGTCAAACAAACATATTTTTGGGATAGTGCAATGATGTGGAAGCTTATAGGTTATTTGATCTTATCACTAGAGATATTTACTTTAGTAGAGATGTACAATTTTATGAGTCTTTCAAATAGATGTATCCTCCATATACTTCTTCCTCACTACCTACTCTAACTTCTTCATATCATGAGGATAGCTTTCCACTTGAGGATACTTTAGATGATAGTAATGATCCACCACCTCCTACAACTCATATTTTCCCCAATTAGTCCCACACTTCTATTCAAGATGTTTTTCTTTTATTTGGTGATCCTATGACCTCTCACCACACTTGCTCAAATAATTCCAACACTAGTATTATAAGTCATCTTATATCTCCAAACCCACATTTTTCAAAGGCTTTGTGAATTCTAGGGTGGAATTTTTCTATGGAAGAGGAGTGTTATCAATTGATGAAGAACCATACATGGGTTTTTTTTCTCTTCCTAAGGGAAGAAATATAGTTTGGTATAAGTGGGTGTACTAAGACAAGTATGGAGATGATGGTTCTATTGAGATATACAAGGAATATCTTGTAGCCAAGGTTTTCCAAAGATTCAAGGTATTGACTAATCATATATATTTTCCCCTATAGCCAAGATGAAGCCACTTCACCTTGTTAATTTTATTATTGCATCTTAAAGATGGAAAATGTATTAGATGGATGTGATGAGTAACTTTTTACATGGTTATCTTCATGAGGAGATCTACATGGAGTAGCCTTGATGATTTTTCTAAGGCTCTTCACTTTTTTTTAGGTTTTGGTATTCTTTATGGTTACAAAAAAATCCCTTGTTCCTTGCTACGAGAATATTGATGGTTTCTTTCTTACATCTAGTTTCAATCCATACAACTCAAATCATGCCATTTACAGTTGAAAACTTGGATATATGATATTTTGATACTATTCTTATATGTTTATGACTTGATTTTCATGAGCAATTCCTCATCCATGTTTTAGGATACTCAACACATTATGATGACACACTTTAACATGATAGATATTTGGCTTCTAAATTTCTTCCTTTGTCTTTAGATTATGAAGTATACTAAGGGGATATAAATAGAAAAAAATAATTCAATTGACTTGCTTCATTAGTTTTATGTGATTGAATGTAGGATGATACCTACACCATTCATGTCTAGTGTCAATTTGACTACCACTTGCACAACACCTAGTGTTCATTATACTTTGTATAGACATTTTGTCGGTAGTATTTTTTATTTGACACACACTTTTCCATATATCACCTTCACTATTGGGCTAGTCTCCCATTTTTCACATGACCCTCGTGAGAAACATTAGAAGGAAACTAATAATATCTTTAGGTTTATTTAGGATACTATGATTATTTTTAACATTTAGTACACACTAGGAGCTTCATAAATAGTAGTCTAGATATTGACTTAGATTGGGTGGATGATTTTGACTCATGTAATTCTACTTAGGACAATTTTTCTCCTTGTTTTTGGTTTATTCGCATGGTCTTGCAAGAAGAAAACCTCTATTATATTATCATCCAATGACGTTGAGTATCAAGGAGTAGTTCTTGTTACCCAAGAGGTACTATGGCTTTTAAAAATTATGATAGAGCTTGGTCTTTGACCTAATCATCTGACTATACTTTGGTGTGACAACCAAAGTTCCATTCATATTTCAGGAAACCTAGTTGAACATCAATAGAAAAAGCATATTGAGATTCACATGCACTTCCTTTAAAAAACAATCTAAGATAGTATTCTCTTCTTATAGTATTTTCATACTGAGGATTAGGTTGTAGACATCTTCACTAAAACCTTCGCATTACCTCACTATCTTACTTTGCACCATTTTATTGGGGTGAATGAAGTTGTCCTTTGGGGGCCTAGAGTCCTCTTTTCTTTATATATAGTTCTCTTTTTTGGAGAAGAGTATTTTCCTACAAGGTTTTATCCTTTACTCTATTTATGTGAGATATTTATTTTATACATGAGTACCTCATTAGGATTTTTTGTTAGAACTCATATTTTTAGTGACTTACTCCCTAAGTATCATTTAACGGGGTTGTTGGTGAAAACAAATATTTTATACATATACTTACTATTTATCTAGTTCCTAAACCTAGTAGACCTATTCACACTAGCTTAAGTTCACTTAGTGATTTACTTCTCTCACCTCATAGGAAAATGACACATGCTCTCACACTTGTATCAAGTGTTCTACATGTGTCATATCTCTTGGATGGTTAGTTAGTTTTTCTTCTTAACCTTCCTACTTTCTCCTTATCCCACATATATAACGAGAGATCATTGTACATTTACATGTTTTATGACAATTTTTGGCTTATTATTGTTGCTTAAATTTTTATCTAGAAGTTATTAAATTTTGCATTCATAATTTTCCATTCCAACACTTTAGAGTACTTTATTTATTATCATGATGATTCTATAGGGGATCATCACTAAATGAATATTCATGTATAAAAAATGAAAATGATATGTTGATAGTAGAAGATCCACTAAAGGACACGTGTTTAGTTTATTTAGTGGTGAGCTATTAGTTGGATGAATAAGAAACATGATGTAGTTTCTTTCTTTACAAGATAGGATGAGTACAAAATTTCTACTCATACATGTAAGGAGGCCATATAATTGATATAATATGCTTATATGTGGGGATATATTAGGATTCTATTAGAGTTATTTGTTATATGTAGAATTCCATATGTTTGGGAAAGAAACCATCATATCATGAAAGGATGAAGAACATAAATGTTTTATATATAAATATAAATATATATAAATATAAATATATATATAAATATATATATATCTAGAAATGGTAGAGAATGTGAGGGAGATGCTATAGGAATTTGATTCTAAAAATAGTATATTAGATGCATTCACAATATAGTCAATGCAAATAAGTTTAGATATTGTAGCAAGTCTACATGAATGTTAAGATCAAAGCTTATAATTTCTAGGATCTATAACACAAAAATATAACTTTTATCACTCTAGAGGTTAATTTTAGTGCTAAAAGTGGTGAGATCATCCTTAATTAGAGAAATACTATCCAAATTATATTAATTTTCTCCAAGAAACTCAAATAGAGAAAATAGCTCAATTGGCTTCTAAGATCAAAATTTATGGCCTTTAGAAGTAAAGCTACCTATATCCTAATTGTAGGATCATCTGTGAGACATAAGAGGGATCAGGTACTTAGAATTTTTTACCACCTTATGATGTATATTATTATAAATTATAAGGAATATTTGATTGGAGATCATGTGTGTAAAATAGAGTGATCAAGGTGATGATTAGTTTTTTATGAGCTTATGAAAAGTGGAAGGGATATGTTATTTTTTAGCTTGTGGACTCATCCTGGGGTTTGGGTATTGGATTTTAATAATGTATTTTTATGACACATTTTAGGTGGTTTATTTCATAGTTTCTAAATTATTATTTAATTCTTTCACATATTGATTCACCTATTATTTGGTACTTGAGATGGAGGTTTAATACTAAACTTTATAGGTATTTTTATGTTGCTAAATTTTATCTAGATCTCTTATTGGTGATACTTATATAAAGGATTACAATCTACAAGTGTAGTATAGCCATTGGTGACTAAATAATACATTGAGTTGCTTTGGAATATGGGGTTTTTCTTTCAAAATTATTTTCCCCACATAAATAACTATTTTATGTTATATTATTTTTATGTTTTATTTTTGTTATTCTATAATTAGTTTACTTTTGTACATAACTTGTATCATAGATTAATGTGAGAATAATATTATATAAATTAGCTTCTAATAAATAATATGTGTATGTTAATACATGCATGTGTAAATACTTAATCAGATTTTAGGAGTGGGGTGATTATGCCTTAAAATACACGTTTAATCACTTTTTTGGCCTCCATCTTCATGCACATATACATCAATTCAATCTATCTTATCCAACTTAGATAATTAATTAACTATAGAAAATTATGCTATGCTAGCTATATGTGTTTTTTCATGCCCACTTTCAACACTCAACCTTTACAAGAAAATGTACCTCGAGTCTTGTGATTTGTGCACACTAGCCATATTGGTCATTTAAGGTTGTAAGAAGTGTTAAATTTGAAAACTATACCAAAATAAAAACCATGAGAATAGAATAATTTTGGAATGATTTAAATATGAGTTAAAATAGTATGAGGTAACCTATTTTTTATTGACAATACCCTTGTTGATAGATGTTCTAGAAAAAATGACCAAATTTATCATAGTATGTGAACATTTTGATAATTTGTTAGATTAGTGGAAAATATAAGATCTAAACACCTAAGACTTGGCTAGCACAATAGTGTCATTTTAGATGCTACAACATATCAACCCATAGTATCACTATGTGGATATGGATGGATTTACCAATATTTGACCAAATATACCCTAATTTATTTATGCATAGGGTTTAAGTGAGAAATTTCTATTATAGGGTGTGCTTAGTCTATAAGCTCTTTGATATACCTCTTCCATCTATGAATAGTGAGTCAAACTAATATTTCAAAGATCATATCATAGAAGACTCCACCATACCTTGACTAGCTTATAGCATCTTCAAGGTACAAAGAGAGTAACTTCCTAGAGATAACCACTTAACAATATGTTGCATATGTTAGATGGCTAATGTATTTCTATGATAAAGTTTCTTCTAACCCTAAAGATTCATCTAATATACTTGAAGACACATGGAATCTCAATTCTTGTTGGCATATCCTATCTAAGGCACGGGTATTAGTGAGTTCTTCCCCAACTCAAATCACAAGATAAAATATGCTTAGCTAGGAGTGATAGCTCTTTGTAATATTTAGACATCACCACACAAGGTTTCTAAAATGAACCACTATTGTAGGGAGAATATAGTAACTCCACAACTTTCACCACTTTTTGATTATTGAGATCTCATAAGTGTGAGGTGGAAGCATATGGTGGTTAGCTATAGTAACAAATTAAATTGTTGGTACTATTATGAAATGCAGCCTTGAAAAGTTCTTTAATATCACTTGGTAGTAAATTACTTACAAAATGTTATAAATAGAAGTACTAACATGCAAAAAAATGCAATAGTCTAAATTTTTGTAGTTATTATAAAATGCAACTATAAAAAGCTCTTTAACATCTCCTAGTAGTAGAATATTTAAAAAATATTATTGATAAAAAAAAAAACATGAAAAAAGAACACAATACATAAAAAATAGTTACAAATATATTTATATTAAAAAATTTAAACAAATATTAAACTTTCAAGATGATATCTTCTTAAAAACTAAATTTCAATAAAAAAAATATGATCCTTGATTGATCTTTTCTTCATTATACAATACTAAATATAAACATCACAAAAATGACATACAAAATATAAATCATATAAAATAAAATTGTACATTATAATATTAATTAAACAATAATAATTATAATATTCATAACAATAATAAAAGGCTAAAATGTAAGGATCTAGCACATTAATTCTCTTGAAACTTTAAAAAGTTTCTTTAACTATTATTTATTGAATATTTTAACTACTTTAAAACAATAGTGTTTGATTTGGTTGGGATTCATTTCTAATAAAACCCGTGTGTTAGAGGGTCTAATCAGACACCTAATTTCTGAATAGAAGGCATTCTTAGTGACAGATCCCTAGGTCTTCTTATAGATGATCATTTCTTTGACAGTGATACTCCTTTAACTTTCCTTTTTAACTCCATGCTCCTTTATGGAGTACTATGACATGGGTATCTTTCTTACTGTGCTACTTTGTAGTCATAAAAGACGGCATAAAATAATCACTAAAACAATATTAGGTATTGGTTTGAGAGTTGGACTTACCAGCATAAGGAACTATCCATCTTCTCCTAGATTTCAATTTCATCCTGTTGGTCCCAAAATTTACATTTCAGCCCAACAGTCGGGTGCCATTGTTACTTGGTCGGTATCTGAGGGCAATTTTTTCGTGACATTTATGTATTTATCATTGTTCAGAAAGGCTATAAGATTGTTTTCAACTACCATGTTACGTCGTTGAATATATGTACTTAACTCTTGCCGAATCATTCTCTCGAACTACCATTCAGAAGATGAATAGTGGTCAGGACTTCCACTGTACTATTGAAATAGGCCTAATATGTTAATATAAATCAGAGATAAAAGGCCTCTACTAAAGCTTGATTCTTTTGGAAATCTCTTTTCTTAGCCTTAGTATCTCATTTAGTAATTATCTGTAACTGAAGGCCTCTCATTTTAGTTTGGAGAAGTATTTGTGAAAGATCTTTGGTCTGGTTGGATTAATGCTATCAGCTTCAGTATTGGTATTAAGCCCAGTTTAACATAGACTCAATATTCATTGCAGATTTTAATTTTAAGAGTGTTTAACTTTACACTATTCGGGGCACCACTCATTTTGGCATTGAGTGCACACCAGAAGGTCAGAAGGTTCATAGATAGTAGCCTACACCCACTCAAAGGTGATGTTGACTCATGGAAGTCTACTTATGGAATTTTTTTTTTAATCTTAGTTATAGTCAAGTTTTATGGTCTTGCAAGAATCAAACCACTATTGCATTATCATCCAGTGTGGCTGAGTATTAAGGAGCAGTTCTCGTAGTTAGGAGGTAAAATTTATGACAAAGTTTGGTCTTCCATTTAATCATCCAACTATTATTTGGTGACAATCAAAGTTTCATCCATATTTCATGCAATCTAGTTGTGCATCAGTAGAAAACCACATCAAGATTTATATGTGCTTCATTTGGCAACTTATCTATGATATTGTTTTTTTCTTACAATATTTGTCTATAGAGGAGTATGTTGTAGACATCCCAATTAAAATTTTAGCATCACCTTGCTATCATACATCACACTATTTAATTGGAGTGAAGAAAGTTGTCCTTGGGGGGTCTTGAGTCCTTTCTTTGTATATAGTTATCTTTCTAGAGAGGAGTTTTTTCCCACAAGGATTCCTCCTTTACTCCTTTTGTGAGAGATTTTTATTTTGTAGATTAGGATGTCATGTTGTCAAGACTCATCATTTAAGTGGCTTAGTCCTTAAGTATCACTTAAGGGGGTGTTAGTGTGAAAGTTTTTTTATAGATTTATTTACCATTTATCTAGTTCCTAGACCTAGTACACCTATTTATACTAGCTTAAGTTCACTTAGTGGTTTAGTTATCCCATGTCATAGGCACATGACACATGCTCTTACACTTGTCTCAAGTATTATACATGTGCCACATCTCTTGGAGGGCTAGTTAGTTTTTGATGTACAAGCATCTAGGGTGTAAGAGCAATCTTCCATCCCTCAAAAAAATGGGGCTTTTTTTTAGGTTTGGTAAATAAATTGTGAATAAGGGCTAAAAATGGTAGGATTACTATTTTTAGTAAGTTGGAAGGGCTAGAAATAATAGGTTACTATTTTTAGTATTTTGGTATTTGTGCACATATAGACATGAAATCTTACATAGTTACAAAATGGTGAAATGAAGCCAATGGTGCCTAAATCACTTCAATACCATTTGCCATCTGTGAGATATTAATATTTTTGTCTTCAAAATCCATTTAAAAATATTCAAATTCAATTTTTAAGCACCTAGAGGTTCCGAATGGGCTACAAAAATGGCTGAAAATCTAAAGATCTCTTTTATGGACCTTTGTTTCTTAAAGATCTTTCCAAGGATGTAAATTGTTTTTCAATCCATTGCTCAAGTCAAAAGTTATGGCTCCTCAAAGTTGGACTAAAATTTAGGAATTTCCTTAGGTCTAGAAAAGGGGATAACTTAATCTGTTTGGCACCAAAATGGAAGCGACGGTTCATTAACAAGTGGAAAAATCATATAAAGTGGTCAAAAATGGAAAGAGATTCATTTTGGATGGAAAGATGTATTTATTTCTTTTTCAACACAAAGTGGAGTTTGGGGTTTTAATGGCCATTAGCCTTTCACAAACTTGCACTCTTATTTTTCTACATGTATTTGCAGCCCAAATTTCTATAATAGTGGTCTTGTGACCAAATAGTTGTACTACATTTGATTGCATGTATGTAGATGACTTCACGAAATTATAATAAAGTTGCATGTTTTCTGTTCTTGAATTTGTTGTTTTTACAAAGTTGTGTTCGAGGCAGAGTCTCCCTTCACCAAGTGGTATTAGAGCCAAGTTCTTGAGTGTGTAAAAAAACCACCAATTTTGATATAGTTTGCATCGAGACTTGTGGTTGTGGGTTTGTAAGAGAAGTGATCATAATGTGTCTATGAAGAAACTATGGTGGTGGAATAAATATTTTAGTACCAAAAGAGGGTTTTAGATCCGTATAGAGACAAGTTCAAGCACTTCAAGAGGACTTGCATAGAGGAATTGATCTTAGAAGATGAGATGAAAGTAAAGATGAATCTAAAGAAGAAGCATAATATGGAGAAGAATAAGACAAACTAGAAGATCATGATCGAGTTAGATTATTGAAGGCCCTCTTGAAGATTGGGAAAAGGGTGAGGATTGAAGTTCTTGCCCACTCTAGAAATCCCAATCCGAAAGAATTGATAGATTGGATCAATGACATGGAAGAGTAATTTGAGCATGAAGAGATAGAAAACCTTGAGAGGGTTATATTTTCAAAGAAAAAATTGAAAGGTCATACCAACATTTGGTGGAAAGATGTACAACTAGAAATAAATATAAGAGGCAAAGAGAAAATCACAAGATGGGACCCATGGTGGAGAAGTTAAGGAGAAAGTTTATTCTTGTCGATTATGAGTTAGATCTACTAAAAAATATGCAAGGATTGAAGCAAGAGGGTAAGTATGAAAAATAGTAAATATAAGATTTTTATAAGGTCATAACTAGAACATGTCATTCAAAGGCCAATAATGAAAAGGTAGTTCATTATATAAATGGATTGAAACTAAGTATTCAAGAAGATTTGAGTTTGGTTAGAATGAAAACAATAGAAGATGCTTATCAATTTTCTCTAAAGGTAGAATAGAAGATAAATAGAATATTTGAAAGGTAACAAAGAGGAAGAGGTCCTTGTGGAAGGACTGGTGGAATATCCTATGGAGGACAAAAGGAAATCAAAAGAAGAATGAAGAAGTCGGCCCAATTGGAATCAAAGAGGAGATAATTCTTATCACCCTTGTGACCAAAAAAATGGTGAACAAAGTGGAAGAGGAAGACTTGGATGAGGCCCTGGGAGAGGAGGCTTTAGAGGATCATGTTTCCAATGTGGAGAAGAGGTAAATCGAGCCTACGAGTGTCCACAAAATCAAGAAAGAAAAATATGATACTTGAAGGTAATGCATGATTTATACATGTAGATGAGGAATTTGAATATGGGAATTCTAAAGATGTGCAAAGATGAGAGAATTTGGTCATTAGGAGAGCATTTTTGAATGAAGAAAAGGAACTAGTTTAAAGGAATAGTTTATTGCGTACAAGCCCAAAGTTGGAAGTAAATGTTGTGATGTTATTATTAATAGTGGTATAAAAAATAAAGTCACTTCAAAAGAGATAGTTAACAAGTTAGAACTAGAAAGAACGATGCACCTAAATCCATATTAGATTGCATGGTGACAAAAATACCATAGAGATTTGGTCAATGAACATTTTTTAGTAAATTTTAATATTGGGAATTGTCATGATGAGGTATTGTGTAACATTATTCATATGAATGTATGTTATTTATTACCTGGGAGGTCATGGTAGTTTGATCAGTGCATTGACCATGATGGACATGATAACACATATTTCCTAACAAAGGATGAAGTTTTTCATAAGTTAAAGGTCTTAAAGGAGGCAGGAGAAATGGTATGTAGTAATGTAAGAGTTTTTTGGTAGATGGTAGGAAATATTTAGATGGTATAAATAATGAACATGTGTGATTTGCATTGATTCCCAAAGTGAACAAAGAAGAAGAATATGTGTAACTAAGGGTAAATTTCAAGGTTAGTATTAAATCCAAATCAAAAATATAAAACCCTAATATAAATATGAAGCACAAAGGAGGAAGAAATGCAAAACAAGGAAAAATGTTACCAAACCTCCTCAAGACCTCCATGAATCACCTCCATATCCCTTCTCCATTTGTTGTGTAATGCCCCACCATGCAAACCCCACAGGACAACAACAACTAACCAAAGAAGAAACAATATATATTTTTTAATAAAATATAACAACTACGCAACAAAAATTAACCAAATTATCATACATTATACAACACCACCTAACAAGTCCCATGGGGTTACATGGTTTCATTACATGTACAATGTTCCCAACCAATAACATCGCTTAATTTAAATGATAAGTAAACCAAAAATGAAAGTATACATATACAAGATAATGTAATGATGGCATACATTCATCCATAATCAAAAGAGAAGATAAAGGTACCATCATCATTTTATTACAAATCAAATTCATAGTTCAATGTTACAATGGTGAAGCATATTTCCACAAATACAACAAATCTCAAATACAATAATACAATACATATTCTTCCCTTATATCAATGGGAAGAGTACAATGAGTACAAATATGATACATCAATGAAGAATAAGATACATCACAAAGAATAGTCTTGAATCAAGTGAAGCTCTCGAATCTCTACATCCGCTTCCACTCCTCGCTTCACAAACACAACTTGGGAACCCAATGGGGTGCGTGGCACATTCCACCTGACCATGTGGACCCAAGGGTCCATCCCCCATGCTAGGAGATGACAAGAAATGATCCACATCTAAACGAGTCAAATAGACAAGGCTAACACAACTCCATCACATAACAACATCAAATAAATTTTAACAACACTCCTAGAGGCAACCAAAGCAAGGCAAGATAAATGGGTACAGTAGGAGAGTGTCATCGCATGGCCTTACATGGATTATCTAGACAACCTATCACAAGGTTCCACCTCCATCTATGGTTATCCTGACTTCCTATCTCAAGGCACCACTCCATAGGGTGACTCATACGAAACCAGTTACCTTTCGTGAAGACAAGGCATTGACCTTACCAAGCTGGTCTTCCCATCCCATCCTTAGCCTAAGGAAGTACTAACAACATGGGTGAGGCACATAATTCATCTTGTTTAGTAATTAACTACCCAAATTGACTAGTTCATTAATTAGGTTATCACTTGTTTAGGAAACTCTTCCATTGGTTATCTTGATAGCCCCTTTGTGCACTGACCCCCATGAAGAGCCACTATCCCTACAGATGCCCAAACCAAAAACAAAACAAGGGGTGTACCTCAACTCACATAAAATCAAAGTGTACATAACACACCACATGCGAGGCAAGAACCATCTCGTGAATACATACCATCTCACTAAACCAAGAACAAAGGAGGTACCACCCACATACATCAACTACAAAGTCAATAGATGTACTACAACAACAAAGTTCCCAATGAAAAATTTCTCCCCAAGCCTCTGAAAGTTGCAAAATAAACATCCCCCTCCAAGAACGCAGATGAAAACATGGGTTCCCACGACTTAAGATAAACATAATGGTTAATCAACCCATAACTAAACATCAATTAACTCATCTTGAACATATTAAACATCAACAAAAAAAGAATCAAATTGATCAATGAATACATTAAATAAGATACACTTTATCTTCATTAAAATAATGACAAGTACAACCACTGATTCCCAATACATAAATAGAATTACACTACTTAAATAATCAAACGCTCAATTTTCCACATTTAACTAATAGAAAAGAATTTGAGAATAATAAATTATTGCTATTAATTTATTAATTTATACTTCTTCTAATAATTATTTTGACTTGAAAAATACTATTCTACCATTACAATACTAAGTATTACATTAAATTTTCAATTATATAATTCACATTGTTACTCTATCATATCGCTGAAATAAAACACTTATATTTAAACTAACAATATTTATTCACATATATCGATTTTAACTTCTAAATTTTATTTCACAATATATATATATATATATATATATATATATATATATATATTTCAATTCTAAATTTACCAATATCATATTATCTTTTACTTCTAATCACCACTAACAGTATGTAAACATTTTCAATAATATTAAAATTATAAATCGAAAAAAATAGTCATATTATTACCTGATAGCTATTCCATTCTATGAAATTACAAAAGCAATTACATATATTCACATATAAACTAATTATATAATCACATATGTTAATTTTAATTTTTGATTTTTCTTTTAATTCAGCATGATAGTATTTCAAATATGAGCTCACAAAATAACATTTTAAATCCGAGTTTTTAATTCACTATAGTTATATTTCAATCTAGAATTACAAATAATATATTTTCTTTTAAACTAAGTCATATGAAAATATCATATATATATATATGAAACCCTAAGTCTAATATAAATCTATTGTTTTACACCATACAAAGAAATAAACATACATAAATTCATCTATATATATATATATATATATATATTTTATCCTACATTCAAAAAGGAGGGTCGTTGGTTTCAACCAGGCACTGAAGCCATGGAGAAGCTCCCCCAATAATTGCGCCTAAGAAATAAATAGGAGTGCTGCACATACTTCACACATCAATAACCCTTATTGCATTACATATATAGTTAATCATTAGGCATGCATGGTTAACCTTCATGCCCATGCTGGCTATCTTGGGGACACCGTAAACCTTATTACTAAGATGCTAGTTAAACCTATGGCGCATGTGGATCATATATGAATATAGGCTGATTATTTCCAGCAACACTACTGTTTTTAGTTGGATCCTAAAAATGTTGCAACTGATGTTCTTTTCTAAAACGTTTGTGCAGAAGCGAAAGGTGTGGTGAGGTTCAAATAGTAAGGAGATTGATGAAAGATAAAGGAATTAAAAGGATATTTTGATGTAGTTGGATTGAAGGCCATAAAATGGTACATGCTTTTTGTGTAGGAGACAGATCACATCCACAAAAACAAGACATCTTTGGAAAGTTGGAGCAATTGGCTTGGAAAATGAAGGCAACAGGGTATCTCCAAATATATGAATCTCAGCAAAGTGCAAGTAACAACAAGAATTACAGGCCGAGACAAGAAACCACGATGCAAAATTTGCAAAATTTTGATAAAAATATTTATTTTTTTAAACAAAAATAAAGGATAATGGAATTCTTCGATGCTACTTGGAGTCCTTCGCTTGTTAATTAATTGGAGATGAAGATGATGAATTCATGAATTCTATCAACTGTAAAAAATTTCCAGCTTGTTTTTATCTTTTACCCAAGCTCTCTGCAAAGTAAAAATAATTTCGTTTCCACCATTTCCCATATGATGTTTTTTTTTTGTAAAGAAATTCTATATGATCCATTTTACCCAATTTACCAAAAAAAAATAGGGAAGAGTCTCTATTGTTTTTCGAGAAACTAAGGGATAGATGGCACTCTCACAAAATTCATTTTTCAAGACCCAAAAAATTTCTTTTCACCCAAGTTTCCACCTGGAGGAAAATCTTTGTGTTTAGAAAAATCATACACCTAAGTCCACTAAGCTTTTAAATTTAATAATTTTCAACTGCTATAATTTATTTCACTTATGTTTTAATATTTTATTGGGTAGACATAATATCACATTATTTAAATTAAATCAACCATTTTGATCACGAGAGTTCTTTTAAATATATATATATATATATATATATATATATATATTTTAAAATTTACCC
Source organism: Sequoiadendron giganteum (assembly GCA_007115665.2). Classification (NCBI taxonomy): domain Eukaryota; kingdom Viridiplantae; phylum Streptophyta; class Pinopsida; order Cupressales; family Cupressaceae; genus Sequoiadendron; species Sequoiadendron giganteum. Next base: position 280,878,019 of record CM021102.1, on the reverse strand, counting down.
TTTCCAAATATAGTAATTAACAAAATATTTATTTTTTGAATAAATCCATAATAAAAATTAAACAAAAAATATTATATAATTTCTAATTTAAAATTTAGCAATATTGCAATTAAAATATTATTCTATTTAAAATATTTAATATCGACATTTAAAATAATATTCAGTTAAATCTACAAACATTTAAAATTTGCAAACTAATTTAATATTTAATTAAATCCTTGACATTTTTTTACAACTCACATTAATAATTAAATTTAATTATTAATTAAATTAATTTCAACAATAATAATAACCATCATTAAATTAAATTAGCTAAATAACAATATAACGCATCAAAATAAAAAAATTCACACATTAAAACTATCACTTAAAATGAATGACATGAAACAAAAAGATACCATAACAAAATGAGATACTGATGAACAACATCGTCAAACAATGATGGGATGACAGACTAAGTTGTAGGAATTTCTTGTCAACTCCATTTTCAACTTTATAGGTCCATTGGGATTTATGAGGCTCGCCCTGTCCTGATAGTGCAGGTGGAATCGAGGCTTGGGCACCTTCAATCTTGCATAGAACCAAGTTTCGAAAAAACATATATATCCAATGCCATACACACTGTGAGAGAGAATTACAGTGTAGCAGGGCATTCATGGATGAGTGATGCAACACCATCCCTGTCACTCGACTCTCAAACAATAAAACATCATCATAAATATCATGAAGCGAACATTAATCAATTTGCATAACCACATAATATCACATAACCAGATAAAGACAAACACCATGCATCATTATATCATCAACATCATAAAATAGTATCATGAGCATCGAAGCAAAATACAAAAGTCAAACAAGTGAAACAATCACCATCGTAGTCTTGAGTCCATGACAAAATATGAGAAAAGTAACAGCAAAATGAAACAAAACAAGGGGTATTACATCCTCCCCCCTAGAAGTAGGCTTAATCCTGGAAGCTAGAGAATAAGAATGGAAATGACTCTCTAATGTAGGATGCATCCTCCCATGTCGCTGAAGACTCATCATTAGGGTCCCATTGAACCTGCACCTACTTAATGTCTCTTCCCCTGAGAATGAGCCTCATGTATTGAAGAATGGTGATGGGCTCGAGTCCTAGCTGCCCGTCCTCATCCTACAACACATTCCAATCAAGCATGTGAGAAAAATCTGGATAATAGGGCCTAAGTATAGAAACATGAAACACATTCTGCATGCGCGATAGACAGGGCGACAATTCTAAATGGTAAGCAATGGGTCCAATTCTCTCCAGAACCTCAAATGGTTCCATGAAATGAGATGCCAACTTGGAACCTTTCCCATAACAGATGGGGCTCTTTCATGGATGCACTAGAAAAAACACTCGATCACTAATAGAAACCTAACACTCGACCCTATACACATATGCATACTTCTTTTTCCTTTCTTGAGTTGCTATTAAGTGCTCTCTGATGCGAGCAACCTATTGCTCCATATCCTGAAGCATCTCGGGTCCAAGCAGAACTCAGTCCTCAAGATGGTTCCAACTCAACAGGGTCTGACAAGGACGACCATATAATGCCTGAAAGGGAGCCAAGCCAATCAAGCTATGATAACCATTATTATAAGAAAACTCCACCAGATGCAAATAGTCATCCCAATGTAATTGTTGATCCATCACGTACATACAAAGCATGTCCTCAAGAACCTAGTTGACCCTCTTGGTCTGACCATATATTTTAGGATGGTAAGAAGAACTAAAATTTAGTTGGGTTCCTAAGGAATCTTGTAAGAATGTCCACAATGCAGAAGTGAACACTAGATCTCTATCAAAAATAATCCTCCATGAGATTCCATGCAGTTGAACAATATACTCCATGAAAATTCTGGCTATAGAGGAAGTAGTATAGGAATATCAAACAAGAGAGAAGTGTGCCACTTTTTTCAACCTATCAATAGTGACAATGATAGCATCATGTCGATGAGAAGACATAGGAAAACCCACAATAAAGTCCACAGATATGATATCCCACTTCCATTTAGGAATGAGATGAGGCTGTAAAAGACATGTGGGATGTTGGTGTTCTGCCTTAACTCTCTGACATTCCAAACATCTCGCCACAAAGTCTACAATATCTCTCTTCATTCCAGCCCAAAAGTATAGTGAACGAAGATCTACATACATCTTCTTAACTCCTGGATGAGCTGAATAGGGAGCCCAATGTGCCTCGGTCATGATAAGAGTACGAAGACCCTCAGTGGGAGGTACATACATGCGACCCAAACACTACAAAATTCCATCGGACTCAAGAGTATAACCTACAAATTTCCCTCTAAAACTCTACCTGACTCTATCTCCATCTTCACCTCCTAGAACCAGTTGTTTGAGGGAAGTGTTGCGGGTATTTGACTCCTCAAGTCCACCTCAAGAGTCACAAAAGATAACTCATGTTTTCGGTGACTTAGAGTGTTTTCCACTATGTTTTCCTTGCCTTGAATGTATTTTACTTAAAAATCATATTCACAAAGAAACTCCAACCATCTCGTCTACCCAGCATTAAGATTCGGCTGTGTGGAGATATACTACAAGCTGTGATGATCACTGTGTTGGAACCAAAAATTTCCATAAAATTCCATGAAGATCCTGAGTTTTTCCATTTAAATCCCATTGTTAGCCTGTCTTTCTATAATAATTCATTTACTCTCCCTTCAAAAGGCCCAAAAAATGATACTTATATTATACCACTTCATAAATTTTGAACCTTTAAAGGCCTACACTTTTTACTGCTTTACCACGACCTCCCACAAAGGGTCTCGCGGTATGGTGGTGGTAGACAATGGGCTGGCATTAAGTTTTACCGCCACACCACGCATGATCAAACCACAGACTGTGGTAGCATGGTGGGCGGTGAGATAACTGATAGGCAACATGGCGACAAGCAAAGGCAGTGGTGCAGAGTGGCTACTGCAGTACCGTAGCCATTAGGGATGGAGACCGCGGTGATGGTGAGTTAGCAATGAAGATGAACGGTAGCAGATACTATGATACCGTGTGTAGCAAAGACATTGACCACAGTGATTGCGTTAAGAAGAGATAGGCAGTGACTTGGCGGTTAATATCAATCACCGCAATACCATGGGTGGTAGAAAGATAGCCGGCGATTGGGCGATAAACAAAGGAGTTGACAGTGGAGGAAGTGGTAGTGACTGTCACTGCTATATCACAATCGGTCAACATGTTGACCAAAATAGAGCAGTAAGAATAAAGAGAAGATTCGCAGCAACGTGTAAATGAACTATTAAAGACAGGAGAAAGTGTTAAGAAAAAAATTAAAAGCTCGAATATTATAAAATATTTAATTTCCTGAGAGGAAACATAATTAAATATTTTAAATCTCTGTTGTAGAATTTCAAATGATTTTACCAGAACAATGAAGGGTCGTGACTCTTCAGATATGATGTATAAATGATTTGAAAAATCAGTTGCAAAAGTAGGGAGAGAGGGGAGAGGTAGGAGCAGTAGTTAGATTTTTCCTGAGAAGGGACTGGAATGTAAATAATGACAAAGCCTTTTTCAAGCAGATCAATGGACAAATCATTTTGAATTGGTGAAACTTTTTATGTTTTCAGTTGTTGTGATATAATAATTTATATTTCTTATGTGGGTTGTCTCCAACTTGAAGTCTTAAATCATTTAAATCAATGTATCAAGCATATGTTTGATTTATCATAGTGCAAATTTTACTCTATGTGATTTGGTTGATTGGTGTCTGCAAGTCGGAGTTAAATTCTTTTAAACAAGTCATAGTAATTTAGTATTTCTTTTGGATTGTTGAAGTAGAACCCGATAAGAAAATATACTAGCACTATTTATGCAAGCCATAAATTAATGAAGTCAAGTGCTAGTCATTAGGTTTCATTTTTCAAAGTGCCTAACAATTAGAATTATGACAGAGAGGGACAAACATTCAATTCTTGATAATTTGACTCCATTGCCCATGTGGATAGAAGGCACTGATCTACCTCAACCCAGAGATAATATTTCATACAAATAATATTTTTAAATCCTTTCATTTGTGCAGTAGGAGTAGGATTAGTTGTAGTGGTTTTCATCTATCCAATACCTTTTCCATTGTGGGTAGATTATTGCATTAGGAAATACATTTAAATTTACATCATTCATTAGGTACACCCACCTTCGTCTAGGAGAACCTAAAGAGAAGAAGGTTCAATTGCATCAATTGGCCTTGTACGTTGGCCAAAAGCGTTGTGAGAGCTTGGAAACCTCTCATGGTTCAAACCTATGTTTTTGAGACCCAACACACTATGCAACTCAAACCTATGCCCCAATAAAAAGTGCCTCCACCTCAGCAGACCATGAACAATGGCGGCCAACTCCAAATCATGCGTGGGATAATTCATCTCATGGTCCTTGAGCTTACATGACTCATAAGCAATCACATGACCTTCTTGCATCAACACAACCCCTAATCCCTCTAAGGATGCATCTGTGCAAACCACAAAGTCCCTAGTAGGATCAGGAACTATAAGAATAGGTGCACTGGTCAGTTTCTCCTTAAGAGTATGGAAAGCCGACTGACACTTTTCTGACGAATCAAATTTCTTCCCCTTTCTCTATAGAAAAGTGATGGGATGTGCAATCCTTGAGAAGCCCTGGATGAACCATCGATAATAGCCCACCAATCCCATAAAACTGTGAATTTCAGGAACATTCATGGGTGGAAGCAAATCAATGATGTCTTGTATCTTTGAAGGATCCACAATGATGCATTCACTAGAGATAATGTTACCCAAGTATTTTAGTTCTGTCTTATAGAAGTCACACTTCACCAAATTTGCATACAATTGATTGTCTCTTAAGCACTACAACACCTGTCCCAAGTGTTCCCTATGCTCCTCCATATATTTCAAGTAAATCAGGATATCATCGAGGCACTAGAACAAATCTATCCAAATAGGTTTGGAAGACTCCATTCATCAGGCTCATGAAAATTGATGGTGCATTCATCAACCCAAATGACATAATAGTGAATTCATAATGCCCGTACCGAGTATGAAATGTGGTTTTGTGAATATCAACTTCGGCTATCCACAATTGATGGTATCCTAACTTAAGATCAACCTTTGAGAATACCTGAGCCCCCTTTATCTGATCAAATAGGTTATCAATTCTCAGCAAAGGGTACCGGTTCTTCACCATCACTTTGTTTAACTATTTTTAGTCAATGCACAAACGGAGGGAACCGTCCTTCCTTTTCATGAATATCACTGGTGCTCCCCACAAGGAAACACTAGGATGAATGAACCCTTTTGCTAATAACTCATCCAACTACAAATGGAGCTCCTAAAGTTCCTTCATTGTCATTTGATATGGAGCCCGAGATATAGGATAAGCTCTAGGTACAAGATGAATTCTAAAGTCGATGTCACGCTTTGGTGGCATCCTAGGGAATTCACTTGGAAAAACATCTAAAAAATCCTGAAGGAGAGGATAGTCATCCAATGAAACCTCTTGACTCTATCCCAAATCCAAGTCACTAACTGTCACAGTAGACAACTAACAACCCCAATGCAAAAAACTTTTCAGTTGCATAGCATAAATCATCCATAATGAGATAGGTCTCTAAATGCTAATGATTTCAACTTCCTTACCCAAATCATCTACATATTGCACCGCCTTGCAACGACAATCTATCATTGCACGGTGAGCACTCATCCAATCCATACCTAAAACAACATGATAAGAACCAAGGGGAAGAATTTGAAGATCCATCGAAGTCGCAAACAACCCAATTTCAAGCCTACATCCCGGAATAAGGGATTCTACAGACACCTTCACCCTATAGGCCAATTCAACTCACCACTTAATGCCTGATGCACCAGAATGAAAGAGAATAGAAATATGGGTGCCTTGTAACACACCTAATGCCTCCACCACAATACCTTGATGATGAGCCTTGCGGTTGTCCACTATTGCGAAAACCCTATGTGACCTACCACCATCGGTTTTGAAGCTACCAGCCTATGACTAAACCCTTCAGCGCTCTTTTGCGGACATTGTCTATCAATAAGTCCATGTTGACCACAATTGAAACAACCTGTATGACAACCAAAACCTTTGACACCTAACGAAGCATTGGACTGTTGATAACTACCCCAGCTAGGTGAAGATTATGTACTCTATGTCGGCTACTCAAAATGGTCACGCTGCATTCTCTGCCAACTATGGTTTCTCCTAGACTAAGGTCTACCACCGTGCTAAGATTGAGAAGTCTTATGCTTCAAATGAGATTGATTTTGACCACCCTTTGTGGGCGCGGATTGACCCCTGGAAGGGCCTGCAGCTTGAGATTTCCCACCTCAAGAACCAAAACCAAAAGTAGGTGCACTACCGATCTGAAGTCATGTGTGGCCTCCTAAAGCCATGGCCAAATTTTCCTCCACAAGGTGAGCCTTTTCCACAGCTACCTCCATACTCTTTGGCTCGAAGACTCGGTCTCCACCACTGATTTAGGAATTTAAGCCCTTGAAAAAATGTTGTACTAGCATAGCCTCATCATACCAATCTCGACATACTGCTCGATGGACATTGCCAACTATCTCAACTCATGAAATTCATCTACACAATGCTATCTCTAGTGATCAGATAGGAAACGGGCCCTGAGCCTCTCCAAAAATCATTCCCAAGTCACTGAACCGATGTTAAGGTGCAGGTTCCCCTCTTCCACTCACCACCATGTGGATGCAAATCCTCTGAGATGCATGATGGCACACCTTGGCCTAGTATTTCTGCCATAGGCATGCATAGCAAAGCATCGATCCAGATAAATAAGCCAATTTTCTACCTCCAATCCTCCACCAGTACCATCAAATGTGGGAGGACGTGCCTTGAGAAGGTCTCTCATATGACCTACGACCACAACATCCTAATCTATCGGTATTTCATCCTCCTTGGTGATCTCTCTCTCTCTCTAATCACTCATTGCTCCTCCTCCTACCTAGGACCCAAACAACCAAGAAACTCTTCCAAAAACTGTCGCAACTGAACACATTCAAGTCTTGCCTGCCCCGAATTTGGGCCCCCGCCATAAGGGTTGTTCTGGGAACCCTAGTGTTTCTCTTGTTCAGATTCATGGGAGCTCTGAGGTGGTGAATTACGATGACGAACTCCATGGTCACAACCACGACCTCATCCACATCCATGTCCCTGACCCCTAGGAAAGATCCTAGACAACAATAGAGGGGGATCACATGAGCTCAAAGTTATGCAAAAGATTAACATAATGGGCTCACTTAACCTAGAGTTCCTAGTGTTAAGAACCTTTGCTCTGCTAAAAAGTTGTAACGACCCACCACACAAACCCCACAGAACAACAACATTTAACCAAAGATAAAATATTTTTGTTTATATAAACGATAACAACTATGCAACACCAATTAACCAAATAATCATACATTGGACAACATCACCTAACAAGTCCCATAGGGTTACATGGTTGCATTACATGTACAACGTTCCCAGCCAATAACATCACTTAATTTAAATGAAAATTAAACCAATAATAAAGCTATACATATACAATATAATGTAATGATGAGGGTGATCTGAGAATAGTGGTTTATAATTTTTGGCCAAAGTGGACACTTAAATTATTATTTTTAACTAAATCTTCATATTTGGGCACCTATAGCGGCTAAACCGTGAGGAATTTGAAGATGATGCAAACTAGAGTCTCATCACATTTTGTCTATAGATTCGAAAAATATTTTTTTAAAATTTTTTGGAATCAGATTGCACTTTTTTTTTCATCTCCCATGAAAATTGGTTTATTTCAGAAAACAACATTTTTAAAAAGTGACGCTCACTGTATACAACATAACTTTTTTTGTATGAAGGATAAAATTTTAATCTTTTCGAATTTAGATTTCTAACTATGATATCTAGCACTTTCATTTGGTCTCAGAGTTTTTTATTTAATATTTTTTTCTTAATCAAGTTTCAAAGTCAAACCAATTGCAATTCATACATAGATGGATTGTATACAACATAACTTTTTATGTATGTATCAAAATTGTGATTTTTTATTTTTAATAGATCAAGGACATCAATACCCAACCCTAACATATTTTTTAAAATTTTATTTTGATAATCTACTATTTTTCCACATGTGCAGAGCAAAGAGCTTGATTTTTAGTGAAAAACCTATGTTTAATAAAACTAGAAAAACACATACATAATAAAACCAAAAAATATTAAAATTATATTTGTTGGATAGCTCATTTTGAGGACTGCCTGATTCTAGTTGGGTTTGTGAAGATTCCTCCATTTTTATCCTTAACCCGGGCTCCGAAGTGCCAATTTTTTTTTTTGTGTCTGAGATGGGGGATGAGGAATAAGGGGGTTCGTTTGAACCCATAGGGGTTCAAGTGAACCTCTAGGGGTTTTCTTGAACTAGGGTTCACTCGAACCCCTTTCCTATGCATTGTTTTGGGTTTTTTGGTGGCCAAGATTCAAAGGGGTTCGGTGGAACCCTAGTTCGACCGAACCACTTTTTGGTTCGGTCGAACCAGTAGGTTCGTACGAACCCCTAAAATATACTTTTTTGCCTTAGGGTCATTTTTTCTAAGTTTTCCTTCCTCACTTGAATTGTAAACCACTATTGTGGCTTCACCCATGACATACATTCATCCATAATCAAAAGAGAAGATAAAGGTACCAACATCATTTTCTTACAAATCAAATTCATAGTTCAATGTTAGAATGGTGAAACATATTTCGATAGATACAACGCATCTCAAATGAAATAATATAATACATATGCTTCCCTTATATCAACGGGAAGAGTACAATGAGTACAAGTATAACACATAAATGAAGAATAAGATACATCACAAAGAACAGTCTTCAATCAAGTGAAGCTTTGGAATATCTACATCCGCTTCCACTCCTCGCTTCACAAACACAACTTGGGAACCCAATGGGGTACGTAGCATGTTCCACCCGACCATGTGGACGCGAAGGTCCACCCTGCGTGCTAGGAGATGACAAGAAAGGATCCACATTCAAATAGGTCAAATAGACAAGGTTAACACAACTCCATCACATAACAACATCGAACAAATTTAAACAACACTCCCAAAGGAAACCAAAGCAAGGGAAGATAAATAGGTATAGTAGGACAGTGTCATCACATGGCCTTACATGGATTATCCAAAAAACCTATCACAAGGTACTGCCTCCATATATGGTTATCCTGACTTCCTATCTCAATGCGCCACTTCATAGGTTGACTCATGCAAAACCACTTACTTTTCATGAAGACAAGGAAGTGATCTTACCAACTAGGTCTTCCCATCCCATCCTTAGCCTAAGGAAGCACTAACGGCATGGGTGAGGGACATAATTAATCTTTTTTAGTATTTAACTACCCAAGCCCACTAGTTCATTAATTAGGTTATCACTTGTTTAGGAAACTCTTCCATGGGTTATATTGACAGCCTGTTTTTGCGTCAGCCCCCATGAAGAGTCACTCTCCCTATAGACACCCAAACCAAATTCCAAAAAAGGGGTGTACCTCAACTCACATAAAATCAAAGTGTACATAACACACCACATGCAAGGAAAGAACCATCTCGCGAATACATACCGTCTCACTTAACCAAGAACAAAGGAGGTACCATCCACACACATAAACTACAAAGTCAATAGATGTACTACAACAACAAGGTTCCCAATAAATTAGTTCTCCCAAGCCTTTGAAAGTTGCAAAATAAACATCCCCATCCAAGAACGAGGATAAAAACATGGGTTCCTGTAACTCAAGGTCAGCATAACGGTTAATCAACCCATAACTAAACATCAATTAACTCATCTTGAACATATTAAAAATCAATGAAAAAGAATCAAGTTCATCAATGAATACATTCAAAACGATACACTTTATCTTCATTAAAATAATGACAAGTACAACCACTAATTCCCAATACATAAATAGAATTGTGCTACTTAAATAATCAAACACTCAATTTTCCAAATTTAACTAATAGAAAATAATGCGAGAATAATAAAATGCTATTACTTTATTAATTTATACTTCTTCTAATAATTATTTTGACTTGAAAAATACTATTCCACCATTAAAATACTAAGTATCACATTAAATTTCCAATTGCATAATTCACATTTTTATTCTATCATATCGCTGAAATAAAACACTTTTATTTAAACTAACAATATTTATTCAAATCTATCGATTTTAAGTTCTAAATTTTATTTCACAATTTTCTTTTTTTCAATTCTAAATTTACAAATATTGTATTATCTTTTACTTCTAATCACCACTAATAGTATGTAAACATTTTCAATAATATTAAAATTATAAATCGAAACAAACAATCATATTATTACTTGATAGTTATTCCATTGTACAAAATTAGAAAAGAAATTACATATATTCACATATAAACTAATTACATAATCACATATGTTAATTTTAATTTTTGATTTTTCTTTTAATTCAACATGATAGTATTTCAAATCTGAGTTCACAAAATAACATTTTAAATCTGATTTTTTAATTCATTGTAGTTATATTTCAATCTGGAATTACAAATAATATATTTTCTTTTAAACCAAGTCATATGAAAACAACATATATATATATATATGTATGTATGAAATCCTAAGTCTAATATAAATTTGTTGTTTTACAACATACAGGGAAATGAGATACATACATTCATCTATATATATATATATATATATATATATATATTATCATACATTCAAAAAGGAGGGTCGCTGGTTTCAACCAGGCACTGGTTCCATGGAGAAGCTCCCCCAATAGCCACACCCAAGAAAGCAATAGGACGGCTGCATATACTTCACACATCAATAACCCTTATTTCATTATATATATGGTTAATCATGGCATGCAAAATTTGCAAACTTTTGATACAAACATTTATTTTTTTAAACAGAAACAAAGGATAATGGAATTCTTCAATGCTACCTGAAGTCCTTCACTTGTGAAACAATTGGAGATGGATATGATGAATTCCTGAATTCTCTCAACTATAAAACTTTTCCAGCTTCTTTTTAACTTTTACCCTAGCCCTCTGCAGAGTAAAAACAATTTATTTTCCACCATTTTGCACATGATTTTTTTTTTTGTAAAGCAATTCTGAATGATCTATTTTACCCAATTCACCAAAATAAAATAGGGAAGAGTCTCTATTGTTTTTGGAGAAACTAAGGGACAAATGGCACTCTCACATAATTCATTTTTCAACACCCGACAATTTTCTTTTCACTTGAGTTTCCACATGGAGGAAAATCTGTGTTTAGAAAAATCATACACCTAATTCCACTAAGCTTTTGAATTTAATAATCTTCAACTGTTGTAATTTATTTCACCTATGTTTTAATATTTTCTCAGGTAGACATAAAATCACATTATTTAAATTAAATAAACCATTTTGATCTTGCCAATTCTTTTATATATATTAAAATTTACCCTTTTCAAATATAGTAATTGACAAAATATTTCTTTTTTGGATAAATCCATAATAACAATTAAATAAACAATATTATTCAATTGCTAGTTTAAAATTTAACAATATTGCAATTAAAATATTATTCTATTTAAAATATTTAATATCTACAATTAAAATAATATTCATTTGAATCTACAAACATTTAAAATTTGTAAACTAATTTAATATTTAATTAAATCCTTGACGTTTTTCTTTACAACTCACATTAATAATTAAATTTAATGCTTAATTAATTTAATTTCAACAATAATAATAACCATCATTAAATTAAATTAACTAAATAACAATAACACATCAAAATCAAACAATTAACACATTAAAATTAATACTTAAAATGAACGACATGAAAAAAAATGATACCATGGAAAAATGGGATACTGTTAGACGACATCATCAAACAACAATGGGATGACGAACTAGGTTGTAAGACTTTCTTGTCAACTTTGTTTTCAACTTCATACCCATTAGGATTTATGAGGCTTGCCCTATCATGAAAGTGCAGATGGAATCGAGGCTTGGGTACCTACAATCCTGCATAAAACCAAGTGTCTAAACAACATATATATCTAATTCCATACACACCGTGAGAGAGAATTGCAGTGTAGTAGGGCGCTCATGGATGAGTGATACAACACCATCCCTCTCACCCAACTCTCAAACAATAAGACATCATCATAAATATCATGAAGTGAGCATTGATCAATTTACGTAACCACATAGTATCGCATAACCAAATAAAGATGAAAACCTTACATCATTATATCATCAACATCATAAAATAGTATGATGAGCATCCAAACAAAATACACAAGTCAAACAAGTGAAACAATCACCATCGTAGTCTCGAGTCCACAACAAAATATGAGAAAAGTATCGAAAAAAAGGCAACAACACGAGGGGTATTACATGTTGCAATATTATGTTTGCCTTCAGATTTTAATGAGAAAATTATGCCTATGACATGATCTAGCAAATATTGAAGGATTCCATGAAAATGCAAGTGGAAACTAAAGTCTATATACTATAGAAAAACTTGCAAAAGACAATGTTAGACTAAAATTATGAAGTCAAGATGTGCAAGATGCAAGATGTCAATAGCTTGAGAGATTAAGAGATGTCCAAATGAGGGTAAAATTTCCATTTTATACAAATATCAATTTTAGATGGAGGGACAAGATTGAAAGTTGACAAATGCCCTAAGATATAAAAGCATGTGACAACCCCTAATTAGGGTTAGGGCAACATTGGGTTGAAATTTGAATTGGAGGGTTGAGATTTGATTTTAGAAAAATCAAATCAATGGTGGAGAATGAATATGGCAGGAAGAGGTGGCACAAAAAAAGAGGAAAGTTGGGAATTAAAATAGAAATTTAAAAATTAATTCCCACAAGAGGTCATGTGGCCTTCTAAATTAAAAAATAATTTAATTCAAAAGTGGTGGGACCATGTGAAAGTAAATAATTAATTTTCATTATTTAATGGTGGAGGAAATGGACCAATAATTAAATAAATTATGGGGGATTTATTTAATTATGAGTAGACATTAGAGACATATTTAAATAACTAGGGTTTATTTATTTAAATATTCAAGAGGAAATAATGGATCAATTAAATAAAATTTATTTAATTAAAGAGGACTTTAGAAATTAGAGGCATATTTAAATAAAATAAATATGATTTATTTATTTAAATAGTTAGGAAGACTAGAAGATCTGAATTAATTAAATAATTAAGAATTATTTAATTAATAGCTGAATTTGAACAAAAGGACATAATCAAATATTTTAATTATGTTTAGAAGAATTATGGAGAAAATCGAGTTTCCAGGCCTAGGTCAATTTTATGTGTCTACAATATGTACTCGTAGAAGTTTCAAATATATTGGGAGAATTCTAGGATATTGTGTTAGATAATATACCTAAAGATTACCACCAATGAGGATGATTAGTCAGTATATGGATTTGATACCAAGAACTAGCTTTTCAAATAAGGTATCCCATAGAATTACTACAGTACAGAATGAGGAATTGAACATATAGGGCCATGATTTTTTGAGGAAAGGATTGATCCGAGAGAACTTGAGTCCATGTGCAGTACCTATAGTACTAGCACCAAAGAAGGATGGAGTGTGGAGAATGTGTAGAAAATCTCAAGCCATTTATGAGATTACAATAAAGTACAAATTTCCCTTTCCAGGATGGATGCCAGTATGGATTGCTTGAGTGGAGTTCAATACTTGATTAAGATTTTCTTGAAGAGCAGATATATCATTTCTAAATTAGAGAGGAAGATGAGTGGAAGACAACCTTCTAAACCAAGAAGGGACTATTTGAGTGGTTAGTCATTCCATTTGGGCTAACCAATGCATAAAGCGCATTCATGTGGCTCATGAACGAGGTATTAAAATAATTTTCTAATAAATTTTACAATGTCTATTCGATGAAATTTTAATTTTTAGTAAGACATTGGAGGAGAACCTATTGCACATTCATAGTGTTTTTAAAAGCTAATTAAAGAGAAATTGTTGATTAACCCAAAGAAATGAAGTTTTATAAAGGAGTTTATATATTTGAGATTTATACTCTCAAATGAGGGTCTTAAGGTAGACCTAGAGAAGGTAAACGGTATCATTGAATGGCCTACACAAAGGAGTGTTATAGAGTTAAGATCATTTCATGGTGTGGAAATTTTTTATAAAAAAATTATTAATATTTTCAGTAGTATTTGTGCACCCCTAATAGAGACATTGAGAGGGGAAAAAAAGATTTTAAATGGAATGTGGAAGCAGCTAAGAGTTTTGATTTTTTAAATAAGTTCAAGTGATGGAGAAACCTATTTTGATACTTCTAGATTTCAATAAGACGTTTCAGGTAGACTATGATTCTAGTGGTAGTGCTATAGGAGCTATTTTGGGCTAGGAAGGTAATATTATTACCTATTTTAGTGAGAAATTGAATGATTCCACGAGAAAACATTTTGTCTCTAATCAAGAGTTTAATGTAATAGTTCAAGATCTGAAGAAATGGAGACACTATTTGTTTCCAAAAGAATTTGTTTTATATACTAATCATTAGACCTTACAATACCTTAGTAGTTAAGGGAAGTTGAACAAAAGAAACTTAAAATGGGTTGATTTTTTGCAAAGTTATACATTTTTTTGAAACACAGAAGTGGGAAAGTTCTAGATGCATTAAGCAAAAGACAAACCTTTTTGATATAAATTAAGATAGAGGTTGTTGGGTTCAATGAATTCAAGAGTTTGTATCCTAAAGATGCAAAGTTTGTAGAGGCCTAAAAGGCTTGTTTGGAAGCAATATGGACAAGATGGTTGGATTTTATAATCCAAGATGGTATGTTGTTTAGAGGAAGCCAATTGTGCATTCCAAAGAGTTCTATGAGAGTGAACCTAATTAAAGAGAAGGATGGTGGAGAATTGGAAATAAACTTTGGTTGAGATAAGACCATTTATCTTGTAAATGAGAATTATTATTGGCTGCAACTGAATGAATATGTGAATTTTTTTGTGTAGAGTTGTAGAGTATACTAGATGGCTAAAGAGGTAAGTCAATGTAGTGGGTTGTATAAGCCATTACCTATAACAAAGAGACCATGGGAAGATCAGTATAGAATTCACTCTTGGTTTACTAAGAACATAGATAGGACATGACTCATTATTTTTGGTAGTGAAAATTTTTCCAAAGAGGGCACATTTCATTTTTTGTCATAAGACCAGTGATGTCTTCCACATCGTAGTTATTTTTTAGAGAATTGGTTAGACTACAAGGTATTTTAAATAGTATAGTCTTAGATTGATATACCAAATTTGTTGGGTATTTTTGGAGAACACTATGGAAAAAGTTGAAAACCAACCTAAACTTTAGTTTTGCACACCATCTACAAACTAATGGGTAGATAGAAGTGGTAAATATGAGTCTAGGTAATCTAGTGAGATGCTTAGTAGGAGATAAGCCCAATGGATGCGATTTGGTTTTTCCATAGGAATATTTTGCATACAAAAATTTTGTCAACAAGAGTACTGGTAAATCCCCATTCCAGATTGTATATGGGAATAACCCCATAAATGCTTTTAACTTTATAAATATTGATAAAGGAGACAAGTGTAGTGCTGAGACTAAAGATTTTTTAGAACACCTACAAAACTTGCACAAAGAGGTAAGAAATCATATCTATAAGATGAATTCTCAGTACAAGGATAAGGTAGATCATAAGTGAAGATATAAGTAATTCTAGGTTGGAGATGAAGTCATGGTTCATTTGAGGAAAGAAAGGTTCCCAATGGGAATGTATAACAAATTGACAATGAAGAAATTTGAAGCAAGCAAGATCCTCAAGGAACATGATTCAAAAAATTCCTATGAGGTAGAGTTGTTGAGTGGGATAAGTATCTCTCCTATGTTCAACATTATTGATTTAACACAATATCATGAAGGAGATATGTAGGATGTATCAATAAAAGAACAATGGAATATTTTGGAACCTAATTCAAAAGAGGAGATAGAAGACATCTTAGATAAGCATGTGGGTAGAAGTACAAAAAACAAGCAATATGGAGAATAATTGGTTAAGTGGAAAGGAAGGATTGTTGAAGATTCATCATGGCTATTGAAGGTAGAGGTTGACTATCTTGGTTTTCATTAGAACACCTATGATATGACAAGGGAAGTACCCAAATTACTCTGGGTGTTTGATGTACGAGAATCTAGGGTGTAAGAGAAATCTTATATCCCCCAAATTTTTATTTTTTTATTTATGTTAGGTTTGGTGGAATTAATTTTCAATAAGGGCTGAAAATGGAAAGGTTGTTATTTTAAGTAAGTTGGAAGGGCTAAAAATAGAAAGTTACTATTTTTTAGTATTTTGGCATTTGTGTAGGTATGGACATGAAACCTTACAAATATTTTTAGAATGGTGAAGAAATCACTTCAATACCATTTGTCATTTGTGAGATACTAATACATTTGTCTTCAAAATCCTTTTAAAAATATTGAAAGTCAATTTTGAGGCACCTACATGTTTTAGATGGGCCTAAAATGGCAGAAAATCCAAATATTCCTTTTAGGGACCTTTGGTTTTTTGAGAGCTTTCCAATGGTGTAAACAAGTTATCAATATGATGGTCGAGTAAAAAATTATGGCTCCCAAAAGTATGACTAAAATTTAGGAATTTTCTTAAGCCTAGAAAAGGGGATAACTTAATCTATTTGGAGCCAAAATGGAAGTGATAGTTCATTGACAAGTGAAAATATCATATAAAGTGGTCACAAATGGAAATAGATTCATTTTGGATGGAAATATAGATGAATTTATTACTTTTTTAGCATAGATTGGAGGTTGAGGTTTCAATGGAATTATTGTCATTCATAAACTTGTACGTCTATTTTTTTGCATGTATTTGCAATCCAAATTTCTATAATAGTGATATTGTGACCAAAGATTTGTATTGTATTTGATTAAATGTATGTAGATAATTTCATGAAAATATAATAAAGTTGCATGTTTGTTCCTGAATTTGTTGTCCATGTAAGGTTGTGTTTGAGGGAGAGTCTCTCTTCACCATTTTTTTTATTTCACCTTCCTACTTCCTCTCTGTCCTAAATAAACAAGGAGAGATCATCGTACATTTACATGTTTTATGATAGTTTTAGGCTTATTATTGGTGACTAAATTTTCTTGTTGAAGTTCTTAAATTTTGCATTCATAATTTTTTCTCTAACACCTTATAGTACTCTATTTTTTTATCATGATGAATCTATATGAGATAATCACTTAATGAATATTCATTGAAACAAATTGAAAAGGATATGTTCATAGTTAAAGATCCACTAGTTGACATATGTTTAGTTTATTTGATGGTACTATTAGTTGGATGAATAGGCAACATGATGTGGTTGCTTTGTTGACTAGAGGATGAGTACATAGTAACTAATCATGCATGCAAGGAAGCCATATAAATTAATAGATTATGGTTAGATATGGGTCGAAATTAGGGAGCTATTAGAGTTCTTTGTTTTAGCTAGAGTGTCGTATGTTTGAAAATGTACCTACCCTTTCATATAGATAGATGAAGTAGAAACATGTTCTATACAATTTTTTAATGAAGTGGTAGAGGATGGTAGAGTGATGCTAGAGGAATTTTATGCCTTACAAAATATTGTAGATGCATTCACAAGCTAGTCAATGTAAAGAATTTCAAATGGTGTAGCAAGTTTTCATGGGCCTCTTGACTCCTATTAAATAGTTGTATTGTCTTTTCCTTACAAGGTGTTTGGATAGTGAGGTATTGTTAAGAAAGGTGTCTCAACATTGCATCTTAATGTTAAGACTAAACCGTATAATTATTAAGATCTAGAATACAAGAATATAAGTTTTAATGCTCTAGAGGTTAATTTTGGCCCTAAAAGTGTTTAGATGAGCCTTAATTTGAGAAAGCTGGTTCAAGTGACATGGATCTCTCCAAGATCTTGAATTAAGGAAAATAACTCATTTAACCTCTAGGATCAAAATATGATCCTTGATTGATCTTCCGTTTATTATGCAATACTAAATATAAACATTACAAAAATTACATACAAAATATAGATCATATAAAATAAATTTATACATTATAATACTAACTAATTAATTAAATAATAATAATTATAATATTCATAAAAATAATATATATTTTCCTCTAGAAATGGTGATCTTGTTGAAGGAATTCCAAAGGATGAAGCTTGGGCCTATGAAGGGCTTGTTGAGGAGAATGATTTTCTTCATGATATCCTTTTTGAGGCTCCTTTGGAGACATAAAGATGTATGGTTGCAAGGTTTGTGGAAAAAACCTAATTTTGGAGTCTCAAAAAAAGATTTCTTCTCCCTACTAATGTTGAGGGGGGTGTTGTTTCCCCTTCTATTCAGGTTCCTGCAATTTTTGTTTCTCCTTTGACCCTTAAGGTTCCTGAGTCTCTTTGTGAGTGGAAGGATCGCAAGGCTGGGAGTACTAGTGCTCATGTAGTTATTGTTTCTTCTCCTCTAATGGTTGCACTTATTTCAAACCCTAAGGTGTTGGATGAGCTTTGTACAAAGGAAGTGTGTGGCATGACTAACCTGCAGTTAGGTCATGATTGTGAGGTTATTGATGGAAGTTCCACTGATGTTACAGATGATGGACAAGTTCAAATTGATATTCCTAATTCTCTTGTTTCAGAGTCTTTGGATTTTGCTTGAAAGATCAGTGGTAGGGAGATTCTGTGGCAATTGTCCCAATATCAATGGTATTAGAAGATGTGTTCTTCAGGTTTGGAAGATTAGAGGCCAGATTGAGGTACCTGCTATGTTGAATGGTTTCTTTCTTTTTTATTTTTCATATGTGGAAGACTATTCAAGGGTCCTTCTAGGTGGCCCCTAGTTTCTTAGCTTGAATGTCCTTTGTCTTCAAAAATGGTTTCCTGGTTTCAACCCAATGATAGTCACTTTCAAGTTTTCTACTTGGGTTTGTTTGCTAGGGTTGCCTTTGAAGTTTTTGAATGAGAATATTTCTATGAGTATTGCTAATTCTTTCAGGAAATATTGTACTACTGATAAGATCACCAAATCAATCAAGAGTTTTATATTTTCTAAATTTTGTGTGTTCGTGGAGAATAACCTTGTTCTCCCTATTGAGCTTACCTTATCTTCTAAATTTGGTAAATGGGTGAAACATATTTATTATGAAGACTCTCTAGTTATTTGTCATTTTTGTGGAAAAGTGGGTCATGCCTCCACTACTTGCTTGAGTAATAAGAAACAATATTTAGTTTGGAAGGAAAAGGAAAAGATGGCAGCTTTAGTGGAGGATTCCACTACTCCCTTCGAGGAGTTTGAGGTCGAATGTTTTAATGGAAATTCCTCTTTACCATTGTTGGACTCCTCTATTGAAACTGTAGGGTAGGAAGTACATTATGTATGTGGTCTTGTGTCTTCTCCCTATAAAAAAAAAAGAAGAAAAGATTTGTGGAGAGAAATCCCTATATTATGATAGAACAAAAATCTTTCAAACAATTTTTTAAACCACCATGACTTAGCGCTGGTTGGGTGGTGTTTCAAGCTTTGTTATGCTTTGATTTTTGTAGTCTTGTCATAGTTCTACTTGGTTGTTCTTTCTTATTTGACTGTATATCTTTTTTTTTGTACAAAGGTCAAGACCCTTTGAAAACCCTATTTATCTAATAAAAAACAATAATAAAAAAACAAAAATGTAAAGATCTGAACACAAGATTTCTCTTGAAACTTTTAAAATTATCTTTAAAGAATATTCAGTGACTATTTTAACTACTTTGTGAACACAAAAATGTTATCTAATTAAAAAAAATAAAAATAAAAAAAATGTAAAGATCTGAACCCAAGATTTGTCTTGAAACTTTTAAAATTATCTTTAAATAATATTCAGTGAGTATTTTAACATTAGTGTTTCATTTGGTTGGGATTCATTTCTAATAAAACCCATGTGTTAGAAGGTCTAATCATACACCTAATTTGTGAATAGAAGGCATTCGTAGTGACATATCCCTACGTCTTCTTGTAGATACTCATTGCTTTGACATTGACACTTCTTTAACTTTCCTTTTTAACTCCATGGTCCCTTATGGAGTGTCAACCTATGGCAGGGGCATATTTCTTACTGTCCTACTTTGTAGTCATAAAAGACAGGGCATAAAATAATCACTAAAATAGGATAAGGTATTGGTTTGAGAGTTGGACATACCAGTATAAGGAACTATTCATTTTCTCCTAGGTTTCAATCTCATCCTGTTGGTCCCAAAATTCACACTTCAGCCCAACAGTTAGGTGTCGTTGTTACTTGGTCAGTATCTGGGGCAAATTTTTCGTGACCTTTATCATTTTATCGTTGTCAAGAAAGGCTGTAAGATTGTTTTTAACTACCATCTTACGTCGTTGAATAGATCTACTCATTGCTTGCTGAATCATTCTCTGCAGCTACCAATCAGAAGATGAATAGTAGTCAGAACTTCCACTGTAGCATTGAAACAGGCCTAATTTGTTAATATAAAGCAGAGATAAAAGGTTCAAATCTGACAATACTAAAGCTCGATTCTTTTGGAAATTTATTTTCTTAGCCTTAGCATCTCATTTATCAGTTATCTCTAACTGAAGGCCTGTTTGTCTAGTTTGAAGATGTATTTGTGAAAGATCTTGTCTGATTGGATTAATACTATCGATTTCAGCATTAATGTTTAGTTTAACATCGACTTACTATTCATTGCAGATTTTATTTTTAGACAGTTTTAACTTTAGAGTCAAGGTTAATATAGAACATGACTCGAGGCCCCTGACTGCTGGGGAAGATCTGATATTGAAAATATATATTGAGGCTAATGGCATAGAACGTTGGGGCACTCTTCCTCACAAAGCTGGTAAGACACATTATGTTTATGAACATGCAGATTGTGTATGGCATTTCATATAAACTAAGCAGCTGGTCTATAAGCTAACATGAACTATTTTTTATGAGATGTGGAAGTTGTTAGTGTCTCTTTAGGGACGTAGGGTTGTTTTCATACATTTTTTCTGAAATTAGTATTAGAAGTGTTTGATATGAACTAAAAAAGTTTGAATGCTTGGATTTTTATATTTGAGGAAGGGGAAATAAATTGGCGTTTTGTTACATTAGAATTATTATTATGTTATTGGAATCCATTTTCTAAATAGTTTTAAACAGTAGTTTGGAGTTTCTTGATTTGATTGTATAAATATTTTTCATCAACATTTACATACAGTGATATATACACATTTTGATTGAAGCGTTAATAGAACAGATTTTATTGACAATTAATGTGATTTTAAAGTTTGATAATATTGATTAATATTTGATTGTAGGACGAGTGCGAGGCAGGACAGGTAATGAGGTAAAGAACTACTGGAATACACATTTGAGCAAAAAGTTAAGCACTAAATCCTTTTCACCGGGTAAGGCTGTGACACAAATTGTCGAGGCGCTGCCATTAAGCTGTGGCGATCATCAGCAAGGTAAAGCTAAAAACATGATCAAATTTTCTCTAAGGATCACATACTTAAGTCGAGTTCTAAAACTCAGCCCGCGAAGAACGCCATTGTCACTGATAATCATAGTTGTGCTTCCTCCTCTGCTTCTCCGACAGAGTCAACAGCTTTACCTGTGCAAGATAAGCAAGGTCACCCATATTCACGATTAATAGATGCCAATATGAAATACAGTGGGGCTGATCTACCAGATTCAACAATTTTAGAAGGTCGGTATAAATTTGACAGAGCTGAAGATCAATTCTTTAGCAGTACAAGAAGTATAGCACCGTGGGTTATTGAGATCAATATGGAAGAAGACATTTTTCTACCGGTAACTCCGTTTGAGCAAAGTATTATCACCACAGAATTGTGTTCAGATCGATTTATTTCACCTTGGACTTGCTCTGACAGCCTCTATTGAGATAATGATTTCGACTGACAGGTGTCTGAATCATTCAAGTTATTACAGACCCTGAGAAACAGCTTGTGGATTGTAATACCGCTGGTTATTCGGGTTCATTGATTTACTAGAATCAGTATTTGACATGAGTAGGATATGTATCAGCACAGTCAACAATTAAGTTTATAATAAGTTCTTACTTGTCATTGTATGATAACTGTTCACTACGTCTAAATGGGCCAGAAGGCAATAATTTCAACTGGTGATTTAGGCTGATATGTCACATTTAATGATATAATATTCACCTTGTCCGTGTGGAGGGAGTAAGCACAGCAAGGCAAATCATTTCCCTTTAAAAGTTGAGAGTTTAGGCAAGATCAAACCACTAGTTCAAAGACATCCACTTGTTCTAATAGTATTTCCTACACATTTGCCAAAAAAGGAATTGAACAATGCTACTGTTGCAATCAAATTTTAATGCTCGGACTACTTCCCATCTTATTTTAAAGCAAATTATGTCAGTCCATAAATGACAAATCACATTTACTTTAGCCAATTTAAAATTCTTTTTGATCGGTGTTGTATTAACTGAATTCCTTTCAGACAAGTAGCTAGCATAATCACAAACAGTTATTAAATTAGTTTACTAATATAATTATTTATAAATATTGATTTTATGATTGTTTATTCGGTTATTTGATAATTCACCAAGACAATCATTTATGATTAATGTGTATAAATTATGTTAGATTACATTAATGGACATTTAATATATAAAATAGAGATAATTTAAAAAGCTACACATGATAGTTCAATCTCTCTTCTATTTGTTATCATAGTTGCATTGTTGATGTAGGAGTACCCAAGTTGTAAGAATTCTTTTACATCACCTGTAAATAGTTTCTTTCACATTTATTTTGATTTGTAGGTTTCTTAATAATAGTTTTTTCATTATACTCTCACCAAAGAAAACTTTTTATACTGCAAGGGTATACTTGAGTCCATTATTTCAACATAACAAAATTACATACATAAGATCTTATTGTGTGATACCACAAATTAATTCTAGAGAGCATTCAATATTAAAGACTAATTTTATGATTTTACATTAATGCAATATTTTTTATATTAAAGTTGGGGAAGGGCCTTTGATCCCATAAGTTCAACAAAACAAAAAGCAAAAAAAGGAGGCCAAGACGCCTCAACCAACAAACCAACCAAAAAGGAGGCATGTAGGTATCAAAGAGACATTATAACATTAATATTTAGCTAAGTAGAGGCAAACAGCCCCGAGACAAGCAAAGCATAACAAAAGATAACATAACGTAAAAACAACAATTAATCTTTAGGAGTACTAATTAGGTCCCAATCAACCTTCAACTTGTTGAGAGCATCCTTCCAATCTTTCTCCTCCATGATGTCTATATAGGTAGTTGTTTGAGAAACATCCTCTTGGTTTTTCCCATGTTCTTCATTTTCTTGATCTTAGATTTCTTAGAAACAATTTACTGAAAATATCTTGATGCATGATCCCATTAATTATTGAAGTGACTTTTCCTATAGCCTCTTCCAAAGCTGAAACTTTGTCCTTCATGTTATCATAATCACCATCTGATTTGGCTTATGAAATAAAATTATACAACTCTTCTATTTGGTCTTTTATACTTTACAGAGGATCAAAGTATGTCTCTTCCACTTTTTCGGTTTCCTCCATCTTCTTATTAATATTTTCCTTACCATCCTCTTGCTCCAAATCAAGAAAATCCATTTCCTCTTCATTATTTTCCTTAGAGATCTCCTCCTCCTTGTTTTTTTCCTCTTCTTCCTCCATACTAACCTCTTCTTCTTTCTCTTCGGTTCACAATTATCCATGTTATTCTCTTCATAATTGAGGAGAAACTCTTCATTTGAGGAGCCCAATCCTTGTTCCTCAAGGGCTAACTTTATTCCCCTATTATCCTTACCTTTGTCTTGACTAGCACTGGCTAGCCTAGTAGACCTCCTCTCACATGACCCACCATTGGTTAAGCTCTTTTCGAAAGACTCCAATTCATCACCAATTTTTATAGTAATAGAGCTAGAGGGGCTTGTCTTTGTTTTTTTGGAGTTGAGAAGGGAAGGAAGGGCTTTCCCTTTTTGACGGGTGGCAATCTTTGACACTATACTAATGTAATGTAATTTCTCAATTTATTTTTTAATTAATGATTTATATTGACTTTACGATTGTTTGTTTATTTCTAAAAATAAGTCAGCAATAGAACCATTTAAAATATTGATTATATGATTGTTTATTACTATTTTTTACATCACAAAATCTATGGTTAATGTGTTGAAAATCACACTAAGCTACAAAAATTTAGATCGAATATATAAAAATAAAATTACAAAAACCACCCATGATACTTTAATATCTCTTCTATTAGTTAACACAATTGCATTGTTGATGTAGGGAATCCAACGTGCAAGAAAAAATTTACATCACCAATTTTTTTCCATTTTATATTTATTTTATTTTATAAGGTTCTTAATAATATTCCAATCATTATATTCTCACCATAGAAGAATGTTTATACTACAAAGGAATATTTTATTCTAGTCCATAATTATAGCACATCAAAGTTCTAGATATGATATCTCACTACATGGTACAACAATTTGATTTTAGAGCTACAATTCGATATCAAAATCTATAATGGTTTGAATCTAAATTAAAGAAATGTTATTTCTCAATATGGTTGTTAGTTATTTTTAGTTTTTATATAAAAACATATAATGATGTAGTGTAGTAAAATGCATACCCTTGCATTTTCACACTTGTTTGGGCTTACCCTGCTTTATTTATCCTTCTTTATGGCTTAATTGGTCCTATTTTGTGTCCACAAGCTCTGTGAATGACATATTTTTTTGGTTAATCCTGATATTCTCCAATGCATATGTGATCTCCTACTGACTCTGATTGGCATGTCCCTAGTTTTTGGTCCATATTAAAATGCCACTAAAGGCATCTTTGACCCCTCAAGGTCTTGGGACCCTAATTTTGAGGCATCTATTTTGGGCCCCTTTTTGGTGTCTATGCCCCAAGTTTCATCACTTGGGACTAAGAAACCACCTAGGGCATCTTAGTCCTCCTTGAGTCATTTTCAGGATTTAATTTCAAATTTTGGCGAGATTTAAACTCTTTCATTTATTGAATTCATATGTCAGCTTGGTGTGATATGATTTTTGGATATTAAGCATAAAAAAGTATAAATACAAGGTTCATTCATTCATTTTAATCCTAGAAACTTGAGTATTGATTCCTAAGGTAAATTTATGAGATCAAGTACATTCAAGAGCAATTCATCTAGCAATTGGAGACATCATCAAGTTTCAAGCATCATGTCAAAGATTATTCTTGCATCATGTATGCTGTTGTGCTAACATTTGTGATGTAGGGTTTTGATCTATGTAAGCAAGTAATTCAAGATCCATGTCTATTGCAGCCATTGCACACAAGTTTGTAGCGTTTGCAAGGGTTTGGTGAGTTGTCACATTGCGTGTTGTTCATTCACCATTTCCTTCATCATTTTTATTTCATTTCTAGATTTAATTACCAATAAGGGGTTTGACCAAGGCAAACCCCCATTCACTAACAATCAAAAAGTTTTTCCATTTTGTCCATTTGTATTTGCAGATGTAGGTTTAATACTTGAAGATCACTTGGAGTGAAAAGTTGTCAAAGTTGCAAAGTTGCATTGCAAAGTTGTCATCTTCATGAAAAACTCACCTACAAGTCAAATCCGGTTATTTTAGAACCTGAGATCCGAGGGGAAGCAATTGTAGACCTAGGAGCTTAGGACCACATTCACACTTTTTAGAAATTCAGATCAAGACTAAGATGGGAGAAAAGGTATTGTATTCCTCTAATTAGAATCTTTCAGAGATTCTTCAGGATTATGTTTCGTTATCCGAAGATTCTGTATTTTCCCTAAAAAATATTAGTGGGACTAAGATGGTAGTAAGGGCGTCTTAGTCTTCTAAGGCATATTTTGGCGGTCTGTTTGCATTTTCAGGATCCTATTGGAATCTATAGGTTTCCTAGGTACATACACACTAACTTGGAGTTGTTCATTTTCAATATTTGTAAGCTTCATTTAGCTCATTTCAAGTGTTTTGCATATCATAGTGCGTTTTCAAACATTATATTTTCCAAGTATTTTCTTGGTGGTAAACCTCTTAAATCTAAAAGAACACCCCCTCCTAAGTCCTCCTAATTGTGTATTGACTCACCTTGAGGGGTTCATAGTCAATCCTATTAGGGTTCTTAGGACATATTTGAATGACATAGGTAAAATAGGAGGAAAAGGTACCCCCTTTCATCTTCCCATTTTTCCTTATTATTCAAATGGTTTGTATTTTTTTTCCCTCAATTTGTGGCATTCTTCCAATTCTACGAGTATTTTGGGAATGATGATTCTTTCGAGCTCTATAACAATATTGTACAAAAAATATATTGACCATGAATCCATAGATCCCTTATTTATTTTTGGAGGCAACCCCTCCTTCCTTTTTAGTGACGTATCTTTATTTTGGAAACATATGACTTGGCATAGGGCTTTACGAGTAAGCTCTCATGTCTTAGGATTCAACATTGGCTACTTTAAATAAATTCCTCACATGAGTGGTGTTAGCAACTGATTTAAAGTGGGGGCATACATTGATAATATCTTTCAACATTTCTCATGTTTCATGGAGATTTATTTTTCTTGTGATGCATCCTTTTCTTGGTGGTGTCATTGGGTTTGATGTCCTCCAAGAGTTTGATATTTATTAGCATACAACTTTCCTCTTACTGGTGATGCAACACACTATATTCCCTAAGTTGTGAATATTTTACTCTAGACTCATCCTCTCTTGGAGACATTAGGAATGAGGTTCCCTAAAAAGAAGACCTTACATGAATTAAGAAAAATCTATTTGAACAAAAACTTGTACTAGCATTATTGTTCATAATTGTTAGCATAATGAAGCTTGTTAGCCTTACAAAGCTCGAAACCCTAAATTCAAGGCCACTAAGCACAACACACCTTGATTTCTGGTGGATCCTTGCCTTGTTCATAGGTTTTTAGCATTACACAACTTGTTAAGCCCTATGAAGCTCAAACTCTAAATTCAAGGCTGCTCAACATAACACACCTTTCTTCCCTTTGAAGCCTTGCCAAGCATTGTGCCACCTTATTGAATTTGTCGGGAGGATAGCTTTGATATGGTATGTGAGCCAAATCTGACTATCTCATTTGCCAACCTTTTGGGATACTCACCTAGTGGACACATTGAAGTTCCACTACCCTGGAGTGAGTCTTCCACATTGCGTTGATGCGTTCCATAAAATAGATGGCTTAGATGTGTTCCACATCACGTTGGACACTCTAGGCTTGATTTTCCTGGTCTTTGATGGCATATTATTGTGTATTTTTTCATTGTTGCATGTGTAAGTGTCTTGAATGTCTACTTTAGTGTCAGTTCGACATGGGGTCATCCTCTCAATAAAGTGGGGGAAAAATTTAGTGTAGGAAAAATTATCCATTTTTCACACTTAATTTGGGAATAATTGATTATAAGATGAGCTTAATTATGCCTTAATTTAGTGTTGTAATATGTTTTTCATATTCACATTAAGTTTATGGCCCTTTTTATTGAAATAGACTTAATTGTGCCTTATTTTTGATATTGTAAGGTGTATCTTTACACTTTCACATTAATCTATGACTTCATTAATTGATTGAGGTTAATTTTCCTTAATTAGCCCATTGAATTCTAATCCAAGCCTAATTAAATGCAATTTCCAAGGGATAAAACCTAACATTCATAAATTTTATTTCACAATAGTTAATTTTGGAAGATGTGCATCTTAGGTATGTGACCTAGAATCCATTCACCATAAGGAAAATGATTCCTCACTTAGTTCTATGACCCTATTTTTTCATAATGTTTAACATTGTCCGATGTGTGTCCTAGGTAAGTGGCCTAGGACCCATTCACCATTTGGAGAATGGGTCCTCACTTAGACCTAGGACCCCTCTTTGAAATATGTTTTTGGTGGTATTTTAATGATTTTAAATCTATAAATAAATGATGTCTTGTGATATTTAAATTTCTAGAATTAATGTTAAGATATGTATAAATAAGAGATCATTTCACTATGTTTCATATTAAGATCCTAGCATTTTCAAGTCTTCAAGCATTCTAGCAAACTGATGATTAAGAGAGCATTATCAAGAGAATTCAAGAGCATTTCTAAGGAGTTAAAGGGTAGATTTGAAGAAGATTATTGTAGCAATCAACATTCCATTGTAATTTCAAATATTTATTGCATCATGCATGTTGTTTGAGCTCATATGTTGTTGTAGTGTTCAAGATCTATCAAGCATTCAAAGGCATTGTTTCACATCAAGTTTCATGATCAAGATCTACATTCATTGAGGCCACTTCATGCTAGTTTTCAGATTTATTATCCAAGGTTTCAATTAAGGTTTGGTGAGTTTTTACATATTTTTGTTCATTCATCATTCCTTCAATACTTTTATTCATTTCGGGGTTTAATTACCAAAACAGGGTTTGACCAAGGCAAATGCCATTCCCTAACAAAACACAAAAAATATCTCTTTGCTATGTGATTGTAGATTTTAGATTGAAGATCAATTTGACAAAAAAATTGAAGAAAGTTTCCAAAGTTATCAAAGTTGTAAGAAAATTTGTCAAATAATGGAAACTAAGCTATAGGTTTTATTTCTAGTTTTTCGATAGTGATCGACTGAAAACTAGTAGTGCAGATGTAGAAGAACAAAACCTAAAAACTAATTTATAGGAGCCCTACCTAGAATTTTCCATAGGGAAAATGAGTCCTCAGTGAGGTTTGAAAAAGCATCTTTGGTGAAAGGTACATAACATTTTACCCTTTCTATATTTTCCTTTTCACTATTGCTTGGTTAAATTTGATTAATGTTTCTCATTAGCACTTTGTAACACAAATTTTGAATGAAGTTAGAGCAAAAGGTCCATTCATTCACTTTTACCACTACTTTAGGGGTGAACCTTATTTTCTATGTTTCACAAAGTAAGGAGTCTTTTGACCACATGGAGAATATTCTCTACAATATAATTTATATGATTAAGGAGGAAAACAAATGAATGATGGCTTAGATAAAAGTGCTCCAAATTTGACAAATTGGCAATTGATCCTTAAGTTCTTAAGAATTTTGAATGAGATGAAAAGATTATATTTGACCCATAATGCTTCAAAATTGTAGCTACTTTTTGGATCTTCCAACCACCTTGCAACTTCAAACCCTTATAGATTTGATCTCATATATCCAATTTGAATAATTAAAAAAGTTAAATTGTATTTATTTTAAACCTTGGGCCTAATGGTGAGCTTATATTTACATCTCCAATCTCCCCCTAATGCATTTGTAATATAAGGATAGAAAGAAAAACTCTACCAAAATTTAATATTTCTCTATTTTTTTTTTAGAGGTCATTATCTAATGGAAGAGAAGAGTATGCTCATATTTTGAAGATCTACAAATATTTGCACTCAAAATCTCTTGAAAAAACTAACCAGAGACACTCAACTTATTTTGATACCATATAAGATTTGTCTATGGAGATACCCACCCAAGATCTAAAGACTTAATGAAAAAAACAAAACAATGAAGAAATGAATATGACAAAAATAAAGCACATTTGTATCCAAGAATATAAATATAATGTTCGTAGGTTTTTTATAAAAGGGTAAAATGGGTTTTACAGGGACCCAAAACCATAAAGTTTACAATATAGCAAAAAGAACACCAAAGTTCCACAAAAAAAAATAGCTGCCCGAGAAAAAACTAGCAGCAACCAAACTAAAAGGACTAGAAGGGTCAGGAAAGAAGGGATAGTAGAAAAAACACACAAGACCCAGCCATTACTTCAGAGACCTAAGGACAGTCTCTGTCTCCGCCTCCATATCCTGCATATCTTTAACCCCCTTTTTAAAGGTTTGAAACATTTTCAGAGTAAGGGGGGCCTTGCGCTTCAAGTTGGCACGGGTTCTTCTAGAAATGCCAGCTTCCGTGTCTTGGCTTTTATCTTCAGTATCTTCTAGATCAACTACCAGAGATCCCTATTGGGCTTTGTGAAGCTTTTCAATCATTGCATTATAGCATTATGTCTTGCTATACGGTTGTTTTGTTCAGCAACAGTTCTAATGGTGTTCCTTAAGCTCTCAGCTTCAGTGTCAATGTTCCTGTTACTATGAACCACATCTTTCTTCTCCAATTAATAGTCCACGAGGGTGGAGATTTGCTACAGAGGCAGTCAATTATGTTTTCGGAGTCTCCCTCAAGCCATAGATTTTTCATGTTAAGACTTTGGGCTAAATTTATGATATGGTAAGCGCCTGTTGCCTCCGCTAGGTGATTAGTTTGAGAGCTAAGAGGCAAGGCAATCACACCAATGAAGTTGCCATTGGAATCCCTTATAACTCCTCCACAGCCCCCCGCCCTTGGGTTGCCTTTAGCCGCACCATCAAAGTTAGCTTTCATCCACCCATTGGGCAGAAAAGTCCAGCAAACTCCCTCTCTATCTTTTTTGGCCTTCATAGTAGCACTAGATAAATTAGGATTTATGTTCCATTCCTTAGCAACAAATAGGTCATAGTTCGAATACTCCGCATTCATGGTCTTCCTGTCCTTCTAGGCCACAACTTTGAAGTTTTCCTTTAGGGATCTGAAAATTTTATCAAAGACATATTCCACAGAGGCTTCTTTACCCCTAAATTTTTTATTATTGCGTTCTTTCCAAAGGCCCCAAGTAATATGAGGGAAGGATAAATCCCAAAAAGACCTAAGTAAAGGATTCCTTGTCGGGGATTTCCACTGAGAAAAGAGATCTTCAATGGACAATGGGAAAACCCAAGGAAGGTTCCATAACTTGATAAAATTTTCCCACAGAGAAGCACCAAAAGAGCAATGAAGGAATAAATGACTCACAGATTCAGCATCCATCTTACAAAGACAACATCTATTAGGGATTTGAAATCCACATTTACACAGGTTGTCAATCGTAAGCAACTTATTTTGGAGCAAGATTTAATTTTAAGTATCAGATGTTTGCACCAAGCTTTAGACCAAAAGGGAGGATGATCCAAAGAAGAAGTGATCTTAGCAAAAGCAGAAGATACAAAAAAATTACTAGAGGGA
The DNA here is from genome assembly GCA_007115665.2 of Sequoiadendron giganteum. NCBI lineage: Eukaryota > Viridiplantae > Streptophyta > Pinopsida > Cupressales > Cupressaceae > Sequoiadendron > Sequoiadendron giganteum. The sequence goes on along the minus strand of CM021102.1, from coordinate 280,846,778 downwards.
TCGTCAATCCAAACTGCATGGTCCTCTAGCTGCTCAGAACTAAGTCTAACATCTAGCAGCCTAGTTTGAATGGGGACCAAAGCCCGACTGACTCTACCCAAGTCCACCCAATTACCATTAGCTTTGTAATCTTTAACATAAGTTCCAAACCTCGCCTTACAATTCTTAGCCCAATCTCTGAAGGAATTTATTTTTATCAAGGGTTCCTTAAAAAGCCATCTGTCTTCCCAGAATCTGGTACAATTACCATTTCTCACTTGCCAACCAATGCCTTCCTCCACAATCTTTTTTCCAAGAATTAAATTGTTCCAGCATATAGATCCTCTCGGAAGAAGGTGGGGGTCCTTCTTAATAATGAAAGAGTAGTTCTTTTCTAAATATTTGCTAGCCAGAATATCGATCCACTCCCCAGAGGAAGAGAAGATTCTCCAGCTACTCAGAACTAAGTCTAACAGCTAGCAGCCTAGTCTGAATGGGGACCAAAGCCCAACTGACTCTACCCAAGTCCACTCAATTACCATTAGCTCTGTAATCTTTAACATAAGTTCCAAACCTCGCCTTACAATTCTTAGCCCAATCTCTGAAGGAATTGATTTTTATTAAGGGTTCCTTAAAAAGCCATCTATCTTCCCAGAATCTGGTACAATTACCATTTCTCACTTGCCAACCATTGCCTTCCTCCATAATCTTTTTTCCAAGAATTAAATTGTTCCAGCATATAGATCCTCTCGGAAGAAGGTGGGGGTACTTCTTAATAATGAAAGAGCAGTTGTTTTCTAAATATTTGCTAGCCAGAATATCGATCCACTCCCCAGAGGAAGAGAAGATTCTCCAGATTTGCTTAACCAAGAGGATTTTATTAACAGTTCTAATTCTTCTTAACCCAAGTCTGTCGTTATTTTTAGGTCTACAAACCAGATTCCAGTCAATTAAGGGAACTCTTTTATTTTCCTCAACACTCGACCAAAGAAATCTTTTTTGAATTTTTTCAATTGTATCAGCAAATTTAGCTGGCTCAAGGCATAGATAGGAAGATTCTGGAGAGAGGCTTTGAGGAGCTCAAGCTTACCAGCCTGACTAAGCAGAGCACCTTTCCAACCTGCAAGCTTCTTACTGAATATATCCACCAACGATATCTAGAAAGAATTAGGAGGTTTCAAACTTAAAGGGAGACCCGGGTAGGTGGCAGGAAGAGAGTCCACCTTACAATCCAAAATTCTAGTAATTCTGGTCTGTCGATGAGCCGAAGTATTGAAAAAGAACAACGAACTTTTTTGATTGTTGATCAGCTATCCTGAAGCTCTCCCATACTTGTCAAGCAGATGTTTTATAGCTTTACCTTCAGACACAGAAGCTTGACCCATGAGCATAGTATCATCAACGAATTGTTGATGAGAGCACACCAAGTTGCCTGAGGAAGGTCTGAGCCTAGAGATAAATTTAAAGTCAACCAGATTTTTTAGGTTCGTGCCTAGACTTTCAGCCATAATAGTGAATAAAATAGGAGATATAGGATCACCCTACCTTAGGCCTCTGGTACTCTGAAAAAAGGAGGTCGGGGATCCATTGACCATAATCGATATGGAAGTTGTGGACACAAGTTGTTTAACCAATTGAACAACCCTATTATTAAAGCCAAAGGCCTTCAGAATTTTGAATAAAAAAATCCAATCAACTCTGTCATAGGCTTTTGAGATGTCAAGCTTTAAGAGGAAACCTTCAATCTTCGACTCAACAAGGGAGTGAATGTTCTCATGAACCGTGACTATAGAATCAAGAATTTGTCTGCCAGGAACGAAACCATTCTGTTGAGGAGAAATCAAGGAAGGCAGAAAAATTAAGAATCTAGAGGTTAAGACCTTATAAATGATCTTGTATAGAGAATTACAGAGACTGATAGGCCTAAAAGCCTCAAAGTTATTAGCTCCAGATTTCTTGGGGACGAGAACCAAGAAAGTAGCATTTTATTCTTTTAAAAGACATCTGGCTCCAAAAAAATTCTTAACAGCATTAACCACATCTTCTTCAACAATCTCCCAGAGCCATTGGAAGAAAAACAAAGGGTAACCATCAAGACCCGAGGCTTTGTTCCCATCAAAGGAAAAGACAGCCTGCTTGACTTCCTCATTGGTGGGGATTGCTGTCATAAAAGAGTTGTTTTCCTAGTTGATAATTCTTGGTATAGCTTCCACTAGCTGATCTTGCTCATTCTGGTTTATTTCAGTACTTGTCGAGAGAAGAAGTTTAAAGAAGGAACCCGCCTGCATCCTAATATCCTCTTCCTCCTCAAATCTGGTTCCATTCACATCTATTTGAGATATTCTGTTAACAGCTCTGTGTTTAGAAGCCAAAAGGTGGAAGTACCTAGTGTTTCTATCTCCAACAGACAACCAAAGGGCTCTTGATCTTTGTTTCCAGAACTCCTCCTCCTTCCCAATTATGTCATGCATCTTCATAAGGAGCTCATTCTCTTTTTCCTTAGTATCATTTGAGTAACCCTCCTTCTATATTTTGGACTGAATTGCTCCCAGATCCATCTGAAGTTCAGACTTGATCTTAAAGATGTTCCCAAAAGATTCCTTTTTCCATTTTTTAAGATTACATTTCACTTCCCTTAATTTTTTAGCAATTTTGAACATTGCAGTTCCTTGAATAGTTATATTCAACCATTTCTTTATTTCCTCTTTAAGAGTAGGATGAGAGGTCCACATTTTTTCAAATCTGAAAGGAGTATTCTTCTTCTTTTTTACAGAATCCGTAGTGAAACTGATAGGGGAATGATCAGAGCCTATTCTAGTGAGGGCTTTAAGGGAACAATAGTAATTAAAATACCAATGATTGGAAATCAAAGATCTATCTAATATGACCTATATGAGGTCCGTTCCCTTTCTGTAATTGGACCAGGTGAAGGAGGCTCCAAGAAGATCTAGATCTATCAGCCCTTGAGTATCAATAAAATTCTAAAGATCCTCTTTACTTTCTAAATTAATCTGAGATCCCCCAAATTTTTCACCATTCATTAAGGGAGTATTGAAGTCCCCCATAACACTCCAAGCTTCTTTATCAGAAATCCTCCTAATGGAAGCTAATTCCAGCCAAAAATATTTCTTCATACCATTCCCATTAGGAGCATAAATGTTCATTTGAATCCAACTGAAGTTATCTCTTATATGAGTGAATCTAGTAACTATATGATTCGTACCTTCCAATATCAGATCTTCTTTGATATTGTGGCTATTCCAGAAAGTAACAATGCCACCTGAAGCACCATTTGAGTTATTGCCCTGGTTGCTGTAGTACTGAAAGAGTTTCATCTTTTCAATTTTCTCCTTAGACATTTTAGTTTCTTGAATTAGAAGAATATTAGGTTTGTGATCTCTAACAAAGTTGCGAAGAACATCCTACTTGTGGGGGCTATTGAGTCCCCTAATATTCCAGGACATAATCTTCATTATATACCTGGGGAGTTAAGACACTCCGGGATGGTTTTCTGAGATCCATCTGCTATATCTTGAAAACTATTCAGCTCTCTTTTCTTCTTCGAAGACCTTTTACCTCTTGAATTCTTTGTTGCTCCACAATCTGCCTTACCTCTTGATCTGGTGGAAATGCCACTTGGGGTCTTCCCTTGTTTGTTTTTTCCAAACTTCTTCTTTGATATATTCTCTTCTTTATTAGTCTCATCTTGACTGTCCGTCTCTCTGCTAGATTCCCAATCCTTTTCATTTAGTAGTCTTTGTTCCCAAGGTAATGTGTCCATATTACCATTCTCTTGACAACACAAAACATTACTGGATAGGTTAGCTGAGTGATCCTATTTTTCAAGGGATTCTAAAACCCCAACAACAAAGTTGGTCTCCAATAGGTGCTCCACACCCATAGGGGGGAGAATATCAGAAAATGGGGAGAGAGGAGGGATTTTCAAGACCAAGGATAGGCCCTCACTAGGGATATCCTCCAAACCTGGTATCTCTTCATTTCTATCAAAAGGGACTGTCATTTGGGATGAGGAAGGAGATAGCATCCGATCTCCTTCATCAGCTAAGGTGCCCTCATTAAGACCTCTTTCCTTTGAGAGAGACTTGAAGTTATGAGGCTCAATAGGGAACTCACCTTTATCCTCCAAAACCACTTCAATCTCTGAGGAGCTTTTCTGATTATCGGCTTCTATATTTTTCAGCTCCTACTCTTTATTCTCCCTCCTTCCTTCTCTAGAGTCATTCTTTCTTTTTTTTTCATTCTTTTTTTCTAGGTTCTGCTGGCTTATCTTTCTCTAGAGCGGCATTTAGAGGGAATTTTTTTGCCCAATGACCAGATTTCCTACACTTGAAGCAAGCAAATGGGATGGTTTCAAATTCTATATTCTGTTCCCAGGAACCTAGCTTAGATTGTATCTCTATCGATGATGGTAAATCTGCTTCCTGAGGAACTCCCACACATATCCTCACGAAAACTAGTCTCTCTCTAGTAGCTGTCATTGTGTCGATCGAAAGGAGCTCACAAAAGGAGCTCGTGATGCCCAGGAAGATATCTTTAGTCCAGTATTCCAAGGGCAGGCCTAGAAGTCTAACCCAGACTAGAACATTATCAAAGATAGAGTCTGATAGGTCCAAGTGGGAGGACCACTTCTTTAGAGCTAGGGATGATTTTCCTATCACCCAGGGACCTCCTCCTCTTACAGCCGTAATATCCTCTTTGCAAGTAAATTCAAAAGCAAAAAAATCCTTTGGAAGAGCAGGAATCGAGACTTTCGCACTGGTTCTCCATTTATTTTTAACAAATTCCCTGACCACTTCAATATTTGGTCTAGGACCCATAAACTTTCCAACTAGGGTTTGTTCCATTAGGGCTATATTATGGTCTATAATCAGACTTGGAATGGAAATAGCAAACTTACCTCTAGTACGGGATGAGATATTTTACACTGGAGGGAAGGAAGACTTTCCATTAGGTTTTACCCCAAATAGAGAGGTCCAGGTTTTGCAGTTGCCTCCAAAACCACCTGTGGTCCCCACTCCCCCACTATCTTTCTCAATTTTTTCGGTGGGAGAAGTAGCAGAGATAAATGCCAGAATTTCCTTTACCCCAGGGTCCACCTGTATTTTGTTGCCAGAGTCCACATCATCCTGGTCATCCTTACCTTGCTTCTGACTCGGTTCCAACTCCTGATTCGACTATCGATTTTCTGATCTTGCTTCGCTTCTAGATCCGATTCCGTTGTTTTTAAATTTGAACTCCGTTTTCTCCCGCCCGTGACCGCTCTCGCATCCTTGCATTGCTTCCTATGTTCATAGGTTAATATTAAAAAATAACTCTTTAATTATATAGATCAAGGTGAGACTTAAAATACCATATAAATATGAAATATAAAGTAATAATATTTTATGTGTACCCTAAATAAATATTAAATTGTGAATATGATATAAGGGATCACCAACCATTCCCATTTATAGGTGTCACATATCTTTGTAAGGACTTTTTCGAGTGATCTTTCTGAAACTTGTTTCAACTCTACCATTCTAGTTATGTAAAGTAGTGATAACTTTAAGAAACCTCCCTAAAAATATATATATAAAATCTTGGCAAATCTTTCAATTTTTTAGGAAAAAATATTAACTTCTATTGATGAATCTTCCCCCTTTTTCAAAAAAAATATTAATTTTATTGGTGAATTTTTTTACATCACTAGAATTCTGTAAAATTTTTTTGCTATTCTTGAAAAATAATAGGAAAATGCATTAATTATGATGGAGAATTTATCCAATCTAAAAATAATTCTCATAAAAAAGTAGGGGCCCGAAGGTGGAAATTATCGATGGGTTAAAGGGGAAGACTATATAATTACTTTCCAACAGTGTTTTAAAATATAATATAATGGACTTCATTGTGTTCTGCAACGTAAAATGCACCCATGATATGTAATTCTCATGGGGCTCAAAATTGCTTTTAGATAATTGATCTAGCTACCCTCATTGTACTATGTTTAAGGTAAAATTTACCCACAATCTATAATGCTCATGAGACCCAAAATTGTGGGCTCTATAAACATTACAAATCATGGGTACATTTTACCTTGTGGAATACAACAAAGGACATTATATTATATTATAAATCAATGGTGGAAACTAAAGATTAGAAATATGATCTTAAAGCAACTAATAATTATCATATACTATTTGTGAATTAATAAAGATTTCTACTATAATTTATAAAATTTAGGCGAATCTAATATAATTATGTATTGAATATTATGTGGAATATTTGAGTTAATTTTTTTAATAAAATAAATAAGACTATAATTTTTTTTGTAAAAATGTGACGATTGAAGTCACATTGTAGCTCTAACTACTAATCAATTTTGGATTCCCAAATTTCAACTATTAACCAATTAACCAATATTAACCACTAAAATATCACTGATATAAAGATACTCGTTTTTCTCCTTTTACTTCATCAAAGCATAACCAAGATAACAATCAGAGAAATTAAAAGGGTTTTTCATATACATAAATGGGCAGCGAACATTTTGATTTAGCAGCCACCTCTTTTACCCAAATATCTTCCAAATGTGTGCATTGATAACACTCACGCCACTGTTTCCTATAAACTCCGCTAACCATGTCTGCGAGAAAACATTTAACTGCCAAAACTGTAGCGTCAAAAGCACGCAGCAGACAACATCAGAATTCCAATGAGAACATATATAATATGAATTTAATACTGTACAATCAGATCGAATATTGTAGGAGAATTGCAATACTCGATTAGTTTATTTATCTTGAACTCCGAAAAAGAGTAGCAAACGAAAGGATAATCACAGAGTGATTATTATCCATGCAAAAATACTCCATTTAACCTACAAGAGAATAAGGGATTGAAATTTTCACCCTGTGACATTTTGATGTAACATAACGAGCAAAAATACAACGACAAAGTCACTTTTTATTTCAGAACTAATTATAGAAGAACGAACGTATAAAAAGAATACATCCAAGAATCTGAATAAGAAATGACTAAACTAATGAGAAAAGTGATTCGACGAGAAAGGCTTTATGGAAAGTTGAGAGTATATAAAATTCCTGTGAGGCAGCAGACAACAATTATATAATCCATCATTTTGTCATGATTGCACAATGCCAAATAATGTCATATGTGGCACGCACTCAATACTCGACCTTTCCGTTAGTGAAGAGGAAGAGAATATTAGGTATCAACGTAAAGTCTGATTGATGCGCTGCAAAGGCCACCTCAGAATATTCGTCTTTACAGTTCATATCACAATTTTCTTTTCGAAAATTTGTCATATTATTATTATTGTAGTACCCATATGACCAAATAATTTCCACTATATTAATGCTCTCTGTTGCTTCCGTACAAGGCCTACAAAATGAATCTAGTCATACACCGGGCTGTCTTGTAGTATTTGTCTAATATAGTTGTTTTTTCTCTATTAAATATTAATTATTTGACTATGAATAGTTGTAAAATTTAAATTAAAGGTCTTTTCTAAAGTTATGCACAGTCAAGACATGACACATTGATATAATTTTTCTTGTCTTTTTAGCAGGGTACGATGCATCTCAAGATTACTAATATTAAACAATAATAAAAGTAATGTGTTTTAATTAATTATTCTTTATTATTATAATATTTAAAAATAATTAGTATTTTGGATTTGTTGTTTAATTCTTGGTCTTGTTTAAATTTTGAATGTGGTTTTTTTTTTTAAATATTTAGTATTATCTTTTATACAATATAATATAAATACACATAAAAATATAAAAATATTTTAATTTTAGATTTGAAAAGCTATATAAGATATAAAATGTTTTTGAAAATAGTAATTTTATAGGAAATATTTATATTTTATCAAAATTAATCTTTATAAGATTTATTGTTTTTAAACTTTATCATATATACACATCTATCAAATATCATTAAAATTATAAAACATTATATTAGTAATATATGGTTTATCTTCACCATTCATGAGGCATAAGGAATTCATTACTTTCTTATTGATGTGTACACTTTCAAATGAAAATCCCCACCATTTTCTTTTTGTAAGAAGATTTTTAGTGGCGTTCAAAATTTTTAGCCTTTCTAGTGTTAGATACCTCATTAAATTTCTCTAGCTATTTTGCACAAATTCTCAAAAATATTTCATTAGGAATAATTAATAGGGATAGTTGTGATTCAAAATTGTTATTTAAAACCTATATAATCAAGCAATCCTAACTCAAATCCAACACCCACAAGTAATTAGGAGGAAATAATTTAAAAACTATGGTTATCTTACTTTTCTATGGCTTATTACATTCTTCAACAATTAAAATCCTTCTTTGTCAATCTAACCTATCTATAATACATCACTCAAACATATCAAAAATTCATTCACTTTTTTTTATTCAATCTCCAACATTCGTTTTTTATAAAAATCTTCATGTAGCCTAGTATCTAGAATCAAAAATTAATTTCCATAAAACCTCTATTTTATAATTTTTTTAATCCATTATGGCATCGATCTTTTCATTCTTTCCCACTTTTACCTTTGGAACTACAACTCTAAAATATCTATTTTTTCTATTATTGTTTTTTTATTTGTAACATTTCTTCTCCATTATGTCATAAAACCATTTTTTTTATAATTGTTTTGAAAATTTCTTTTGAATTTCCCATATGGATTTGATGAAAGATGAGGAACAAACAAAATTATGTGCACACAATTAATAGATTCTACCACTAACCCTTATTGATTCTACTAATGCATCTAGAGGTTAAATAGTTTTGTCACCCAATGTTATGAGCTAGAAGAAGAATGAAGTAAACTACAAGTAGGTTGCATCTAAATAAAATAGCTTAGAATTAATGTAAATGATGAATAAATAGATTAGAGAACCATATCACTAGGAAAGATCAACAATAATATGATTTTGAAGGACAAACAATTCAAAAGGATAGTGAAAATGTAGGTCATGGTCTTAAGGAAACTAAAAGGTCATGACCAATAACAAATTTGTTGCATCACATAAAAATAAAACATTACTTGTTTCCTTGATGTGATCAAAATATCACAAAAGTTTATTAAAAAAATTGTCACAAGCATGATCCTAATGTTAAGATAAAAAATAGCGCAACTTTCATGTTATAAAATAGGAAAAACAAATATCTAGGTTGTAGACTTTATTTTTCTCAAAATATATATTCCATGGTGTTTGGAATTGCCTCCTAGGATTCCAAATGCATAGGTCTCTTTGAGCTCCTTTTCTTTTAATATGCCCCAAAAACCTCCCAAATCAAAAGTTTTGGGCTTCAAACGTTGGGCCTCTCACAATAGAAATGTAAAAACATATGACATAAAATAACTTGTAAGAGGGAGTTACACTTGATCGAATTATGATTTATATTATAAAACATTATAAGGAAACTTTGAATAAAGATAATGAATCAAAAATATAATACGTAATTTCGTAAGTGAATTATGATGAGCTTGTGGTAGGTGGAAAGAATATGTTATTTTTAGTCTGTGGACTCATATTGGGATTTGGGTGTTGGATTTTTAACTAGGTGTTTGGGCACAAAAAAATAGGTGGTTTTAGCTCATAGTTTTTAATTACCATTTTATGATTTTGTTTATTTTTTGTCCTATTTATTAGCTATTTGAGGTGGAAGTTTTATAGTGAGTTTCTTAAATATTATTCTAAAACAAAAATTACTTTAGATATTTGTTTGAAAATATACTCATACAAATTCTTAGGGTTTGAACATGTATTGTAACCTTTGATTACTAAATAATACTTTGAGTTTCTTTGGAGTGTAGAGTTTTTCTCCTAAAAGTGTTTTCTTTATTAAGTTATATTATATTATATTTGTATTTATTTCCTTCTAATTCTGTGATTAATTTAGTTTTTTCACATATCTCCTCTCATAGCTTAGTATAGGAAGTGTATTACACACCTCTAATTATATTTAAAATATAAGAAATAAAATTTATAAATTTATTGATAAGATTAAAAGTAAATGGGAAACATATAGAGTCATGTCCTTTAGCATAACATCAATAAACTAGAAATAAGGCTTCCCCTTGTTGGTTAAAATTAAAACTAGAAGATTTAATAAGTTCAAATATATGATTTATTTTCTAATTTATCAATGTACCATGCCTCATTCAATGTCCAATTCAATGGTTAGAAAGTATGAATTAATATTTAACATTTTTTTTCCAATTAAGACTAGCTAAAATGAAGTACTTTCAAGATAAATAGTTTATATAAGAGCATAACCAACTCTTGTTGCACCTTATTTTTAAACCATAATAACAAAGGTATCTTTATTATCACTTGATTTAGGTCCACAACCATAATTAGAAGAATCTTCAACCATGTGAAATTGATTTTGAAATATAAGTTAAGTTGAATATATCATGTACTGTCCATACAAAATTTATTATCCACACTTACACCTTCTCTCATCATTTGACATTAACTCATATAATATAAGAATACATGTATAGAAGCTAGAAATAAGTCTAAAATTATAAGGAGATAACTCAAAAAAAATTTGCTAATGGTTGAAATAAAAAAAATTAAACCTTCCTCAAGCTCACTAAAAGAAAGAAAAAGGAAAGAACTACAAATAAAATAACACATGAAAAATTGACAAAAAATTAAAACGAAAATTCATGAATATTTTTGGTGATGTATGATTAGATAATAAACTAAATTCTTCTACATGAGATACATTGGGTAGGAGAATTGTTGTGTGTGTTTGTGTGTGTGTGAAATCTAGAATAATTATTTCATTTTTGGAAACCTCACATGCACTCATATAAGTTGATTATTATATTATTTACTTTCTCAATTTTGCTAAGTTTTATTTGTATTATACCCCCTTTTTTATTAATTACATGGGAGTCTATTATTGGCTCACCTTCTTCATGTTTTTTTATTGGTAACTATTGTATCCATTCTTCTTTTGTTTTCAAATCTAAAGCTATCCCTTACAAACAAGCCTAACCTTATTTATAACAAATTTTCCATTTTAATTTGTTCTTGAAAACCCATTTAATTCCTATCACACTCTTTTTTGTTGGTCTTAGGACCAATTCCCAAGTTTGATTCTTCTCAATCTATCTCAACTCTTATTTCATAGATTTGATCCAATTCTAATGCTTGCATGCTTTAGTTACTATTTTAGGTTCTATTTCTTAAAGTAAAAAATTTTGTTCATATTCCTCTATTCTAGTAGATTTTCTCCTTGTCAACACAAATTTTCTCTTATCTCCAATGATTTTATCTTTAAAATTATTTTTTGCACATACTTAGGAGTCTTAGGGATCTTTTTTGAACCTTCTTCCTCTTCCACTATCATTTCTTTTTCTTTATCTTCTTATTTTTCTTCATCACTACAAGGGAGTTCATCAAAGTCATATCCTTCTATCAAAATAGAACTTTGATGTGGTTCTTTATCTACTTTGACACTTTCACTTTCAACAATTTTTTTCGACCCTTTTTTATAACATCTATATGCCTTTATTTTTGTAGAGTATCCAAGGATGATTCCTTCATCAGATCTTGCATCAAAACTTCCTAGTTTTTCTTCATCTAAACTGATATAGAATTTACATCCAAACACTCTAAAATATTTCATAGTATGAGGTTTTCCATACCATAATTGTTAAGGAGTCTTTGAACTATTCACTCTTGCTTTTCCTATGTTAGGTATGTATATTGAAATATGAATTGCTTCTCTCCAATAGACATCCAATAGGTTTTATTCCTCCATCATGGTCCTTGATTCTTCCTAAACTGTTGTGTCCTTCCTCTCCATAACTCCATTCTGCTGAGGAGTTTTAGGAGCTAAAAAATATCTCTTTATTCCATGATCTTCACAAAAAATGTTAAATGCATTAGACGTGAACTCGACACCTCAAGCATACCTCAAGCATTTTATTTTCAAATCCATTTCATTTTAAACCATAGATTTGAAGGCTTTAAAATTATCTAGAGCTTTTGATTCTTCTTTTAGAAATGTTATCGAAGTCATTTTAGAATAATCATCTATAAATTTAATATGATACACCTATCACCTTAAGAGCTTCTTATTCTGGTGGGTCCACATAAGTGTGTATGAACCAGCTCCAAAGGTCCTATAGTAGAATATTCTTTAGTTCTAAACCTCTTCTTTATTTTCTTTCCAAACTAGTACTCTTTATAGATTGCATTGATAGGTTTTGTAATCAATAGAAGATCTCTCATAAAATAAGTAGAAATAATCTTCGCTAGGCTATCAAATTTGATGTGATCACTGATCCATTCTTATATGTCATAGGAAAATTTCATTGATATGTGACATACAACAATTAACACCACTACCTTTGAGCTGATAAAAAATTTATTCTATAATTGTTCATGTAGCAACAAAATTTATGGAGTGTCCTTTTCTAATTTCACAACCATTGTCCTAAAACACCAAATTATATCCTCTATTGTACTTTTTTCCTACACTAAGAAGATTATGGTAGAGACCCTTGATATAAATAACATCATCTATTTTATGCTTTCCATCAATGCCGATTGAACCTTTTCCATATATCTTAGTAGATGTGTCATCACCAAACTTAATAAGACCAACATCATACTTATAATGTTGATAAAACTTACTCTTTTCACCTATCATATGATTTGAGCATCCACTATCAGTTATCTAGTAGTTTCTCTCCTCTCTTGCATGAAAATTAGTCAACATAGTTCCTTCAATATTGTGACCTATTTCAGGAGAACTTTCCTTCACACATATTTTAGGATTAGTAGAATATGTTCCCATATTTAGAGTCATGAACACACATTCATCACTATCCTCATCAAGATAATTTGATTCTTCATCATCCGATACACCATTATCTTTTTCAACATATTAACTCTTCTTCATAGATTTAATTTTATGAGCCTTATGTTTTTCATTTGAAACTTTGATTAGAAATTTAGAATCATGATGACCTATCTTTACACAATTGAAACACTTAAAGGGCAACTTACCTCTATTTTTTGTTGTGCCCTTTTTCAATCTCCTTAAAAAATGTTCTTCCACCTCATCAAGATCATCAAGATCTAATTCATCATCCTTCTTTACCTTGCTAAATTTAAAGGCAATTTATTTCTTTGTAGAATCTTGACTAGAATCTCTCAATTCAAAAGAAATTAAAGCACCGCACATCTTATTTCTACAATATTGATCCAAATTATGACCTTCCTCAATAGTAGAAACTTAAGAACGATAAGATTTAGGAAGAGTTCTCAATTTAACATTTTTAAAACTTAACTTTCTTCTAGCTTACCATCAAGATCATTGATAGAATTAACAACTTCATCCACTATGAGAATGTAGACTATAATGTATTCATCTTCTAACATCGTTAGGTTTTCAAATTTGGCTTTGAAATTTTGCATCTTTTCTTGCTTTACCTTATCATCTCTTTCGTAAATACTTTGCAACTTTTTCAATATCTCTTTAGCAATTTTGAGACTTATCTCCTTTCCAAGTTTAGAATCAGAAAGACAACTCAAGATAGCATTTCTTGCTTTTTCATTATTATCATAATCCTTGACCTCATCATCACTTTTTGGACAATTAGCAAGCATAATATATCTAGATTCAATTGACATACAAACTCCAAATGCTAGAGAGAGAAGAAAGGCTTTCATTCTAGCTTTCCAATAAGCATAATTCATTCCATTAAAAATAGGAGCTTTGCCACCATTTCTATGAACCATCCAAATCTACCGCAAGTGGTTAAGCTTCTTCCAACGAACCATAACTCACATACCACTTGTTAGACACATAGGAAAACTAAGAGGGGGGTGAATCAGTTGTACATTAAAACCATAAACCCTTATTATCACAAGAAAAAATTAAATAAGTTAAATATAAAGACATTCAACAACATACATAAGAGAACACTAGATTTACGTAGAAAACCATAATCAAAGAAAAACCATAGTGAGGATTATCTCACATATATATGAATAGAAACACTGAATACAATAGGCTTACTGCTAGAAAGGCTCACTACCTAAAAGAGAAGAATTGCTCACTACTTGAAGGACTCACTATCTAGAAGATATAATCTTAGAAGATTTTTTTTAATAGAGATATTCACTATCTCTGACCAATAGGAAAAATCCACCAGTACAACTCTACACCATTTTCAACCTTTTGCTCACTGCCTCCACTAGCTTCAGGCACACTAAAAATGAAAACACCTTTTTCTACCTGCATCCAATATCCTTAGGAATTTAAGCTTGCACTCAAATCACTACACTTGATCACATTCACATTATTTTGAACCACACCACACATCACACATTTCCTCAACTTTTAAGTTTTCTTATATATCTTCCACAACCTCAAAAACTCTCTCCATGTTGGCATCAATGAAATGTATGAACCTTAAATGTGCAAAAACTAAATGGGTCATAAAAATACACTTCCATAATTGAAATAAGTGAAGGAAGACCACAAAAACGGTTAACTAGGACCTAAATCTACATCGACATACTCCCACAAACAACAAAAAACCTCTAAAATTAGAACTAACATGGCAAGTCAGCCAAACCTGGACTAACACTAACAAGTGACAACATACACACCTCTCTAGATTTTAAAATAATATGTGGACCATATAGAAACATTACACAACATCTAAGAATATTCAAACACCAACAAAATATTTAGTAATATTACAACAACCACCTAAAACTAAAGAACACTTTCATTTTGTGCAACTAACCACACAACCAAAAACATACATCTCACTCACCAACCTTGTAAATAAACTAAACACTAGATACTCTAGGGAAAGGTAGATATAAACAATCTAAGAACGTTCCAAAGTCCACAAGATAAGAAAATTCAATGCAGAGAAATGTGAAGCAATCTCATTTCTCCCAAACAACCTTTTTCATAGTCAACACACTATCAAACACAAGGGTATGTGCAGGATCATGATGGGCCAAAAAGTGGCGATATGTAAGTGATATGATGGCCCTTGTGGCTGACGACATTTTTTATACCCAAAATTGATGAAATGAAAAGGGTTTTTAAAGGATATTCTGAGCTTTCCATCAATATAAATTATTCTTTACTTTGAATTTAATAAATAATTATTAGTCATTTTCTATTTGAATTACAACTAAAGTCCTCATTTATAGGCTAATTGAAAAACATTTATCGATTTCAAATGGTATCAAATTTTTTGAATATGAAACATGCATCACATTCTATGCTTCACATACTATAGGATTCAAAAAAGAAAAAATGAATTTCATGAAGTTTTGACAAAGTTAAGGTGGTCAGACATACGAGTTTTTATATTTTTTAAAAGTTGTAATAAAAAAATCATAATTAATTATTTACTTGGAACAAAATTATAAAAAAATATGCATCACATCGAGACATGACTCCTCTCCTTATATATAAAATATTATAAAAAAATATTATCATTTTATTGTGGTTAGGGTGGTCAAACAGACACCTACTTCTTGTTTTTTCCGTAAAATTTAAGTACTACTACATTGAAATTTCAAATTTTCACCAAATAGATTTTTTTTATTTTTAAATAAATATAGTAGTTTAGAAACTAAATTCATTTTTCTACAAATTCTATTCTTACATATTTTTTAAATAATATAGATAACTTATTCAAATTTTTATGTCAAGTTACCTAACTCTGATTTTTTGAATTTTAATTGCCACTTAAGGGCTTATTTTTTCCATGATGATCCTGCACATACCGACAACTTCCACTATCGCATGATCCAAAACATAAAGCTATAGATATAACACCTCTAAAACCCTCTGATCATCACATCAAAACTACACAAGTATATCTTCAACCAGGAAGAAATACAAAGTACAAATTGAACACACATCTATCACACAACACATTCTTTTATTCAAATTTTCTCAAAAGCACTTGGAAACCATGTGAACCAGATACATCAACAACACCACAAATACCTTATCAACATATCTACAACATCTGCAACACTTTCTCAATACAAAAAATGCTTCTCAACATGACCACACTAGAGGTTGACATCAAATCACAACACTAATGGACAACGTAGTGAAACAATATCCAAATATCTCACTAACCATACTGGAGGCTGAAATCAATGACAACACTAATGACAACACCAATAAATCTCCAACAAGATTCTAGCAACATTTCTCATTGTGTTTTTTCCCCTATGGGTTTTTCCACATTAATATTATGTCTACTATGTTCATGTGTGTGCTTATCTACTTTCCTGTATTGATTAAATAGTTGAATGCTTAAATGGTACTAGAAGTAATTAAGTAGGATTGAAGTTTGAAGCATACTAATTCACCCCCCTCTAGTTATTCTAGTGTCTTCAACAATTTGTATTAGAGCAAGGTTCCTTTATATAGCCTAACAAATGAGGTAGATCATGTAACTAGAAAACATGGAGAATTATGTAATGCCAATGAAGAAGAGGACATACATCATGAGGAGGAGGATGAATTTAAATTCAATAGATAATATTGTCCAATGGATTATGAAGGAGAAATGATTTTTTCTCTAAATGATCTCAATGAAGAAAGAGAAAAGAATGAAGAACTACTTCAGTACAAACTTCAAAAACCAAAAGAAACAATTGGCAAGTTGAAAGTTGAAGATGAATAAGGTAAAATAAATATATATTTCCTAAACATCAAGCTCATTGAAAAAACTATTGAATGCTCCAAGCTTGAATAAGAGATTTCCTCCCTAAGGAAAGAATTAGATAAATAATTTTTTTTTTGACAAGGGTCTAAAAATGAAAGGAGGTTATGATATTCTTAATAAAATAATCATCTCTCAAAAGGCATCAAAAGACAAATCTAGCTTTGGTTTTGAAAAATATAAAATTCCAATAACTAGTCCATCTATAGACTTATATGAGAATTTCAAAGAAAAAGGAAAGTCTCGGACAATGGAGGATAAATATTGCATTGAAGAACTTAAGAAGACACCATCTAGAAATGCAAAATGAAATCAAGATAACAAGAAGAGACAAGGTGGATTTATTCCAGTTTGGAGACAAAGAAGATATAGAGGTCCACTAATTGCTAGACAGTATACCCATACTAGGTTCACTCAATATTTTCAAGGTTATTATTATTCTTGATATAAATTTAGGCATAAGCTATTAATTGTAGATCTAGATAAAGAAGAAATGACTACATGGGTGGAAAACCATTTTTTCATCAAAGATGATTTTTTATTTCATGGATATCACTATGCTTGCAACATATTTGGTCATAAGGTTGCATAGTGTAGAACTAAAGTTGGGAGAAATAACTGTGTTTTTTAGCATAACATTTAATAAGGTTGGGAATAAAGAAAAGTTTTGTAGAAGTGGTTATGTGAAACTAGCTATTCAAAACTAGATGAAGGAAGAAACACTAATTCAGCAAGATAAGGGAAATGAAAAAGTTTGGAAAGAGAAGCAAGGTACATAGAATGTGAAGAATGATGATACTCTACTTGTACATTCTACACAAGACCCTATGGTAGAAGGTAGTGTGTGTTTTTTCTCTAGAAACCTCTTATGTGATTTCTTATTTGAGTAGCTACCAAAAATAACTTATGCAATATTTTTCATGGTTATTTTCATACTACTTCTATATCTCTACTTATGAAAACACACACTACCTTCTACCATTTGATTTGGTCTAGAAGTAGAAGAAAGAGGTAACATTCATGGTGGATAAATATCATTGTTACATGGAAGTAGTTCAACCTAGAACCTCATGAATTCCTATATTGCCTTATGAGGTTGCACCTAAACATGTACAGGGATATATGGATATCCTATTGAAGAAACCAAAAGATAAAATTGCCGAGAGATTTGACACATATATGATGAGATAATGGTTAAGTTGTATAATAAGAATATAGAGGATCATTTTAAAAAGTACAAGGATGAGCTTCACAAGAAATGGGGTATTCCTCCAAAGACTACATTTGATGCCCCTGTGGAGAGTTCTAAAGCTAAATCTACTCCTCTATAAGCCAACAAATAACTAAGAACATCTGATAGATCCAGTTATATTGTTGCATTATCTCTAACACCCTTTGGATCTACACAATCAATTGGTACAAGAAGAGGATATGCATGAGAAACTCATCGACCAAAGAAGGCCACAAAAACTAGGTATGTTAGGCCTAAGAAAAAGGAAAAAAGGAAGAAGATGGATGAGGAAGAATTAGAAGAGGAGGATGAATTTGAATATGAAGGCACCTCTAAGAAGAAAAATAAATGGAAGAAGATAGAGAAGGAGAAAATAGAGAAATCTCCTCTAACAATTGTTCCACATGATCCCCTTGAATTTTAATACATCCTAAATGGAATTTTTATCCATGGTATGTTAAATGAAACCATATTTCTCCACCTAGAATTTCCTCTAGAAGATTAGAAGACCATTGATAACTCCATCATTGAATATATGATCTAGAAAAACATGTCCTTTAGTAACACCATTGAGAAGGCTCTAGATAGCCTACAATAGGCTTTGAGATAAAGAAGAGAGAATGCAATCAAGGTAGATGAAGAACTAAGACAACATGCAATCAACAAAACTATGTCCTCTGTCTCTGAGGAGGAAAGGAGAAGATAATCAAGAAGTAAGCTAAGGAGCTCCAAATAAATAAAATAATATATTTCTTATGAGCATGGATGATGATGTTAGAAAGAAGATATCGATGGAAATAAAAGAGGTCACAGAGAACATCATTGAATAAATGAAAACCAAAGTTGGTATGGTTGGAAAATATCCTCCAAAAGATCATGACACTATTAATGAGCCCCTTTCTAAAATACAAGAGAAAGATATCTCCAACCATCAAGAAGAACAAGTTATTTTTGGTAGAAAAGAAGTAAAAGGTGTCTCTAGTAAGGAGAAAGATATTGAGAAATAAGAAGAAAAGGAGAAGGAGAAAGAAAAGATAAAAGTCAAGGAGAAAGAAAATAAGAAGGATAAGGAGAAGGATGTTGAGGAAGGAAGCTCAAAAAATTCATATTCCTCTCTAATGGACTCCATCAAGGAGTTCTTGGTTTAGGAAATGTAGATTCAACCAATGGTGTCTCCTCAACTAGTGCATGTTCCCACCTTTCATGGACAAGTTAATTTTTCTAGAATTTATCCCCCTACATAAGATGAAGCTTAGAGATATACTCCACTCCACAACAAGGAAATAATTGTTACAACAACAAGTGGATAGTGTTGATGTTTCTGAAGAAGCAATAATTTTTTTGGAAGAGAAACTGATGGATGCTAAAAGAGATGTTGATGTGTTTTTTATGCACTTCTCAACATAGGTAATGCATAGGTGCATCACCTCTCTTGAAAGACAATCCTCCACAGTCAAATTGCAGAACACTATCCCAAGGTCTCTCTAGTGTTAGGTCTTGACAGTGTGTGGAATATCTCAGTTGATTATGTGATTTGCTAGAATCACAAGGCGAAATTACAGATGGGTTACAAAGTGGAAAAGTTGGATCTGCAAATGGAATTCTTAAGATGGGAGAGTTGTTGTGCATTTGCTGTAGGTTCAAACAATAGTTTTGAAATCCATTTCATTATTGGATTTAGCTTTATAATGTGCAATGAACCTTGCCATAGGTTACCTATTAAAAAAAAAGGAAAAAAGGGCAGGGAAGATAAGAGGTTCCTAGATCCGAAACTATGTATGAACAATGATCATGGAGGCTGCTATAGTAGACAAACTCCCTAAACTGGATTTTTCTTGGCCAAGAGGATCCTACAATTACACAAAACTAGTGCAAACTTCTTCAGTTTGCATACACACATCATGAACATGCAAGTGAACTAAGTTGCATCAAAAAAGTAAAGAAGTTCAGACTAGCTCTACAAAGTGATTCATCATCAACAAACCACAAAAAGAATGAGCTAGAAATTCATCAAATACTATAATAGTAAACACCATCATCACTTCCCTTCAAAAAACTAACTACTAAACTAATAGGGAAGTAGAACCATGAACACATAATGAGAAAACTCAAAAGGAAACACCCATAAATCATGCAATGTTTCTTTCTATTGCTGCAAAATTCTTTTACACTAGCTCTCCAACCATTTACAAATGAGGAGAAGACCCCTATTTATAGTTTTCCAAAGCCCGAATGAATGGCTAGGATTGATTTACATTGTGTGGCCCAGATTCAATTACATTAGGGCTTCACCCACACCACAATATTCAACAATTTAAAATACATCTATTGTCTTTTAGTGCCTAGGTGCTGTAGTAGTTTTGTCTTCTAGCTGAGTTCCCTTTTATTGTAGCTGAAACTGCCTGAAAGTTGCCCTTTGATTGATGGACTTGCAACATTATTCATCAGATCAAACGGGCTCATCGACAACTAGAATCAATGGATTGGTTGCCCCTGATTCGAGTGGACACCCCCTTAAAGATCATCATCATCATCTGGTGAGACGTAGGAAAACTCCCCTATGCTTTCTTCAAGGCCACCCCCTTGCATTTTTTTCATTGACTTCCTTGGCACATGCCTTCTTCTAATGCGAGCTCTATTGATGGGTGCTATGAGGAGAGGTGGGCATAAAATGAATGGTGATAGGAGCTATGTTCTTTTCCTTGTTCAAATTTCTCAATGGGTCTCCCTAATGGACCCACGGTAGGCTTCTTGAAACTTGCATACATGAAGTGTTGTAAGTTCTTTTATACACAACTCAAGGCAAATGTTAGTCAAATCTTGCAAAATCCTTGTTAGATCCATTCATGCATCATCAAAAGATCATAATATTCATACTTGGATCTCATTAGGACCATAAACATTAATGCGTGCTCTAAAGGGGCCGGGTTCTGCAACAACCAGGGATGGACGAAGTTCCCAGAACAGACGCGGAGGAACGAAGTTCCAGAAATGGCCACGGAGGGGCCCAATTCCGGAAGCTGGAATGTTGGGGGTAGAGGGATGAAAAAATGGAAAAGGAGAGATGGAGTTTCAAAAACTGGCACGGAGGGGCCATGTTCTAGAACAGCTAGGGATAGACAAAGTTCCATAAATGACCATGGAGGGGTCAAGTTCCAGAAGCCAGAATATCGAGGGTGGACGGATGAAAAAATGGAAAGGGAGAGATAGAGTTCTAGAAATGGCCACGGAGGGGCCGGGTTTCAGAATAGCCAGGGACATACCAAGTTCTTAGAATGCTGTAGAGGGATGAAGTTCTGGAAAAGGCCATGGAGGGGTCAAGTTCTAGAAGCCGGAACGCCGGGGCAGACGGATGAAAAAATGGCAAAGGAGAGATGGAGTTATGGAAACGGCCACGGAGGGGCTAGGTTTCGTAACTCCACATTAGCCAAATTGCAATCATGTATCAGATATATATAGAAATGCTTGGAGGAAGCCAAATTTTTATTTGTTTTATGTTAGAACTGGCCAACAACAAAAATATATATAAAGGATTAGATTAATGCCACTGAAATGTATATCACCAATGTGGTTGCAACATATGATTATGTACAAGATAGTGATGGTGCCATAAGGGCACAAGTGGAAAACATGCACTCCCAGATATAACAACTACAAGATCAAAGGGAGTAGTTCAAAGGTCTTGTGAAACAATTGAGAAGAGTAGTGAGCCTAAGATTGGCTTCACTCACTGGTCTAGTAGAAGAAGCTAATGGTGTGATTCAAAAATACATGACACCATCTTATTTGGAAAAATCAAAAGGTACATATGTGAAAATGACATGTCAAGTCTAGACCCTGACCACTGCAAATAATCAATGGGATAACAACATGATCTAGCTCAAGTCAATCTACAAGAGATTTTTTTAATCTAAGTGACATGTGTTTGAATTTTTTATGTAAGATATGTTATGCCTTGCATAACCACCCCATATTTTTTTTCTTTTGGTCAAAATGGGTCCCCTTTTGTGTCTTGTTTGGATTTTGGTCCTTGGGTCTTTTTCAGCAAAGTTTGGAGTTGTTATTCTCTTCCAACACTTTGTTTTTGTTCCCTTTGTTCTATGGGAACCGGATCCAAAACTAAATCTGGACATGAAACTCGTTCCAAGTTTCATTTCCTGACTCCTTCCTCGTCCCACTCCCTCTCATCTCTTTGTTTATTTCTTCGATCTATCTCGTTTTTCTTTTCACGATATCGGAACTAGAATGGATATAGAGTTCGGGACTTGGTAAAAGTTCCAAACTCGATTTGCATCCCACCTCCATCTTTGCCTTTGTTGTTTGTTTGTTTTGGCATGGGATCGATACTGATAACCTTGTTTCAGTCTCGATGTCTTCTTTTGGTTTTTTCTTTCCTTTTTCTTTGTCGTCGTCAAAACTGGAACCAGATCTAGAACCAAACTCAGAACTTGGTAAAAGTTTGTTGACTGGTTTCCATTCCACTTTTGCTTCCTCTCCCACCTTTCTTGTTTTCTCTTCTACATTTTGCTTCAGTTATGCGATGGCTTTCTGCCTCTTCTCATTGCAATTATGTTCTCAAGCTACTACATTTATGGCATTTATTACAGATCCTTCACATGCATGGAATTGATTTTTAAACGTAATCAAGGTTAATTTACTGCATATTATTACCATTGTGAGCGGTAATAATGAACTAGAGCTGAGATAGAACAAAGAGGAACAATTTGATCAAAGATCAGGCATTTGCACACATGTTTAAATCAAGTGCCATCCTGTTGGTTTTACATTTCGAGGTAAGTGTTCTCTTTTCAGTTTTTATTTGTCTTTCTTTCGTTGCTTTTGTTTTGTTCATTGTTCTTCGTGTGATTCATAAATTTTTCTTGTGAATCTTTTTTTTTACTTTCTGTTGTTTCCCCCCCCCCTTTTTTTCTTTATTTCCTTTGTTGTCTCATTTTCTTTCTTTTCATCTTTTCTAGTTGTCTTGATCATCGTGGTCATTTTCGTGTTGATCGTGTCCATATCGTCATGCCCTAGGGTTTAGGGTGTCATTTTTCAGAGGGATTCTAGGGTTTTTAATGGTATTTGATCTATTATTTAACCTTTCTATCCTTTTCATGTGGGGTTTTGATGCCCTAATTTCTTAAGTCGATGGTTTTATAAACTAGGGTTTGACGTGTCCATGTTAATTTAAAGTTGTGCCCTAGTCGTAGATTTCTCCTCAATCATATGGGGATAGGTTAGTACTATTAAATTAGGCCTCCCTAGTTTATCAGGTGACCTCGTGCTAAGGTCACAATGTAATTCACTATATTGTAAAAATTCTAATGATGGCGTCATGCTTGACCTTGGTCAGAGTCGGATCCAGAAATGGTTTAATTCATGAAATTTTGTTTGTAGTGCATGTCTGATTAATTCTTGAGCCCATTTATGATGAATTGTGGATTTTCAATAGTCTTTTACTCTGGCGGAAGCGGAAGCAGAATTGGATAGAGATATGGAACTTCTTCATGTATCGAGTCCCATTTTCATTCTGGTCCTGATCCCAATAACTATTTTCAGTTTGGTCCCAAGCATCATATGTGGTTTGTTCTGAGTTAAATGTTCATTCTAATCACGCCCCTAGAAATCCTTTAACAAGGGGTGTCTTCTTCTTGGTTCCGCCTATGGTGAGTATATTATTTTGGCTAAGTATGAAGAAAATACGTGGAAAGTGAGATCTTTAACCTATTTTTTTGTACTTCTTATGGATCTAATATTGGGTTTGGTTGTAGGATTAAGAGATGCTAGGAGCATCAGGTGAGGCTTCTCAAAGGAACCAACCTATGGAAACATCAAAACCAGGAGTAAAGCCTAAGAAGATATAGCTGGAACAACTCCCCTTATACCTTGAAGTATAAGCATCAGGTTCTTGTCATCACCCCTAGTAAGGTGTATTTTGATTGGGTAGATAACACTTACACTAACTTGAGACCATTCCATTACGAGGAGTTGTACTTGGAAACATTTGTTGAGGAGGTAACAAGGAGGACCCAAAGAATTGTTGAATTGGGTTTGCTGCATGTTACTATATTTCCTCTATAATTCCAATGTCCTAAATTAATAATGAAAGCAACTAGAGCCTATAATCCTGCTACCAAATAGTGTGTGGATTCATAGGGAAATATTATTATTGATCTAACTCCACAAATGTTTCAGTTCATGTTCAATGTGCCCACTCCATAGAATCCTAGGCAACTCAATGAGGCGGAGGCCTTGAAAATATATAGTAATAATAAGGAGTATAACAAAACTCATTTAAACAAGAGATGGATGAGAGCTCAGAAAAATATTTCTGGTTAATCTTTCAGATCAGCCTAAAAGGGCAGAATTCTACAAGGAGATTGGACACATAATAATGATTCTATCGAGGGTATTTGGGAAAAGAGATGCCTTTCAATTTAAGGAATGGATGTTTCCATTCATTCAGACTATCCTAGATAGCAGGCAACAATTTGATTGGCCTATGATTGTGTGTGAATGTATACATAACTAAATGATTAGAGTGAGAGAAACCAAAAGTTTCTTCATGACCTCTTATGTGATTTATGCAACAACAGGAAGAGACATCTTTCATGGGATAAATGAATTGGGGGTTTTGGGAGAAGTTGATGAATAGAATAAGGTGTGCAATCATTATGATCATCTTACCTTACAGAACTCTGAACAACATTATAGGAGGGTTAATGATGCATTTATATATGTCATTATTAACCAACTCACAGGAGATGCATGATACAGATTGAGCTAGGAAGCCATGGAATTTATTGCAAAGTGGGGACATTGGTTCATCCAATACCCTAGGTTAACTTATTTCAAACTTTCTAGATTTTATGGCCACCCTCACCTACTTCCTAGGTATTGCAACAATAGGATTGTTTTGATGGAGTTCATTTATCAAGCTTTGGGGGTTAACTCCAAATTGGGTATAAAACATAAGCCTGGTTGTCATAAGTTTCCCATGAAGTTGGGTGAATATATTTTTCCACACCTTGTGGGAGACAAGGTAGTTTGCAATGAGTTGACACACCTGAAGTTAGGCTTGTACACTGCTAGGAAGCATTATGATCCTGAAAAGAAGATGAATGCTTTGTTTGCTTCCATTTTTTACAAACACTTCAATCTATTTGCAGACTTTTGGAGTGATTTTCAAGATGATTATGACCTAAGGAAAATAAATTATGAAAGATTGCCTATCCCACTCATGGTGGAGTATGGCATCAAAGTAGACATTCTCAAAACATTTTCGGATGATGGGGTGACTTTGGATCCCCAATATGATGCACAAAATATACGTACCAAGAACTTGGATCCTATATATTGGGGTGCAAAAGAGACCATAGATATTAAATAGATAGAAAGTCCAGTGTTGGATAGAACCATCCAATGGGTTGTACTAAGAACCAAGGAACCTAGGGGTCAAACTTCGAAGAAAAGAAAAGGTGCAGGTATCACTCAAGGGTACAATAGGAAAAAAAGAAGAATGACTCCTAAGGAGCCCTTGGAATTCTTCCCTCTTCATATAGAAGAATTAGAACTTGAAGTCCCGGCTCAAGATCTACCTGAAGCACATGAAGAAATCTCAATAGGATGTGGGGCCTTAACATCAGTTGTAGGTGAGCCATCTACTCAACCCCCTCCTATAGAGAAGCCAAGTGAAGAAATGCCTAGGGTATTTCATCACAAGGACGCCGAATCCTTGAAAGGAAAGGAGCCTGAAGTTCAAATTCATGATATAGAAACAAATTTAGAGGATACTCTGTTAGATAAAGAAAAACACATGGAGACATCTCTTGATGAGACTGAAGATGTGGGGATTGAACATGTATTATCAAAATAAGACCAATGGAAGTTGTTTGAGGAGGCTAAGAGAGAATTAGATGCCAAGGCACAAGCTAAGGCATTGGTAAAACAACAAGAATTAGATGCTAAGGCTCAAGATGATACACTGCTCCAACAACAACAATAGTTAGAAGCTAAATAGAAAGTTGATGAGTTGGCCAAGCAACAACAACAAAAGGAACAAGAACTCAAAACAAAGGAGGAAAATGACAAATTGGCAATGCCACAAAAGATCCATGATCTTGAGGAAGAAAAAGGAAGACATAGGAGAGAAAAGGAAGCCCTTGAAGCTAAATTCAAGATCATTGAAGAATCATACAGGAAAAAGAAAGAAGCACGATACAAGCTCAAAGAATTGGAGAGGCAGAGAGATCAATTTCTTGAAGAAATGAGGTTAGAGGAAGAATGTTTGAAGAAGAATCAAGAAGATAAAAGGCTCCAGGCTCCAGAAGAGGAAGCACAAAAAGAACAACAAAATATACAAGAAGTTAATTCTCAGCCTAAGGCTACTATTTTATCATTGTTATCTTCTTCCACTACTACCTCTTCCTCAGAACAAGTGGTTATGACTCCCAACGATCCTACATGGTTGAATCTTGACTTGGAGAAGAAACCAATAGCTCAACCTTAGCCTCTCAATTGGGATGAAATGATGAAGGAGATAGAAAAGGAGAGACCTATGAAAAAGGCTAGGGTTCTACATTTTACCAAACTTACATATGCAGGAGAAATCATTGCGGAATGTGCAATTCTAGTGGTAGAAAAGGACAAGGAATAAATCTAAGTGATTGATTACCAATTGGGTATAGTCAAATTGGTGAGGCCTACAAGGAATCAAAAAATGAACATCATTTATATTGTAGCTTCCTCCATAAAGTCCAGCATGATCAAGGATAATCAAAGGAAGGATGAGCTTAAGCCTCAATTGGATCAATTGCATAAATTCCTAAAAGATGTTTCCACTCCGATGTCCCAACAAGATTTTGCCTTGGAAACCCAAGTCTTAATAAGAAAAAGAGAGGTTAATGATTTAGTACAAATGAGGAGTATGTATGGGATGCTAGATAGATGGATTGACAAACTTAATCAACAAGTTGGTGAGGTGCTAGTTGATAGTTTTGAAGTCCATAAAGCTACACTTGAGTTGGTAGAAGAAATGGGTCATCATACTAAAACCCAAAGAAAGCAGGAGGAAGAATACAGGGGATATGTCAAGAAGTTGAAGGACACAAGCAAAATCCCATTGCCAACTCTTATAGAGCATTCAATCCTTGAGGAATACAATGTAGATTTCCTTGAGAAGACTGCTAATATAATCTGCTTCAGGTCTAATTTTATCTATAAGCATAAGGATGAGGTTCAAGAGGCTTGTAAGGATTTAAATGAATAAATTGATGAGTTGGAGGTAGTTGTGGCTATTATTATTAATGTGGATATTCTAGTCAAGGTGGGAATTCCTTTAGGTAGATTAAAGGAGAAGTGGGACATCAGGTTTCAGGAAGTGATGCAAATGGAAGACAATGGAGAAAAGTTGTCACTAGATAAGCTCATGGATATCAAAGAAGAGGTAAAATTTTCTAGGAGAGAATTGATCAAGTTGAAAGATATGCAGGAATTTTCCTCGGTAGGGCTAAAGAGAATCAAGTTTGAAGATTATTGGGTAGATGGACCCGATGTGGATATTCTTCAACAATTATTCTCCAGTTATGATGAATATCTCATTGAGCATCAAGCACAAGAGTGATTTGGCACTAAAGTGTTCTATTTTTGGCTCATGGATTCCTATTTTCTCTCCTACTTTGTAGGATTTTGACATATTCTGAACTAAAGGTTCTCATATATTGGTGCTATGATCTTCCTTGAGCATCAAATTTTGGATAACAGATCACCTTTTAAGAACTAAAATTAATTTAATTTCTTCTTCAGTTCTGATTCCTTGAATTATGGATCTAAGTTTGTAATTGGGAGAAACTTATGCATTTAATGTCTATATGTACTTTTAAGCTCCATGTTATAAAGGTCAGCTGATTAAAGAAGGATTAGCCACCTAAGATGATAGCAGATAGAATTTATAGTCTTAGATATTTTTCATAATTGTATGCAAGATACTTTAAAATTTTGAAATTGAAATAATATACCTATTTATAGTCTTTGGTTGTTTTCATGTTATTTATGGAAAGTGGATCACTTTGATAAGGTTAATGAATTGTAATCCATCTACATCTGCCAATAAGTTTGTTGTGTGTAAATTTTTTCTATTTGATGAAAAATAAATAGGGGAAACCAAATCTTAAGATTACTTCATTAAATTATCTATGGATGGAATTATTACATGTTTGTTGATATGTGTTTTTAAGCAATGAGTGAATGGTTATCCTAAATCTTTAAAAATATTTTAGTGAATGGTTATGGTAATTGAATTGTGCACTATGAATGCATGTAATGGTGTAGGTTATTCTATGAATTACATCATGTTGTGGTTTTTATTCTATTAAAGGAAACACTCATTGTGGGAATGCATGTCTAGATGTTGAGAAGTTTTGTTCATGTTTTAATGTTCTATTCCTTGATCTATCCTTTTCTATTTATTTAAACCCCCCCATTAAACTTAGGTTGATGAGTCTAATATAGTTTGTGTTCTTTATTACCAACAAAGGCCCCTTGAATATTACAGTTACATTGGCCATTGAGTAACATCAACATAGTTGAGAACCAATTACTAGTATCTTGGAAGTTAGATTACTACATGTTGTCTTTCTTTTCTAGGAGAAATAGGGTAGAGATATTCTATTTTATGTTATTGTCCTATTTTGACCATCAACAGATCTGGCGCTAGAAGGAGGGCCTGAAGGAACAAGCTGGCCTGGATTGGGTCATTCCCACTAGAAAAGTATGGAAGGATTCTCAGATCTTTTATAAACCCTGAACCATTAGTAGAATTCCAAACCCCAGTTAGATATAGACCCCAAGCTCATAGTGTTTTGATCCCACCATTTCACCACCACTTACCCCACCTAGATTTTTGCCCAATCCATCATTTCCACCCCAGCAACTAAATCCACCCATTCCACCACCGGTTCGGCCCATATTACCACCACTAGCTCAACTAGTCCCACCACCACCCATGGCTTACTTCATAGATAACCCCTCTGCACTGGGTACTATTCCTGGTGGTATACATGATATGCCCAAGAATCCAGAAATATTTTGTCCCAAGTATATGCATGGGGAATCAAGGAGTGTCAAGGAACACATACAAAAATTTAAGGATGCCTGTACTCATAAGTAGGTTATTCCCCTAAATTTTAGGAGATATGGCATACAACTGGTAATTAAATCTTCCTCAGGGGTCTATTGTAGGTTGGACAGACTTAGAAAATGCCTTTATTAACTAGTTCAAGGTTTTTGTAGACCCTTCCTTTTTATATCATCAATTTTCCACCATAATAAAGGAACCTCATGAACCATTGCCATTATTCAATATGAGATTCCAGAGAATGTTTCCAAGGCTATAAGATCCTTACTTAGTTGCTAAACTTTTTGCCATTTTGGCATACTTAAGGGTTGTAGATCCCTTGATTGGTTGATTCTTGTAGAGGACTTATACTGCTGTAGACATAGATTATTTGTCAAAGGTCTATCATCTAGACATCAAAATACAACAACAGATAAGTCTACAATTAGGAAGTTTAGGAGGAGTTCTACCCCCCATGGGCTACCAAATGCCTAATCCTCCTTTGTTCAATACAGTCCCAAGTATGTATTATTCCCAATATGGACCTATTTCTGAGTTACAAACCTCACCTACCATGCCTTTTTTCACTAATGGCATTTAGGATTCTTCCCAACAATCTCAAAACTACCAAAAGCAAGGGGGAGGGCCAACTTGTGCTCATTCTCCATCTGTAGGGAAGACTCTACAAAATGAGTAGACTATTCAACTAACCAATGAGGTGGAAACTCTAAAAAATACTATCACAAATGTCCAATGATATGGCACAACTTAGACATAACCCCCCTCAGAACCAAAACCAAAATTACCAGAATCGGGGAGGGTATAAAAATCAGGGTAGTTATCCTAATCAGAATTCGAATCAAAACACCAATAGGAACTTCCAGAAAAAAAATTCCTCTAACCAATACTACCAAAATAAGAATAGAGGATACAATAGGAGGTCAAACAATAATAGGCAGTGGAACACTGGACACAACAATGGGGGAGTACCCCATAATTATCAGTCTAGTGAAGATAAAACACACACTGTGAATGTTGTAGATCTCAATTTCATGACTAAGTGGTGTAGACTACATGATAATGCAACACATTTTGAGGTCAATTGCCCAGAGATGGAAAAAATGGTGAACATTGCACAAGCTGACTCCCATCCTCCATAAGGAAATTCCAATGAAGATGGTGGTTTAGTAAGCATCGCTATGACCTATGAGACCATTGAGGAGCAATATAAATTTCCTATGCAGGGAGAAAATCATCAAGAAGAGGATGTATATGATGCCCAAGCCTTCCAATCCAAAGGTGGTCATTTCTTGAGAAATCAGAATAAGGGCCCATTTACTACATCTTCACCTCCCAAAAACATGGTCTGACCTAATTAGAATGCAGATAACAATCCACCACCCCCAAAGGGGCCATCTAACTCTCATAACAAGGGTGACCCACCTACCTTTCCTAGGTATCAAGTGAAGAATTATTTGGATTTTGGTTTCATTGCAAAGTTGCAGAAACAAAAGACTTCATTGTCATTCTTTGACATTATAAAGTGGTTCTTGGCTCAACGAGAAGTTGTTTTGAAGGCTCTGGAGTAGGCCGATCATTCAAAATGAAATAGTAAATAAAATCCAACAAATGAGACAAATGCAACCATCTATAAAGGTAAGACCAGTAGCCCACCTTTCCTTTTGAGTTTAAGAATCTTTGGAAAGAATCTGCACAACTGTCTGTTGGACTTTAGAGCATCGGGTAATGTTATGCCCTTTTCCATTTGCAAGAAGCTAGGATTAAGTCTTGCCTAGACTAATAAGAAGGTGATTTAGTTGTACAAAACCAAGGTTAATGTGGTAGGAGAGCTGAAGAATATGCATGTACAGGTTGGATCGGATCCAAGGATCCAAACTTACATAGATATCCAAGTGGATGATATCCCAAAAACATATGGTATGCTACTAAGTTGGGAGCTAATGAAGAGTATTGGGGGATATTTTTCTTCGGATTTCTCTCACATGTGGCTGCCTTGGAAAGGGATAACAACACAGATCAGAATTGAGAGTGAGCCTAGGCTCAAACACATGATTACTAAATATGATTCTCCCAATGAAGTAGCATACTTTGAGATTGAGATAGGATTCTATAAGAAGGAGGAGATCATGACCTCAATACACAATCTTGATGATGTACTACCTCTAGAACATAATGACCCAATGATCTTGTTCAACCAGCAAGTTCTTATAAAAAATTGCAACAAGATAGGATGGTATTGGGAGAAGAGACTGATTTATGTAGTTTCTTGCTTCCTAATTGGTGTAGGATACATTATCAGAATCATTTTGAGTTGACATGTCAACCCAACATAGATATCTTAAACCATATCTGCTAGCCTCAACTAATTTGTCAAGATCAACCTCAAGCACCCACCAATGAATTTTAATTTGAAGCCAAGGATTCCACTATCCTCCCTAGAACCAGTCTCTCTCGAGGGGAAGATCCTTCCCAATTTAAGGAGACTCAAGCTCTATGCTCAAAAGTCCAAGAAGAGACTAAGGTATCTGAGTTTTTCTTTGTAGCACCTACCCTGGATACCCTTCCAATGCCTAAGGAATTGATAAAAAATGAGTTTGATTCTGATCTAATCCAAGGGAATGTTCAGGAAGTAATTCCTGAACAGGTTTTGAATATAGGTAATCCTTCTATTAGATCCTGCACCCACTCACCTTTAAATCCTGATGGCAAGCAATAGTTTGAGCCACCACACATCTCAAGCAAGTCATCCCCTGTCATCTCGAAAAAGAAAGAACTCCCAGCTAAAGATGAATTATGGAGTCTTACACTTGATGGCTCTAAATCCAAAGCAGGAAGTGCAGCGGGGATTGAACTAACCAACCTGAAAGGGAAGACTTACTTTGCATCTTATAGGTTGCAGTTTGGCTGCACAAACAATGTGGCTAAATATGAAGAATTATGGGGGATTATGAAGTTATTGTAAAACAAGTCCATAGCCATTATACTTGCCACAACAAAAGATTAGCTACATACAAAAATATAATTTGGAATCTGATTGAGAACTTTGAAGCCTTTGGGATCACTCTGATTCTTAGAAAAAGCAATCAGATTGTAGATGCCCTTGCTATTACTGCTAGCACCTTGGAGGTTATGCAAGACTCCAAGTTAAAAAGGTTTTTGGTTGAACTAGTCTCAGTCCCACGTGTCCTGAATAATGTACAAATTATTTAGGTATTCGATGATGACGAACATATACTTGCCTTCCTAGAAAGTTTAGATGTCTTCGAAGGATAGATAATTTATGATTCTGAAAGAGATCAGGGAGATTGGGATCCTGAGAATAGTGGCATGGAAGGGATACTGGAGTTGAAAATAAACAGTATTCCAAAGGGGATGGTTTCTTTAGAGATAATATTTGATTCTAATCCACAAGCCCATCAAAGGGTGCCTATGGAAAGTGATGGAAGGAAGTATGAATCTATTAATTTGACTCACTCAGGTCCCAAAAGGAATGTTCTCATAGGTATTACTTGTTCTGAAGAAATTAAGGAGAAGATAGTTAAAGTTTTTGAAGAGATCATTGGAGCCATTACTTTGGGGTATGAAGACTTAAAGACCTTTGACACTTCGGTGATCAGACATACCTACCTCTTAAGCTAGAAGCCAAGCCCTTTCATCAAAAGAAACATTTAGTTAATGTTTTAATTGAACCCCTGATTTAGAAGGAGGTTTAAAAGCTACTATCTGCAAGAATAATCTTCCTAGTCAGGCAATCTACTTGGGTGGAAAATTTAGTTCCTGTGCACAAGAAAAGTGGTGAAATTAGGTTATGCGTTGACTTCAAGAACTTGAATAATGCCTCTGAGATGGATAATTACCCACTACCTTCTCTTGATGAGGTATTATAAATAGTGAATGGGTCCCAGATGATGTCATTTTTGGATGGCTATTCTAGGTATAATCAGGTGCTTGTCAGTCATGAGGATAGAATGAAAACTGCCTTCACCACCAAGTGGGGCACATTTTCCTATTGAAGGATGTCATTCGACTTTATCAATGTTGGAGCTAATTTTTAGTGCACAATGGATGTAGCATTCAAGGATTAAATAGATAAGTGTATCATTATTTATGTGGATGACTTAACTATTTTCTCCAAGAACAGAGAGGACCATGCTGTAGATTTGGAAAAGTTCCTCAAAAAGTGTATAAGCTATGGTGTCTCCCTTAATCAAAAAAAGTGTCTGTTTGGAGTATCTGAAGGGAAACTCTTAGGTCGTATAATATCATAAGAGAGGATATCCATAGACCCCAATAGATTAGAGACCATATTGAAGTTGAAAATTCCAAGGAGAAAAAAGGAGATGAGATCCTTCTTCAGAAGGATTAATTTTCTGAGAAAATTTATAACAGGGTTTGCAAAAATTGTCAAACCTCTTAATGAAATGATGAGGAAAGATGCAAAAATTGAATGGAGCAATGAGGCTAAATCTTCTTTCTCACAGATTAAAAAATCAATATTGGAGGCACTAGCTTTGACTAGCCTAGATTACCTAAAGCCCTTCTATATCTATTCTTTTGCATCTGACCATTCATGTGCAATTGTTTTAACACAACGATGAGGTGAGGGAGAGGAAAGGCCTATTACCTAGTTATGAGGTCCCCATTTAAAAATATAGAAGTCAGGTACCTGCCCCTTGAGAATCAGGCCTTTGCATTGGTCCGAGGAGTAAAAAAAATTAGGCATTACATTCTTCAGAGTCAGGTTATCGCTATAGTTCCTGATCTTGCCGTAAAGTCCCTCCTGATGCAGAGTGAGTTGGGGGACAAAAGAGGGAAATAGATGGCTATTTTACAATAATTTTATTTAGAGATCCATCCAATGAAGCTCGTTTCAGGACAAGAATTATAAAAGGCTATGGAAAACTTTGAAAAGAGTATCACTTGTGAGCAGTACACAGTACAAACATTCACTATGGATTCCTGGTACACAGATTTTATCTTCTTCCTCCTCAATAATAGATGCCCAAAGGAGATGAATGCTACTTAGAGGAGAGCAATGAGGATGAAGAGTGCTCATTATATGCTCAAAGGGGGATCTATATACAAAAGGAAATTTCAAGGAATTTACTTGCACTATTTTGATCAACAAGAGGCTAAGCACACCATTGCTGAGTTTCATGGAAGACATGGTATAGGGCATGGATCTGCAGATGCTTTGGCCCATCAAATTATTAGATTAGGCTATTACTGGCCTTACATATTTTGGGATGCACACCAACATGTCAAGACATGTCATGTATGCCATACCTCTACACCTAGGGAAAGAAATCCAACAATGCCTTTGCAACTAGTGTATGAGGTAAGACCATTCACTCAATGGGAACTTGATTTTGTAGGTGTCATTAATCCAAACTCCTCTGTAAGTCATAAGTTCATCCTGACTACAACTGATTACTACACACACTGGACCAAGGCTCAACCCTGCAGAAACAAAACCTTATATGTGGTTATCAAGTTTCTGACTGAAAAAATCACCACTAGGTTTGGAGTACCATTCACCTTAGTATGTGATAATGGCCCTGCTTTCTCTTCCACTAAATTCATTCAATGGGCTTATGAACATAAATTTATTTTGAAACATTCTTCTAATTACTAGCCTCAGGGAAATGGAGTAGCTGAATCTACCAACAAGAATCTCTTGGAAGTAATTAGAAAATTGTTGGAAAACAATCCTAGGGACTAGCACACTTAGTCGAGATTTTCCTTATGGGCAGATCGAACTTGAATCAAAGACGCCCTAGGAAATTCACCATTTAAGTTAGTCTACAGCCAAGACCTAGTTTTCCCAATTCATTTGTAAATACATGTCCTCAATTTTATGTAGGAATTCTATATGAAGGATGATTAGATCAAGGTTAGACTAACCAATTTTCTAAACATGGAAGAACAGAGAGATGCTGCTTTGCAGCAGTTCTCTAAACATCAAGATGTCATCAAGCCCTGGTTTGACAAGAGGGCCAAGGTAAAGTCCTTTAGGATATCAGATCTTATTTTACTATGGGATAAAGATAATGAGAGAAAGCGGGACCATCAGAAGTTTGATAAAATCTGGTTGGGTCCATATCAAATAGCTGAGATACTAGGCGAGAATTCTTTCTGATTGAGTACTTTGATATGGCAACCTATTCCACTACCCATTTATGGTTAGGTTCTTAAACATTTCTTTTGCTCATAAAGGTTTGATTTTCTGAAATGTTTGTACTATATGTACTATATGCAATTAGTTGTTGTTCTTTTCGGTGTTCATCTCTTTGTTTGTTTCTTTTCTTTGATTGCTTTTGTTGTTCCTATTTGGGTCTTGTTCGTTGGGGACTTTCATTTCTATCCATTCCCAAACCAAGGGGTTGTTATTCAAAGTATGCTATAGGCACTATGAGAGAACTTGATTTAGGTATTTTCAAGGAACATTTGTTGAAATATTTCATTATAAACTGATGTCTTATGACCATTTTGAGGATTAGTTTGAAAAGATATTAAGAATAAGGCACAAGGTAAATAATCTCATGAATTATGATCAAATTATGTCACAAAATAGATAAACATCTACCTAAGTAAAATATCTATTTATCTCAGAGTAACTTAATCTTTGATTCAAGTGAAAAATCTAACTCCCAAGACTGTCATGAGATTCATTGTAGTTCTCAACCCGCATTTCAGATCAATTATATCTGAGTATTGAGAAAATTCAAAATAAAGAATTTCCTCTAGGAACAAAAAAAAGAGAGAAAAGAAGAGAAAGACAAATTCAATACAAAATGGGCCAATCAAGTATCTCTATCGGGGCCATGGACACCTATCTAGTAGTAGAGAAATAATTTGAGAGAACTAGAGGTATCTCTATTGGAGCTATGGATGGTTGTCTTGTAGTGGAGCAATGCCTAGGATTTCATTGCATGACAATTGAAGGACTCAAACTATGTAGCTTGGATTGTAGGTATAGTTGTTCAAGGGGTGGAGAAAACTTTTTATAAAGAAAGATGCATCAACATGCACACACCTAGATTTAAAATAATTCATGAAGACGTACATTTGAGATTCCAGCTCAATCTTGTTCTACATATCTTATCTTATTGAAGTTAACATGTTTCATAGACCACAAGTTTTTGGTGATTGAATTCTTCAGTATCTTGAAAATGAGTAAACCATTTTCCCAGCCGAGTCACCATTTGTTATGCCTTGCATAACCACCCCATATTTTTTTTTCTTTTGGTCAAAATGCATCTGCCTTTGTGTCTTTTTTAGCAAAGTTTGGAGTTGTTCTTTTCTTGCAACACTTTTTTTTTGTTCCCTTTGTTCTGTCGGAACTGGATCTAGAACTAAATCTAGACATGAAACTCGTTCCAAGTTTCATTCCTTGACTCCTTCCTAGTCCCGCTCCCACTCATCTCTTTGTTTGTTTCTTTGGTCTATCTCATTTTTCTTTTCACGAGACCGAAACCGGAATGAATATCGAGTTCGGGACTTGGTAAAAGTTCCAAACTCGATTTCCATCCTGCCTCCATCTCCGCCTTTGTTGTTTGTTTTGGCTTGGGATCGATATTGATAGCCTTGTTTCAATATTGGTGTCTTCTTTTGGTTCTTTCTTTCCTTTTTCTTCGTCGTCATCGGAGCCGGATCCGGAACCAAACTCAGAAGTTGGTAGAAGTTCATTGACTGTTTCCATTCTACTTCCGCTTTCCCTCCTTCCTTTCTTGTTTTCCCTTCTGCACTTTTCTTCAATTATGCGATGACTTTGTGCCTATTCTCACCGTGATTTCACACCTGACCTACTCCATTTATGGCATTTATTAGGGACCCTTCATACATGTGGAATTGATTTTTAAACTTAATCAAGGTTAATTTACTGCTTATTATTACCATTCTGAGAAGTAATAATGAACTCGAGCTGAGATAGAACAAAGAGGCATAATTTGATCAAAGATCAGGAATTTGCGCGCAAGTTTGAATCAAGTGCCATCATGTTGGGTTTGCATTTTGAGGTAAGTGTTCTCTTTTCACTTTTTGTCTACCATTTTTTTTCGTTGCTTTTATTTTGTTCATTTTTCTTCGCGTGATTCACAATTTTTTTTTGTGGATTTTTTTTTTCTTTTTGTTGTTTGTTTTCCCCTTTTTTATGTTTTTCTTTCCTTCGTTTTCCCGTTCAATTTCTTTTTGTATTTTTTGGTTGTCTTGATCATCACGATCATTTTTTGTGTTGATCGTGTCCATACGGTTGTGCCCTAGGGTTTAGGGTGTCATTTTTCAGAGGGATTCTAGGGTTTTTAATGGTCTTTGATCTGTTATTTAAGCTTTCTATCATTTTCATGTGTCGACTTGATTATTTTTCATGTGGGGTTTTGATGCCCTAATTTCTTAAGTTGATGGTTTTATAAACAAGGGTTTGACGTGTCCATGTTAATTTAAAGTTGTGCCTTAGTCATTGATTTCCCCTCGGTCATATGGGGGATAGGTTAGTACTATTACTTTAGGCATCCTTGGTTTATTAGGTGATGTCATGCTAAGGTCATATAGTAATTTGCTATACTGTGAAAATTCTAATGATGGCGTCATGCTTAACCTTGGTTGGAGTCAGATTCAAAAATGGTTCAGTTCATGAACTTTTGTTTGTAGTCCATGTCTAATTCATTCC
Organism: Sequoiadendron giganteum; assembly: GCA_007115665.2. NCBI lineage: Eukaryota > Viridiplantae > Streptophyta > Pinopsida > Cupressales > Cupressaceae > Sequoiadendron > Sequoiadendron giganteum. The sequence goes on along the minus strand of CM021102.1, from coordinate 280,808,998 downwards.
CAAGCCCGTTTCCGATGAATTGTGGATTTTCAAAAGTCTTTTACTCTGGCGGAAGAGGAAGTGGAATTGGATAGGGATATGGAACTTCTTCATGTATCGAGTCCCATTTTCATTTGGGTGCTGATCCCGGTAACTATTTTTCTTCCAGTCCCGAGCCTGCTATGTGGTTTGTTCTAAGTTCAATGTCCATTTTGATCCCGCCCTTGATAGTCCTTTAAATCCTTCTAGGGGTGTCTTCTTCTTGGTTCCGCCTCCGGTGAGTATGTGATTTTGGCTAAGTATGAAGAATATACGTGGAAAGTGAGATCTCTAACCCATTTTTTATACTTCTTATGGATCTAAATTTAGGTTTGGTTGTAGGATTAAGAGATGTTAGGAGCATCGGGTGAGGCTTCTCAAAGGAGCCAACCTATAGAGAATTCAAAAAAATGAGTAAAGCCTAAGAAGATCAAGCCGGAATAACTCCCTTATACCTTGAAGTATAAGCATTAGGGTCCTGCCATCACTGCTAGTAAGGTGGATTTTGATTGGGTAGATATCATTGACACTAAATTGGCCCCATTCCATTATGAGGAGTTATACTTGGAAACGTTTGTTGAGGAGGTAATAGGGACGACCAAAGAATTTTTTGAGTCAACTTTGGTGCATGTTACTATATTTCCTCTATCAGTCCAATGTCCTTAATAAATAATGATAGCAGTTGGAGCCTATAATCCTGCTACCAAATAGTGTGTGGATTCATAGGGCAATATTATTATTGATCTAACTCCAAAAATGTTTCAGTTCATGTTCAATGTGCCCACTCCACAGAATCCTAGGCAACTTAATGAGGCAGAGGCCTTTGAAAATATATAGTAATAATAAGGAGGCTAACAAAACTCATTTAAATAAGAGATGGATGAGAGCTCAGAAAAAGACTCTGGTTAAGCTTTCAGATCAGCCTGAAAGGGAAAAATTCTACAAGGAGATTGGGTACATCATAATGACGCTATCGAGGGTATTTGGCAAAAGAGATGCCTTTCAATTTAAGGAATGGATACTTCCATTCATTCAGACTATCCTAGATGGTAGGAAACAATTTGATTTTCCTATGATTATGTTCGAATGCATACATAACCAAATGATTAGAATGAGAGAAACCAAAAGTTTCTTCATGACCTCTTATGTGATTTATGCAGTAGCAAGAAGGCATGTTTCCTGGGTTAAATAGAGTGGGGGTTTTGGGAGAAGCTGATGGAAAAAATAAGGTGTGGAATCATTATGATCAGATGACCTTACAGAATTTTGGACAATACTATAGAAGGGTTAATGATGCATTTCTATATGTCATTATTAACCAGCTCACAGGAGATGTAGGATAAAAATTATGCCAGGAAGCCATGACATTTATTGCAATGTGAGAAAATTGGTTCACCTAATACCCCAGGTTCACTTATTTCAAACTTGTTGGATTTGATGGACACCCTCACCTACTTCCTAGGTGTTACAACAACAAGATTATTTTGATGGAGTTCATTTATCAAGATTTGCGGGTTAAATCCAAATTGGGTATAAAACATAAGCCCGATTGTCATAAGTTTCCCATGAAGTTGGGTGAATATAGTTGTCCACACCTTGTGGGAGCCAAGGTAGTTTGCAATGAGTTGATGGAGTTGAAGTTAGGCTTGTACACTGCTAGGAAGCATCATGATCCTAAAATGAAGATGAATTCTTTGCTTACTTCCATTTTTAACAAACACTTCAATATATTGGAGGACTTTTGGAGTGATCTTCAAGATGACTATGACCTAAGGAAAATAAATTATGAAAGATTGTCTATACCACTCATGGTGGATTATGGGGTCAAAGTAGACATTCCCGAAACATTGTTGGATGATGGGGTGACTTTGGATCCCCAATATAATGCACACAATATAGGTACCAAGAACTTGTATCCTATAGATTGGGGTGTAGAAGAGACAATAGATATTAAATAGATAGAAAGGCCGGTGTTGGATAAAAGCATTAAATGGGTTGTACTTAGAACCAAGGAACCTGGGGGTCAAACTTCCAAGAAAAGGAAAGGTGCAGGTACCACTCAAGGGTACAAGAGGACAAAAAGAAGAATGCCTCCTAAGGATCCCTTGAAATTCTTCCCTCCTGATATAAAAGAATTTAAACTTGAAGTTCCGACTCAAGATCTACTTGAATCACATGAAGAAGAAATCCCAATAGGATTTGGGGCCTCATTATCAGCTGTAGGTGAGCCATCTACACAATCCCCCCTTCTACTGAGCAGCCAAGTGAAGAAATGCCTAGGGCAGTTCTTCACAAGGAAATTGAATCATTGAAAGGAAAGGAGCCCGAAGTTCAAAATCATCATATAGAAATAGATTCAGAGGATACTCTGTTGGGTAAAGAAACACATGTGGAGACACCTCTTGATGAGACTGAGGATGTGGGGACTCAACATGTCCCTATAGAATAAGACCAATGAAAGTTGTTTGAGGAGGCTAAGAGATAATCAGATGCCAAAGCATAAGCTGAGGCATTGGCAAAACAATAGGAATCAGATGCTAAGGTGCAAGCTCATACACTACTCCAAAAACAACAACAGTTAGAATCTAAATAGAAACTTGATGAGTTGGTCAAGCATCAACAACAAAAGGAAGAGGAACTCAAAACAAAGGAGGAAAATGACAAATTGGCAATGCTACAAAAGATCCATGATCTTTAGGAAGAAAAAGGCAGATAGAGGAGAGAAAAGGAAGCCCTTGAAGCTAAATTCAAGATCATTGAAGAATCATACAAGGAAAAGGAAGAAGATGAACATTTGCAAAAAAAAAGAACAGGTTGAATAGCTTGCTAAGCATGAGCAAAAGGAGAAAGAAGCACGAGACAATCTCAAAGAGTTGGAGAGGCAGAGAGATCAATTGCTTGAAGAAAGGAGGTTAGAGGAAGAACATTTGAAGAAGAAACAAGAAGATAAAAGGCCCCAAGAGGAGAAAGATAAGGAAGAGGCTGAGAGGGTTGCACAAGAGGAAGCACAAAAAGAACAACAAAATATACAAGAAGTCAACTCTCAGCCTAAGGCTACTATGTTATCATCGTTATGTTCTACCACTGCTACCTCTTCCTCAGCGCAAGTGGTTATGACTTCCAATGCTCCTACATGGCTTAAGCTCGACTTGGAGAAGAAAAAATAGCTCAACCCTAGCCTCTCAACTGGGATGAAATGATAAAGGAGATGGAAAAGGAGAGACCTAAGAAAAAGGCTAGGGTTCTACATTCTACCAAACTTACATATGTAGAATAAATCATTGCAGAATATGCAATTCCAGTGGTAGATATGGACAAGGAATACATGCAAGGGACTGATTACCAATTGGGTATAGTCAACTTGGGGAGGCCTACAAAGAATAACCAAATGGACCTCATTGATATTGTAGCTTCCTCCATAAAGTCAAGGATGATCAAGGATAAACAAAGGAAGGATGAGCTTAAGGCTTAATTGGATCAATTGCATAAATTCCTAAAAGATGTTTCCACTCCCATGTCCCAACAAGCTGCTAGCTTGGAAACCCCAGTCTTACTAAGGAAAAGAGAGGTTGATGATTTAGTGAAAATGAGGAGTAAGTCTGGGATACTAGACAGATGGATTGCCAAACTTAATCAGGAAGTTGGTGAGGTGTTAGTCAACAGTTTTGAAGTCCATAAAGTTGCACTTGAGCTGGTAGAAGAAATGGGTCATCATACTAAAACCCTAGGAAAGAAGGAGGAAAAATACATGGGATATGTCAAGAAGTTGAAGGACATAAGAAAAATCCCATTGCCAACACTTTTAGAAAAGTTAATCGTTGGGGAAGACAATGCATATTTCCTTGAGAAGACTGCTAATATAATCTGGTTTAGGTCTAATTTTATCTATAAGCATAAGGATGAGGTCCAAGAGGTTTGTAAGGATTTAAATGAATAGATTGATGAGTTTGAGGCAGTGGTGGCTATTATTGTTAATGTGGATATTCTAGTCAAGGAGGGCATGCCTTTAGGAAAATTAAAGGAGAAGTGGGACATCAAGTTTCAAGAAGTGATGCAAATGGAAAATAATGGAGAAGATTTGTTGTTGGATAAGCTCATGGATATCAAAGAAGAGGTAAAATTTTCTAGGAGAGAATTGATCAAGTTCAAAGATATGCAGGAATTTGCCTCGACGGAGCTAAAGAGAATCAAGTTTGAAGATGATTATGTAGATGGACCCGATGTGGATATTCTTCAGCAAGTATTCTCCAGTTATGATGAATATCTCATTGAGCATCAAGCATAAAAGTGAGTTGGCCGAAAAGTGTTCTATTTTTAGCTCATGGCTTCCTCTTTTCCCTCCTACTTTGAAATATTTTGACATATGCTTAACTAAAGGTTCTCATCTATTGGTGCTATGATCTTCCTTGAGTGTCAGATTTTGGACAATAGATCACCTTTTAAGAACTCAAATTAATTCAGTTTCTTCTTCAGTTCCGATTCCTTGATTTGTGGATCTAAGTTTGTAATTGGGAGAAACTTATGCATTGTATGTCTATATGTACTTTTAAGCTACATGTTGTAAAGGTCGGGTGATTAAAGAAGGATTAGCCAATTGATATGATAGTAGATAGAAAATATAGTCTTAGATATTTTTGATAATTGTATGCAAGATACTTTAAAAGTTTGAAATTTAAATCAGATACCCATTTACTATCTTTCATTGTTTTCATGTTATTTGTGGAAAGTGGATCTCTTTGATAAGGTTAATGAATCATAATCCATTTGTATTCTAGTGAGTTTGTTGTGTGTAAATTTTTTCTATTTGATGCAAAATCAATAGGGGAAATAAGATCTTAATATTACTTCATTAAATTATCTATGGATGGAATTATTACATGTCTGTTGATCTGTGTTTTTAAGCAATGAGTGAATGGTTATCTAGAATCTGTAAAAATCTATTAGTGAATGGTTATAGTAATTGAATTGTGCACTATGAATGCATGTAATGGTGTAGGTTATTCTATGGATTACATCATGTTGTGCTTGTTATTCTATTAAAGGAAACACTCATTGTGGGAATGCATGTTTGGATGTTGAGAAGTTTTGTTCATGTTTTACTGTTCTATGCCTTGATCTATCCTTTTTTGTTTATTTTAAACCCCCACATTAAACTTAGATTGATGAGTCTGATACAGTTTGTGTTCTTTATTACCAAAAAAGGCCCCTTGAATATTATAGTTACATTGGCGATTAAGTAACATCAAAATAGTTGAGAACCAACTACCAGGACCTTGGAAGTTAGATTACTACATGTTGTCTTTCTTTTTTCAGGAGAAATAGGGTAGAGATATTCTATTTTATGTTGTGCTATTTTGACCATCAACATATATCTTTCTTTTTGTTGTTGTGTATATATGCAGAGTAGATAAAATAATTTTTTTTTTATGAAGAAACTAGACTTCATCCCGGAGGGAGTAAGAGTTATATGGATTAAGGGGGAGTTTATAGTTTTGCATGTATAGAGAAATTCTTATTGCTCTTTTCCCTTGATGTCAAAGGGGGAGTGTTTTTTAACATTAGTTTTTTTCATGAATGACAAATAGGATGATTATTGAATCTTGATTAGATTGGTTGATATTTATATCAAAAGTGTGCTTATTTTTGTATATACTACAAAAATTGCCAATGTGTAGAGATATCTAATGGTGTAAGTAAAGTTTGTAGTTTTATGGAATAATTATAGTCAATGGCTATATAAGTATGATGTAGAGGTGGGTACACATGTATTAATGTGTTTTAATTATGTCTACATTGATATCTTGCCAATTTGGTGTACCACACTTCATAATAAGTTATAGAATTTGTGTCCAAGGATTTCTCAACATATAACCTAAGGCAGTGACATAGTGTTTTGGTCCACATACTCAGTGATTTCCATTACATGTTATATTGCAGTTTCAAGTGACAGTTATGGTTATTTTTGGATGCCTAATCTTCAATAGAACTTATGTTTGATTACTTGGGCCAATTGTGTAGATCAGTGATATGATTTTGCGTGGAAACTCTACATGTATCATGGTGTTTGAGGTATGAAGCACATGAATATATTTCTTGTTTCTAGTACCAAACAATTTTTTCAAGTTATGTTATGAAGTTATATTGTTGTTGAGTCTAACTAAGGTATGTTGGTGATGTGTGCTACTAATTCAAGATTGAGAAAAGTCTAAGAAGTGGATGTATATGTTGTATGATTAATTTTGACTCATCTAAGATAAATTTAATTAGTTTCTTATCATTATTGTATTCCACCAATGAAGATGTAGGTGAACATGCTACAAGTTCCATAATTTCTTATTTATGGCTGAGTGAATTTGTATTTTACAAGCATGTGGATGATATATATAGAATATCAAAGAGGTGAAGAGTATAATGGAAGCGTGTGAAGATTTATAATTGCATGAGTAGAGCATGACAAGAACTACTAAAGAACTAATGTACCGAATTGATGTCTATCATTGATTGAATCCATAAAGTTGGCCATATTTTAGTTGTTATTTCTTTAAATTAGGGAGTACCAACTTCCTTTGGTTTTATCCCCTAACACAAAGTTGTAACTATTATGTACTTATGAGACTAGATTAGGATAATAGCTCCTAGTAGTGTTTCTCACCATTGTTTTCCCTTGTGGGGTTTTCCACATAAATTTGGTGTCTATTGTGTTCTTATGTGTGTGCTTATCTACTTTCCTATATTATGTAGTTGAATTATTAAATAGTATCATCATTCATTAATTAGGATTGGGTTTTGAAGCATACTAAGTTTCCCCCATCTTAGTATTCTAATTTTTTTAACAAGAGTGCATCTAGAATCACTAGCTAAAAAACCAGCCTCCTCAACAACTCTATTGCACTTGGGAAAAAAATGAGTCATAGGAGGTGGTGGTGGTGGATCAAAACCATCATTTGAAGTATCCTCAAGCACTAAGGTATCATTATGATATGAAGTTAGAGGAGGTAGTGTGAAAGAAACATTAAATTATAAATCTCTATGAAAATGGATAACCCTAGTGATAGGATCAAATAACCTATAAGATTTTAGATCCTCACCATAACCAAAAAATATGTATTGATGAATATTCCTCTCCATTTCCTTACACTAATCATCTAGTATCAATTCCCAATATTCAAGACAAAATAATATGAAGAAGGAAAGAACAAGCTTCATTATGTATGAATCCTCCTCTGGAGTGATATTTTAAACTACCTTGTGGGTAGCACTGTTCTAAATGTAGTTGGCACTATTGGTAGCTTCAACCCAAAAAGGTGGGGCTATAGTCCTAGACTAAAGAATAAAAAAATTCCTCTCCTTTAATTATTTGTTCTTTATTTTGGCAACATAATTATACTAAGGAGTGTAGGGAACTAAATACTAATGTTGAATATCATGTTCAACATAATACTCCATAAATTATTGGTTCACATATTTCGCCATTATCTATGAGGATGTGTCAAATAGAAGAACCTAATTTCTTATCCATGAATACCTTGAAGGTCCTAAAAGTATTGAAAATATCACTTATCTACTTAAGAAAGTATATGCAAGCATTATGCCTGTAATAACTAATGAAAGTGAGTACATACTTGGCTTCTAAAAAATTTATAAGTTAGATATAACACGAGGTCACTATAAACCAACTCAAGTAAGGTAGTAGCATGATGGGACTTACATTTTGGAAAGGGTTCCTAATGATGTTTTCCAAGTACACAACCTCAACAAACACCCTCTATACAAGATACATTAGGGAGTCAAAGTACCTTATTATTAGTACTCAACTACTAACGATACCTATACCTGAGTTGTCCAAACCTATCATCTCAAAGTATACTCAAAGAGTCAGCATGTGTGTAGAGGAAAAGATTCACTACTCTTGAGTATCTAGGATAGAGAAGAGTCTATAGGGAGTGATTTTTTCTCAACTACCTCAAGGAATAAGCTCAAGTGATAAAGATGAGTAAAGGGGATTTTCTTGCAATTTATTTTATGTTTTATGACTATTTATGGAAAATGGACTTCAGAAGCCAAAAGAGAAATCCTTAGAGGTCTCAGGGACTAACTAGCTAGCTATCAGCTTGAGGATGACAAGGTGGAGTGTAGACGTCCCCGTAATGCATTTTGGTCTTGTACAAACCAAAAATAGAGGAAGTCTCTAGAAACTCACAAGGCCTGTTGACTACTCAGAAACTTAAGTTTGATAGTTTGACTAAACTAACAAAGGGCTAGAAATAGAGAAAGTACAACAATATGAATATTAGATATCCAAGTAAATAAACTATTGAGATGATATAATGAGAGATGAGATAAAGAAGCGAAGTCATAGAAGGTCCAATGGTATGAAGCCTCCTATAGAGCTCCACATGAACAACTTGCACATACAAAAAAAAGAAATATTGGGGTTGTTTCAAGGATTGCCTCATTCAAACCATGATTTCAGTGTTTTGACCTCCATGGAGATCCAAAAAGAAAATGAGATAAAGAAATAGATAATAGAAAAAAGAGAATGATAAGATATAGAAAGAAGAAATGGTATATATCAATATGTTATAAAATAAATATGATAATGCCAATAAGAGAGTGTTTACCCTCCATTCAATGAGCTTTAGATTCGAAAAGATATTGTAACACTTAAGAGATCTTGTGATGAAGATGTAGAAACTACAAATGTGCAAGAATCTTGAGAAAAATGGTGTAGGAGAGCTTGAGAAAGCAAGAGAGAAAGAAGGAGAATGAATGATTGAGAGAATGAGCTACAAGAATGAAGTTAGATAGAATGGAATTAATGAGAGGGAAGAATGTGAGTTTGAATGAAAAAATGCATGTAAGAGCCCATTGTATTCGGGTACGCTTGTGACTAAAAAGGATTTCAACTTCATGGGAAAGCATAAATGTAATGTCATAATGGTCATAGGACCAAGAATCTTGTCAAGAAATTTGTGTGGCACATAGAAGTTTGCACATCAAGGAAGTGTCCCCAACAAAAATTCCCTCAATGACTAAAAGTGACATTGTTAAGGAAAAAAATGAAGGTGAGAAATAGGGGGATTCACATTATCTTCTTTATTGGGATAAAGTGAAGGTTATGTAATGTGAAATTGCATCAAGGGTGCAATTTTATAACATTATAATGGAAAATATGTAATGCTCCAAAAGATGACTCAGAACCATGAAACCTATACATCCAAGAGCCTTGATCTACTCTGCTTGATACAACAATCTTCTTTAGATAGTGTAGTTGTTGAATAACTACATCATTTGGTGAAAAATTGACTACCTACCTTTACATCACTAATATGAAAAATCTAGTAAACAAAAAGGAGATTAGTTAAAATCTCAAGAACATAGAGAACATTCTCAATGCTACCTTCTATCAACTATACTCTTTAATAAGATGACAATTTCAATCGAATTGCTAATGGTTATCATAAAATGTTAGTGGTTTATTTCGAAATTAACACATTGTTTATAGGTGGCATTTATGTGTAGTGGTGATAATAAATGTTACCAACATAGAATGATAACAATCAAATAAATCCAAACTATGACTAAGTGGCAGCATTAATGGGAGGGAGCAATTTGGGCACAAATATAGAGGAGGAAAGCTAACTCATAGAAAAAAAATACCTATGTATTTAACATGATATCGTACCCCCCATCCACCATCCCATTCACTGGACAAAATGATCCCGATGGAAAAGGTTGCCAGATGGACACATCACATTGATGGAAAGACTTGATGGTCAGACGTTAACTCCATCTTGCCATCGCCTGCCCCATCACCGAGAAAACATGTTAGCACCAACAAGGTTTCAAAATCATATTTCGGAAAGGAAGAAAACCCAAAAAAAATGGCATTCGAAAACCATTATTTGCAAATATCAAAAATCCTAGACGAGATCCCATTTTTGCCGCCATTTTCCACAATGATGTTTTGCAGGTGTTTAGATGCCGAAGCAGTGTGGCCACCCTCAAAATGAAGACACATTTGATAGGCACAAGCAGATAGCTATCTAGCAGGTATGTATATCTGCCAAAAATATGTCATTTTGCCATGCTGCTTAGGAACTATGAAAAATGAATGACTATTTGTTGCAAAGATGGGTTTTCATTGACATGAAAGAAAAGGGTTTTCCTTGGGAAATGGGGTTTTCATTTGAAATGCAAAGTTGTTTATGTGTTTTTCTATTGAGGGTTTATTAATTTTTGTTTCCTCCCAACTACTGGTTTTCAAATTTTTTGCTTGCCGAATGAAATAAGTGACAACACATTGTGGAAACATGAGTGAAATAATTGAAGAACATTTACAAAAACTAGAAACCATGCAAAATATATTATGACATTGGAAAACACAACGTGGGTTCTATAATGAAATGATATATTTTGAAACCCACAAAAATCCAAAAATGTCACAATTGTTCACATTCTTATTTTGAACATTGTAGTGTTTTTGTTGGGAAAAGGGGTTTTTATTTGAAATGCAAGGCTGTTAATATTTTTTGTGTCGAGGGTTTTGTAATTTTCATTTCCTCCTATATGCTAGTTTTGAATTTTCCAGTGCCAAATGAAATAAATGACAACCCATTGTGCAAATATGAGTGAAAGAATTGAATAAAAATTTTAGAAACAAGAAACCATGTGAAATATATTATGAGGTTGGAAAACACAATGTGGTTTTGGTAATGAAATGACATATTTTGAAAACCACCAAATCCTAGAACGTCATCATTGTTCAAATTATTATTCGGAATGGATAAAGAATCTCAAAATGTGGTATTGGAAATCATAATTTGCAAATAGCAAAAAGCCCAGACGAGATCCCATTTTTCTGCCATTTTCTACACTGTCATTTAGGAAAACACACTATCACCTAAAACACTTACTATTATAAAATCCTTTAGAAGTAACAACCCAATTGGTTACTCACCCCTCACCTCAACTTGGTATATTTTATGATTGTCTTGAGAAGCTTTTTTGAATTAGATAGTAAGAATGTAATGAAATTGGAAAACAATAGGTATTATGAAATCAGCAAGGCACAATGTTGTTATACATTGTTTGAATCGTTGGAAAAAAAATTGTTCCATGTCAGTTTGTTATAAAGAGTTTTGTTTCGTTATGCTCAAAGAATGCAATGAAATCCACTTTTAAAATTTTGAACAACTCTTTGCTACTATCCAAATTCCATTTCGCTTTCTTCATCTGATTGGAACAAAATGCCTCGATGGAAAAGAAGGTTAGATGGACAAATTGTAGTGATGGAAAGGTTTAATTGTTAAACATTAACTCTGACCTAGCATGGCCTATCTCGTCACTAGGAAAACATGTCAACACTGGAAGGTTTTCAAAATCATATTTTAGAATGGAAAAAAACCCCAAAAAATGTGGCATTTGAAACCATTATTTTTATATAGCAAAACGAGGTGCCAAGAGTGTAATGAAATTGGAGGAAAGTAGGTATTATGAAACCTGCAAGGCACAATGTTATTATACATTATTTTAAGTGTTAGAAAACACAGTGTCCCATGTTAGTTAGTTCGTTATGAAGAGTTTTGTTTCGTTATGCTCCAAGAATGTAATGAAGTCCACTTTCAATTTTTTGAACAACTCTTTTCTATAGTCCAAATGTCATTTCACTTTCTTCATCTAATTGGAACAAATAAAATGCTCACCTTATTTGCAAAGTTGGAAAACACACTATCTCTTCCCAGTTGCAAAGGGTTTTACAACACCATATGGGTTGCTTGTTTCTTAACACATTATATGGAGATAGTGTGTTTTCCAACTGCAAATAATTTGAACATCTTATTTTGTTGAAATAGATGAGGAAAGTGAAAAGCAATTTTGAATGTACCATTCAAAAGAGAAAAAGAAAACAAAAATAAAATACTCACATTGTTTGCAATATTGGAAAACACACTATCTCGTCTTAGTTATTCGCTCATGAAAGGTGTTGGTTTTGTACGCTCCAAAAATTCAATGAAGCCCACCTTGATATTTTAGAACAATTTTTTGGTGATGTAAATATGGAATTTCCCTTTTTTCATCTTATTGGAACAAATAAAATTCTCCCATCATTTGCAGTTTTGGAAAGCACACTGTCTCATGTCAGTTAATTCTTTATGAAAATTTTTATTTCATTATGCTTGAATAATGTAATGAAGACCACTTTGAAGTTTTTAAATAACTCGTTGCTACAGTACAAATTTCATTTCACTTTCTTCATCTGATTGGAACAAATAAAATTCTCGCATTATTTGTAGAGTTGGAAAACACATTGTCTCCTCTCAATTGCAAAGGGTTTTACAACACTATATGGGTTTCTTGTTTCTTAACACCTTATATGGAGATAGTGTGTTTTCCAAATACAAATAATGTGAGCATTTTATTTGGTCAAATGAGATGAGGAAAATGAAATTACATTTTGATTTCTACCAATCAAAAGAGAATAAATAAATAGAAATAAATGCTCACATTGTTTGTAGTGTTGGAAAACACAATGTCTTGTCTTAGTTATTCCCTCATGAAAATTGTTGGTATTTTATGCTCGAAAAATGTAATGAAGTCCACTTTGATCTTATAGAACAATTATTTGGTGACGTAAATATAGCATTTCCTTTTTTCATCTGATTAGAACAAATAAAATGCTCTCATCATTCGTAGTTTTGGAAAACACACTGTTCCATGTCAGTTAGTTCATTATGAAAAGTTTTATTTTGTTATACTCAAATAATGTAATGAAGACCACTTTGAAGTGTTTGAATAACTGGTTGCTACAGTCCAATTTTCATTTCACTTTCTTCATTTGATTGGAACAAATAAAATGCTCGTATTATTTGTAAAGTTGGAAAACACACTTTCTCCTCTCACTTATTCCATCATGAAAAGTTTTTGTTTCATACACTCCAAAAATGTAATGAATTCGGCCTTCATATTTTAGAACAAGCCTTTGGTGACGTAAATATGGGATTTCCATTTTTTCATCTGCTTGGAAAAAATAAAATGCTCACACTATTTGGAGTGTTGGAAAACACATTGTCGCATGTCAATTAGTTTGTTATGATAAGATTTGTTTGAGTATTTTTGAGATATTTTTTTTTCTGTTGAGAAAAATCACTATCCTTTGTCAAAAATATTATTTAGAAAACTCACTGTCCTATGATAGTTAGTTTTGTTTGAGCATTTTATTTGTTGGCAATATATATATATATATATATATATAATATGCATTGTTGGAAAACATAGTCTCCCATGTAAATTAGTTTAGTGTGAGCATTTTATTTGTTCTAAATTATATTCTGCATTTATTTTTAGAGGAAATTGAAATCCAAATTTTAGTTTAAGTAAGAGTTGCTTTAAATTGTGAAGGTCAATGGACTTCACTAGATTCTTATTGTCTACAAAACCAAAGGTTTTCATTAGAATCATGCTATGTACATTTAATTATGTGAAACTAAAAACTTATAATTTTCCTGGGACATAGAGCAACTAAGTTGTCTTGTCCATAAAATATTTTTCAAGAAATTCCCTAACATTATTGTCCTTTTTGGAGAGAGTACAAAAATATTTTGAATAATCTTCCTCTTGAAGCACAAGTCTTAATGCACTTCCAATCAATGTTGACCATAGTTTTCCTAACTCCTCCTTTATCTCATTGAATCGAAATTATAAAAGTGGAGTTATTCATGTTCATAATTGATTGGAATGCAAAAAAAGTCGCTTGAAGAGCTGGAATATTCAAATTACTATGTATTGTTTTTGAAAAGGATAATAGGTTAGGGAAGTTTGAGAATTCTTTTTTATGAACAAGACAATTTCATGCAATGTGTTGCAAGAAAGTTACAACTTATTAGTCTGGAAAGTGAGACTTATGAAGCTTTAGAACTAATAAATAAATAGTTGCTATAGTTCATAGTGGAAAATATACTATTTTGTAGAAGTTATTCATGATATAATTTACTTGTTCAACTCCACCCATAGCAGCATCCCTGAATTTCTTTACCTGCACAAATTGATGTGGAATAACAAACCTCTTTAGTTTGTCCACTTGTGCATTGGAATTTTCCCTTTGCTTATACTGCATATGCACCTTCCTCGATCTCTCAAGAGCATGGAGGATCTTTTCAATCAGTACATTATATATCTCACTCATACGGCTCTGCTCCATTTCAAGGGTTTTTAGAGAAGATTTTTTTTTCATTCCATGCATTCTAGTACTTCCTGCCTCTAGTTCTATGTTTCCATTAACCCATTTCACATAACTCACATGCTTGTTCATCAACTTCTAAAGAGGAGGAACAATCTCTTCAGTCAATACAATATCTATCTCATTCTCTTTGGTTTGCTTCTTTTCAAGTGTTTTTAGAGCATATTTCTTTTCAATTACATACTATGTACTACCTACTGGTCGAGTTTTCATTTCCATTTTTTGATTATGCATATTGCACATGCACATTCCTCAACTTATAAATAGTAGGGAGAATATCTTCACTCAATACATTAGCATTTATCTTATCTCATTCAATATGGTTTGCATAAATTTTGAAGGTAATCTTCATGACATTCTTATTGTGTACTAAACAAATATTTTTCAATATGTTCATACGGTCTATATATAAATTCATGTTGGAAAACGCTAGGTGTGTAATCAAATTGAGGTGAGAGCTCACAAACCAATTGGGTTGTTACTGAGTTAATTAGAAAAGGTTTTGATTACATTCTTACTATTTTCTAAAATTCCTAGATGGAAAACAATGGGTTTTATAAAACCTACAACCCACATACCATTCTAAAACCCTTTAAAAGTAGAAACCTAATTGCTTAGTCACCCCTCACCTTAATTTGGTATGTTTTTTGTATTCCCCACCTCTAGCTCCTCCCCATGCTTGCGCAAGCCACAAGGCCTAGTTTTATTCGCTAGTAGGAGGCATGACAATTGACCTGATGCTGCTATTATGTATGTTTTTATTTATGGCTTCATGCATTTTTTGATGTACATAGGTACATTTTGTGTAAAGATTAGTTGCATCCCATTACATTCTAACTATGTACTAAACAAAACATTTTCATTACATTCTTACTGTCTAAATATAATTGCATGTTGGAAAAGACTAGGTGTGTAATGAAATCAAGCCAAGGGGTGTCAAACCTATTGGGTTGTTACTGTGTTGATCATAAAAGGTCTTGAATACATTCTTACTATTTTCTAAAATTCCAACTTTGGAAATGGTGGGTGTAATACAAGCTGCGACCCACATACTATTCTAAAAAAATTTACAAGTACCAACCCAATTGCTTACTCACCCTCACCTTAATTTTGTAAGTTATGTGGTTTCCCCACATGAAACTCCTCTCTATTCTCTTCACCCTTTAGGTTTGAGCATGGGGATTGAAACATAGAGTGTTATCCAACATGTAATTATTTTGTGCATTATCATAGTTAACCAATGCAATCACTTGCTATTTTTTGGTCAATCAAGGTGATCACCAAGGTTTTCATTGACTTCTTAACCTTTATTCTTGAATAGCTAATGCAAATTGTGCTCTGCAATGAATGTGTCTTGCAATAATCTATATTTTTTCAGCTATTTGTACAAGTAATGAAATAAATAGAATATTGATAGTGGTGCATGGTATCTTTCTTGTGTGTCCTGTCTGCCCTTATTGATAATGCAAGCAATGACATCTTTCATATGCCAGTAAATATGAGTTTGAGATATATCCAAATGAATGTTCAATGCTTCAAAGTTCCAGCAGAATGGAAAAATGGTAGATATAATTGCTGATATTTATTACTAGTCTTAGCGATAGGTAAAATTCAAAATTAAATTCCAATTGTACAAATTAATATATGTTTGTTTATTATCTGTACAAGCTAGCATGTTGCAATCAACACAACATATATTCCAATATTAGTGAAGTTTGGAATGAAGTGAATTCTTTGTAGCACCAAATGTCTTTAATTTTCCAATCTATCGCTAACAGTTATCCTTCTTCTAGATGGTTGATATAGGTGTTGAAACAAAATTAAACAAAACAAGGGTAGGTGGATTGAGAAGGATGTTTCAGGAGATGTCAAGCTTCTACACTAAATACATGTGATTCTAGCTGTCATAGCTTGAATCGCAAGTGTACTGGATAGTTAAATTTCCAAAATTTATTTTGCATTTACAAGTTCTATTTTTTATATGGATGGGATGCTTATTGTGGGGATTACAAATAATTTTAACTTTAATTCAAATTAAATAAATTTTACATTATTGTGTGTGTATTATATCCAAAAATTTTATGTGAATCATGTTTCCTCATTGAAGTGTGACTATTGCACATGAAATGTTTAAATAATTAGTGAAGGGTGATACTGCATCCTTTGAATTATCTTTCCCATAATTGATTTTTGTTAATTTTAGGATGATTTATGCAACACTACATTTGTATCATTTATCTCCTAGAATAGAACATTAACCTTTGGATCCTTGGTAATTAGATTAGATATATTTTTAAAAGAACATAGTATTTATCATTTTACATTAGAGTAATTCTCCTTTTAAATCATGTACCTTTGTCTAGCTATGAAGCATTGTTGCATAGTTGGGTTTCATAAGGTTGTGAATAAGGAACATTGTTATTGTAATTATTTTTTCTCAGTATAATATACCATTCAAACTGCAAAGGTGAGGCCATAATAACATAGAAATGGACATTAGGCTTCCCAAATCTTGTTATGGAATTCCTATTTTGTCACACAATGCAAAAGTTCTGAAAACATAATGTGTTTTGCAATGTAGAAGCCTCTTTACAAATATGAGTTTTCCTTATTGTCATTTTGGAGGTTTAGAAACATAATTTGTTTTCAATTATGCAAACACTTATGTCGAAAAAATACACCTATGTATATACAAAAAAGCATAAAACCATAAATAGAATCATACATAACAACATAAATGGAAACAAAAAGTGACAAAACCGACAAACAAGACCAAACATCTAGGAAATTTTAGGTAGTAGTTAATGGCATCGTCAGGTTGGTTTTCCCGCCTCCTATTGACCCATAAACATGGGTTCCCTAGCTTTCCTATGAAGTTTCACTTTTATCCACTTTTATCTTGTATAAAAAAATTGGAGGCAGACTGATATGTGCATTTTTGGTTTGGAGAAATAAGGGTGGAAACACGATGAGTTTCTAGTTTGCACGTTGAAAGCTAGAGTTTGGAGTGCACGTGGAGGAGTTGAAGGAGAAAACTGAGGAAATTGAGGTGAGGGGTACTAAACAATAGTGTTGTATAGGATTTTACAACACTATTTGGGTCGCTTGTTTCTTAACATCTAGGGTTTTCAAACATGAATTGCTGCAATATAGAATGAAGTCTGTAGTATGAAGAACACTATGTATTGACAGTTAATAGAGCCACCCTTAAATGAGATATGTTATTTGAAAAAATAGAATGCCATCTATATGTTTGTATATCTACATTTCAAGAAAAAAGGTTGGGTATAAGTAAAGGTAGGCTTCAAAACATATTATGTTTGCCAACATGCACTACAGAACATTCACCACTTCCAATAATTTTATTCATTATTTCCAATAATGAAAAGAAATTGGTGTTCTTGCTATTTGTAATGCACACCTACATATGTGGGTTTAAAAACTATAAGGGCTTGGGTATGTTGTGATGTGGAGGTTGAAAAATGTAGTGTGTTATCAAACATGTAATTTCTTATATAGTTTAAATTTAAACAGAACAATGGAAGGTGTGATTTTGAAGACATTCATACTATTTTGTAACATTCCATGTTGCAAAACTATACATGTTAAGAAGCAAGCAACCCACTGTAAGACAACTCCTTACATTTAAACAAGGAGATTCAAACAACTGAAAATCCACATTTTGTTTTCCAAAATACCACTATTTCGTGCATTTTTTTTTCAATCATTCAAAATTTAAACACAACAATGGAAGGTGTGATTTTGAACACATTGATACTATTTAACATTCCATGTTGCAAAACCATAGGTTTTAAGAAGTAAGAAACCCACCATGAGACAACCCTTTACATTTAAACAAGGAGATTCAAATAATTGAAAACCACCACTATGTTTTCAAAATTATAATTATTTTGTGCACTTTTTTTAATCATGCGAAATTTAAATGCATCTTTTTCCCAAATTAAAAGTACTTATAAATTTTGAAAGGGATTTTCAATACATTTAGACTATCTATATTACAAAATATTTTGAAGACACTCTTTCCATTTTGTAAAAATTCTTGTTGGAAAACCCTAGGTGTTAAGAAACCTACAATGTAGTGTTGTAAAACCCTCTCCAACTAAGAGGAGACAATGTGTTTTCCAACATTCAAATAATGTGAGCATTTTTTTTTCCAATCAGATGAAAAAAGTGAAATGACATTTGGAATGTAGCAAAGAGTTGTAAATTTTTTTGAAAGTGGACTTCATTACATTCTTGCAGCATAACGAAACAAAACTCTTCATAACAAGCTAACTAACATGGGGCAATGTGTTTTCCAACACTACAAACAATCTATAACAACACTGTGCATTGTGGGTTTGATAATACCTAATATTTTCCAATTTCATTACATTCTTGGCACCTCATTTTTCTATTTGCAAATAATGAATTCGAATGCCACCTATAAGTGTGAATAAGTAACAAGTAAAATAACACTAGAAACACTTTTTAATAAGACATTATATCAAAGATTCTACAAATTAAACTAGTTTAAAGAAAGAATCTATTGAAAGTTTCATATTGTCTCCTATCTTCAAAGATTTATTAAATCATAGAAAACTCTCAGATTTGACAAGCTCTGTGACTGGTAAAATGCCAATCTAAAGATTAGAGTGATGCTAAATGCAAAGATGAAATCCTATATGATAATATCTAAATGATAAAGAAACTATTGTAATCTAAATTGACATGAAACTATGATGATGTCATGATATGAATTCTACTGATGCTATGATGCTAAAATTCTATTGCTATTGCTATAACTATGATGCTTGATTGATTGCTTGATTGCTTTCCTATAGAGTAAGTTTGCACAAAGATGGGATCCATTTCTTGTATTGTGAGGCTATATTAATATATTTCTTGGTAGCACATTTGCATAGGGGAAACAAAGCAGAGGTTTGGATTCAATCTGGAGGATTGAATGGTGAGAGATGGAGAGGCTTGAGCCGATTATGGGAATGGTTCCTCCCCATGAAAACATCAGGCAAGAGGATAGGAAGGATTAGGGGAAGAATATTGAGATGATTGCCTGCAAGCTTTCCTGTGAATGCTAGTCGCATTAAATTAGACATTTGATATCTAATTTTGGTAGGTGAGTAAATAGAGGAAAATTGATTTATGCCTTTATTTAAATTATTTTGATTTATTCGAATTAGCAAAAAGGGATAATTAATTTTTTTTAAAAACTATAGAAGTTGTTTATTAAATTAAATAGAAGAAATATGATAATCAAACAATAAAGTATTTCACCTTTGTTTAATTAATTAAGATTGAATGATGTGATTAAGATAGAGTAAATAGGGGAATTTGATATTTAAATAAAACAAAGTATTTAATTTTGTTTATTTAATTAAGATGAAATAATAGTAGAAATAGAAGAATTTTAATAAGAATTTAAACATGAACTATATAAATAAATATTTCTATATATTCAATAGTAGATGAATTTAGGGTAATTAATCAAATAAGTCATATTTAATTAATTAGATTCTCCAAACCATTTTTAGGTGTATACATTTTTCCCCTCTTTGAAGTGATGTGTTTACACATTGCTTCAAAGAAATTTTTGCTGTTGCTGCTAGTATTGATGATTTTGTTTACTATGGCCCAGATTTTTATTTTTAGGTGATTGATGTATATATGCCCCCTCGAGAGATAAATTGATGAATTTTTTATTTTTTTGGATTTTTTCAAAAAAGTTATTATTTTTCAATGATTTGATGATGATTCAATGAAGATTTATGGTAAAATAATTTATCTCCTGATAATTGATGTAGAAATTTTGTCCCTAGATGAATTTCAATTAATCTACCAATAAAAATAAATTAAAATCTTTAAAATCCCATCAAAATGCACCTCTAATAACCTATAAAAGGTCAAAAGGGTCTTTTTCAACCTCATTTGTGTATTTGACTTTTGAAAAATTTGTGAGAGAGAGCTATTTGAGCCACTTGGATCAAGATTTTAATTCCTTACCACGACCACCGATTCGATTGTGTGCGACGTCACCAGTGCCCGATTGCTTACGGATCTCTAGTATGTACCCCTGACCCTCTTCATAATTTGTGTTTTCTCATTTTTTGTTCCATTTTTCATTTCTATAATTTTTTCATAGTTTAGCGCATCAACAATGCACTGAAGCATTTTGACACTCCAGTGTAGTGCTTTTAGGTTATTTTTTAGTGCTTCAGTGAATTAGCGCTTTGATTAGATATTTTAGCACTTTAATAGGCTAGATTAACACTTCGAAAACATTAGCGCTATGATAGGATAGATTAGTGCTTCCATAGGTTAAATTAGAACTTCAAAAACATTAGCACTATGATAGGATAGAGTAGCGCTTTGGTAGTTTGAAATAGTTCTTTGAGGGTTTTAGCGATTCGAGCTACTATTCTGATGCTTTGACATCTCAAAATAGTGCTTTGAATGATGTGGTGCTTTGATAGTATGTTCTAGCACTTCTGACTGATGAAATGGTGATTCTGATCTTTTAGTGCCTTGAATACCTATTTTAGTGCATTCAAGTCAAATTTGATAAAATTTGTCAATTTTTTCCTTGATCTGATCGATTTTGATCGTGTCAACCATTTGGTTTGATATGATGAGCGATTCTGATGATTGATAGACAAGAATAATCCTCATGATAGGCGAGGAATAATTTCAAATGTGATGAACCTCATGATTGGTCAGGTTGATTTTGATAAATTGACCTCATGTTAGCCGAAGTACAATTAAAGATTGATAATGATGACATCATGATAGGTGAGGATTGATGATGCTTGCTCACGATTTTAGACAAAATTCACACCAAGAGCTTATTAGAATTGATAGGATAATTGATATGTGATATTTCGACCAAATGTACTGATTTTGGACATTTCATGATGATAGGAGCCTTTGGATAACCTCCAGATACAAGAGCATTTTCCATGGACATTGATTCCATAGCTTACACCAAATGAGACATAGATCATTGTTCGGTTTGGACTTGCTTCACTTATTGACATGCCCCAGATTAGGATTAATCAGGGTCTCCTCATAGCTTTAGCCGAGTGATGGCATAGTGACCATAATAGCTTCCACCTACCCACTGGTGAGATGACAATCACCCTAGAGGATGTAAGATGGATTTTATAGATACCGTTCGTTGAGGAGATTGTAGTGTATGATTCATACGAGGTGGGTGGGATAGATGTGTTGGAGTGAATAGACACTAAGAGGGGGGAGGGGTGAATCAATGTTATTAAATTCTTTACCAAATTTAACTAGAACCTAAATAAACCAGATATATGCACTCATTTATCGATGATAGAATCATTCATGTATTGAATGCAATCACATAAAATGAAATGAGAATCGTGAAACATATCATTTTAAAGCAATAAAGCACTTAACCAAATGAATCACATAAACTCAAATAGACACAAGATATGCTGAGTGGAAAACCCTCCTAGGGTAGAAAAATCACTCCTAAACCTGTTGCCTTTTTCAGGCTTTCATTTCAATAATTATTTTGACAATGCCTCATTAGATGATTTCTGAGCACCGACTCAAGGAGCACAAACCCCTATGTTTAGCGACACCAATCTCAAGGAGCACCAACCCCTTTTCTATTTTTCAATAGAACATACAATGATACAGAGGATCTCTTTGTTTCTATTATTTCTGTCAAGTGCCTCTTGATAGACAATGCATAGAATTCTAAGGAGTCAAGAATGACTCTTCAGAATTCCATTCATTATCAAATCTTGATACAACTTGAAGAAAAATCTAGTTACAGTTTCAATACAACTTCTCATCAAAATACATTACAGTGATATTATATTTCTTTCTTTTTCTCACTCTCTCATTTTCAATCTTTCATAATACAAAATATAGAATAGACAACACACTGTGTTTTCCAAATTTTCAGCATCAACTGATGAATACCCTATCTCATCAATAAATAGAATTGCACTCCTCTGATTTTTTTTGTTTTGATTTTTGGTAATGATTAAAGCCCTAATCTCTCTGTTTTTGTATTTTTACAAAATACATAAAAAATTACAACTTTCGGTTACAGCTGAAACTATTTGTTTTTTGACAAAAAAGAGGTGACCTTTTTCACTGTTTTTAAATCTTTAACAAGTTACTATTCAGGTAATACAAAGGAATTTTTTACAGAATCTTTTCTCCAAGAAAGGAAAGTAAACATAGCATGTAAAACTAGTAGTGACAGAGCCCTATCCAGATGAGCCGCTTGTAGGGGCAGAGCTTAACCAAAAATAGAATCAAGACATGCATGTGTGCATGAATAATGACCACATAAAAAAACTACATAAACAGTAACTGAAAGATATTTTTAGCAATTTAAATCTCATAGAGAATGTACTCAAAGAGCAGTTACCCATGAACTAGGTGAAGCTGAGAAGATATTCAAAGAACAATACCCATTATCATAGTTGTAAAAACTTAAGTAACTGAACCAATAATGCTCAATAAACCGAGATCATTATGATGTGAAACTAAACCAATAAACTGAAGCATTTAAGAATGGTTACCGACGACTCCAAGTGTGAAACATAGTAGATTCTTTAGGTTTCACAAATACCCACTACTTAAAAATGCCATTCCTTAAATCTGATAGGATAATACTTATTTAAAATGAGATCTAGGCATGTGAAATCCACTTTAATTCTGACTTAGAAAAGAATTACCAGATCTGCTCACAAACCTCTTGATTTTTCATTTTTCATTTTCCAAATAGAAGAAAAAAAATATATGTCTAATAACCTTTCCAGTAGAGGTAATGCAACTGCACTATAGACATAAGGAGTACCTATGATTAATGATGAATTTGCTATCATGAAAGAGATTACCAAATTTGCATACAATTGAAATGTCCAAGACACCTTCCAAACTCGTACCTTCACCTAGCTGTAGGAAGCTGACACACAAAATGACCATTGTAATGGTCTTACAAGAATCCCCAAATGCTGTCCCAGGACAGTCAACCAACAACATGCACTGTGAAACGACCAAGGGAATGATTTCATGGTGGTGGCCAGTGAAGGGTTCAAGACCCTCGAGCAATGGAAAAATGAAATAAATACCTAAACTCCCAAGAGAACAAACTCACGATTTCCTTTGCAAAGAATGATAATTGCTTGGAGTCCAAAAGGATAGTCATAGTAATCCAAAAGAAACACGTAATGATGTTTGAAATCCGCAGCCAGTTCAAGGATAATCATGCCGATAGGCATGATAAAATTTGACTATTTTAGTCATTTTGAAATCATCAACC
Organism: Sequoiadendron giganteum; assembly: GCA_007115665.2. Taxonomy (NCBI): domain Eukaryota; kingdom Viridiplantae; phylum Streptophyta; class Pinopsida; order Cupressales; family Cupressaceae; genus Sequoiadendron; species Sequoiadendron giganteum. The sequence goes on along the minus strand of CM021102.1, from coordinate 280,785,413 downwards.
AAGTAGTGTTATGAGTATATTGGCATGACCACATTTCCCATGAAATGCCGATTAAATGATTCCTAGCATTATTGCATGTCAAAGGTCGAATGCTTAAGACTTAATGTTCCCAAGTAATCAAGGCTAAGTTCCATTCAATATGACATAAACAAAATCAATAGCTTTACCTGTTGTCGGTCTTAAGGTCCAAATAAATATCAACCAATTTGACCCGATACAAATGCAAGTAAGAGAACAATTTGAATACCTTTAACCAAAGCCAATTTTCCATCAAATTGAAATCCAATGCTTTAATATGTCCAACGGTAGCCAAAACTTTGTGAAAAGATAAAGAGTAATTTCAAGTAAAGTTCACAAAGCCATAAACACAATTATGATCAAACCCTTATAATATGCCAAAAATTGAATGCTAAGAGCTTCAAGAATATTAACAAACTATTCCTCATACCCATGCCACTAACTCAAAATGGAGGAATATACCTTTGACGAATATCAAGAACATGTTTCAATTTCAAGATGCTTGTAATTGATCAAGCCATAATTAATCAACCTGTAGAAGAACTGAACAAGCCAAACACATGTAATCAAGTGAAATGCTGAAGCACAGAATATCAAAATAGCAACATGTCACCTGAATAATGGAACATAGAACCTGTAACCAGAATGCCTCAACTGAGATCTACACATGGAGTTAAATTATCAGAACCACCATATATAGTAACAATTGTGAAGTAAATATGCCAATCAGAAAAGCAGATCAACTGAGTGAGTAATCAACAAGATGCCAAAGTACCATATATTGTCATCAAGAACAAATTTGCACAAGAGAGATTCAACAAACTCCCCATTTGTCCTTGATGGCAAAAACTGAGCCACCAAGCCAAGATGAAGTGCAAGAACCAAATGCTCATAATTCTCCCCCTTTTTGTCACAAGGATAAAGGGAAGTCAACATAAATATACCAGAGTCAATTGTGAAATTCCAACAAACTGTAGATTTAACCTTTGAGCAGCAAAGTATGACTTGCAGGAAGAGCTAACTAGCTCCCCCTATCAGCACGATAGACTGTTTAAGATAACAAAGATAGAGACAACTCCCAATCTAGACCGAAGTCTTTCAAAAATATCTTTAGCCAATGGTTTTGTAAGAATGTCAACAACTTGTGCTTGTGTAGGAACATATTTCACATATACCTCATTATCCAACACCTTTTCATGAAGAAAATGAAACTTTATAGCTATATGTTTAGTTCGAGAGTGCATAACAGGATTTTTTGAGATATTGATTGCACTAGTATTATCACATAGAATAGTAATAGGTTTTGGAATTTCAACACCCATATCTGATAATGTCTGTGACATCCAAATTATGTAAGTGCAGCAAGAGGTGGCAGCTATATATTCTACTTCAGCAGTAGAGAGTGAAACATATTCTTGTTTTTTGTTGTGCCAAGCCACTAAACTATCACCAAGAAAGAAAGCAGCATCACTGGTGCTTTTCTTGTCATCTAGACAACCTACCCAGTCAAAACCAGTATATGCCACTAAAGATAAATATTTTCTTTTGGGATACCAGAGCCCATAATCAATTGTGCCTTGTATATATTTAAGAATCCTTCTCAAAGCATTGATGTGAGATTCCTTAGGGGATGCATGAAATCAAGACACCATGCAAACAAATTGCATTATATCAAGTCTTGAGGCTGTTAGATATAATAGGCTGCCTATCATTGACCTATAGTTAGTTGGGTTGACATCAAGAGAGTCATCAACCTTGCTAAGTTTATAGACTGTTGCCATCATTGTGCTAACTGGATGACATTCATCCATTTGAAACTTTTTTAACATATATTTTGGATATCTTGTTTGAGATAGAAAGATGCCAGATTCAAGTTGTGAAATTTGAAGACCTAAGAAGAATGATAGTTCTCCCAACATAGACATTTTGAATTCAAATTCCATGATTTGTGAGAATTTTTGACTCAAGGAAATATTGTTGCAACCAAAAATGGTGTCATCAACATAAATTTCAACAACAAGAATATCAGACCCTTCGATTTTAACATACAAATTACTGTCTACTCCTCCTCTAATGAAACCTTTTGATAGTAAGTGACTATCCAATCTAGAATACCAAGCTCTAGGAGCTTGTTTTAGGCCATATAGAGCCTTTTTCAGCCTGTAGACATGATTGGGTTTGTTTTTACACGTAAACCCTTGAGGTTGTTCTATGTAAACTTCTTCTTCTAAGTACCCATTCAGAAAGGCAATTTTTACATCCATTTGATATATAGTAAATTTTTTGAAAACAAAATATGCCAAGAAAATTCTAAGTGATTCAATCCTAGCAACTGGTGCAAAGGTTTCACCAGAGTCAATACCTTCTTGCTAAGCATATCCTTTTCAGACATATCTAGCCTTGTTGCGAACAACATGCCACTTTCATCATGTTTGTTTCTAAAAATCCATTTACCACCTATGAAATTTTTGTCATCCGGTCTTGGGACAAGCTCCCAAGTCTGATTTTTCTCAATTTGATTGATTTCATCCTGCATTGCATTAAGCCAGCATTCATCAGTTAGAGCTCCATCAAAGATTTTGTGCTCAAACTAAGTGATTAAAAAAAAAGTAGTGAGATCAGCTATGTGATTTTTTTCATCATAGTTAACAGTTCTTTTCCTTGTTTGAACTCTTCCTGATTTATCTCCTATGATCATATCTTTAGGATGGTTCTTAACAAGAGATTTTGAGGGAGTTTTAGTTTCACATTTTTCTGAGCTGATTTCAATATCTTCAGATTTTGCTTCAGCTAGTTTAGGACTTGCTGGTTTTGTTTCAGGCTTTGTAGTTTCAAATCCTTCAAAAAATTTATCAAGTTCAAATTCTTCCTCTTCATCATCCTGCATAGGTTCAACATCTAAAAGAGGATTTTCATCAAATTTGAAATTTACTGATTCAACAATTTTATTTAGCCTAATGTTAAAGCATTTAAAGGCTTTGATGTGAGTAGAGTATCCTAAGAAAATACCTTCATCTGTCTTAGATTGAAAAATGCCTAAGTTTTCATCATCTCTCTTTATAAAACACTTGCAGCCAAATATTCTGAAATATTTTATTGAGGCAGATTTACCATACCACAGTTCATATGGAGTGAAATTTGATTTCACTTTGATCTAGACTCTATTCAAAATGTAGATAGCTGTATGAACAACTTCTTTCCAGTACATGTTTGGCAGATTTGCTTCATTTAGCATAGTTCTTGCCATCTCTTTTATAGTCCTGTTCTTTCTCTCAACTACCCCGTTCTGTTGGGGTGTTCTAGAAGCATCATATTGTCTTTTTATGCCATGTTTTTCACAGTAGTCTATGAATTCTTGTGAGGTGAATTCACCACCTTTTTTAGATCTTAAACATTTCAATTTTAAATTTTACTCTCTTTCTACCAGTTTTCTAAAAACTTTAAAATGTTTAAAAGCTTCTGATTTATTCTTGAGAAAGGTAACCCATACCATACGAGAGTAGTCATCAATGAATAGCATGAAATATTTCTCACCATTGATAGATCTAGTCCTTGTAGGACCACATAAGTTAGTACAAACAATTTGCAGAGGTTTAGTAGAGGAGTGTTCCTTTAATTTAAAGCTTACCTTAGTTTTCTTTCCTTTGAGACACTCTTTACAAACAACATTGTCAGGTTTTCTAAGAATGGGCAAACCTCTTACATTCTGATTTTTGCTAATTCTAACCATATTGTCAAAATTAATGTGGCCTAGTCTCTTGTGCCACAACCAACTTTCTTCAACATGACTCATTAAGCATATACCTTGATTGTTTTCATGTCCAGAGGTGTCAAGTAAGTTGTACACATTTCCTTTGGTCCTTCTTCCATCAGCAACAACTTTTCTAGACTGGTTTTTAATTTCACATCCCTATGAAGTGAATAGGACTTCATAGCCACTGTCATAGATTTAACTGACACTCAGAAGGTTATGTTTTAATCCTTATACATAGTATACATTCTAAATAGGAGTGTCTTCATTCAGAAAAAGAGAACATCTACCTTGGATTTGAATTCTAGAGTTGTCTCCAAACTTTACATATCCACCAACATAGTCTTCTAGATTAGTAATTTTTTCTTTATCACCAATCATGTGGTTTGAACAGCCACTATCTAGGACCCATAAGTCATTTTTCTTGGAGTGGAAAGTAGTTTGAACAAGTATAGTTTGTTCAATGTTGTTGATAGCTTTGGGTTTCCAGACCTTGATAGTTTTTAGCTATTTATTCTGTTGATCAGCATTGCATTGCTTAGCAAAATGACCCAAAGAGTTGCATGTGAAACATCTAATATGTCTTGGAAAACCATGATTCTATCTATATCCAAATCTAGGAGTTCTAGAATTCATAAATCTACAAGAGTTCACTTTGTGGCCAAATTTATTATAGAAGTAACAATACCCATAAAAGAGAGGGTAGGAGTTATAAACCATTTTTTTGCTCATAAAAGGATGAATATGATCCTTGTCAAAATCAGAATGTTTGAGTTCAGGACTTTTGTTTCCAGCCACAACATTGTCCTTTGCACTATTATGTGAACATTCACCTTTCACAAAACCAATACTAGTTTTATCATTGTTCAGTTTCTGTTTACTGAGCATGTCATTCAGTTTAAGAGTGCTCTCATATTTCTCAATGGTCTTTCTGAGATTTACAATCTCATGTTCCAATTTTTGAATTTCTCGATCTTTATAGCTTATGCCAATACAGAGACAATCTTCAACTCTTTTAGATTCTTCAAGTTGAGTTTTTAATGAGACTATCTCGAGATTTATGAGTTGCTCCTGTGAAGTATCTTGAGCATTATTTTGTTCTTGAGCACGCATTTGTTTTTTAAGTTTCCTTAGCTCTTTTAGAGTACATTTTAGTTATCCTTCATAATCCACTTCACCATTTTAAGCATCATTGTTGTTAGTTTCATCTGGCTGAATGATTTCAGCCATGAAGAGATTTTTATCCTCTTCATCTAAAGAATCTTCAAATTCAAAGTCCGTTTCATTTTTGCTGAATAGACTTTTTTTCTTTTTTAAATTGAATTTTTGTTTAGGTCTATAAGCCTTTTTCTTGGCAAATTTTTTCATATTTTTCATTATCACTATTTGTGTCACCATAGGGGCACTTTGCAGAAAAGTGGCCTATTTTTCCACAGTTAAAGCATTTGAAGGGAATTTTTCCCTTATACTTCCCAGAATCCTTTTTGAGTTTCCTCACAAAGTGAGATTCCTTAGAATCAAAAAATTATGATTCAGTGAGCTCATCCATTTCTTTCCTTTCAGCATTAAATGTTACTTCTTTTGCAGTGGTGCAATTTTTACTAATCCTCATTTCATAGGTAGTAAGAGTGCCTTGTAGGCTGTCAAGGGTAAGCTAGGTAAAGTGTTTCTTTTCTTCTAGAGTAGCTATCTTAGCTTCAAATTTTGCTGGTAAGGTTTTGATGACCTTGGTTACAACATCAAATTCCTTGACTTCTTCTCCCAGACCCTTCATGGAATTTACTATTTCATCAACTCTCAAAAAGTAGTCAGCTACTTTTTCATCATCCCTCATTTTTAATTCTTCTAACTGGTGTTGTAAAGTGAGGACTTTAGAATATTTTACTTTTTCATTTCCTTGATAGATAGTTTCAAGTTTAGTGCAGATTTCACTAGAAGAATTGCAGTGCATGACTTTGATGAAGACATCTTTAGTCAAAGCAAAAAAAAGAGCATGTTTTTCTCTTGCATTGGTTTCATATCTTTTCTTTTCATCAGAAGTAGTAGGCAGAGTAGCTGGTACAGTATATCCAGATAATACTATTCTCCAAACATCAAGGTCAATAGATGTTAAGTATGTGTACTTTTTGATTTTCTAGGATACATAATCAGTTCCATCAAATAATGGAGCTCTAGTCATGGAAGTACCTTCATAGCTTGAGACATTTTGAATAGACTCCAAGTCCAGAATCAATCCTAGGTTGGAAAGACCTAGCAAAGGACCCTATGCTTTGATACCAATTGTTGGAGTGAACAGACACTGATAGGGGGTGCTGAATCAGTGTTATTAACTTCTTTACCAAATTTAACTAAAACTAAAATAAACCAGATATATGCTCTCATGTATCAATGATAGAATCATTCATGTATTGAATACAATCACGTAAACTAAAATGAGAATCATGAAAAATATCATTTTAAAGAAATAAAGCACTGAACCAAATGAATCACATAAACTCAAATAGAAATAGGATATGCCAAGTGGAAAACCCTGTTGGGGTAGAAAAACCACTCCTAAACCTGCTGCCTTTTTCAGGCTTTCATTTCAATAATTATTTTGACAATGCCTCATTGGCTGATTTCTGAGCACCGACTCAAGGAGCACCAACCTCTCTATTTAGAGATACCAATCTCAAGGACCACCAACCCCTTTTATTTTTTTCAATAGAGCATACAATGATACAGAGGATCTCTTTGTTTCTCTTATTTATGTCAAGTGCCTCTTGACAGACAATGCATAGAATTCTCAAGAGTCAAGAATGACTCTTCTGAATTCCATTCATTGTCAAATCTTGATACAACTTGAAGAAAAATCTAGTAACAGTGTCAATACAACTTCTCATCAAAATACATTACAGTGATATGATCTTTCTTTCTTTTTCTCACTCTCTCATTTTCAATCTTTCATGATACAAAATATAGAACAGACAACACATTGTGTTTTTCAAATTTTCAGGATCAACTGAAGAATACCCTATCTCATCAATAAATAGAACTGCACTCCTCTCATTTTTTCTATTTGTATTTTTTATAATGATCAAAGCCCTAATCTCTCTAGTTTTTTCTTTTTACAAAATACATCAAAAATTATAACTTTCGGTTACAGCAGAAACTATTTTGTTTTTTGAGAAAAAAAGTGGTGACCTTTTTCAATGTTTTTACATCTTTAATAAGTTACTGTTTAGGTAATATAGAGGACTTTTTTGCAGAATCTTTTCTCCAAGCAAGGAAAGTAAACATAGAATGTAAAACTAGCAGTGACAAAGCCCTATCTAGATGAGCAACTTGCAGGGCAAGAGCTTAACCGAAAAGAGAATCAAGACATGCATGTGTGCAAGAATAATGACCACAGAAAAACAACTACATAAACAATAACTGAAAGATATTTTTAGCAATTTAAAGCTCATAGATAATGTACTCAAAGAGCAGTTACCCATGAACTAGGTGAAGTTGAGAACATATTCAAAGAACACTACCCATTATCATAGCTGCAAAAACTTAAGTAACTGAACCAATAATGCTCAAAAAACTGATATCATTATGATGTGAAACTAAAACAATAAACTGAAGCATTTAAGAATGGTTACCAACAACTCCAAGTGTGAAACATAGTAGATTCTTTAGGTTTCACAAATATCCACTACCCAAAAATGCCATTCCTTAAATTTGATATGATAATACTTATTTAAAATGAGATCTAGGAATGCGAAATCCACTTTAATTCTGACTGAGAAAAGAGTTACTAGATCTTCTCTGAAACCTCTTGATTATTCATTTTTCATTTGCCAAATAGAAGAAAAAACATATATCTCTAACAACCTTGCTAGTACAGGTAATGCAACTACACTACAGACATAAGAAGGAGTACCTATGATTAATGTTGAAGGTTCTGTCATGAAAGAGATTACCAAATTTGATTACAAATGAAATGGCCAAGACACCTTCCAAACTCATGCCTGCACCCAACTGTAGGAAGCTGACACATAGAATGACCATTGTAATGGTCTTACAAGAATCCCCAATCGTTGTAGAAGGATAGTCAACCAACAACATGCACTATGAAACAACCAAGGGAATGCTTCCATGGTGGTGGTCAGTGAAGGGTTCGAGACCCTTGAGCAAGGGAAAAATGAAATAAAGACCTAAACTCCCAAGCTAACAAACTCGCAATTTCCTTTGCAAAGAATGATAATTGCTTGGAGTCTGAAAGGATAGTCATAGTAATCCAAAAGAAACACATAATGATGTTTGAAATCCATAGCCAGTTTAAGGATAATCATGCCGATAGGCATGATAACATTTGACTATTTTAGTCATTTTGAAATCATCGACCAGGTAGTGTTCTGAGTAAATTGACATGACCACATTTCCCATCAAATGTCGATTAAATGATTCATAGCATTATTGCATGTCAAAGTTCGAATGCTTAAGACTTAATGTTCCCAAGTAATCAAGGCTAAGTTCCATTCAGTATGACATAAACAAAATCAATACCTTTACCTGTTATCAGCCTTAAGTCCCAAATAAATATCAACCAATTTGACCCGATACAAATGCAAGAGAACAATTTGGTTACCTTTAGCCAAAACTAATTTTCCATCACATTAAAATCCAATGCTTTAATATGTCCAATGGTATCCAAAAATTTGTGAAAAGATAAAGACTAATTTCATGTAAATTTCACAAACCCATAAATAAAATAATGATCAAACCCTTATAATATGCCAAAAACTGAATACCGAGAGGTTCAAGAACATTAAAAAACTATTCCTCATACCCATGCCACTGACTAAAAATGGAGGAATATACCTTTGATGAATATCAAGAACATATTTCAATTTCAAAATGCTTGTAACTAATCAAGCCATAATTAATCAACCTATAGAAGAATTGAACAAGCCAAACACATGTAATCAAGTGAAAGGCTGAAGCACAGAATATCAAAACAGAAACATGTCAATTGAATAATGGAACATAGAACCTATAACCAGAATGCCTCAACTGAGATTTGCACATGGAGTTAAATTATTAGAACCACCATATATAGTAGCAATTGTGAAGTAAATATGCCAATCAAGAAAGAAGATGAACTGAGTGAGTAACCAAGAAGATGGTAGAGTACCATATATTGTCATCAAGGAAAAATTTGCACAAGAGAGATTGAATAAGATGCTCTTCATAGATTTTTTCAGGATGATCATATTGTTGGGTTGTGGATCCCATTGCGAGAGATGGTGGAAACTAATGCCACCTTACCTTCAATTTTGGCAAGATTTATTGGAGGGTTCCTTTGTCCTGATCGCAAGTCAAAGGGACTATCTATTGAGTGGGGCCATGATCATGCATGGGACTAGATACGCTTGGGGGATGTGGATGATGGCACATCTATATCATGATTTACATTCAACTATATATTTGAGCAGGCGTAGCTTATCATCGAGAGCTACTTTGCTTCAGGTTTGGGTGTGGGAGCATATTGTTGTCATGCGACCACTGCCAGTACAAGATAGACCATATGTTTTCAAATACAAAGGTCAACTTACCCAGTCTAGGATGGGTAGGTTGGAGCATTGGAGGCATGTACTGGATGACCTAGACATGGTGACATGGCATCCCCATTTAGATTGTGAGCACTAGGATGAGGATGATGCAAAGATGGGTTATTTGTGCAACTCTATGTACTTGATTGGTAGGACCTGCTTCATTTTAGAGATATTTTTATTGTGGAGGGTTTACAGACAATATGAGATTTTCTAGAGTATTGCACATTATGCCTGATGATACAGTGATACAATAGATTGGGGACCCTGTCTATCATATGATACTATTGTAGAGGGATATCGTGCCTTACAACCTTTGTCCTAGGATATACGTCATGATATTGCAGAGGCACGAGTGACTATAGAGTATGCACAATATCTTGCATTAAATCCATGCCCTCAGATCACTATTCTAGATGAGCCAACACCACTACCCAAAAATTAGGAGGTTGTTGTTGTTCCTAGTCGATGATAGAGATGAGAGGAGGATGTGGAGGAGGAGCAGGTTGTAGATGTTGAGGTGGAGGATGTTGGTGGGGACGAGGATGTTGGTGAGGAGGAGGATAGTGGTGAGGAGGAGGATAGTAAGGTGAGAAATAGTGATGAGAGCAATATTGATGGAGGAGAGGATGAAGGGGATGGTGGTAGAGGAGTTGTGGCAAGTAGCACAGGTCCATATGTACTAGTGTGCCTCATAAGAGGAAAGTAGTGGAGACATCTTCTTCAGATTATTAGACTAAGATTGCCAGCCTACAGGTGTAGATAAAGGCTCTATAGGGGTAGCTTGTTTAGGTTCAGGGGTTACATTCTCAGACACAGACATAGTTATAGATCCAGGCATAGGATAATGCATAGGCCATGGCACAGATGTAGGGATAGTTGGCTTCTGCCGAGATGCATTTCAATACATTGATAGCGGAGTGGGATAGTGCTTGGTAGATTGTAGAGAAAGCTCAAACCATTGCTGACAGACTCCATTGGATAGCCGAGGGCACGACTGTGGTGGATTATATGAGAGAGGTTTTGTGTTTGGGTTGCAAGGCAAAGTTTTACAAAGGCTGCTAGCATGATGCAATCCCTTCCGAATGGAGAGTTATTTATGCCCCCTCACGATCAGGCATGACACATTCTTGGACTATTAGCGAGGGTGTGACTCAGCCACCATGCAGAGATCGAGGAGGTCCCGATCCATCTGGTGGAGGATGTACTGGTCTCGAGATACCTGTACCATCTGGCAGTAATAGATCTTAGCTATCTTATGTGATTTTGTGATATTTTTGAGACATGATATATACTTTGATTCAGCCATTTTTGATGATAGATGTCTTTTATTTCAAACTTTATTGTATACTTGACATTTAATGATTTATATGATCTACATGATATGCAGCGGACTTTTATTGATCTATGATGTGTTCTATTATGATTCTATGATGGATGAATTTATTTTTCCATGTTCTATATGCTATGTGATGATTACTTACATGTTATGGATGTATCTAATGATCATGTAATATGCTATGATTTATGATGTTCTATTTAATGAATGATGAATGGATGTTTAATGTATGATGTATGGATTTATTTATTATATGTGATGAAAATGTGGTGTATTTTTTATGTTGATATAAATGTAAAATAGATGACGCAAATAAATGAATGATAATGATGTATGATATAAAATGATGAATGAATGTATGATAAATGAAATAATGAATGAATGTATGATAAATCAAATGATGAATGATATGTTATATGATAAATAATTGATGGATGAATGAAAAATAAATGTATGATAATGATGTATGATAATAAAATGTGAATGAAAATGCAATGATATGATTTATTTTTGAAATTTTCTTTTAGAACTTTTATGTGATATGGAAAATACAATATGATGAATGTAAAATTATTTGATTAAAATGTATAATTGTTGATATGATAAATGGAAAATTCCTTCTAATGTATGAAAAATGATGATGAAACTACATGGTTATGATGATGTTTTTGTTAATGTCAAGTATATTCAATCTTATTAATAGTAAAGAATCATCAATTTTGAATCCTTTACGAGCTTTTGTAACAATCATCTGTAGATGTAAAAACTATTATGAATGCAATCTAATTCTATCATGCAAATATATGTAAAAATATTGGCATTTTAATAGTACTTTCGTGCTTTGTATCATCATAGAGCTTTTTTTTTAAATGTTGAAAGAGAGTACAACCATTAGTGGTATTTTTTTAGATCAATGATGACCTACATACTACTTTCATGATTTTTTGATATTGCAAGTGAACATAAGCATCTAGGTATAATTAAATTGAGATGACCTGAGAATTTCTTGTGTAAATAGACAAGGATTAATCATTTTAGTGTGTGAATTCTGAATGTCATCAATGATAAATTTTTAGAACATGTTACATGACAATTCACACATTAAATGATTAATTCACAAACAACAGAAAAATTAAAATACCGTTCTTCTTCCTAGCTTCTCTAGTTCAATACATCATCGAGTTACTGCAAAGAAATGATAACAAGAAATCAAAATACAACATATCCAACATTTACTTAAAGTATTACAACCAATAGTCAGATTAGATCATCCATTCTAATTTTATGATGTTTTTGTGATATTCTAAGATTTAAAATCAAACCTAATCTAAAGACCTATCCTAGGGGCCTCGGGGTATGATCAAAGATTAGCCTTGCCTATGCTATACATGCAAAGACCACGTAGTTCAACTAACATAGACTCATGTTTTTGAATTTTTGAGATTGACTTTTTTGACTTTGTTTTTGGTTTTTTCTGTTGTCATATGGATGTCCAATGTGTTTCCAATGGTGATTGTTGTTCCAATTTGGGTTGTGTTCCGATCATTAATTTTGTTGAATTTTTGCTATGCTCGATGTTTTATTTCCCCCAGTGATGTGCAGATGTTGTCCTCAAGCTAGGATGAGACATGATTATTTGCAATGATATGATAATGGATGTAAAGTGATGGAGAAATTAATGACCATGACATGTATCTAAATAGATGGAAAATCTGGTTAACTCACAAATAGAGCTTGTTTCTAGGTTTTCACTATATGTTTTTATTGCACTTCTCTCTTTTTCAGTCTTTTTGTATTTTTCTCTTTTCCTAATTTTTTGTATTTTTCTGTTACCAAGATGCATGCTTTCCAGGCTTTCATCAAGGAAACCATTTTTAGGATTTTGAACCATGCACTAGGTGATTCAGATGTAGAGTCTTCTAATATGGATGCTATTGATAGTTTCATCAAACAATTCCCCTTTAGGTGTTGACAATTGATAGGCTCCTAATCCATAGACTGATGTGATGACAAAGGGACCTAGCCAGTTAGGTTCAAACTTCCCTTTTTTTTCTCGGTTTGCTAATTTTTGGGATTTTCTTTTAGGACCAAGTTACCAACCTAAAAGACTCTAGGCTTTACCCTATGATTGTAGCTCCTTAACATTCTTTGTTTATATGTTGTCAGGTGATTGATAGCTTGTTGATGATGTGCATCCAACAGTTCCAGTTCTTGAAGTCTAGATACTCTATACTCTCCATCTAAAATAATTCCCTTTAGTGACACACAAAGTGATGGAATATCCACCTTAATGGGTAGTATGGACTTTGATCCATATACCAAGTCATATGGTGTAGCTCCTATCGATGTTCTAATGTTGGTTCTATAGTCTCATAATGTAGGATTAAGTTGAACATGCCAATCACATCCAAAATCATTAACCATTTTCTTGAGTATTTTTATAATTGTCTTGTTAAAGGCCTCTTCCTAGCCATTTGTCTGAGGATAGTATGGTGTTGAGAAAAAATGTTGGATATGAAATTTTTCACACAATTCTTGGACATCCTGGTTTTTAAATAGTCATCAATTATCAGTGATAATGGACTAAGGTATGCCATACCAATAGATTATGTAGTTTAGTATGAAATACAAGATCTATTTTCCAATGATGGTTGTTAGAGGAACTGCCTTGATCCATTTTGTAAAGTACTCTGTTGTTGTGATTATGAATTTGTGTCCATTGGATGAAGATGGGTTTATCTTTCTTACCAGATCCGGTCCCCACTGACAAAATGGCCATGTTGATGTCAATGGATGTAATTATTGAGCTAGTGCATAGATTAGATTAATATGAATCTAACACTTTTGGAACTTCTTAACAAACTAATAAGATTCCTTTTCCATACTTGGCTAGTAAAACCCCAAATAGAGGAGTTTCTTTACTAGAGTTATCCAACTTGAGTGAGTTCCACAAATACCTTCATGAACCTCAAGTAAGGCTATCTCAGATTCATTATGTTCTAAACACCAGAGAAGAGTACCATCTAGACCTCTACGATAAAGTATGTTGTCGATTAAGGTATGCTAGGCGGATTGGCGGATAAATTTATGTTTTTGGTTTCTAGAAAGATCAGGAGGAAGGATGTTGTCTTTTAGGTACACATAGGTCTTTCCATAGATGGAGGATTCAATGAAATCTAAATAGTATATGGTTTGGGATTCAAAACTATGATAAGAAGGATTAGATACTTGTTCTACCATAAACTCATAATGACCACGTCTCTCTGGTAATTGCAAAAGCGAAGCAATCATCGCCATAACATTTGCCGCTTTGTTTCTTGCCCTTGGAATTTTCTCAAATTTGATATTGACAAAGTATTGTTTGACATCATCAATCAAATTCTTATAGGGCATCAAATTCTCATCTTTTGTCTCATATTCATCATTTACTTGATAAATGACTAGTTGAGAATCCCCATATACTTATAACAATGTGATTTTCCATTCAATTTCCACCTTGATTGCAATGATTAATGCCTCATAATCCACCACATTATTGGTACATGGAAACATTAGTCTATAAGACCTAGGGATGGTGTGTCCTTGGGGTGTAATAAACAATATTCCTGCACCAGATCTTCTTTGTCTATATGATCCATCAAAATAAAGTATCCATTGTTGTGTAGTTACAGTAAGAATGTTTCCATCAAGAAATTCCATGTCATAGGATGATCATAAGTTAATGGAGCTTTGGCTAATTGTTCGGAAATCACTTGACCTTTGATGGCCCTCCTTTCCACATACTAAATATCAAATTCATTTAAAAGCATGACCCACTTGGCTAGTCTACCTGTTAAAGTAGCCTTGCTGAGTAGATATTTTAACTGGTCAATCATTTCTATGAGCCTAACTGTGTGAGTCAACATGTAATTTCGCAACTGTTGGGTAGAAAATACCACCGCCAAACAAGATTTCTCAATGAAGGTGTAATTTAATTCATAGCCATTCAAATTCCTACTGATGTAGTCAATGGCTTATTCCCTTCCCTCATAATCTTCTTGTGCCAATAGTGCTCCTAAAGAAATGTTTGTTGTTGCAATGTATAGTATTAAAGGTCTACCTTCTGTAGGTGGCATGAGAATAGGTGGCGACATCAAATATTGTTTTATTTGGTTGAAAGTCATTTCACACCCTTCATCCAATTTGAATAAAACATTCTTATGCAATAAGTGATTGAATGGGTGACTTTTGTTTACTAATTAGGAGATAAATCTCTTGATTGATTGTAGCTTTCCTTGTAGTGGTCTTAATTGATTGATATTCTTTGGTAGTGGCATTTCCATTATTGCCTTTACTTTTTTTGGATCCACTTCAATACCCTTCTTTGACACTATGTATCCTAGGAGTTTTGCTGATGTAATTTCAAAGACACATTTATTTGGATTTAGTCAAACATTGAACTTTTCTAGCCTTGTGAAGATTTTTCCCAAGATATCTAGATGTCCTTCTTTGGAATATGATTTTTCTAGGATATCATCCACCTAATCTTCCATAAAAGTATGCATCATATCATGAAATATTGTTGTTATTTCTCTTTGATATGTTGCCCCTACATTCTTCAACCCGAAGGGCATGACATTCCAGCAAAAATTTCCCCATGGACATGTGAATGTGGTTTTCTCTTGATCATTTGGTGCTATCTTGATTTGGTTGTAGCTGGAGAAACCATCCATTATTGATAACATGGCATGCCCTGCTATTAAGTACACAATGATGTCAATATTAGGCAAGGGGAAATCATCCTTGGGTCATACATTATTCATATCCCTAAAGTCTATACATATTCTAATATAATTGTCTGTCTTTGATACAGAGACAATATTTGATATCCATTCGATATAATATATAAACCTAATGAATCCTACATCTAACAATTTCTTCAACTCATCCTTTACCATCAAGGTGATATGTTGATGCATCTTCCTTAGTTTTTGTTTTATAGGTTTGATTCCAGTAGGTAGAGAAAAATGATGCATTAAAATATTTGGTTCTAAAGCTGGCATATCAAAGTATGACCAATAAAATTTAATGCCTCTTTCTTCAAAGAACTTGATAAATTCAGGTCTTTCTTGTTCAGTTATAGATGTCACCAGATGTAAAATATTTGATTTTTCTTCTGTGCCAATGTTAATAGATTTTTTAGGCTCCACCAAAATTGATGATCTTTCATGATAATGCTTTGGAAGGGTGTCAAATCTCCCATATTTAAGTGCCTCAAAGACATTTTCATCGTTCGATGCGTTCTTTATTTTTACTTTTTTGAGATCTAATGCTACCATTGAATGGTTTTCACTATTAGATCTATTATTCCTATTTTCAATTTTGCAACTGGAAGATTTGACACCCTCCTATCTAACCATGTCATTATGAGATTTATTATTAGAACTTGTATCAGGTTCATCACAACAAAGGAAATTTTTGATAGCATCATCATTTGTGAAGATGGGTATATTTATAGGTTCAGTCAGTTCCTAGTTGATAAGTTCAGGATGGACTAAGGGTAGAAAATCTTTACATTGACTTGGATCAATGGAGGTAAGGGTTTGAATAGTTATGTTGTTAGGGTTATCATTAGGGATGTCGAGGTCTATGATATTACTTTCATCCAAATCATCTAGCTCACTCAATTTTTGTTCATCCTCACTTGCATCATTGATGTTTTGTGATTCTAATATAAGTGGTCTAGTCCCTGAGCTCTATCCCTCCTCGTGTGTGGGTGTATACTCTTTTATGATATCAATTTGTACATCTATGTATGATACATCAGAATAAAGATCCCATTCATATTCATTGGAATATGTTTCAGAGCTATCTCTCATTTGAAGGATTCTCTCCATACCTTTCTTAGTCATTTCTTGTTTTGCTTTCTCTAAGTAACCCAGTCCTGTCTTATCCTTTGAATGAAGAGTGAGAGGTTGAATGGGTTCTATGATGCCTTCTTTCCTTTTTCCAATAGGACCTTGTCCCTCATAATCCATTTTCTTTGAAATAACCTTTCCTTTTCCATATTGATTTGTTTTTATGCTAATATTTTATGATGTTGATACTTCTTCATCTTTGTATAGCCAATTGAGGATGGCCTTGTCTTCTCATTCATCTTCTAAATTTTTGGCTTTCACAAATCTTTCCTCTAGAATCGTGGCAAGCTATTATGGTTGTCATTTTATCATTGATGGTTGTCCATATGACCTTGGAGATGACATCAATTTTTAAAGATTAAGGGACTTCTTAGTAAAATATTGTCCCATGCCTTTGTCAGTTAGCTAGACCTTTTATTGAAATTTCTTTAAGAGAGAATTCAGTGGACCCTTATTATCTGATAAAGTTGAATAAAAAACACTTGTATCTTTTGATTGACCCTTTTTCTCTACCTACTTAGATTTAATATTTGGATTCTTTTCACTCTTTGATGAACTAGAAGTGCATGCTTCTCTATTGTGAGGCACAAAGGTGTCTTAAGATGTTCTGGGCCTGTTATAGTGTTGAGGATTGTTGTAATCAGCTGATATAGTTACCTCTTGACCATTAACTAGAAATTTCAAACATTGGTGATAAGTTGAAGGTATCGCCTGCATTTCATGAATCCATCGACATCCTAAGAGTATATTTTAGGTTAACTCTTTTTCATGTACTTGGCAGTCTATATTCTTCACCATTGGTCCCACTTGAATAGGAAACAATATCATTCCCTTAGAGGATCTCTCTTCTTCATCATAAGCCTTTATTTTCCTTTTTCTTGGGGCATTAATAGCATTATCTGAATAACCTAGTGCACGGATGAACTTTAAAGTGAAAATGTTTAAACCAACCCCACCATCTATTAGGACCCTTTTAACATGATGTTTTTGGATCAAAACTTCAATATGAAGGGCAACTTGTTACGTGGATGATTAAGTGATATAACATCCTATTCAGAGAATGATAGACATTGAGGAGTGGTCAAATGTCCCACCATAGCTTGAAATTGACATACATCTAGATTATTGAGTATTGTGGTAGCCACAAGAGCTTGTTCTAAAACTTCCTTATGGGATGGTGAGAGTTTAAGGAGTTCTAGTATTGATATATGTGCTAGTATTTTCTATAGTTGGTCGAAAATGTTGTATTGATTGGGTGGGGGAGTTGTTTTTTTAGATGCAACTCCTTTCAATATTACCTTGGATAGCCCCCTTGTCGTTACATTAACTAGTTGATAGTCTTGTCTTTCCCTAATTTTTAAAACATTTATCTGATTGTCAGATGTGTCTATGTTTGGGATCAGATCTAGCGGTATAATGTCGTTGGTTCCATTGTTATCAAATTGATTAACAGTGACATTATCACTTTCTACTTCAGAAATACAAAAGATCGTGTTATTGTAAACGTGGTTGACATTTTTACCTTTACAACTTGTAGAAGAAGACTCTCCCTTTTCATAATTTGGTAAAGGATCTTTAAAGGCAATATGATTGTTGTTGGTTTGATGTCCTTCTACATATACCTTTTCGTTGTCAATCAAATCTTGGACTAGATGTTTTCACTACATGCAATCATTTGTCTTATGTCCGTTCTCTTTTTGGAAGTTACAATAACCTACGTCATTCCACCATGATGGTTTTACTTTTGGATCCCAAAATCTTGCTTCGCCTGTGGTGATTAGACCATTTGCAATAAGCTCTCTCATTGTTGATTCTAGTGTTTGGCCTAATGGTGTGAATCTACGCCGGTTTGATGATTTTTGATATGTTTGTGGTTTAAATTCTCCATTGTTTAGATTATTGTTTTGATTGATATTTTGTTTGATGTTTTGGTCACTATTTTGATTTGTTTTTGTAGTAGTAACCGTCAAATTAAATACTAGTTTTGCATTTTGTATGTCATTTGCAATATCATTGGTTCCAGTATTTCTATTCTTTTTCTAGAATTTAGGCTTTTCATTGTTTCCATAGTGATTTGAGGAGTTTGTGTTGTTTGATTTTTCATTGTAATGCTTTATTACCCCTGGTTTGACCAAAGCTTCTTCAATTTTAAGGCCATTTTCAATCACTTTTTTAAATGTGGGAGGACATTGTAGTTCGAGCCTATAGCTCATTTCATCAGTCAAGTTATCAATTAATAGTTCCATTTTATCTTCCTCAAGTATGGAACAAGGATACCTAGCAAATAATCTTTGCCATCATTGTAGAAATGACAGGAATGTCTCACCTTTGTTTTGCTTCATGTTGTAGAGGTTCTTTATTGTGACATCATGTTGTATATTAAAGGAATATTGTGATATAAACCTATTGACCAACTCTTCAAAAGTTTGAATCCCTAGTTATAGTTTAGAAAACCATTTCATATTGACCTCCTAAGCTTCTTGGAAATAACCTTATTAGGTAAGTTTCTTCTTGCAAAAATTCTTAACTCATGGTTCTGAATTCTCTTACATGGCCAATTGGATCTGTTTTACCATTGTATTTGTCATATTTTGGGAATTTGAAATGTCTAGGGAATGGTATCATGTCCACATTCAGGTCAAAAGGATATGGACAAATGTCTTGTAATCCATACCTTTTCATGGTTCCCTTTTGCATATCTTGCAGTTGTTGTTGCAAGTTTTCCATTTGATGTGTAGGGCCGCAACTTGATTTGTGTTTTGTGTATGTTGTATGTGTTGTGGTGTTTCGGTCTCATTTTATCTTGGTTTTTCTTTTAATCAGTTGACATTGAAGTATTTTGGAAGTTTTGCACCTGATTCAGCTAGCATTAAGAGGTATTTTTCCATATCTCGTTCTAAGATCTTTTCCATAAATTTATCAAAGTTTGGATCTTGTTGTGCCATTTGAATGTATTCTTGGGTAATTTTGTTCTTATCATTTTGGTGTAACCTATTCCAAGGATTTTCTTCTGCCATGGTGTTTGATTTTTCAATTTCTTTTTCTATGAGTCTTTGTCTTTGTAACCTTGTAAAAATTGGCATACAAGTGTTTGTTTTTCCCACTAAACTTTGATCTTCTATGTTTGGATGAGTGTCTAATGAATTTTAACATAGTCAAATAGGATGATATATCCTATTGATGATACTAGGTTAAAAAATTTGATTACTATGCCTAATGAAGAAACTTAGCCTAATAACCAAGATTTTGGTTTGCTTTGAGGACACTTCATAGTTTGCAAGATTTGGGTTCAAGTTAAAAACAATTTTAACCTGTAAGAACTTATTTGTTTCTGGTTTAAGAAACTATCTGTATTGAGAAGATATTTTTGGTTGATAAAAATCTGAGTTTCAGATGTCAACAAATCTGATAGATGTGTCTGGATTCTCTCTAATTTTTTGCTCTTTGGAAGTGCTAAAACATAGTGTAAAAGTGTTGAAACAGACTGTGCAAGCACTAAAACATAGTGTGGATGTGCTACAAAAGATTTCTGAAGTGCTAAAACAGACCTCTCAAGTGCTAAACCAGAGTGTGTAAGTGCTACTTTGGATATAGAAGCACTAAAATAGACTTCAGAAGCACTAAATTAGAGTGTGAAAGTGCTACTTTGGGTTTCAATAGTGTTGTCTGATTTTTCTTCCCTTGAAGAGATTAATTTTTAGGATTTTTGATACTTTGATAAGGTACCTCCGCTAGTAATTTATGATGTTGGATGACAAGCCTAATGTTTCTAAGTTTTTCTCTATTGTAAGAATTGATTAGGCCTATTGGAATATTCTATCATTGGCTATGGGATGGAAGATTGACCAATACGCTGACTATGATTGTGTTTCTATGACAAGGCTCTCCTTTGGAAAATGGCTTGTGAATACAAAGGTTCTAAAGCATAATCATCAGTATATCCTTTGGAAAAATTGTGAAACCTATGGATGAAGGTTCTATGGTGAAGTAAGATTTTCCTACTTTGATATAAGAATCACCTTCTTTCCAAGAGTTTCTTGTAACCTATTTGCTTCTTTGGTTTTTTGACTCTTTTTGTGAGGGATTTCTTAACAAAAATTGTTGATTTCCAATCCCTAATCATAAATTTCATTGTTTTGGTTTTCTTTTTTTAACTCCTTTTTTGTTTTTTTGGATGATCTTTATCTGAGTTCAATGGTTTGAGAACACAACAGGCAATTGTAGAGCATTTGTTTTTGAATCTAGAATCTAAACAGATAGTGTATGTTTTAAGAACCACGTATGGTCCTATTTTCACTGGTTTCTTTAACAAAAAACACTTCAGACAAACTCACTCTTAAGGTCAAAAAGGTCATTGTTATACTCAACAACCCACATCTTAAAATTGCTTTGACTCACACAGCTCCGTGTCACCCCCTAGAGGGTGCCCGCATTTTTGTCATTTCTAGGCTCATACTCAAGGTTAGATTTCTCGATCCCTTGAGAAAATGGTCCTTTCCAATTATACGGTAGGTGTCTTGGGGGAAGATTCTTCCCTCCCCTTGCACTGTGAGTATTACAATGTCTGGTTACTGACTCAACTGGATTCTACACTATGGTTCTTAGCTAGGGTTTCTGTGTGGTGCGGTAAATGATAAACTCCCTTAGGAGACCTACCAACATTTAAAAGAAAGGCTTTGGGGATGGTTATCTTGCACACTATCGTTGAGTTGGAATTTCATCAAAAACTTGCATTTGATTAGAGTGGGTTGGAATCCTTGGCTTTAGGCATTCCCACTTAGGTCATTCTCGTAGGGTGGCTAATTTTTCCCAATACGAAAGGCCTTCTAAAGGATTTAACCAAAGCATAAATTGCATGAAAATAAAGGATGAGTCTGTCATTTTGATCACCTAGCTAAGGGGAGAGCACAAGCCTATTCACCACACAAGCATAGTAAACAATGTTCAATTTTTAAGCCCAAAAGATGATGTACTATTCCAGGTGAAGATGTTGCTTCACAAAATCTTGTTATCTAATTTTAACTAATACAACAAAATTATGATGACTATATTAGGATTGGTATATTTTAAATGAAGTGACTACCCTAGGATTCATTCTTTTTAATCCAAATGCATCAAAATAACATTCTGGCGATAGTCATGTCAGATCCAGATAAGAAATACATAAGCATTCAAACAAAGGGTAAAAGCGCTATAGTTTAGATCAGATGCATTATAACTTTCATTAAAAGTGCTACAAAATTTTGCAGAAGCACCATAGAATTTCACAAAATCGCCATAGAATTTTTGAAGAATAGTAGCCGACTGTGCTAGGAACGTCTCACTGATGCACTAAAAAAATATGGAAGCACTATAGTTTCCTCCTCAGAAGTGTTAAACAATTCCTTAGAAGCTCTATAGTTTTTATCGAAGCGATGTAACAAAATTCTGAAGCACTATAGTTTTTCTTGGAAGTGCTATAGTTTTCATCTGAAGCACCGAAAAATCTCTCGCTTGCGCTAAAATGAACACGCTAGAATCTTGCATCACACTTTTTAATAAAATATTGTGAAATATGAGGTTACGCCCCACGATGGGTGCCACATTGTAAGTATGAATAAGTAACAAGTAAAATAACACTAGAAACACTTCTTAATAAGACATTATATCAAAGATTCTACAAATTAAACTAGTTTAAAGCAAGAATCTACTGAAAGTCATATTGTCTCCTACCTTTAAAGATTTATTAAATCACAGAAAGCTCTCAAATTTGATAAGCTCTATGACTGTTAAAATGCCAATCTGAAGAACATAGTGATGATAAATGCAAAGAAGAAATCCTATATGATAATATCTAAATGATAAAGAAACTACTATAATCTAAATTGGCATGAAACTATGATGATGTCATGATATGAATTTTATTGATTCTATGACACTAAAATGCTATTTCTATTGCTATCACTATGACGCTTGATTGATTGATTCATCACTTTCCTGCAAAGTAAGTTTACACAAAGATGGGATCCATTTCCTGTATTGTGTGGCTGTATTTATAGATTTCTCGGTAGCACATTTGCACAAGGGCAGCAAAGCAGAGGTTTGGATTCAATATAGAGGATTGAATGGTTTGAGATGGAGAGGCTTGAGCTGATTATGGGAATGGTTCCTCCCCATGAAAACGTCAAGGAAGAGGATAGTAAGGATCAGGGGAAGAAGATTGAGAGGATTTCCTACAAGCTTTCCTATGAATGCTAGTCGCATTAAATTAGACATTTGATATCTAATTTTGGTAGGTGAGTGAGTAGAGGAAATTTTTTTTTTGCCTTTATTTGAATTATTTTGATTTATTCAAATTAGAAAAAAGGGATAATTAATTTAATAAAATAAACTATAGAAGTTGTTTATTAAATTAAATAGAAGAAATATGATAATTAAACAATAAAGTATTTCACCTTTGCTTACTTAATTAAGATTGAATGATGTGATTAAGATAGAATAAATAGGGGATTTTGATATTTAAATAAAACAAAGTATTTAATTTTGTTTATTTAATTAAGATGAAATAATAGCATAATTAGAAGAATTTTAATATGAATTTAAACATGAACTATATAAATAAATATTTCTATTTATTCAATAGTAGAGGAATTTAGGGTAATTAATCAAATAAGTTGTATTTAATTAATTAAATTCCCCAGACCATTTTTAGGTGTATACACCACCTTTTTTGGGTTTTTATCCATTCGAAAATATAATTTTGAAAACCTGTCGGTGCTGACACGTTTTCCTAACAATGAGACATGCAACAACAGGTCAAAGTTAATGTCTGACTATCTAGTTTTTCCAGCAATGTTATTTTTTTGTTCTGCCTTCTTTTCCATTGGGGTATTTTGTTCCAATCAGATGATGAAAATAAAATGATATTTGGACGATAGCAAAGAGTTGTTCAAAAAGTTTAATGTGGACTTCATACATTTTTGGAGCATAACAAAAAACAACTCATATATTTTGCATGTGTTTTATTTCTCCAAACATTATTCAGTTATTTCACTCATATTTCCATAATGTGTTATTAGTTATTTCATTCGACAGTCGGAAAATTTCAAAACTAGCAAATGGAGGGAAACAAAAATTAAAAAAACCCTCAACACAAGAATATGTAAACAACTTTGCATTTCAAATGAAAACATTTTTTCTAAAGAAAATACTTTGTTTTCATGTCAATGGAAACCCATCTTCACAAAAATATTCATTCATTTCTTCACAGTTCCTCGGTAGAATGGGTAAATGGCATATATTGCTAGTGGATAAACATACCTGCTAGCTAGCCTGCTGCTCGCGTCTGCCAAATGTGTTTTTGTATGGATGGTGGTCACACTGCTTCAGCCTGTGAATGCATGCAAATCCTTTATGTTGATCTCTAGAAATCTACAATACATCACTATGGAAAATGGTGGTGAAAATGCGCTCTCGTCTAGGATTTTTGCTATTTGCAAATAATGGTTTCGTGGTGTAGGAGCACCTAGTTGAGTTCATGCCTCCATGAGGCCATTTTGTTATTTTGGTTTGAGTTTTGGTTTTTGGTCATGTAATAAGGTCTATGAGACCATTTTAGGTGTTTTAAAGTTAATTAATAGGTGGTTAGGTGGTTTGTTGAGTCATTTTACAATTTTGGTAAAAGTTGTCAATTTGTCAAAGTTATCAATGCATATTTTATATTTTTTGTATTATAATGGAAAATGAATAGTTTTAAGGTGAAAAGTTGGTTTTGAACCATTGGGGGAGGTTTTAAAACCTTCAAAAAGGCATTTTATGGTCGAACAAAGGGTTGGTGGTGGAAATTGGCATCAAGAAATTAATAAAGATAGCTTTGTTTTATGTAATTTTGAACATTTGTTTGTTGTTTCTAAGCATTGTACAGTCCTGTACGGATAGATATTGGTGTCTAATCAATTTTTTATGTTGGAGTTTTGAATATAATTTCATTAGGTGGTCCTTTCATATGATTTCATTGGGAAATAAGCAAGATATGGCAGTTTTCCTCCAAACAGTCCAGAAATCCTAGGTAGGGTAGCCTTAAGCAAACAAAATGCAATAACTCCCATTCCAACCAAAGAAAAATTCTCAAACTTGGTTGAATGCTTGTAAATAAGTTTTTTTCAATTTATACAAATTTTTTGGAGCAAGGAATGGAATTTGATGTGATTTGGAAGATGCCCTAGTTGTCTTTCTTTATGTTTTTAACCATTGAAAGAGCCATAAGAGTTGGAAATTGTAATAAATTCATTGGATGAGGGTTGGTAAATGTTGGAATAGTATAAAGAAGTCCCCAACATCATATTTTGAGATTTCAAACCATTTTTCAAATCCCAAAATGTATATAACCAATAAATCCCTATTTGTGCAAGCCTAAGTAGGCCTCTTCTAAAACAAGACAGTCAATTTTAAGGCCCTATGTTACAAAAAAACCACCCCTAATTTCCACATATGTTGAATAAATTCAAATGGGTATCTGAAACATGTTTTATATTTTGGATATGAGGTTTGGTTTCCAAGGTATCATCCTTTTATCAGTTTTAGAAATCTATTAGAATTGGGCGACCTTAGTAGGGAAACCATAGAAGTTGGTTATATATCAAGCCATGGAGGGTTTTTACAAGTCATGTGAACATATTCAAGGGTGTTTCAAAGGTTTTGTAAGAGTCTTGAGTGTTGGTTATGAAATTTGAAGGATTTAGCCTTGTGTAGGCTTAAGGGCATTGAAGCAAATCTAAAGTTTAAAGGAATAAGAACCCTTAATCTTAAAAAATGATTTCTAATCATTGATTCCTACCCCTACTCTGCATCAAATTGGTATCAAATCTAGAATACCTTGAGAGGAAGTTGTGAGAGAAGGTTTGTTGTATCCTCCAATAGTGATGAAGTTGGATAGAACGTGTGCAGATTTCTTCCATTGAGAGGAAGTGGGTAGAAGAGGTCTTGGAGAGTGCATCTTCCAAAGTCCTATTGCGTAGAGGATAGTTGTGTGTTTGAAGAATGGATGTGTGGAAGAGATACTTGAAAAGTGAGGGTTTACAAAAAAAGAAACAAGTGATGAAAAGAGAGGAAAAAGAGATGAAGAAGCAAAAGGAGAAGGCCAAACAAATAGATGTGGATCAAGAGATAAAGAGTTGAGGTAGGATTTGGAACTAATCGGGGAAATTCGAGAAAATATGGAAGAAAGAGTGAATATTGATATGCAACAGCTAGAAAACCAAGAGAAAATTTCGCATTTACCAGTCAAGAAGAAGGTTATGTAGCCTATCAAGAAGATTGTTCAGAGAAGAAGAAAAGTGGGAGCAAAAAAATCAAACATTAAGGAGTCCTTGATTGAAAAAAAAATCCAAGAAAAGAGGAAGAGGCTAATAATAAAATGGTGGGTAAAAATATGACTGTCATAATAGCAAGTAGGATCGATCAATTTCCATTAAAGGTTCAAGATTTGTTGCAAGAACATGTTAATGTGGTAATAGATGATGTTTCAAGGAAAAGTATTAGTCCTCATGCAAGGTTTCCAGAATGGGAAGACAAATCTTTCAAGGTGATTGATGACACTCCACATTTGCAGTTGGAGTATGAGGGTGCAACCTACTATATGTTTGGATCGATCAAGAAGATTGGTGAAGATGAAGTTGAGGGGCCCAATTTCAAACAAGGTGTTCCATGTTTTATTTTGCAGGTCTGGCACTGTGAAGTATTGGAAGGTGGATATGATGTTGATCAAGAAAGTTGGTTGGATGACATGGAAAGTAGAAGCAAGGAAGGAATACACAAATCTCTTGTTGTGATTGCAACTTTAAGGAAGGATAGACTAGAATTAAAGATGAAGAAGACTATGAAAGAGGAACAAGGTGTTGTGGTAGAGTATGTGGTCCATTAGGGAAAAAAGGATCAATTACAAGGTAGCATGACACATGGGAGACAATTTTGCATTGACAAGATGAAACACCTTTGCCAAGTGTTCAAGAAACCCAAGGTCAAAATGAAAAAAAATGGAATCGTTCCATGGAATTAAAAGTGTAGAGGATAGAAGACATCAAGCAAGAGAGTTCAAATTTGGATCCCTATTACTACCCTCAATTCAAGAGGGACTTCAATTCTTCTTTCTCTGGGAGTATGGTGTAGGAGCACCTAGTTGAGTTCATGCCTCCATGAGGCCATTTTGTTATTTTGGTTTGATTTTTGGGTTTTGGTCATGTAATAAGGTCTATGAGACCATTTTAGGTGTGTTTGAGTCCATTAATAGGTGGTTAGGTGGTTTGTTGAGTGATTTTAGAATTTTGGTAAAAGTTATCAATTTGTCATAAAGTTGTCAATGCATATTTTATATTTTTTGTCTTGTAATGGAAGATGAACACTTGTAAGGTGAAACATTGGTTTTGAACCATTTGGGGAGGTTGGAAAACCTTCAAAAAGGAATTGTATGGTCAAACATATGGTTAGTTATGGAAATTGGCATCAATTAATTAATAAAGATACCTCCATTTTCTATAATTATGAACATTTATTTGGTGTTTCTGAGCATTGTACGGTCCTGTACGGATAGATATTGGCATATAATAAATTTTGGATGTTATATTTTTTAATATAATTTCATTTGGTGGTGTTTTTATGTGATTTCATTGGGAAATAAGCAAGATATGGTTTTTTTCCTCCAAACAATCCAAAAATCCTAGGTAGGGTAGCCTTAAGTAAACAAAATGCAATAAATCCCATTCCAACTAGAAAAAAATGCTTAAACTCGGTGGAATGGATTTAAATAGGTTGTTTCTAATGTATAAAACAAAATTGGGATAAGGGAACAGAGTTTTATGTGATTTGGATGATTCCCTAGTTGTGTTTCTTTATGTTTTTAACGATTGAAAGAGCCATAGGAGTTGGAAATTGTAATAAAGCCATTAGAGGAGGGTTGTTAAGGGTTTTAATAGTCTAAAAAATTCCCCCACATTATATTTGGAGATTTCAAACCATTGCTAAGATTTAGGAATATATAGAACCAATAAATTCCTACTTATGCAAGCCTAAGTAGGCCTCTTCTCAAAATGGGACAACCAATTTTAAGGCCCTGGTGGAACCCTTAAAATTTTCCTAGTTCCATTGAATTTTTTTTTACTAAACCCTAATAGTCATTGCCTTAGGGTTCTATTTTTACAGGTGATTCATGTTCACACCATCATTCAGTCTTTGGCCTTCTATTCTTGAGTTGATCGGTTGTATCTATTTCCTGGTCTTTTCCTTAAACCCTCATGGCCTTGAGTCCCATGGTTTTACCGAACCTTTCATTATCTTTCTCGTCGTGACAAGGTGGTCCTTTTAAAACAACCTTCATTGCATGTGCTGCAAATATTCCTTAAGTTGGGCTCTAAGTGTCTACATCTCTCATCGCTCATTCATTTTCTAATTCCCTTGTGTAACCCACGATGAGCAATACCCTTCCTTCTTTCTCTATCGACCGCCTATAGTCCTTCGCTGATTTGTTTGTGTTCATAGGGAAGTAACACACGATGAGCAATGTGATCAAAATTTTGACCCATCACAACCCTTTTAACTATCATCGATCATTTCGTGTAGGATAAAGCAGAGCCCCCAACCGTCGATGCTTAGGTCATGTTCCATCATTTCGCTAGTTGGTATTGGTCTACATGGGGACAATGTGTGATGGGCGATAGGTTACGAATGTGGCACTCGAGGAGTAGTTGTGGTTTGCATAAGTGGCTTCTCCACTATCGCTTGTCATCCTTTGTAGTTAGGGACGGAACCCATGACTGTCGATGGGTTAAGTTTCTCCATCACGTGGGCTCGGTCCGTTGTGGGTTAAGATGGTTCGGGCGATTGTCGATGTATGATGAGTGATGTGGGCAGGTATAAATGGTTGAGATCCTTTTATGACCATAATCCATGGATGATGTTTCATCACTGGCTTCTTGGCCATCACTTGATGAGACTCCTATGGCAAGGATAAACTAGTGATGGGTGATATGTTTCGGTTTGTGGCTCAGATTTTCCTGTGGTTGGAAGGTTTGATGATGAGTGTTTCAAGGATGATGGTTTTCA
The DNA here is from genome assembly GCA_007115665.2 of Sequoiadendron giganteum. Lineage (NCBI taxonomy): Eukaryota > Viridiplantae > Streptophyta > Pinopsida > Cupressales > Cupressaceae > Sequoiadendron > Sequoiadendron giganteum. The sequence continues at coordinate 280,756,754 of CM021102.1, read as the reverse complement.
GATATGGCCAAGTACGTGGTAGTTTTAAATAACTTCTTCACTATTTCTAACTACAACTAATAAAGCAAGTGGTGATCCTTAATGATCTTCATTGATCGAGTTTTAATACACAACAATCGATGGCTAAGATGCAACATGAAAGTGATTGATTTTTCAGTCACACAATCAAACCAAGATGGGCATTAATTACAACATGCCTTGAATTCCTCTATTTAATGAGGATTGTCCTATAGATTATTCACTACTCTATTTCTAATCAGTGCCTTTGGCTAATTCTCATGAGTGTTGGGGTAGCAAGCTTTGCTGCTTGGTGAATTCTCTCTAGGGTGGTGTTTTGTTGCTTTGATGTATATGATGTTCTTGTTGCATTTCGGTGACTTCTTCTATGTCTGGTGCTAGTCTAGCTCACATTTTCTATATTTGGGAGTATCTTGGGGGTTGTAGCTATTTTTTCTCACACAAATCTTGTGCTAGGTTTGTGTCGCATACAAGATGATTCAATCTACTCCTTCTTCTATGCTAGTGCATAGGTCATAACATGTGAGCTTGCAGGAGCCATTGGTTTATGAACCTAAAATGAAGCCTATGGTTGACGAGGTACCAATTATTCCAAGGGCTAAGAGGAGTGCACATAAGAGGACTAAGAGAACTAATATCAAAAGTGCCTACAATCTTCGACCAAGGACCTATCCAGAAGAATTAGTCAAGTTTGAAGAGAAGGGGTCTAAGGTGTTTGTGAAAGAATTAACGAGGATGGAGGCAAGCCCTAGGGTTTTTTCTGAGAAACCTAGCTCCCTAGTAGTGATTAATGATAGCTCTTCAAAGGAAGCTGAAGGGGTTGGCCTTAGTATGGGCCATTACCCTATTTATCTGGTACCGTATACTAACTCAGATGAGGGGGTGGTGGTTGCAAATCGACTCTTTGTAAGAGGCCAGATGAGGGTGTTCTCTTAGCCGTTGACAAGCTTGGGTGACACTCGTGCATCTTGATTGGTAGTGATTGGGTCCCAGGTGCGCTGATGTGTTTCTTGACGTGGGTGGTTTGAGGGGTTTTGGCTTTTAATGTTGATGGTGACTTCTCTTTTTTTTGGAAAAGCATAGATTATGATGGTGATTCCTTTTGGAAGGCTTGTGTGGCATCTCTAACTAATTTTTTAGTAGCTCTTTTTTCCTTTTGTTTTCTGTTGATGTATAAGTGAAAATATAATGGTTCGGGAATGAAACCCCATGAGGTGAAATGACCTCGAAATTATCAAAAATTTAAGTGTAATGAGCCCTTTGCTTGTTGCTCCCTTAACCTGTAAAATGGATTTCAAGGCTCATTACGGGGGTGATCTTTTTGGGTCTAGAAAATGGTTTAGGTATAATGATGACTACAAAAGAAACATAGAATGTATGTATGGTAGGCTAGGGTATTTTCTTGGGTTCGAGTCTTGTATATGATAATCATAAATGGTTTTGCATGAATCTTTGATGTTGTGACAAATCCTTAAAATTGAAACATTTTCTCTCTTGTAAGCAATTATTACAATACTATAAATGAGAAACCAAGTGTTTTTTCATTTGTCTTTAAATGTTTCTTTGAATGTATGATTTTGTTCTTGTTTTAGCCTAAGGGGTTAATTAAAATACTTGAAGGGAATCTTAGGTTTGTAAGCAATTTCCTAGGATTCTGATAAGAGTTTGTGTTTTAGGAGCTGTGAATTTTCATAGTGTAAGGCATTATGAGAATAAGCCATTAATTTCATGATTTGTGCATTCTTGAATGCCATGCATTCGACTATGTTCCCAATTGATGAGGCACTAGTTTATCCTATGTATGTTTCTATAATTTAGTGAGTTATCACAAATACCTTGTCATGGACTCACAATGATGAGAACGCTAAATCAAATTTTGTCGATTCTGAGATATAAGTGTAAAATAATACCTTGTTCCTAAAAAATAGATGGTTATTTGTGTAAAGGTTTGCCAGTGTTTTGCTAAATAATGTTTATTTGCATGAAAAGGGAACATATATGTGTAATAATTTCACTCTTATAATAGAGTTCTTGTGAACTCCACTGGGAAATACCCTCCTTGGTCTCGTAGAGCCTAAAGTGTAGGGGACGAAGGCTTAAAACCCTTTTACCCATCAAGCTGGCCATTCATCTATAGGATTCTTGATGATGAAGGTTGGCTACCTTCTAGAGCTTTCTTAAGGTGTACTGGAAAAAACACCAATGGAATTGGTGACTCCACTAGGGAAAAATTCCATTCACCAGACATAGATCATTGAATGATAGAGTCAAATGGTGTAAGTAGTGTGGATATTTTGTTCATACTTTGAAGAATTATTGATCCTGGTCAAAGGTTGGGCTGCAACATAACTCAAAGGATCTGAAAGTGACTCTGCTGAGGAGTTAGACCTAGAATGTGTTGATTTGATAAGAAACTTTGTTTCATTTGAAGTTTGTTTCCTCTCAATTGGAGGTGGTGACTCTAACTAAAGAACCTGACAAAGAACATGTTGAAGCTCTAAATCCGTGTGCTCAAAGACAAAGCTAGGTATTGAAGAAGTAGTTGAGATTTGCATGTTTCCAAGTGAACACTATGGAATTATATGTTATTATAGGGGGAACATGTAAATCCCGATCTTAAAAAAGTGGTACGTAGAATTTATGATGAAAGAGGCTTAAGGTTTTACTTAGTAAGAGGAGTTTGAGTATCCCTTATGGCATATTTAACAAAACTTACAAAGGTACAACAAGATGAATTGTCAGACCATGTTTTCTAATAGAAATTTAAATAATGCCCCCCCTGTCACATCAGGGAGGTTTTAGTAGTGAAAGGTACAATGCCTTGGATTTCAGTGGCATTTGTGGCTACCCAAATATTGTACCATACAATATCAGGGATAAGATACCAATATTTAAAGGTGAACACACTGAGTCAACAAATCAACATCTACAAGACTTTACTGATGTGATGGGAGACTATGAGGTAGCCTTTGAAGATGTAGTTATGAAATTGTTTGTTGAATCTTTGAAAGGAGATGCTAGAAATTGGATCTCTTATTTTCTTGTGTCCTCAGTACACTCATGGAGAGAATTCAAACTGGTATTCATGGAACAGTTTGGAGAAAGGATTGATCTAGTCTTGGTTAGGCAAAAATTTATGGACATGGAAAAGGATGAGAATGAGTTGGTCCCTTCTTTTAATCTCTGATTTTCAAAGGTAATAAGGGAGATCCCAACACATATAATACCAAATGATGTTGAGTGTTTGGTCTTGTACTTGGGAGCATTTTATAAAAACATGAGTTACTTTTTGAGAGATAAGGAACCCACAACATTACAACAAGCATATCACATTTCCATGGACATTGAGAACAATTTGAAATACTGAATGATGAGGGGATGTTTTAATATTTGTGATGAGAATATAAGCATTCCCCATGATGCTATTATGGTAAATAAATCAATCAATAGAGAATTAATACAGGGAAATGAGATCCATGTAGTTCCAAACCCATCAATAATACCACATGAAGAATATGATGCAGCTAAAAGGGATTGTGTACCTATGTATAAACAAATTGGCTAAGAAATTTCACTTAAAAGGTTGTGTGAACTACAAAGTAATGAAGGGGAATCCCTTGACCATATTTTCTCTAGGTTCACTGAGGCTTTGCTAAATATACCTGAAAATGTTAGGCCTAGTACCCTGATGTGCATTGATTTGTTTTGTGAATTGTATCAATCTAGATTGAGTGCTTTACCAAAAGAATTGAAGCCTCATGCCTTGAGCCAAGTCATTGATTGGATAAGGATTATTGAGGGAATTTAGAATGAACATACTGGAAAAATGTCACCTCAGGGTGACATCAATGAAGCTTGTTATCAAGAGGATCAAGAATCTCTATTGTTGGGACAAGATGATGTGTCAAAGCATGAAAAATGGGTTAATGATGTTGTTTGTTTTGTAAATGAAATTGTTGTTGAGACACAACACAAGAATTATGAGAGGGTTCCTGATTTCCACCCCTTGGATATAATGGGAGATGAACAGAAGCAGGGGAAAGTGTCACATTTTTGTTTGACTAAAGATCGTGATATACAAACCAATGGTCCATCTGGTGATGAACTAGATTCAGAGAAATGCTCTGCTAGATACAAATCATCTTATGAAGTGGAGACGGAGTTTATGGCATCAAATAGGGGATATTTTAGTTGTTATGATGGGATTTAAATGACCGAGGATAGAAAATTTTCCTCATGTGATGAATTTCAGAATGTGGATCCATAATTTTGAGTATAGGCGATGAAGATGACTCTAATGATGACTTTCAAGACATGGAAGGTTGTGACCCACATACCCAAGAAACATGGGTGAATGTATGTGTAATGAGAATATGGAACAACCTCATGTATGATGAGCCTTCACTGATAGATGATATGATAGGAGATGATCCTTATTGGTGTAGGAATAACCCATTATTTGTCATAAACCCTGATGATCTCTTGACAGATGTGTCTTGCAAATATATTGTAGATAATATGAATGCGATGACCAAAAGTAAAACCCAAAGTGGTATTAATGACTCTCATTCTGTCATCACAACTGTTGACCTAGATCAATTGGCCTCCCAATTGTCAGAGGGATGTAGTGATGGAAGCACCAATATTGGTACTGGAAATGAGTGGACTGAGGTTGGGAATTTTATTTCCTATGATAATGATACTATTAACAACACCACTACTAGTGAGGACATTCAAGGTGACTCAATAAATGCCTATTGTGATAAGGTAAGGTCTAGTGTGAATGCACTTGATTTGACATATGTTGGTCCATTTTACTATGTACTTGAATTTTTTGTAGACTCTCCTCAGCTTCTGGGCCTTATTATAGATTTGTTCTTTCTAAATATGGATAATACTCACCTTGACTATAAAGGGGATATCATTGAAAATGAATCATTTCTTTGTGACATCAAAGAGGTTGAGTCCAGTATATAATAAGGCACACATGAAGGATTCCAATGTGATGTCTAGACCCACAACCAAGTAGATTATGAATTTTTTTCCTTTCCATCTCAATCAGGTGAGATTTGGGTCCTTCAAGCTAACAAATATGGAAGCAGTATATAGGATAGGATTAGGGATGCCAATTGGAATGATGTGGATTATCCTAGAATGCTTGACCCATGGGTGTGCCCGTTGCAAGAAAAAATAGGACAAGGTTTTTGATAGAGGTAAGAATTGAGTGTCCTTTTTATTTGGTGGCCTAGGTCCACCAAACCATATCAGAATAAGAAAATCTGAAAGCATGCTCAATAGTTGTTAGTGAGGATCTAATTGATTAGGTCAAATGGTTTGCTTCTACCTAAGATTCTAAGATCTTTCTATGCCTATAAGAGGCATACATCCCCAATTAGAGCCACTGGTGCAACCCCTAAAATTTTTGTGACTAAACCTTGATAGTCATTGCCTTATGGTTATGATTTTACAAGTTATTCATGTTCGCACCCTCATTTGGTCTTCGGGATTCTATTCTTAAGTTGACCAGTTGTATCTATTTCCCGGTCTTTTCCTTAAACCCTCATGGACTTGATTCCCATGGTTTTACCAAACCTTTCATTATCTTTCCTATTGTGACTAGGTGGTCCCTTTAAAATAACCTTCAACGCACGTGCTGCAAATATTCTTTAAGTCAATCTCTAAGTCTTTGCATCGCCCATCGCTCATTTGTTTACTAATTCCCTTATGTAACCTATGATGAGCGATACCCTTCCTTCTTTTTCTATTGGCCATCTTTAGTCCTTCGCTAGTTTGTTTGTGTCTGCGGGGAAGCAACACCCGATGAGCGATGCACTCAACATTTTGACCCATCGCTATCCTTTTAACTATCACCAGTCATTTTGTTCAAGATAAAGCAGAGCTCACAACTGTCGATGCTTAGGTCATGTTCCATCGCTGAGGTGAAATTTTTTTCTGGTTGGTGTTGGTCTACATGGGGATAATGCACGATGGCTGATGGGAGATGGGTTAAGCATGTGGCACTTGAGGAGTAGTGGTTTGCATTGCTGGCTTCTCCACTATCGCTTGTTGTACTTAGGGTTTAGGGATGGAACCCATGACCACTGATGGGTTAAGTTTCTCCATCATGTGCACTTGATCTGTCATGGGTTAAGATGGTTCAGGTGGCTGTTGATGTACGATGAGTGATGTAGGCAGGTATCAACGGTTGAGATCCTTTTATGACCACAATCCATGACTGATGTTTAATCGCTGGCTTCTTGGCCATTGCTTGATGAGACTCCTATGGGAAGGATTAACTGGCGATGGGCGATAGGTTTCGGTTTGTGGCTAATATTTTCCCGTAGTTGCAAGGATTGATGGTGCGTGTGTCAAGGATCATGGTTTTGGGATATTGTCAAGTACATGGTGGTTTTAAAGCAGTTCCTCATTGTTTCTAAGTATGGCTAATAAAGCAAGTGGCGATCCTTAATGATCCTTGTTGATTGAGTTTTAATCCACGACAATCGATGACTGAGATGCGACATGTAAGTGATTTATTTTTTCAGTCACATGAGCAAACCAGGATAGCCATTAATTACAGCATGCCTTGAACTCCTTTTTTTAATGAGGATTGGCTTATAGATTTCTCACTGCTCTATTTCGAATTAGTGCCTTTGGCTAATTCTCATGAGTGTTCGGATAGAAAGATTTGGTGCTAGGTGAATTATCTCTAGGGTGAGTGCTAGAACTTCTATTTATATGTGTTCTTGCTGCATTTTGCTGACTTCTTTTGTGTTTGGTGCTGGTATAGATTGCATTGGCTGTATCTAGGAGTATCCTTGGGGTTGTAGCTGTTTTTTCTCACACATATCTTGTGCTAGGTTTGTGTTGCATACAAGATGAGTTAGTTGATTCATTCATCTATGCCAATGTGTAGGTCATGATGCCTGAGCTTACAGGAGCCATTCTTTTATGAAACTGAAGTGAAACCTATGGTTGAGGAGGCACCAACTATTCTAAGGGCTAAGAGGAATGCTCACAAGAGGACTGGGATAAATGCTATTAGAAGTGCCTACAATCTTCGACCAAGGACCTGTCCAGAAGAATTTGTCAAGTTTGAACAGAAGGGGCTTGAGGTGTTTGTGAAAGAATTAATGAGGATGGAGCAGGGCCTAGGATTTGTTCTAAGAAACCTAGCTCCCTGGTAGTGATTAGTGATAGCTCTTTGAAGGAGGCCGAAGGGGTTGGCCTTGGTATGGGCCATTTCCCTATTTCTCTGGTATCGTATTTTGACTCAGATGAGGAGGTGGTGGTTGCAACACCACTCTCTATAAAGAAGCTGGATGAGGGTGTTCCCTCAGCCACTAACAAGACTAGGTGATGTCAGTGCATCTTGATTGGTAGTGATTGGGTCCCATGTGCGGTGATGTGTTTCTTGATGTGGCTAGTTCCAAGGGTTTTGGCTGCTAATGTTGATGGTGATTTCTCCCATTTTTTGCAAAGTGAGAATTATGATGATGATTCCTTTTGGAAGGCTTGCATGGCATCTCCAATTGATGGTTTGGTGATCCTTTTTTCCTTTTGTTTTCCTATGATGTGTAAGTGAAAATATAACGATTCGAGAACAAAACCCCACGAGGTGAAATAACCTCAATTTTTTTGGAAATGTAATTATAATGAGCCCTTTTCTTATTGATCCCTTAACCTATAAAAGGGACTACAAGGCTCATTAGAGGGGTTATAATTTTTGGTCTAGAAAATGGTTTAGGTATAATGTTGAATACAAAAGCAACACAAAATGTATGTATGAAAATCTTGGGTATTGTCTTGGGTTTGAGTCTTGTATATGATAATCTTAAATGGTTTCGTATGAATCTCTGATATTGTGAAAAATCAGTAAAATTGAAACATCTACTCTCTTGTAAGAAATTATTACAATTCTATAAATGGGAAACCAAGTGTTTTTCATTTGCCTTTCAATGTTTATTTGAATGTACGATTCTATTCTTGTTTTAGCCTAAGGGGTTAATTAAAATAATTTAAGGGAATTATAGGTTTGTAAGCAATTTCCCAGGATTCTGATAAGAAGTTGTGTTTTAGGAGCTGTGAATTTTCATAGTGTAAGGCATTATGAGAATAAGCCATTGATTTCATGGTTTGTGCATTCCTGACTGTCATGCATTTGACTTCATTCCAAATTGATGAGGCATTGTTTTATCTTATGTATGTTTTTGTAATTTATTGAAGCATTCAAAATACCTTGTCATGGACTCGCAATGATGAAAACGCTAAATCAAATTTTGTTGATTCTGAGATGCAAGTCTAAAATAATACCATGTTCCTAAAAAATAGATGGTTATTTGTGTAAAGGTCGGCCAAACTTTTGCTAAATAATGCTTATTTGTATGAAAAGGGAACATATCTATGTAAGATGTTCACTCTTATAATAGAATCCTTGTGAACTCCACTAGGAAATACCCTCCATGGTCCCATAGAGTGTAAGGTGCAAGGTTTGAAGGCTTAAAACCATTTTACCCATCGATTTGGTTGTTCACCATTAGGATTCTTGATGATGAAGGTTGGCTACCTTCTAGAGCTTTCTTAAGGTTTACTGGAAAAAACACCAGCATGCCCTATGTTACAAAACACCTACCCATTATTTCCACATATATTGAATAGCTTTCGAATGGGTATCTAAAACAAGTTTTAGATTTTGCATATGAGGTTTCGTTTGCAAGTTATCGCCATTTTATCAGTTTTAGAAATCTACTAGAATTCGGCCACCTTAGTAGAGAAACCATAGAAGTTCATTAGATCTCTATTCTTGGAAGCCATGAAGGGTTTGTATAGGTCATGTGGACATATTCAAGGGTTTCTCAAAGGTTTGGTAAGAGTCTTGAGTGTTGGTTACCAAATTTGAAGGTATTAGCCTTATGTAGGCTTAAGGGCATTGAAGGAAATTTGAAGTTTGAAGGAATAAGAACCCTTAATATTAAAACATGATGTATAATCAATGATTCCTACCCTTGCTTTGCATCATTTTGAATTTCAATTTTTACATTTTTTTCCATTTTGAAATATGATTTTCTTAAAATGATGACTATTATGATGCATGCGACATGCAATTTTGTAGGGATACTAACCTCGTCCCAATTGTAGAAGGTCATCTCCTTGCAACATTGATTACACATGATAAAATTTCCCTTCTTCAGGGATAAGACATGTCTGATCATTTTATCATGCCAAAGACATATGTCATTTCAGGGATAATAGCTTGATTTTACTATATTTTGTAGTGAGATTAGTTTATGCCCTGCAAATGGACATGGCTATTCTCCCTAGAAGAATGCATGTCAGAGGAATCATAACATACAAAAATGCATTAAAACAGACAAAAATACATACACCACATGATGGGATAGCATATTGTGGAAACTAATTGGAGGTTGGAAAACACTATGTGTTGTGAGTTCTTTCATTCTACACCTTCAAAGCTAAATTTTTGAGAAGAACAGGGTGGAGTTACAAGTGCGAGATATATAAAAGCATGCAAATTCAATTGAGGGGTGAGTAAGGAATTGCGATGTTACTTGTGAAGGTTTTTAAAATGGTATTTGGTTTGTGAGTATAATAACACTTAGTGTTTTCAAACCTACAATTATGCATTGTTGGCCTTGTTGTTGTATGAAAAGTTTGACCTAGCAATGCTTGATACAATCATTAGATAAGATGTCTATAAAAGCATGACAACATTTCATGACAATTGGGCATCTTTGGAGAAACTTTGCAATATTTGGAAAAAATGCTCTTCTCTCCAACACACATCATTACCTCTTGCACAATATGATCTACTGAGGTCCATGATGTCAAAAGGTTTCATCGATGTATGATGGAGATAAGTGTATTTTTTGGAAATGAGAAATGCATGCTTCAAAGTTCCCTAGTTGTCATGAAATCTTGTCATGTTTTTGTAGAGGTTACTTCCAGAGGTCAAAGGAGAAAATAGGTTGCATATTTGATGTGGATTTTTTGATATATTTCTAGTGGTATCATCTGCAGATGTTGATGTCATAACAAAACAAAAAAGCACCACATATTGGCAAGGTGGAAAACACGTTGGCTTATGTGTTATTTAATTTTTCTTTGTATGGTGAAGATGTGAAAGCTAATAATTTCTTTGGTGTAGCTATGCAAGATGTCACATAATGTTGAAGCATGTATTTGTACTTGGTTGACCAAATACCATCCATATCATCCATGTAATATTCTTGCTCGCATAGAGGAATTGAGTCTCCCATACAAGTTGCGAGAAAAAATGTTAACGAGAATTGATTGAAAAGGGCCAAACTGCATTGATGTCAATTATCATGATCATGCTCACTTCTTTAACTACATCTTTGGTGTATGGACAAAAATGGACCTAGAAATTCAATATTACAATATACAAATAAATATTATAAATTTATGTGATTGGCTAATGTCTCTTTACCGAGAAATTTGAGACCTTTCCTTATTGGATGCATCTAGAAGGTATGCATTCAACCAAAAATACTCATACACAAGCACAATCTTCCAAATGAGTTTAGCATGAGGTTTATGAGATTCCTTAAGGGGGAATCTCTAATTAGTCATCACATGGGTCTTGTGGAGGAATGGTATGTTGTTGTGTTGAAATCAGACTTTTCATGTCAGACGGTGTTGTCCTATGATTCACAATATGGTCTAAACACCTACCATGAATCTTATTTGACACTTGTATATGAAATTGAGAGTCCTCATTGATTTTGTGTGATAGAAAGATCAACACACAAACAATATGAAAGTAATTACAACATTTTGGTTACTTACATAGTAAGAACCCAATTGGTTGGTCACACCTCATGTGGATTTGGATAGTTTTTTGTTTCCTCTAGCTGCAATTATATTGATAGTATGAATGTCTTGAAAGCCTTTTGTTTTATACACAGTAATAATTTAATGAAGTTCAACTTCAAAACATAAAATAACTCTTAGTTATAGTATAAATTTTAATTTAATTTCTTCATATGATTGAAATAAAGAAATGCAAAAAATAATGGTAGATTGGAAAACACAATATGGGTTGTCAGTTGTTTTATTTTGCATGGTTAAATCTAAAAACTTGAGATGATGGGGAGGAATTGAAAGTCTAGGATACATTCAGTTTCAAGTTCCTTCATGCCCTCTATTTTTTAATTTCATTACATTATTGCTATCTACAAAGAAAAATGTTCTCAAGAAAATCATAAAACATACCAAATTGAGGTGAGGGGTGAGTAACCTATAGGGTTGTTACTTGTAAATGGTTTTAGAAAACTATATGGATTATAGGATTTATAACACCCAATGTTTTTCCAACCCTAAATTTCACATAACATTTTGAATGTCTTGAAAATCTTTTCTTATTTAGATAGTATGAATGTAATAAAAGGGACCTCCAAAATTTACAATAGTTAGTTATGGTATAAATTGCAATTTAGTATCTTCATGTGATTGAAAAAATAAATGCATAAAATAATTACATGTTGGAAAGCATAGTGGGTTACTTGTATAGCATTTTACAAAACTATGTGGGTTGTAGGTTTCATAACATCATCTCTTTTCCAGCCTGCAATTTTGATGATAGGAGGAATGCATTGAAAATATTTTTTTATTTAGATAGAAAGAATGTAATGAAAGGCACCTTCAAAATTTATCACAAGTCTTAGGTAGAGTAAAATATGTGTTTCAAATTCCTCTTATGATTGAAAAAAGATATGCTCTCTTACTACAAATGGTGCAATAACTTTTGGAACTTTAACTGTTTGTAACACTTGCAATTACATTTTTCAGCAAACCAAGGATGCATGTTGTAAAAGGGAAAGTGCTTCGTACAATGAAGAATTTCATTGAGGTGCTTGACACACCTAAGAGGGTGTGTAGTGGTGCATGTTCTTCTGGACATTCACATTCCACAAATTTGTAGGTAACATTTGGTAATTAAAAGATGCAATAAAAGGTAAAATTTTAATCTCTCATAAGTGGTTATGATGTTGACTGGAAAATGGGAATGTTTTAATCAGGAGGTAGCAATCATTGTACAAAGGAAGTTCCATAATTTTAACAAAATGTTGAACCCTGAGGTAGCAATGTGTTCTGTAATATATTGTGAACTTCCAATTTCCCTTCTTCCAATGTATCAATCAGAATTCTTTACAATTTGAGTTAGAAAATATGATGTCTATTACAAATATGTTGATTTTGATAGTATACCATTCCTTCTATTCAAGATGATAATCAGGGAGACCATCACACTCTTGCTATAGTCTACTAAAATGAGGAAGAGCATGCAAAGGGAGACCCTAAGGATGGGGAGGGATCCAATGAAGCACAAGGTTATGCGATGGATGGGAAGGTATATATAATAACTCAATTATTTCATCATTTGGTTGTGTGTATATTTTGTGCATTCAAATTATTTTAATATCAAATATACTATGTAGGTTGCTGCTGAATACAAAAGAGAAGTGGAGAATGCTAGATACGTATATCACTATATTGTAAAATAATGTACAAGAAAATATCATGATTGAATATTTTTCAACATGCATAGGATTCAACATCACCACCTCCTATTCTCATGGCACCAAAGCGTAGCGGAACTACGTCGGGGGGTAGGAGAGGAACCAAAATTCCCCCTCCTCCCCCTAAGAAATTGAAAGAGTACCTTCAAAAGAAGGTGGATAATTTGGAGTACCAAATGAATCTATGACAAAATCTCTAACATAAGTGTGTTATTAAAAGTGTCTATCAAAATTATGAGAAACATAGCTTCCTTCAACTTCCCCAACAAGGAAAGGATGAGGCGAAGAAGTGAATGGTGTTATACAATAGTTAGGAGAAGAAGGAATAGAGAAGGAAAAAAATATTAAAATTGTAGGAGAGAAAGAGAAAGGAAGGAATGGTAATATCAAATTGAACTATTAAATATTCATTTTGGTTGGTTTGTATATTTTTCTGATGCATACAAGGTTTATTTAATGTTAACTTATATAACATGATAGGCTGATGCTTGAGAAGCAGTTATTTCCACCTAGTAGAGTATTGCTCATTTGGTAGAGGAAGCTATCCCTATGAAAGGAGAAGATGATGCTATTCCTCCCAACCCAATGTCTAACATTTAGAAAAAGCATTGTACACAGTTAAAAGTTTCAAGGCACCCTCACAAGAAGAAAGGGGAACAAACGGTGATCTCAAAATCTTTTATTTAATGTTTTTTTTAATTATTTGAGTGAATTGGTTTCATGCATCTTAATTTGATATGAGATTTCAATTCCTACTATTACACGACAAGGATGAACAATGAAGTGCTTCCCTAAGCAGGTTTTTGTTGTATTGGAAGATAAAGAAATTCCCATGGAATCACAAGATGATGTTGTTCCTCCCAACCCCTTGTCTAACATTGAGAAGAAGAAGGAGCATATATAGATTAAATTTTCCTCACAACCTCACAAGAAGAAATGAGAACGAACGATTATTTTGAAATCTTCTATTTATTTATTTTTTTATTTCAATAAATTGGTTGCATGCATCTCAATTTTATGTGACCTTTCAATTCATGCTATTACAGGGCAACAATAAACAATGAAGTTCTACCCTCAAATAGGGTATTATCGATTTGGAATATGAAGTAGTTCGCATGGAAGAACAACATGATGTTGTTCCTCTAAACCCATTATCAAACTTTGAGAACAAGAAGAAGGAGTGTATACAGGTTGAAAGTTTCCTTACGCCCTCACAAGAGGAAATGAGAAAAAACATATTTTTTGAAATCTTTTATTTAATGTTCGTTTTGATTATTTCAATGAATTGGTTGCATCCATCTAAATTTGATGTGATGTTTTGATTCCTTCTATTACAGGGCAATGGTGAATGAAAAATTCCTCCCCTCAAACACAATAATATTGATTTAGAAGATGAAGTAGTGCCGATGGAAGAACGAGATGATGTTGTTCCTCCCAACCCCTCGTCTAAAATTGAGAAGAAGAAGGAGGAGCATACATGGTCAAAGTTTTCCTCTTACCCTCTCAAGAACAAATGGTGATTTTCAAATCTTCTATTTAATGTTTCTTTTGATTATTTGAATGAATTGGTTGCATGCATCTGAATTTCATCCAATGTTATAATTGTTACTATTACAAGGCAATGGTGAACAATGAAGTTCTTCCCTCGAAGAGGCTGCTATTGATTTTGAATATGAAGCAGTTCCCATGCAACAACAATATGTTGTTGTTCCTCCCAACTTGCCTTCTAACATTGAGAATAAGAAGAAGGATCAAGAGCATACATAGTCAAAATTTTCAAGGTGCCTTGACATGGAGAAACTAGAAGAAATGGTGAATTCCAATACTTCTATTTAATGTTTTTTTTCATTATTTCAATGAATTGGTTGCATACAGCCGAATTTGATGTGACATGTTAGTTCATGCTATTACAAGGCAAGGATGAACAATAGAGCACTGGCCTTGACCTAATTATCCATGTGGTTGCAATTGAAATGGGAGATTCTAATAGAAATGTACATGCAGATGGAGCGAGCACTGACCTACAAATTGGGATAGGGTAATAGAGATGGAAATGGAGATGGGGAGATCACTAGCCTGCAAGTGGGATAGGGTAATAGAGATGGACATGGGGACGGGGAGAGCACTGGCCTACAAGTGGGATAGGGTAAAAGAGATGGACATGGGGATGGGGAGAGCAGTAGCTTGCAAGCAGGAGAGGGTAATAAAGATGAACATGGGGATGAGGAGAGCATTGGCTTACAAAGGGGAGATGGAAGTAAAGATGGACATGGGGTCCAGGAGAGCAACGATCTGAAATCTGTATTAGTAACAAACCTAACACACTTCCATGCTTTTGTTCTAATTTCTTTATGAATACTTTAATTTATTTTGAATTATGATTCATGTCAATGAAATTTCCATTTGAGCCAAATCCTATTGATGAGAAGATGATACAGTTCAATGGCATCACTTATAAGATTGGTGATCATTTTGATCTTTGGAGGTAGTATAAACTAGTTGCCAAAGGCATTGTTTATGTCAAAAGAAATGGTTCCACCCACGGCTTTATGCACCCAAAAAATTATGTGAGAGTTAGCATTTTTGAGTCCATTGCTAGTGACTACGGAGTTCCTTTTCCATGTTCTAGTGCATAGACCATCGAAGAGTGTGTGGGTGGCTTCATGGTATGGAATCTCTCTGAGTTGAAGCATTCTCTTCCAGAGGTACATATAAATGATATGTTGTTGTATATATCATAATACCTTATATTTTTTTCCATCCATACATTAATTTTTCAAATTTTTTGTTATAGGGTGAAGGTGTTCAAAGAGTGAAGGACAAAGCACAACCTCTCCAAAAAAATTCCAAGGAAAAAGCAGAGCCTCTCTAAAAAAGTGCCAAGGACAAAGCACAACCTCTCCAAAAATATTTTGTTTCATGTTCATCATTTCTGAGGGTTCATGGAATTGGAATCACCCCTTCTAAAATACACAACAACCCAAAGAAACGTGCCCTATTTTATGTTGGCATGTAATCAATTGCAAACAATGGGTAGCATAGTATATGATAAGAGAGGCTCACAATACTCATTGTGAATTGTGGGTTTCATTATTTCATTATTAAACAATTATGGTGTAGAGATATACCATTTTCATATGTTTGAACACTATGTTGTTATACATTTGATATCAAACCTTTCATGGCCCTCTATAATTATTTGATTATTGAACAATTATGGTGTATAGATATACTATTTTCATATGTTTAAACACTATTTTATTATCCATTTGATATCACACTTTTCATGACCCTCTATAAGTACATTATCAATAATGTGAAATAATGGTAGGCAATGCTAGATCAACTATTATTGTTTATGGTAGCTTGCTTATGAATGGAAACGATATGTTGACATGTAAATCATTTGACCTCAATTTTTTTAATAAAGTCCCTTTTTCCATCTAAATCTAAATGGTAAAATTTATTCCAGTGTCAGAAAACACACTATCCCTTGTCTATCATTTCCTTATGAATTTTTTTTTTCATTACCACCATGAATGTAATGAAGTCCACTTTCAATTTCTAGAACAACTATTTGGTACACTAAAAATGGGGTTTCCCTTTTTCCATCTGATTGGAACACATAAAATGCTTGCATTGCTTGCAGTGTTGGAAAACAAACTATCCCCTTTTAGTTATTTCCTTATGAAAAGTAATTGTTTTGCTATGAGAAAGAATATAATGAAGTCCACTTTCAATTTTTAGAACAAGTTTTTCGTTGAGTGAAAATGGAATATTTCCTTTTTCCATGTGATTGGAACAAACTAAATGCTACCATTGTTTGTAGTGTTGAAAAACACACTATGTCATGTCAATTATTTTGTCATGAAAAGTTTCTCATTTTATATGCAACAAAAATGTAATGAAGTCCACTTTGAAATTTTATAACAACTAGTTGGTTGAGTAAAAATGGAATTTACTTTTTTCATGCCATTGCAACAAATAGAATGCTCCCATTATTTGTAGTGTTGGAAAACACACTGTCCTATGTCAATTGCTTCATTATGAAAACTTTTTTTCATGGGCTCTAAAAATTTATGATTCTATATTGCATGGTCATATCTTTTTTATTACGGTATCTTACATGGATGTAATTTAACTAACATAACTCATTATTTTAGTAGAAAGAGGATAGATGAAGGAAAGGGATATGAGATATGGTTAAAATAGATGAATGATATATGTTGTCAAATTAACTTCATGTCAAAAGACAAAATTTATTTAGCACTAAAATTATGTAGTATGATATAATGGATCATGATAATGATGCATTAGGTGCACTAGGTAGGAAAAACTATAATGGATTATGATGATGATGCAGGAAATCACTATTGTCTCAAATAATGTTATATGGCATTGAATAATGGTAGGAAAAACTTTGTATTGAATTTCAGCTTCATATTTTATAACAACCCTTACTTTCACCAAACATTCCATTTTAATATCGTAATACGTTTGAAACAAAAGATGCAAAAAAATTTGCATGATGGAAAACACACAGGGTTGTCACTCACTTGTCAATTCATGTTCAATGATAGCATTTACTGTTAGGCATACTATAATAACACAATGTATTGAAGTTTTCCTTCATAATTTATACCAACACTTACTTGCAATTAACATTAAATTTCAATATCATAATATGTTTGGAACAAAAATGCACAAAAAAAATATAGGATGGAAAACACATAGGGTTGTCAGTCACTTCTCAATTCTTGTTCAAAGAAAACACTTTTTGTGACACAGACTATAAAAACACAATGTATTGAACTTCACCTTCATATTTTATAACAACCCTTACTTGCAATAAAAGTTCTATTTCAATATCGTAATACATTTGGAATGGAAGATGCACAAAAATGTTGCATGATGGAAAATGCATAGGGTTGTCAATGACTTCTCAATTCTTGTTCAATGACAAAACTTACTATTAGGTAGACTATAACAACACAATGTATTAAAATTCACCTCCATATTTTATTTACTATCCCTTACTTGCAATGATCATTCCATTTCAATATCATAATACATTTGGACTAGAAGATGCACAAAAAAGTTGTAGGATAGAAAAGACATAGGGTTATCAGTCACTTCTCAATTCTTGCTCAAAGACAACACTTTCTAATATGCAGAATATAATAACATATTGAAATTCAACCTCATATTTTATAACAACCCTTACTTGTAGGAAACATTCAATATCAATATCGTAATAGGTTTGGAACATAGGATGCACAAAAAATTACAGGATGGAAAACACAGAGGGTTGTTAGTCACTTCTCAATTCTTGTTCCAAGATAACACTTTTTTTTATACAGATTGTAAGAACATGATGTATTGAAGTTCACCTTCATATTTAATAACAACCCTTACTTGCAATGAAAATTCCATATCAATATTGTAATACGTTTGGAACACAAGATGCACAAAAAAAGGATGGAAAACACATAGTATTGTCACTCACTTCTCAATTCTTGATCAAAGATAACACTTTATGTTATGTAGACTATAACAACACAATGTCTTGAACTTCACCTTCATATTTTATAACAACCCTTACTTGCAACAAACATTCCATATGAATATCGTAATATGTTTGGAACAAAAGATGCACAATAAAGTTGTAGGAGGGAAAACATACATGGTTGTCACTCACTTCTCAATTCTTGTTCAAAGACAACACTTTCTGTTATGCATACTATAACAACACAATGTATTGAACTTCACCTTCATATTTTATAACAACCCTTACTTGCAGCAAACATTCCATATCAATATCGTAGTACATTTGGAACAAAAGATGCACAAAAAATTTGTAGGATGGAAAACACACAGGGTTGTCACTCACTTCTCAATTCTTGTTCAAAGATAACACTTTTTGTTATGTATATTGTAACAACACAATGTATTGAACTTCACCTTCATATTTTATAACAACCCTTACTTGAAAAAACATTCCATATCAAGATCATAATACATTTGGAATGGAAGATGGATAATAAAGTTGCAAGATGGAAAACATACAAGGTTATCACTCACTTCTCAATTCTTGTTCAAAGATAACACTTTTTGTTATGTAGACTATAACAACACATTGTATTGAACTTCACCTTCATCTTTTATAACAACCCTTACTTGCAAAAAACATTCCATATCAAGATCGTAATAAATTTGGAACACAAGATGGATAATAAAGCTGGAAGATAGAAAACATACAAGGTTATCACTCACTTCTCAATTCTTGTTCAAAGACAACACTTTCTACTATGTAGACTATAACAATGCAATGTATTGAACTTCACCTTCATATTTTAAATGAAGCTTAAATCTTGATCTTTTTCATCACTACATCTTCAAACCTCACCAACCATATTGTCATCGTTATTTGATCTTATTTTGTATTGTTGTCTTTCAAATTGCTTGCTCATTACTATTGTCTATTAAAAGAAGTCTCTTATGCAATACATGTGAAACATGACATTGTAAGATTAATAAACAGTTGAAGGCTTACAACAACTAAGAAATTAATAGAGATATGATAAATGAGATCCAAAGGAGAAACTAAATCTAAATCCAATTGTTGTCACTATGCATCTTGTCAACACAGTCCCGAATCTCCCCTTACGACATCATTTAAGGCTTACCCCACTATTATGCTTTTGCATACATAGTATTTTTCCATGTATGCCTTCATTCTGTTATAGAAGACTACTCTTTAATCTTTAGACCTACCACCTTGTGCTTTGAATGACCTCCATATTTGTAATGTCTTCCCTTTGCATTTGATATTCAGGACTATGAATATTTCCATTATTATTGAAATTCCATGCTGGCTATCCTCCTTGAGGTGACAGTCCTTGTCATGGTTGATGGACTTTGTGAAAGTCATATGCTAATTTCTGAGCCTTGATTGTCAAAAAATCTCTGTAAAGATGGCTTAAAATACTAAGAAGGATACATTATATCATCCAATTATGTTGCAATAATAGAGGATAGTTACATTGAAATAAGGATATTAAGGATCTTAAGATAGTCATAGAGGCAAATTGCTCTTATTGAATTGGCAAGATCAATAAGGTATTTGTAGATGCCAAAATCTGCAAGAGAGACTTAAACTATCCCACACATTAGCATAAGTTAGTTTAAATCAACAAACTCAACATCCCTATGAAACATTGAATCATGTCAAAATGCCTAAATAAAACTTTCGGAGACCAAAGAACCAAATTTGAAAGCATACAAGAGCATATTCATACCTATTCCATAGTGGATTGGTGCACCTTTGATATGTAGAGGATCCATTTTTGAATACTTGATAAGCCTCAAGATGATGATAGACAAAGAGATGCAAGATGAACTCAAATGCCTATAGTAAGAATGCTCAAATTGTAGATGATTAAAATGAGAAGAAAATCCTTGAATTTATAGAGGAGATTGAGAGAAGAAGAGGCAAAGTGGAGGAATGTGGGACTAATCCTCAACCAATATATTCATGCCACTTGTCAAGATGTGAGAGGATGAAGGGTGAACACATTTTGGTCTTTGTGCAAGTAAATGCTTATTAGGTGAGTTTGAAATTTGAAAAATAGCATTAAATGCATATGGTTGAGAGATTTGAGGGGGAAATTTGTTTGGACAAAAAAGTAAAACAAATGGAGTTAATGAGGGAATATTGCTTGGGAATATGCTTTGTGAGGAAAATAGAGATTTAATAAATCAAAATAAATGATTTATTGTGCAAGTGGGATTATCTAGAGGATGTGACATGGATTAGACTTAGTTTTAATCATGGATTTGATTAATTAAGTTGATGTTAGGTGATTGTAATATTCAACTTAAATTTTTTGGATTTATTTAAATTGAATGAGAAGATAAACAACATTTAGAGATTTAATTAAACATTTGGATTTATTTAATTAAATGGAGGAACTTTAGGAGATTAATTAAATAATTTGATTTATTTAATTAAGTGTGATAACCTTAGGAGATTAATCAAATAAACTTGATTTATTTAATTGATGGGTGAATATGCTTTAATTAAATATGAGGAATGCATGATGTCAATTTTGCATGTCTACATTTTTTCCCTCTTTGAAGAGATGTACTTGTTGCATTGCTTCAAAGAATGATGCCGCCAAGATCAAAATTTTATAAAAAAAAATAGATTTTTTTGGATGCCCCAGCGAAAAGAAGTGCGTTGGTATATTTCCCCCTTGAGAGATTGAGCGAAAATTTCAATATGAGGCCGATCTCATGAAAAAGAGGTTCAAAATAGATGTGGGGATGGCTAGACTAACAGATCTATATGATAAAGATGATGAGATGTTGTTTTAAGATGCTTAGAATAAAAAATCTATATTTTTCTAAACAACTTAAATGATGGTGCAAATGAGATGTTTGTAAGATGCTTAGAATAACAAATCTATATTATTTTAAACATCTTAAATGATGATGAAATGCATGGATGATGGATGATGAGGGATGATGTTGTCCTATGATGATATGACATGATTATATAGGATTAGAGTGTGGATGCAAGATGGATGCACTAATGAAATGATACTATGTTAGCGTGAAAGAGGATAGAAGAATGAGAGGGATGAACCCTCAAATCCATGAAGATGTAGAAGTCCAACAAGTCTATTAGTCATCGAGACTTTATTAGTTATGATGATGAATGATGATGATGTATTGCTTATCCAAGGATGGGAGAGATAAAGAGCATAACCTTCTTTATGTTTGATAACACACATAGGTGTGATGCATCAAGGTATAAAGAACCAGGATGGTGTTGCACCTAGTGTGATGGACTTTGACTTCACAATCAGATAGGAGTAATCTTGTTCACACCTAACCTATGAAACCTTATTTAGAGTGTAGTTCAGATATTCTAAACATCTCAGACCCAAAAATAGAAAAGAAAGCCTTCCTATGTGGTCAACAAGACATCTAGAACACCATCCCTACAAACCAAACAAAGCACACATGACAAAGTTATTTTACAAGAATATCCAACAAGCACAATAGATAAAAAGATAATGATCATTTCCCCATTCCTTTCTCTCTAAATCTTTCTATTTATACATCATCGAGAGGTCATTGGAATGAGTGCAATAAGATAAATCCAAATAAAAGATAAAGTAAACAAGCAAGCTAATGTTCTTCATGCCGCTAGCCAAGACTAAGCTACTATGATGCCTGATGTTAATGTCCATCGTTGGAAGGATGTATCCTAGAACATGTTATGATTAGGTGATAATGATATTTTGATTAGATGATAAGCTATTGATACTTTGAGTTGACCAACTTGCTAACTTACTCACCTAGACTTAAGACTTTGATGATTAGGCATTCACTTTTGAACCTGCTAGACTTGCTTCTGACTGACTTGCCAAAGGATGAAGACAATGATGATTTATCATGAATGATGATTATTGCAGGTGAAAGTAAGATGAGGCAGATGCACCATTTTGGATTTTTTGACATATTTGGATGTTTTTGATGTTTTAAAATGTTTTGAGGCTGTTTTGATTTTTTGATTTTTCATTTTTTTTGGATTTTTGAGATTTTGACCAAGAAACTAGCTTAAAGACCTATCTTAGGGTCTTGAGAGCTAACCAATAGATTAGCCTTGCCTACATTATATACATAGAGACCATGTAGTTCGACTAACACAGACTTGATTACTAATGAGATAGATGGGAAAATGGATTGCCATTGCGATAAACGCCTATAGGACTAATCTAAAAATGTCTCGAGGGATGGTCAAAGATCAACCTTGCCTACGTTCAAGCTCAGAGATGACATAGTTTTGTTGGTTGAATTGACTGACTTGATTTTTTGGTTTTTTGACATGTTTTTGGACTTTCCTGATTTTTATGATGCTTTTGATTTTTGATGTTTTCTGAATGTTTTTGGATTTTTTAGATGTTTTTTGAATGTTTTTGGATTTTTTGATGTTTTCTGAATGTTTTTGGATTTTTTGATGTATTTTGAATGTTTTTGGATTTTTTGATGTTTTCTGTTTTTTTTTGGATTTTTTTGATGTTTTAGGAAGATCACAAGAAAATACAAAAATCCAATCCAATGCAGATACATAAACATGCCCCCAACGTGATGTGATAGACTACTTCGATAAAGGCAAGACAAACCGACCTTAGGAATGTGCCAAGTAGTTCTAGGGTGGATCCTGATAGGAACACAAGATCAAGCTATGATACAAACAAAAATGGATGATGGAAGGATTAATAATAGAATGTAATGGATAAGCGAGTTTGCAAAGTAAGCCACAAAGATCCTAGTGGATGGAGAATGCTTTATTTATGCTTGGCGTCTGTTTTCTAGGTTTTCACCAAGGTACTTGTCCAAAGCGCCACCGAAGTGGTTCTCACTAGAGGACAATTTTTTTCTCTTTACTGTTTTCAATTCTTCTTCTGATTTTTTTGGATTTTTGTATCTTTATATTTTTTTGTTGTCACCAAGATGCCTATTTGCCAGGTTTTCATCAGAGTGACCATTTTTTCAAAACATTTTCTAATTTTTTTTGTATTTTTTGGTTCTATACCTTGAAATATTTAGGCATAAAACTTTATGAGATGGGAGTTGTTCATGGTATCCTACAGGGGTTCACCTTCTAGTGTTGATAATTGATATGCCCCTGATTTAGAGCTTTCCATGATGACATCACAAAAGGTCCCATTCAGCTGGGCTCAAATTTTCCTTTTCTTTCTAGGTTTGGCACGTTCTTCTAGTTCTCCTTTAGCACAAGTTCACCAACTTGGAAGGTCCACCTCCTGATCTTCTTGTTATAAATCAGATTGAGTCGGTTTTGATACACCTATAGATGGTTTAGGGAATCCATACACCATTCATCCAGTAAATCCACCTCATTTGATCGTGAGACCCTGTATTCTTCATCTGTGATGAGGTTTTGTAGTGATATTCTTAGGGCTGGGAGCTCGATCTCAATAGGTAAGATGGATTTTGATCCATAGACTAGGGAAAAGGGTGTGGAAATTTTTGGTGTGCGAATGCTAGTGTGATAGGCCCATAAGGTGGGATTTATTTGTAAATGCCAGTCATGACCAGCGTCATTGATTGTCTTCTTAAGGATTTTCAAGATAGTTTAGTTGGTAGCTTCTACTTGGCCATTGACTTGGGGATACTACAGAGTGGAAAACCAATGTTGGATAATGAAATTTTCACATAAGTCACGAACATCCTAGTTTTTGAAAGGTGTCCCATTATCTGAGATAATGGCTTGAGGGACACTATATCGAAAAATGAGGTAGTTTAGGATGAACTTGGATATCTTCTTCCCTATTATGTAGGTCATGGGAATGGTTTTGACCCACTTTGTAAAGTATTTATGGTGGTGATGATGAATTTGTGGCCATTGGATGAGGTGGGGGTGATTTTTCCAATGAGATCAAGCCCCCATTGTAAAAGGGCCAAGGTGTAATGATAGGATGAAGCTCTTGAGCTGGTGCATGGGTTAGGTTCCCATACTATTGACACTGCAAAAATCTTCTGACAAAGTCATGTGCATCTCTCTCCATTTTCGGCCAGTAGTATCCAATCCTCAATAACTTCTTAGCCAAAGTCATACCACTCGAGTGTGATCCACAAATGCCATTGTGTACCTCGATTAAAGTAGTCAAGGCTTCATCAATGTTTAGGCAATGCAAAAGGGTTCCTTCAATACTCCTACGATAAAGGGTTTCTCCTAGGATGAAAAAGTGGGACGACTTCTTAAGGAAGGCTTGTTTAAAATTTGGGGTTATGTTGGCAAGAAAGAATCCTATTCTTAAGTAGGTGTAAATGTCATGATACCATGGATCACCAGGACCAATGAGTTCACACACGAATTCAAACTATGGTACCTCAAATGCTGGTACGAGAAGCTGCTCTACGAGGAATTCTTGCTTTGGGACGTTGTGTGGGATTTCCAAGAGTGATCCAATTGTAGCCATTGTGTCTTCTACTTTGTTGTTTTCTCTAGGTAGTTGTTTAAATGTGATATCAATGAATGACTCTTTGAGGCTCTCGACCAAATTCTTGTATGGAGTTATATTTTCATCCTTTTTCTGAAATTCATTATTTTCCTAATTGAATATGAGCTGAGAGTCCCCATATACTTTTAGAGCGATCATCTTCCACTATACTACAATTCTTAAGCCTATGACGAGAGCCTCATACTCTACTATGTTGTTTGTGCATGGGAATGACAACTTGTAAGATATGGGTATGCAGTCTCCTTAGGGATTTATGAAGAAAATACCTGCTCCCAATCCGTTTTGTGTGTAAGATCCATCAAAATACATCTTTCACTGGTCTACAACACTTAGGCTGAAAATTGATTTGCCAGGAAATTTTGAATAAGTGGGTTTTCTACATATATAGGTGCCTCTGCTAGTTGATTTGCAATTACTTGTCCCTTGATAGCCTTGCACTCCACATACTCAATGTTGTGTTCTTTCAATATCATGACCCACTTGGTTGTCCATCCTATGAGTGTAGCTTTAGAAAGTAGTTACTTGAGAGGATCTATCTTCACGATTAGTTTGATTTGATAAGCGAGCATGTAGTATCTGAATTTTTGAGCTGCAAACACAACTGCTAGACAAGCTTTTTCAATAGGAGTATAGTTTAGCTCATGTCCCACCATGGTCCTACTAATATAGTATATTTCTCTCTTTCTTCTGTTTTCATCGTGTTGAGCTAATAGAGCACGAAGAGCTACCATTGTTGTTGAAATTTCCAGGATCAGTGGCTTTCTTGGAATTGGTGGTGTGAGTAATTTTTCTTTGATTTTGTTAAATGCCTAGTCACATTTTCCATCCCATTTGTATGCTACCCCCTTGTGGAGTAGATGAGAGTATGGGATCTTATTATCTACTAGTTGCGCTATGAATCTGCGAATGGACTGGAGCCTGCCTTATAGACCTCTCAGTTGTTTTAGTGTCCTAGGTGCTTCCATATTGAGGATCACCTTGACTTTGGCAGGATCCACCTCTATTCCTCTCATTAACACTATATATCCCAAGAGCTTACCTAATTGCACCCCAAAGATGCACTTCTTTGGTTTGAGATGAATAGGTCTTATACTTTTCCAACCTATCAAAAATGGAGCTCAAGGCTAATATGTGGTCCTGCTTTTTTCTTGATTTACCTAATATATCATCCACATAGTCTTCCACCATCTTATGAATCATTTCATGAAAGCTTAGTGTCATGGCTCTTTGATAAGTTGCACCTGCATTCTTTAACCTAAATGGAATCATGTTCCAACAGTAGGTCCCCCACAAACATGTGAATGATGTCTTTAGCTAATCCTCCTTTGCTATCATAATCTGATTGTATCCACAAAACCCATTCATTAGTGATAGCATCTCACGTTCGACCGTCATATCGACTATCATGTCGATGTTGGGTAGTGGAAAGTCATTCTTAGGACATGCTTTTTTAAGTCTCTGAAATAGGTGCAAATTTGGATGCCCCTAGTGGGTTTTGAAATAGGTACTAGGTTGGACACCCACTCTAGATAGTTGATTGGGCATATGAACCTTGCATCCAAGAGTTTTTTCAATTCCACTTTGACTAACAAGGCTATCTAGGGGTACATCTTTCTCAACTTTTGTCTTACTAGCTTTGCCCCTAGATAGACAGCTAAGTGATGAACCATGACTTCCAGATTGGGACCAGGAAAGTCAGCGTAGGTCCATGCAAAGTTCACTTTTTTTTCTTTTAAGAATGTAGCCAAAAGTTCTTGTTCTTTCGTGAGAAGTGACAACATAGAAGGTGATGTGTGGTAGCTCCTCTATGCCCAAGTTGAGAGGATTGCATTGTTCTGCTAGGACTGCTATTTTTTCTTGATGAAGTGTAGTGAGAGGAAGATTGAATCCTTCATCCTCTGGCACCTTAGAGACGTTTTCGCCATCAGATGCATCCTATTTTTTTACTATTTTATGGTTAGAAAGTGCCACAGTGTGGTTTTCACTCAATGACCTTGAGATTATTCTCAATTTCTCACTTTTGCAATTGAAGGATTCAATTGTCTCCCCATAATAGGCACGAGTGTCTAGTGTGATCTCAAATCCAACTGTATCCCTTAATCCCATGAACTCCAAGAGTGCCTCATCATTTTCGAACATGTCCAGAATTGGCAATCCTCATTGGTTGTTGTCGATGAGTTGGGGGTAGACCAAGTTTATTTTGTGGGTTTGGTGATGTGACTCTAAGGATAAGGTACTAATAATGAGTAGGGAGGAGTCTTTGAAAAGCTTGGGTAGGGTAGTTATGGTATCCTCATAATCACTACCACTACACACATCGGTTATGTCAAAGGTGAAGTTGTCTATAACTCGACCTATGGATACGGGTAGCTAGAGGGTGGTTGTTGATAGTTGAGGGGGAGTCCTAACTACATTAACTAGGGGACCTCAGCCACATATGGTTATGCTCAGAGGGTAACACCCAAGGCCAAGATTTTTCATTCATCTCTCAACAATGATGGGTTCTAGTCGGCCATTGTTGTTCCTTCCAAGGCTTTCATTTCTATTGTATCCCATACCAAGAATCATTTGTAGCCCCTTGCTTCTTTTGTCCATGGGAAGATTGTGTGCGGGCCTTTCATGTTGAAATGGTGAGCTTGAATTATCACTTTCATCCACTGCTTCCTGACTTAGATCCCCCCAACATTGAAATATAGAAGGGTTTTCCCTGAAAGTGTTAGAGTATGTTTCAGTTGGTTGTCATTTCCCATGTGACCTAGGAGATTGAGGTAACTCTCCTACAACAAAATAATTCTTCTTCATTTTGTATTCCCACACTCATTGCCTTGGATCATGAGCTTGATGTCATATATGTCAGGGATGGAAGGTGTCTTTATCCTAGAAGTGGAGGCAAAGTTGGATGGGTCAATATATGAAGTTGAGGGGCCCTTATCATTCTTCGGGACTTGGGGAACTTTATAGAACTTGGCTTCCAGATTCTTGCAATAGGCGAAGGGTTCAGGATCACCATGAATTGTGACCTCTTCATTCTAGTATGAAAATTTGATGCATTGGTGGAATGTTGAGGCAACTGCCTCCATCCCATGTGTAGATACCGTAATTTGGTCTAGGCCTACGAAGACCACTTTCGACATAATTTTCTATTATCCATGGTCATGATTAAATAATGTTTATTATTTAATTACCCTTTCTAACACATATTTCTTATATTAATTAAATACCCCTTTTTAATTAATTCATTAATTCATAAATGACCTTTATTCAACTTGATTAATTAAATAAATCATATTTATTTAATTATGTCCCTAACTAATTAATTCTTCCTTCTTAATTAAATATGTATTATTTAATTAAACCCCCTTTATCTATCAATTAAATAATTTATTATTTAATTACACCCCCCCCTCCTTTTATCATATTTCAAATATAATTAAATATCTTTATTTAATTATTCATTTAACCCCCTTTATCTATAATTAAATATTTATTATTTAATTATTTATATTATCCTTTTCAAATAGTCAAATTAAATAAATTACTTTATTTATTTAATCAAAGTCTCTTATTTTCGAATGTTGAATTAAATTAATATTTAATTATTTATGTCACATTCCTATATCATTCAATTATCTAAGTCATTCACTCACCTTCCAACTTGAGATCTATTTTTAGTTCTCCAGTTATCTCTCCTTCTGACTTGAGATCTATTTTTAGTTCTCCAGTTATCTCTGGATTCAACACCAATTTATCTCTGCAAGAAGACTCTCTGTCACAACTAGTTGATTAACTAGTTCTAACTCTTGTTTGTATTTGAATGCATTAGTCTTCGAGTTTCAACTTTGGTTTCTGTATACAAAGTCTATTTCTTCTATTTTTGGAGATTAAGATCCTGAACTTGTGTTCTAACTCACGTTCTAACTTAGTCTCTATCTGTAGTCTTTCCTGAACTTGTGTTCTAACTCACATTCTATTTGACACAAAACTCACATTACATGGCATTCGTCAATCTCATCCGTCGATCTCTCTTTCAATCTGAGCCGATCGTTCAAAAACACAAAATCTATAAAATGGCCTGTCATTATCATTATTCCTCCCTCTCAAAATCATTCATTTTTGAGAAGAGATTCATCTTTGATATTTTTCTTAGACACTCGACAAAACTGTACATGCATTCAAATACAAAAATCTGAGGGAAAACATACTAAAAAGGCAAAATGGAGAAGAACAATCAAGATAATTCAAAGGGGTGAACACATATTCGGTGAGAGCTTTCCATTAAATTGTTTAGTTTAGTTTATTTTATTTCCTCGTTCTTTGTTGTTAGATTTTAGATTAGGATTTAACTTTGTTATTCTAGCTTGCAGAAAATCTATCATGTTACACCATGGATCCATGGGCATCCTAGGAGGATAGTGTAGAGAGAATGAAGGTCGAGGACCTGACATGTGGTTTCCATAGTAGCTAGCCCTACTTGGATTGGGAGTTTTATAGTGCCTTGAGACACTATTTCCTGGTCATCATACTCTTTGATTGTAATTCATTTGTCTTTCTTAATGGAATCTTCAGAGATTCCCAGACTATTTATGAGCTTTCATAAAAAAATGTCCAGGCATGCACCTCCATCCACCAAGATCCTTTTGACCTTAATTTTATGAACCAAGACTTCAAGGTGTAATGCATGGTTTTGATATGGTTGGGTGGGAAATTCTTGATCGAAATATGTGAGGAGGTTCGTAGTGGTGATATTACCGACCATCACTTGAAATTATTCTGTATCAAGGTTGGCGGAGATAGTGGATGAAGCCAATGCTTCCTCAAGGATTTCTTTGTGGGCAGTTAAAATCTTCAGTAACTCCATGTTGGAGATCTCAATAGGGGTTCTTTTTAACTAGTCAAGGATGTTATAACCATTAGGGATAGATCTCTGATTTGAGGTGGGGGTCTTAGTTGGTTTCGGTTCCCTAGAAATAGTGACCTTGTAGCTACATGTGGTGACTCCACAATCAGTGTTGGCTCCCTTAATACTAACAATATTGACCATTTCATCTAGGGAGGCGACAACTTCATCATACACATGATTTACATTTTCATAATTTTACTTCCTCTTGTTGTTTCCTTGGGTGTGATCAACAATCTGATTTTTGTATATTTTTAGATCTTGGTTACCATTCGGTTGCTCCATGTTTATGATTTTTTCATCAATGAGATTCTGGATGATATTCTTCAATTTCATGCAGATTGCGGTCAGATGCCACTTGAGCTTATGATAATCGTAGAGGAAATTATCATTTTACTAGGGTGGTTTCACCTAGGGTTGTTGGTAATTAACATAGGTTGGGATCTTGATGAGGTTCTCATTGACCAAATTTTTCATGATGGATTCAATTGACTCCCCAAGGGCTATGAATTTCCACTTGCGGGGATACTTTTTTCGTGGAGGTGGTCCCCCTTGTTTATTGATATTTTTTATTTGATTATGGGGTGGTTGCTCATTTACTACAATGGTTTGTGTGTTATTGTGATTATTGTTTTTCAGTTGATGATTTGTTTGATTATTTTTCTTTGGATCACTGATGGCGTGATAGGGAGGTTGGAGTAATCAATCACTAATTCCTGCTCTAGGTCTTACTTGGAAGACCCCTATGGTGTCTCACTCCACCACCTTAACCTATAGGACTTACCTCTTGAATAGGCTCCCCTGGTTCTCCTTGCCAACCCAACTACCATCACATACTCTTCCAACCAAGTCAACCTTGGTGCTTTGTCTGCAATTCTTCCCTTAGCCCTTAATCCACCCTAAAGGCTAACCTACTCCCAATTCTAAATCTCAGCTTTGCAGGGGTGTGGGGATGCTTCTCTTAGGTTCAATCCATCTCCCCATGATTCTTGAGGGTCCACCTAACTTCACTTGTCCATCGCTTCAACCAAACCCTCATTTCGGGTTAAAAAGGTTACTAGCCTTAGGAGCCCCAATTAGCCTCCTTCTCCGAGAAAACAAGTTAGAAATCCTAAGTTTTCCAAAGAACACAGGATCTTTCCTTGGGGTTCCTGGTCCTCATGCCTACCAATCTAATATTTTAGTGGTCTTAACCCTCAACTGTTCGTACATAGGTTGGACCTTCAATTTAGCAAATTTGGCCTTTTTGAGCCCTTTCCCTCACCACTCAACAGACTGTCATGAGTTTCTCTCACCAAATGGATTGGTGGAGCTTCCTCCTCCATGCTAAGTCTTTGCAAGGCACCTGGTTGCCCTCTCCACATTGTGAATTGATAGGAAATGATCACCCCTACAAATCAAGTGTTATGCACTCCTTGTCTTCCCTAGCCAGACACTTCTTGGCTCGCCTAGGAGAAGACTTCCATGGTGTTTTCTGAACTGTTAAAGACTCCTAATCCTACCATATATACAATCATGGATTCTAGTCATAATTCCCAAGAGGTTGTACATTATGTATAGAGGGAATGTGATCTAAACCTCCATTTTCTATAAACAAACTATGAGATCAACAAATGCAAAGGAACAACTATCTACAATAGTGCTTGAAACTGAACTCAGAAACTAAATCCCTACCACCCAATGCTTAATCCACAAGTTTACTACATCCCACACCACTTACAGTATCCAACCTAATCCATTCAAGCTCTACTACAATGCAAAAACAATATTTCACACCAAAACACCTCTTTGTTTTCTTGAATTCAAAAACTCCAAACAATGTTATTGCTTCCAACCTCAATTCCAGGTTGAGGTCACCCTTAAATAGGGTCTAAAATTCAGTTAAGCTTAGTCTTAACTACTCCTTGGCTGCTTGTGGCTTCCATTAAGCCTTATTTGTAAAATTTAGAAAATCTAACACCTAAAAAGGTCTACAAAGGTCTTAAGCCATACTTGTAGCCAAAACCTCAAACTATCCAATCGTCAACATGACCTTTACCAACACAATACATGATCACAAATTCCATTAAAGAAAAAAATAAAGGAGCAGGTATCTTATGGGTGCTCGTGCACCATTCTCCCTCTCTACACAAAAACTATGGAATGTGGGGAGGAATCAGTGACAAATCAAGGCCATGCTTTTTGAACTGAGCTTCATCCACCCACGTAGCCTCCGATTCAGGCTTTTTCTTCCACTTGATGAGGTGTTCCATGTATTCCTTAAACTAGGTAGACTTCTTCACCCTTGAATCCAAGATCCTCTTTGCTTGAAGCTTGTCTTGAGTAGGTAAGGCTATGTTATTCACATCCTTGAAGATATCCCTGCTGTGTTGATCCATCTCAATGACTATTCTCTTATATCTGATCAGATTGGCCACATTAAACACTGGTGAGATGCCCAAATCTGCAGGTAGCTCCACCTTGTAGGCATTCTTTCCATATTTGGCGAACACCTTACATGGTCCCACTCTCTTCATCTGTAACTTGGTGGATGTTCCCTTCTACAATTTGGATTTGTTGAGGTGGACCATGACATAGTCCCCTACTGCAAATTGTAGATCCTTGCTGGACAGATCCACCTTAATTTTCAACTTTTGAGTAGCCTCGGTGATTGTCTTCTTCACTTGCTCCTAAATCTACTTCATGGTCTAATTGAAATCCTCTACATGTCCACTCCTATGCTCCATAGCTTCTATATCCCTGAGCTCACACACACCTCTTGGGTGCATTCCATACACTATTTCAAAAGGACTCTTCCCTGTGGTCCTATTCACACTGTCATTGTATGCATATTCTGCTTGTGAGATGACTAAGTCCCATGTCTGTCCATACTCCTTGGTTAGGCATCTTAGAAGGTTTCCTAACACTCTATTAACCACATTTGTTTTTCCATCCGTTTGAGGATGGTAAGCTGATCCAAAAGATAGGTTGGTACCTAATCTACACCATAGAGTCTTCCAAAAATGACTCATGAACTTCACATCCCTGTCCAAGATAATGCTCAAAGGCAAGCCATGGATCCTTATAATTTCTTTGAAGAAAAGGTGAGCAATATAGCTAGCATCACGGGTGGTCTTGCAAGGGATAAAGTGACTCATCTTACTGAATCTATCTACCACCACATAGACACTATCAAACCCTGTCTTAGTCTTAGGGAGTCCTACACAAAGTCCATGCTAATACATTCACATGGTTTGTTAGGAATAGGTAGGGGTTGATACAAACCTAGATTACTAGCTCCTCCTTTGGCTTTCATACACACTACACACTGCTCCACATACCTCCTGACATCCCTTGACAACTTAGGCCAATAGTAGAACCTCTGCACTAGTTGCATTGTCTTGTTGATGCCAAAATGTCCACTAAGACTACCATTGTGCTTCTCCTAGATGAGATTCTCTCTCATTGATCCTCTTGGAACACATAACTGATTCCCCTTGAATAACAACCCACTTTTCAATGTATACTCTAAGTATTGACTATGAAAGTGATTCTCAAAGTCAAAACATACCTTGTAGGCCTCCGAAAATTCTTCATCTTCCCCATAGAGATCCTTGAAACTCTCTATTTCAATGCTCTTTATTTGTATCTCTTGCACTGTCAGCAATCTCCTACTTAGTGCATCTGCCACCTTGTTCAACTATCCCTTCTTGTGCTTGATGGTGAAAGTGAAAGCTTGGATGTATTCCATCCATTTCAAATGTCTATTTCTCAACTTCTCTTGAGTGTTGATGTAGCTAAGTGCCTGATTATCAGTAAACACTACAAAATCTTTAGGTAGAAGATAATGCCTCCACTTCCTAAGTGAGTGTACTAGAGCATAGAGTTCTAGGTCATAGGTAGAATACTTCTTCTTAGCTTAGTTGAGCTTTTCACTAAAGAAAGATATAGGCCTGCCTTCTTGGCTTAGCACTCCTACTCCAGCTCCACTGGCATCACATTCCACTATAAACAACTTATCAAAACTAGGTAACAAAAGAACGAGTTGAGTTTCCACTTCCTGTTTCAATTTCTCAAAGCCTTTCTCAGCTTCTTGAGTCCACTTGAACTTAGTTTTTAGGCCACCTTTGATTGTATCAAGGACTGGTGCACATATGCCACTAAAGTTCCTTATGAATTTCCTATAAAATTGAGCCAATCCATGAAAACTTCTTACCTCTGTCCCTG
Organism: Sequoiadendron giganteum; assembly: GCA_007115665.2. NCBI lineage: Eukaryota > Viridiplantae > Streptophyta > Pinopsida > Cupressales > Cupressaceae > Sequoiadendron > Sequoiadendron giganteum. Next base: position 280,723,017 of record CM021102.1, on the reverse strand, counting down.
TGGTTGGTGTAGCCCAATTTAGGATAGCTTCCACCTTGCTTGGATCCATCTTCAATGATCCTTGGGATACTACAAACCCAAAATACACAAGCTCTTGTTTTAATAACTTCTACATTTAAATAGTATAATCTTATATCTGTAAATTCTTCACTCATAGGGGTTCTCTAATCTTTCTTCTTGAATTTTATTGATCCAACTTAACCTGTTTTAGATGAGTGATTTTGAACATACTACACACAAAGTAAGTATATCATGTTGTAAGCACTTTCCAGTCAAATGGATCAGGATGTCAACAGTATTTGAGCACTTTTCATGACTAGGGGTGAATGTTGCTGGGGCATATATGGTTGGCCAAATGGCATTCCATCCACTCAACTTACAAGGTTGTCTTGTGCTTGCTGTTCCAACAACCTTGGTAATCCAACAAGGATCTCTTCCTTTGCTTTTTGGCTTCTTTCTGGTTGCTTCACATTTGATGCATCCTTGTTCTTACCTCTTGTTGATACTTGTGTGAAGACTTGTCTGTCTAAACATCAAGTTGAAGCTCCCCCATTTTCTGATTCAATTACCTAACCAATCTGTGTGATGCTTTCCTTCCATCTTACTCATGGTCTGGTTGTCCTCTTGAGCAATTCCATATGCCACTCTCCTTCTTAGTATTTGATGAGAGTTGCTTTCTCCGGGCACTCTCCTATAAGATTTCTGAAGATGTCCTAACTTTGGACCACAATTAAGGGCACACTTCATACTAGCAAAAAAGTATGAGTTGCTTCTACCTGCTCCTCTTCCTTTTACCTTCCTGATAGGATTTGGAGGTCCTTTTTCCAGGTCCTCCTCTATCGGTGTTAAACTGTCTTGGTTTGACTTAGACTCTCCCTGGTTTCTTTGTTTTGCCCATACCTTCTGTGTTTGAGATAGAAGAGAACCATCTGTATGAGATCTCTTTTCTTAATGTAAGAGATTGTTTCTCTTGCTTCTTTCCTTCTCTTAATAGGCTCCTGTAGCACAGTGTATGTAATTTAAGGTCAAAGTATTCACATCTTTGTAACTCAAGCTCTGTCTCTTCTTATGCAACTGAATCTCAAGATAATCATCTAGCATGTATAGCTTCTCCTCATAGACTTTGGCAACCATACCCTTCCATAGTTGAAATAGGCTTCTTGCCATTCCTTTTCCCTCTTTTTTTCTGTCGAAAAGGGTTTTTAAAGGATATCAGAATTTACCATTTTCCATGTCTGATTGAAGGCAGATCCTCTCATATTTTTTGAATCTAAAACACTTCACTTCTATGCTTCAGTATCATACACTCAAAATGTTTTCATAAGTTTACCAATTAAGGGGTTAGACAACAGTGGTATGCCTTCAATGCCTTAAAGGAAATGCAATTAACATCATAAGGAACCAATTTTTTTTTTATAAAGTGCATTTAAATACCCTTCACTTACAATTATCACAACCTCTCGGCTCCAAGGTTCATTACTTGCCCAATTATTATTACCTAATCATGCCTTTGTCTTTCCTGAAATCAACCATCACTTTCTAAGAATATCACATAACAAAAGATTCAACCTGAGATACCTCTATCCCAAAGTTAGGTTACATCACTCATTCCCAGGCTTACCTATTGCACCTCATAATGGTCTATAAATCAAGTTACAACGAGAACCAAGCTCTGGATTCTCGCCACCAAGTATTGAAAATAGAAGGGGACCCAACGGTTTTGGTGCATGTTCCACCCAACCAATGTGGTACCCGAAGGCCCACCCCCCATGCTAGGAGATAGTAACAAAGTAACATGGACAAGGATTCTACTACCTCTAACCAAAGGAACACTCAAACTGACTCATACTGTTATAACCAACCAAATAAATTAACAAGTACAACTCATTCACCATACAAGTACGAATCAGGTACAACTCAAGTATAATACAAGTACAAATCAAATACAATATAAGTACAACTCCAACATCACTGACATAGGTCACATTGCTTCCAGACATAAAGTAGATCAAGTATGTTCAAATAACCATACACATAAAATAATTAAAGCCATACTTGTAGCCAAAACCTCAAACTATCCAATGGTCAACATGACCTTTACCAACACAATACATGATCACAAATACCATTAAAGAAAAAACAAAAGGAACAGGTATCTTATGGGTGCTCCTACACCATGGCGACCTTGGCATCGACCACACCATCGTTTGTCACATTTACGTTCTTCGTCCATGTGTGAGGTTTCTCATTGTAACTAGTAGATGGGAAACTATCTTGATGTTTAGGATAGGTAGGCATCCCCCTTGTGTAATAAGGTCCCTTTCAATGTTTACTACATTTGGGATCAATTCGTCATATGTGGTGATGCATTGCATCTTTAGATAAAATGCCAAGGTCTTGTCCAAATTAGCAATGATAGTGCAGACCTATTGTTCCTTTGGCATGGCCCATTTTCTCTGACTAGCCTTGGATCGCCATCATTGTAGGAAGGAGGAAAATGATTCCCCCTTTCCTTGTTTGAGTGCCGATAATTATTCTAGACTGACATTCGTGGTAATGTTGAATGCATAATTCTAGAGGAAGGTATCTTTGATTTCTTGGAATATTTTGATGTGAATAGGCAGACGAGAAAACCATTCCATGGAGGGACCGACCAAGCTTCAAGGAAACAACCGCATTAGATATGTGTTGTTTTATCTGACTTCCATATAATGTACCTGGAACTCCCCGATGTGATCTTTAGGGTTCCCTATCCCGCGATATTTGTCCAATTTTGGGATTTTGAATCCCTTCAGGAATGGTACCATTGCCATCCTCTTGTCAAACGGATAGGGACACAAATTTCTGGGTGTCCTTGTTGTTTTTATTGATTGAAGATCAAGTACTTGTTGCAAAAGGGTATGTGCAGGATCATGATGGGCAAAAAAGTGGTGATATCTAAGTGATATGATGACTCATGTGGCTGACGACTTTTTTTTAACCCAAAATTGATGAAACGAAAAGGGTTTTTAAAGAAAATTCTTAGCTTTCCACCAATATAAATTATTCTTTACTTTGAATTTAATAAATAATTATTATTCATTTTCTATTTGAATTATGACTAAAGTCCTCATTGATAGGCTGATTGAAAAAAATCTATAGCTTTCGAATGGTATCACATTTTTTGAATCCAAAACATGTGTCACATTCTATGCTTCACATACTATAGGATTAAAAAATAAAGAATTGAATTTCATGAAGTTTTGACCAAGTTAAGGTGGTCAAACATGGGTATGTGCAGGATCATCATGGAAAAAATAGGCCCTTAAGTGGCAATAAAATTCAAAAAATCAGAGTTAGGCAACTTGACATAAAAATTTGAATTTTATTTATATTATTTCAAAAATATGTAAGAATAAAATCTGTATCAAATTGAATTTAGTTTCTAACCTACTAGGTTTATTTTTAAAAAAATGTATCTATTTGGTGAAAATTTGAAATTTCAATGGAGTAGTATTTAAATTTTAGGGAAAAAATAAGAAGTAGGTGTCTGTCTAACCACCCTAACCACAATAAAATGATAATATTTTAGATATAAGTATCTGGGACAAATGTCCTGAAGTGATGCATATTTTTTTGTAATTTTTTTCCAAGTAAATAATTAATTATTATTTTTTTAATACAAATTTTTAGAAATATAAAAACTCGTATGTCTAACCACCTTAACTTGGTCAAAACTTCATGAATTTTTATTTATTTTTTAATCCTATAGTATGTGAAGCATAGAATGTGACACATATTTCAAATTCAAAAAATGTGATACTGTTTGAAAGTTATAGCTTTTTTATAATCAACCTATCAATTAGGACTTTAGTCGTAATTCAAATAGAAAATGAATAATAATTATTTATTAAATTCAAAGTAAAGCATAATTTATATTGGTGGAAAGCTGATGATCTCCTTTAAAAACCCTTTTCGTTTCATGAATTTTGGGTAAAAAAAATGTCATCTACCACATGGGCCATCATATCACTTAGATATCGCCACTTTTTGGCCCATCATGATCCTGCACATACGCACATACGAGTTTTTATATTTTTTAAAAGTTGTAATAAAAAAATCATAATTAATTATTTACTTGGAAAAAAATTAGAAAAAAAATATGCATCACATTGGGACATGAGTGCCCTACTTATATCTAAAATATTATAAAAAAATATTATCATTTTATTGTGGTTAGGGTGGTTAGATAGACACCTACTTCTTATTTTTTCCTTGAAATTTAAGTACTACTGCATTGAAATTTCAAATTTTCACCAAATAGATTTTTTTTTGTTTAAATAAACCTAGTAGTTTAGAAACTACATTCAATTTTCTATAGATTCTTTTTTACATATTTTTGAAATAATATAGATAACTTATTCAAATTTTTACGTCAAGTTGCCTAACTCTGATTTTCTGAATTTTATTGCCACTTAAGGGCCTGTTTTTGCCATGATGATTTTGAACATACCCAAAAGTAGTTTGATTTGTGTTGTCACATCATCTTGTGGATCAGGAGGTGGGGTCAACATGTTTTGAGGTTTTGGGTTGACGGGTGGGATGTTGGTGGGAGCTTGTTGCAAGATTTGCTAAGCAAGTAGTGCTTGTGCTTGCTGTTGGGCCAACAACGCTTGTTGTTGGTCATGCTATTGTTGTGCCAACAATTCTTGTTGTTGGGCTTGCTATTGATCTTCTTCCTGTAGTATTTGATAGTCTTGCAAGGCTTTTTGATATGCTTCTTTCTGGGATGCTTGCATTTTTTCCTCATATTGTGCTTGTGTATATGCTTGTTGGGCTTGACCTCAAGCTTGTTGGATTACTTGTGTGATTTGAGCAGCTTGTGTGGCTTGTGCGGATTGTGAGGCTTCAGTTGCTTGTGCAACTTGGGCAATTTGTTGTTGTTGTAGTAATGCTTGGGCTTGTGCCACCTTCTGTGCCTATTGTGCTTGTTGAGTAGCTAGTTGTGTATCCTATTGGTTTTGGAGCACCTTTTGATGAGTGGATTGTCGAGCATCTTGTAATGTGATGGTGAATGAGTTTACCATGTTGTGTTTTTGTGGTGGTGGTGGATTAGGAAGGGTGTGGACCATTGTGATAAGAAAAACGGTTGTGTTGACAATCGGGGTTTGAGTTGAGGATGGTGTGATCGAGATGCTTGGTCCTTGGGAAACCATGCTTTGAGAGACTTGGGGAATAGTGTATGTTTAGATTGTTGGGGTTTCTTGGATGGTCGCCATATATTGTTGCAATATCAATGGAAAGACTAGAGGATTTGATAGGGTTTTCTAATTTGATTGATTGATGGTGGGTAGAGGAGGAAGACCCAACCCAAGGGGTGAAAATGGTGGAAAGATTGGTAGTGCAATTCCTTGAAGTGATGATGAGGGGTCAACGATTCCCCCTCATCCAAAAAAGTCACCTCCTTGTGAGGTAGGGAGAGAGGTTTGCATGTCTAGAGGATAAATTGGTGTTGCATGATAAGAGGTTGGATTGGCGGAATCATGGAATGTAGGAAAAATGTAAGGGTCTAATGGATTTACCAGAATGGATTGATCTAGTGTGGTATTTGTATTCAACTCTCAATTGCTCATAAGGGGATGTTTTTAGATTTCTTGAAGCATGGTGCTTCCCTTGTAAACAATTGGCGAGGTTGAAGCAATGGGTGTTATGATTTGTAGGATGTCTTGAGTGATGCTTTGAAGCAGAAGCATGGATGAAGTTGAGGGCATGGTCCCAAAATTTCTTTCCACAATAGTGCTTAGGTCATAGTCAAAAGGGAGTTTAGCCCCTTATTTTTCTAACTCAAGCATGTATTGGGAGGGATATAACTTCATCATAGCATTGACAATTCGATTATTTTTAGGATTTTGCACCATCTCAAGGATTTCATCTTGTGTCATCCCTAAGACATTGTTGGTGATGTCTTCCACTTGACCTTCCTCTTGAGGATTTGGAGGAGGATTTATTGGGAGGTCAAAGGATATCGTGGGGTTAAATTTTGTTTTGGTTTGACTTAGATCGCTCGAAGTGAATGTTTCTTTGTTTTGCTCCATATTCTTCTTGTGTTGAGATCGAGTTTGAACCATAAAATAGAGATCAATTTTTAGGAATGTAAGAGATGAACCTCTAAACCCTTAAATTGGTCTAAACTTTAGGCTCAATGAAGAGAAGAACTATGATAATTTAAGGATCAAATTGATAATGGAGCTGAGATAAACGAAAGATGGATGATACAGATGATTAGACTCTTAAGAAACCTTGAGGGAGATGCTAAACTTTAGGACTTGATTTGATTGGTATTTTGATTGATTTGGATAATGAACTTGTAAACTCTAGAGGGTGTGTTGTCCTAGAGAGAACTCATACACAAGAGGATAATTTGACTAAGTTTGTTAAGTCAAACAAAGTGATTTTTGATAATGAACTCCTAGACCCCAAGATGTTGGATTTTATCAAGAGGTAAAATTGTTCACTAGGATTGATAATTTGATCAAATATATGTGGAAGGATTCATCCACACATATCTAACCAAACAAGATAATTTTTATTTTTCCTAAAAGTTTAGCATAAGTGATGTTTTCAAATTTCCCAAGAGTTTTTTTGTGAAATGATGATCTTTGGTTTGGATGGTTGAGGGATGAATGAAAGTGATTGATTTTGATCCTAGACTTGACCTAGATAAAACTCCCTCTTACAAGACCTCAATTTTGAAGAACATGCTTGATACTTCCTATGTGAGAAAAGAAAAACTTTGAAAGAGATTGGGATTTTGCTGGCAATAGAACTCATACAAGTTAGGGTTGTTTCTTGAAGCTTTCTTGTAGAAGTTATAAACCAATCTTTCTCTAACTTCAATAATTCTTTCAAGACACTCCTCACAAGATTTTGGACAATGGCTTTTGAACTTGGGTATGTGTAGGATCATGATGGGCCAAAAAGTGGTGATATCTAAGTGATATGATGGCCCATGTGGCTGACGACCTTTTTTTACCCAAAATTGATGAAACGAAAAGGGTTTTTAAAGGATATTCTCAGATTTCCACCAATATAAATTATGCTTTACTTTGAATTTAATAAATAATTATTATTCATTTTCTATTTGAATTACGACTAAAGTCCTGATTGATAGGCTGATTGAAAAACATCTATAACTTTCAAATGGTATCATATTTTTTGAATCTAAAACATGTGTCACATTCTATGCTTCATATAATATAGGATTAAAAAAAATGAATTTCATGAAGTTTTGACCAAGTTAAGGTGGTTAGACAGACGGGTTTTGTAATGCCCCGCCAAGTAACCTTAAAGGAAGTTGCAATTAACATCATAAGCGAACCAATTTTTTTTTTATAAAGTGCATTTAACATACACATTCACTTACTAATTAACAACAACCTCTAAGGCTACAAGGTTAGGATTACTTAAACCCACATATACATATTACATATAGCCATAGCCTTATGAACTTTATGAAATCACCATCATACATCATAAGAATATCACATAACATAATAAGATAATCAACCGAGATACAATCTCATAAACATTATCTTAAACCAATAGTTACATCACTCATTCCCAGAATGAGGCAATAGTACAAAAGATTACAATTACAAAATTGCACCTCATAATCGTAAGAGGGATAAAATAACTTATACAAATTAAAATATTACAATGCAAGATAATACAACGAGAACCACGAGCTGTCCATCTGGATGTCTCGCCACCAAGTATTGAAAATAGAAGGGGACCCAACGGTTTTGGTGCATGTTCCACCCAACCAATGTGGTACCCGAAGGCCCACCCCCCATGCTAGGAGATAGTAACAAAGTAACATGGACAAGGATTCTACTACCTCTAACCAAAGGAACACTCAAACTGACTCATACTGTTATAACCAACCAAATAAATTAACAAGTACAACTCATTCACCATACAAGTACGAATCAGGTACAACTCAAGTATAATACAAGTACAAATCAAATACAATATAAGTACAACTCCAACATCACTGACATAGGTCACATTGCTTCCAGACATAAAGTAGATCAAGTATGTTCAAATAACCATACACATAAAATAATTAACAACAGTTGTCCTAGATAGAGTGTCATCGCAAGGTTTGTCATGAGATCTCCTTTGGGCATTCTTCATAGGCTTCGGCACAAGTAATCCTGGTGGCCTCAACCGAATCCCGACACTCATACTCACTCATGCAGAATCAACTACCTCTCGCAAGAGCAAGATAGTTGATCTTGCCATTCCAGGCCTTCTCACTCATCCCAAGTCTAAACAAGCCCTTGTGTCTATGAGTGAGGATTAAATTATCTTGATTAGTGTGAACTGCATCCTAATCATCTAAGTACATTAATTTAATTATCACTTGATTAACTCACTTTTGAAGGTTACCCGGTTTACCACTTTGGGCTCCAGCCCCTAACAAAAGCCACTCTTCTAATGGACAACACACACCCAAACAATCCACCAAGGGAAACACAAGTGCATACCAACTGGGCATCATAATCCACTCCAACACAAGGAGGATACAAATAATAGAGCTCACTCCAACATCTTGGAGGAAACAACACATAGTCCACTCCTTTCATAGGAGGCAACAAGATAAAACCACATAACAAGATCACTCCATACAAGGAGACACGGATCCCATAATCCGCTCCTAAACCAAGGAGGTGTAAACATCCCCGTTTGTGAAAACCGAGTAAAACTGAAAAAACGTCATGCACTACCCAAGGGAAAACAATTGGATGGCATAAAAATTCAACAACCCTTATCCTCTAAGTTCTTTTGGAAGACTTATAATTTAGGACTAACACTAAATCCCAAAACCAACAATGCAACTTGACGACATAGCAACAAAAGCATTCAAGTCATCAATCAAATCTAATATTTGGATTTCCTAAATCTAATATCATTTAATAGGTAGTGTAGAAAAGTCAAAGTCATGATAACTAGATCATCTAAAATAATCATAACCCCTATTTCCCTTTTCATTATTGAAAATCTAAAACAATTAAACTTACTTCCTTTTACTGAATACAGAGAATTAAATCCTTTAAGATAATCATGAGGAAGATACTACTTTTGGATATACTAAATCCATATCTCTTTCATAATCCAATCACAATGATTCAATTAATCTAAATAGAAACTAATAAATAACATAATTGATTGCTTCATCAATAAAACAACTTCTTAATTTACTTTTAATGCAACCTAACACTATCGCAAACAATCTTTTCAATTTTCTATCCGGAGTCTATGTCTCTTCAACTATCCATTTAAAAACATGCAATTTCATCAATGTATAAAAATATCTTTTGGCTTATCTATTTGACCACGCATTCATATTGTTTCTAATTAAATCTCATTAATTAAAACAAACATTTAAATATAAATATTTCTATAATTCTTCAATATATTTAAATATCTTTTTCCTCATCAATTTTGACCATACATTCAAAACTTATCTTTTAAACTCTTCATGCAAAGCTAAATTACACGCACTTAAATAAAATAAGGTAAATACTGATTGAAAATACTCATGGATATATATATACATCTCAATATATTTTCTTCAATCATATTAACAAAATAACCATTTCCTTTTTAAATCAAGTAATTATTTCTATTAAAAAATATCTTTCTCTATACATCTTCTACACATACTAATTATCTCTTTTAGAACACTAATAATACCCAATTTGCAAACAACAGAATAAAATAAGATAAAATATTATTTATTCTCTCAAATGGATATATATCTTCACTATATATATACTAAATATAAATTAATATATTTAAATATATTTAATCATTAACATATCTTCTATCTTTTGCAGAATATCAAATTGATTAATTCAAAATAATATATCCTTTATCATCAATATTCCAAAATATAAATATATTTTTCCAATTAAATCAAATTAGTAATTGGACCTTTTACATATGGATTTAAATTTCACAATTCAATTTTAAATTATGCATTCTTTAAATCAAATATTTAACTCCTTCAATTAAACTTTAACATGCCATTTTAAAATAAACAATAATTTCCCCATATGTTTATAATTTTAATTCCACTAATCTAATATACAAATTTTATTTAAAATAATATAAATAAATATAATACTTTAGTATTATAAATTATAATATAAAATATTATTAAATAATATTTTAATATTATAATAACAATACATAAAATATTAATATTTATAAATATCAATTTATTATTATTTTATTTTCAGAACAGCCATGGGAAAATATCTTAACAGCAGTATCATGTTTCAAGAATAACTAAAAAACTACGATCTAGGTATTTACGATTTTTGGACAGGGGTAAGAAAATTTCAAAATGCAAAAACCCTTTAAATTTCTTGAAAACTCAGTTTGTAAAAGTGAAGTTATAGGTGATGCAATCAGACCATTTTACCATGAAAATATAACTATACTGCAGATTTTAAAATCCGTTTTTTGATAATAAACAGAAAGTGTCATTTTCTAAAAACATTCTAAATGCATTGTTCAATCTCTATGTTTAATTTCAATAATAATAAAATCAATTTCTCCAAATGATTTAAATTCAACTAGGGTTTTCACAATTTTCACTCAAGAATTTTCACAAGCAAAGGCTGTAAATTTATTTAATTCTTTTCTTCTAACATCAAATTTATTTTCTAAAACAGATTTAACAAACAAATCTTTAATCACTACTATTTAAAAAAAACAATCAAGAACAATAAAATACAAAGAGGAAAACCTGGTACAAGAAGCTACAGGAAGAGATGAATTTCTGATGCAAGCCTCCTCCAAAGATTTCCTAAATTTCTTTCAATCCTCCAAAGAATCCAATCCAAAATCCAACAAATGCAAACAATCTTTCTTTCAATCAATTCTACAATCAAAGTTTTTTCCACACCCTTGTGCAAATTTTCCAAAATTTCTTCCCTGCTGTAAAAATGTATTTTTTTCCTAAAACTTTCTGCCCTAAAATTAAAACATATATTCTTATAAATCAAAAATACCTAATTCAACCCTAATTCACATTACATGCAAATTAGATATTTCAATTTCAATTTCAATTTCAATATTTACAACCCTAATTCACATTACATGCAAATTAGATATTTCAATTTCAATTTTTTAATTTCAATTTCACTTTCAATTTCAATTCCAATTTCACTTTTCAAAAACCCACTTTCAATTTAAAATGCAATTTCAAATAATAAATTAATTTCCAAAGTTGCAACCAATTTCCCAAATAAACATTTAATTACAATTTCTAATTTAATTCCCACACATTGGAATTAAATTCCAAAATTAATTCTAATTCTTTTATTTCCTTTCATTCTCTTGCATCATGTTTAATTAATTAATTTAATTATTTAATAACTAAATTCAACCCCTTGGATCAAATTTAATTAATTAAATAAACTAAATATAATTAATTAATTTAAGTATAAACTTTTATCCACATTGCATTATTTAAATTAAATAACCATCAACATGATTTAAATGCAATTATTCTAAATATCTATTTCCAAATCAAGAATGCTTCAGAATTAAATAACATCAAAGCAAGACAGACAATGACTCGACACATACAACTGATGACACACTAAGGCTAGGGTATAGACTTGACACATGTTACCTAACTACTATCTCTCGTTCAACTTAACCGTTGGATCGAGACGCTCAAACCTGTGAAACCAGGTGAAGTCGATGTCATGTACCTGCAATCCTGCAACCAAGTAAACAACATCATACGATATATCCAGCATATAATACACACCGTGAAGAAGGAATTATGGATTCGCAGGACGCTCGCAAGCGAGTGATGCGAACTCATCCTCTTCACCAATACACTCATCGAAACTGACACTTCCATCATAATCTAGTAATCTCATAATAACATCTCATGTTAACTCCACAACAACATTAATCTATAATGCATGTGAAACAATAATCAGATAACTACATCCCACAGTAATATTTGTCACTCAATAGTAACGATCAAAACATCATAACAAAATGTATCTAGTATCAAAGTAATTGCAACCAAACATAGCATAAAACAACTTGAACAAGAATCAAAATGGAGGGGTATTACAGGTTTTTATATTTTTTAAAAGTTGTAATAAAAAAATCATACTTAATTATTTACTTGGAAACAAATTACAAAAAAATATGCATCACATCGGGGCATGAGTTCCCTACTTATATCTAAAATATTATAAAAAAATATTATCATTTTATTGTGATTAGGGTGGTCATACATACGCCTACTTCTTAGTTTTTCTCTGAAATTTAAGTACTACTGCATTGAAATTTCAAATTTTCCCCAAATAGATTTATTTAAAAGATAAATAAACCTAGTAAATTAGAAACTACATTGAATTTGCTACAGATTCTATTCTTACATATTTTTGAAATAATATAGATAACTTATTCAAATGTTTATGTCAAGTTGCCTAAATATGATTTTCTGAATTTTATTGCACTTAAGGGCTTATTTTTTCCATGATGATCCTGCACATACCCACTTGGGTTTCTAGATTTTGATTTTGCAAGAAATAATTTGAAAGAACACATGTGTTGGGTTCAATTCTCTCTTAAATTTTCTTAATGAGTTCTTTTTACCACAAACAATTATTTGATTAAAGTTTCAAACTAGATGTCTAATGTCCTAATTTCTTCTCATCCCACAAATTCCATTATGTGGAAAATTGAGGAAATTAAGGAAAAATTTTCCTATTGTTGAATTTAGTGAAAACAAATGATGATAAAACCCAAGTAATTAGATGCCTCGAAGGATGAAATCCCTAGGGCAAGCAAGAGCACTTGAATTCATCAAAGGTATTTGCTTCCCTAAAGGATTTAAAATTTTGAATATCTTGTGAATGTTTGTTTTCAAATGTTTTCGATCAAAGCAATGTGTTTTTTATTCCAAGAACATGTAAAATCCTAGGATGAAGAGACAATATTTTTTGGGATCCCACTTGGATAAGTCCAGCTACACATATTTAGTGCGGATGATTAGATGCTTGACCACACAGGCTCCCCCTTATAGTGCACTCTCTTCTCGGGTCAACCAAGCATCAGTACCCATGGATATCCCATGGCATACTTTCCATCTCTACAACAAAATTACATGAATATGTGGGGTGGCTACAAAGGACATGACCTTTTGCACCAACAAATAGATTAGGATTTTGGCCTCTACACAAATTGGTTCATAATCAGGGTACCCATTCTGAAGGCCACACAAGAGGCAAGATCAACGCATATAAATAGTATCACCTACTTGTCTATAGGAGCTCCTGTAATGATGAAATTTCCTCACCATTAAAATTTGTATACCGGTTGGGAATAGCTTGGTGTTTAGCTCCTTACCAGTTTGATTCGTTCGCTTTGGGTGAGTACTTTTTCCCACCAAGGAAGGCTCTCTAAAGGTGGATAATAGTGAAGGTGTGAATTTGTATTTCGATCACCTAATGCATTCAGGTGAGAGCACACACAATGTCTTTTCTTCACACTTGCATGTTTTATTCAAAATTTAGGTACCCAAATTGAAATGTGGAGGCAATCTTTTATGCAACTTAATGTCACGAAAAAGACTTTTGATTCTCAAGATCACCATGAAGCATGAGAGAAGTGCATACAAATTTTTAAATGAAATTAATTTACAAAAAATATTATAAGACACAAAAGCACATGTTCATTTTAATTTCCAAAGGAAAAATTGAGTTCTTTTTAAAGCCCCAAAATCAAAATGTGAGAGTTGTTTGTCAGATTTTTAGAACCCAAATTGAAATTTAGTAATTTTCTAAGGTTCAATTTTAATCCAACTTTGAAAAGATCAAATCAGTGATTGATTTTCAACCCAAATTGAAAGTTGAGTTGGTTTAAAATAGAAAACGAAAGCGGGAATTGGAGCCTTGGATTATAACACTAAGCATTAAGAAATTATTTTTCAAATATTTATTTCGATGTTCAAGGATAAATCTTCTTCAATTTTACTCCACTTTCTTTTGTTCAAACTCCAATGCTCCACTCCAATGCCAACCTAACCTTCAAACATCACAAAGTAAAATCTTAGAAATGATATTTAAAGAATTAATGATAGTTTATCATAATGAATACACTTTCAAAAAAAATGAATGCATTCAATGATATCCATTAATGCGGTAGTTCCTCTTCTTGAAAATTTATAAAAGAAGTCTAAATCATGTATTGATAATCTCCTAACTTGGACAAAACTATAGATTTAATGCCTATGAGTTGATACTTTTAATCTTGAATACATTTTAGCTATGACAATAAATGAAGCATGGGCCACTTGCAATCTAAGATTTTGATTTTCAATGCAATATTGGAAAGACACCAATATTGATGCAGTCCCTTAGCATAACCTCAAAAGTAGGATTACAATATTGATTCATTCACTGCCATGTTAGTTGAAAAAAGACTAAAAAATATAATATCCCTAAACTTTCAACATTGAATCTGCATCAAAGATTTTCTCCGCCCCCCTTGTAAAAAAGAGATGATATTAAATGAGAGAAGCAGAATGATAGAGATATTTTCCAGCATCATCACCACTTGGTTGATTCCATAGGATATGCCTTCAACAAACTGGGTAGGTTGCCTCCTTAGTTCTAGATTTTTAATTCAAATCAAGTGGAGATAGCTTGTATGACAAGAAAATCCACAAGCTTACACAAGCAATATGGACGTGGAAGAAAAATGCATAGACCTAGGACTTGGGAAACACATTTTTTGCTTCCTTTGGAATGTGCCATGAAGAATGGCACATTAAATCTTCTGTATTTTGATTTTTTTGGTAATAGGGTCAATCGATCATTTATTGGCAGTGACTTACTAACATTGCCTTAAAAAAATATTAATACCATTCACCTGTGATAATATAGATAACGAATATAAAACCACAGAATATAGTACCATAGAATATTCCAAGCCAAAATGTGATAGTCATGACTCCTCAAATCACTCTTCATATATCGATCATGGAGATCCTACCTATAACAAGTTTGTGCCTGATTTATGAATTTTAATACCCCTGAAAAATGTTAGATCTTCACCTTTTAATGCATATAAATCAAGGGTATGTGTAGGATCATCATGAAAAAAATAGGCCCTTAAGTGGTAATAAAATTTAGAAAATCAGAGTTAGGAAACTTGACATAAAAATTTGAATAAGTTATCTATATTATTTCAAAAATATGTAACAATAGAATCTCTCGAAAATTGAATGTAGTTTCTAAACTACTAGGTTTATTTGAAAAAATAAAAAATCTATCTGGTGAAAATTTGAAATTTCAATGCAATAGTACTTAAATTTCAAGGAAAAAATAAGAAGTAGCTGTCTATCTAACCACCCTAACCATAATAAAATGATAATAATTTTTTATAAGATTTTAGATATAATTAGGGGACTCATGTCCTGATGTGATGCATATTTTTTTGTAATTTTTTTCCAAGTAAATAATTAATTATGAATTTTTTATTACAACTTTTAAAACATATAAAAACTCGTATGTTTGACCACCTTAACTTGATCAAAACTTCATGAAATTCAATTCTCTTTTTTTAATCCTATAGTATGTGAAGCATATAATGTTATGCATATTTTGGATTCAAAAAATGTGATACCATTTGAAAGCTATGGATTTTTTTCAATCAACCTATCAATCAGGACTTTAGTCGTAATTCAAATAGAAAATGAATAATAATTATTCATTAGATTCAAAGTAAAGCATAATTTATATTGGTGGAAAGCTAAGAATCTCCTTTAAAAACACTTTTCGTTTCATCAATTTTGGGTAAAAAAAAGTCATCAGCCACATGGCCCATCATATCACTTAGATATCACCACTTTTTAGCCCATCATGATCCTACACATACCCTCAAGCATCCTATAATGGTTTTTAGATGTTCCCTTGATGAAAACGATAGAATAAAGTTAGATTTTTCTTTGATATGGTTCGTGGATTTGCTAGGTATCAAAAAAAGGTTGAAAGTGATAATAGAAACAACAATTAAATAAAGTATTTTAAGATGACATTCTAAATGCGCTTCCATAAATGGCTTATCCCTGGTAGGTATTGGTTGTTCTACAATGGGCATTCATTTGCTGTACAAACACATCACCCCCCCAGTAGGAGCGTATTAAGTAGAGCAATGACATCGTGAGGGAATGTCTCAGGGTATGACGCTCTGGCTATTAAGCAGCCCACCATGCGTCAATTCCTGCACTGAATAGAAAAGAAACCATTGCAATTTCAAAATTCAATTTCCATTTCATCAATTTTTTTCCTTACCACTCATTTTTATTTTATTTTTCACCCTCTTCTATTCAAGTTATCCTCCTATTAAAAGTGATAAATTTTAGAAAAAAAAGAGAACACAGGCACCGGTAGGAAATCAACCCTTAGATACTTTTAGAGATTTTGTGTAAGGTGATCATTACAAAGATTGTGACATGATAGGATTTCAACAAAGTTTGCAGGGTTTGCAGTGTGTTTCACTGGAGAGGAAACAAATTAAAGTAGGAAAGAAAAATGAGAGTTTATCTGCTAGAGGATTTCAACAAAGATTGTAAATTTCTTTGCTTGCAGGGTTATGTCATATTTTCCTTCAATGGCAGTAATAGGGTTTCTCAGTGATACCAAAAGAGGGGAGAGCACAATAGAGTAGCAGAGTTAGTGCATCCAGGTAAGAAGACCATATCAGGATAATAGTCTATTTGAAGAAAGAAATAACATACCATGTAAAGATAACATTCAAAGTTTGTTAGATTTCAGACCAATAATAGAACACACATATGACAGACCCATTAACAATATTGGTGTTGCTACTAACAAAGAAAATGTTAAGGATTAAGAGTGAACTGAAATGCCTGACTGTTCCCAAAGATGTTGACTATAAAAATAAAACTAATAGCTTGCCTAAAAAAACCAATAATAGTCCCAAGTAATGGATGAATTCTGTGACAAAATTTGTTTCTCCATGACAATTTTTTTTGTTTTTTTTTTTTAAATAGATATCTAAAATCCCATATATCCAATCATTATAGAGAAAATTGTGATCAAAATTTTGTAAGTAGTGAGATCAAGATATCTATTTTGAAAGCATTCAAAACCCCTTTTTGAAATCTATTTTGTTTAAAACTCTATATTCATTAGAAATCAGAGTAAAACTAACAAAATGAAATGCAGGCTATTGAGAAGCCCTCCTTCTAGTGCCATAATGTAGATGCCAAAATATGTAAGAGAGACCTAAACTATCCCACACATTAGCATAAGTTAGTTTAAATCAACAAACTCAACATCCCTATGAAACATTTAATCATGTCAAATATGCCTAAATAAAACTTTAGGAGACCAAAGAAGAAAATTTGAAAGCATACAAGAGCATATTCATACCTATTCCATAGTGGATTGGTGCACCTTTGATATGTAAATGATCCCTTTCCCAATCCTTGATAAGCCTCAAGATGATGATAGACAAAGAGATGCAAGATGAACTCAAATTCCTATAGTAAGAATGCTCAAATTGTAGATGATTAAAATGAGAAGAAAATCCTTGAATTTATAGATGAGATTGAGAGAAGAAGAGGCAAACTGGAGGAATGTGGGACTAATCCTAAACCTATAGGTTCATGCTATTTGTCAATATGTGAGAGGATGAAGGTTGAGCACATTTTGGTCTTTGTGCAAGTAAATGCTTATTAGGTGAGTTTGAAATTTTAAAAATAGTGTTAAATGCATATGGTTGAGAGATTTGGGGGGGAAATTTGTTTGGAAAAAAAAGTAAAACAAATGTAGTTAATGAGGGAATATTCCTTGGGAATATGCTATGTGAGGAAAATAGAGATTTAATAAATCAAAATAAATGTTTTTTTTTTGCAAGTGGGATTATCTAGAGGATGTGACATGGATTAGATTTAGTTTTAATCATGGATTTGATTAATTAAGGTGATGTTAGGTGATTGTGACATTCAACTTATTTTTTTTGGATTTATTTAAATTGAATGAGAAGATAAATAAAATTTAGAGATTTAATTAAACATTTGGATTTATTTAATTACATGGAGGAACTTTAGGAGAAATTAATTAAATAATTTGGTTTATTTAATTAAGTGTGATAACCTTAGAAGATTAATCAAACAAAATTTATTTATTTAATTGATGGGAAAATATGATTTAATTAAATATGAGGAATGCATGATTTCAATTTTGCATGTCTAAAGTATCATCAAAAAGGGTATTGAGCTTATTAGATCTGCCTTAATGACTATCATCTTTTTGAACAAATTTGTGTATTATGATTTTGAAAGTCCCTACACAAAATAATGTTCCTTTCTCTATCTTTAAGTTTGCAATGGATTTTTCTAGGGAAGTGCCATTAAAGGAAACCTTTTCCATAGTCATAATTTGTAGAAAAGAAAAAATTATTTTCCTTCAGGTGAATAAACAACAAATAGTAAGAGGAAAGTAGTGAAGAACAACAAAAGTATCAGGTGAAGCTATTATCAAAACTGAAGTAATTTCTATTTTCCCTTTCTTTAATAAATAAAATGAATTGAATGCTTCACGGGGATGATCCTCAAAGTCATGAAATTTAGGCACAATCTCCATAACTAGTGAACAACTATATTCACAAGAATATGTAAATAATTTTGTGAAAGTTCATGTTAATGATAAGCTCAAATGAAACACAAGAGAAAAACTCCAATATTTTTAGTGACTCTATTTACTGTGAGTGATAAGAGACCATTTGATAACCTTGTGAAGATGAAGAAAACCTTCCAAGATGCTAGTGAAAAATATTTGATAGAGGCATCATATAACATCATGAAACATGCAAAATGGGCTCCCCAGCATTATTTGTTCACATTCCCCATTGAAGAGTTTTAATGGTTATCAATTTAAAGGCTATTTTGAAAATAACAAAATATGCTAACAATAACAACCATTACTTGCAAAAAAAATTCCATTTAAATATCGTAATAAATTTGGGACACAAGTTGTAGGATGGAAAACACATAGGGTTGTCACTCGCTTCTCAATTCTTTTTCAATGACTACACTTTTTGTTATGCAGATTGTAACAACAATGTATTGATGTTCATATTTTATAAAAATATTGCAGAAATATTCAACTTGACCTTCATATTTTATAGGAAAAATAAAGTGCATAAATTTTCAACTTGACCTTCATATTTTATAACAATATTGAAAATCACGTTCCTATTTTATAACAATGCCTACTTGCAACAAACATTCCATTTCAATATCATAATATGTTTGGAATACAAAATGCATAAAAAAGTTATAGGATGGACAACACACATGGTTGTGAGTCACTTGTCAATTCTTGGAACAAAAAATGCACCAAAAATTTGCATGCATGTAAGTAATGGTAAACATTTTTTTGAAATATTTTACGATTTGATCTGAGATAAAAAATTTGCATCACATAGTCAAATGTACAAAAATTTCAATTCAATATTATAGATTCCGAAGAAAATTACAAGCCACATTTAATAGTGCTAACATTGAGAAATACATGATCCATTTATGAATAGGTATAATTTATGCATTCTCGACATTTGGAAGGATTTGGTGAACTCTGATTATCAAGGTGGTATTGAAAGTATACAATGTAGGCACCCCGTAATATGCATGTATCAACCCGAATGATGGTCTGACAAGGTGGATCTCAAACCTGACAATGTGATTGAAATTGAACACGGATAGCAACCATTCCTCCATAGGACCCATGTGATTACTAATTAGAGATTCCCCCTTAAGGAATCTCATAAACCTCATGCTCAACTCATTCATAAGATTGTGCATACATATGATCACTATTGGTTGAATGCATAACTTCCAGATGCATCTAGCTAGGAAAAGGTCTCAAATTTCTCAATAAAGAGACATTGGCCAATCACACAAATTTACAATCTCTATTTCTAGATTGTAATATTGAACGAACATGCCCATTTTTTCCCATACACCAAATATGTTGTTAAAGAAGTGAGCAAAATTATGATAGTTGAAATTAGTGTGGCTTGGCCATTTTCTATTAATTCTCCTTAACATGTTTTCCCTCAACTTGTAGGGAAAAATCAATTCCTCAATGTGACAAAGAATATTACATGGAATATATGGGTTGTAGTTGGTAAACAAATTAGACACCCATGCTCATGAACTATGTGACATCTTCTATAGAACTGAAGCAACAAGTAGTGAAATTCCTGGAATGAAAGACAAAACAACTTTTTTAGAAGGTATACCTACATTCTCTAATGTGAAAGACACTCTAAATGTTGAGAAAAAAGAACCTACAAAGCTACATATGATGCAGGAGAATCCTCAGTTGCAAGCAATCTCGTATCAACCCAAAAATATTTGCATTCTTGTTCTTTCTTGCTTTACTAGACCTAGTGTCAACCTATTCCATGACTTATGGGACTTTGGAAACCATTTCATATGGATTTTCATTTATCGAGGAGCCTTCATTCTGATCTACATTATGTTCATGAAAGAATTAATAAAGAACCATATGTTTTGGCTGATTTTGGCACATTTCATCAATTTCGGGGTTTGGAACCTCTTGGGCCAACACAAACCTTTTCTGGAGCTGGGAACCAATATATATGAGCATGTATAGTCGCATTAAGTAGGAAATTAGGTAGATAGTAATCTATCAAGTAAGACAGTGTGTAGTAGTAGGATAGAAGATAAATAAGGGCTTCAACCCGCATGTGAGTCTGGGCTTACTGCTAAATATTTATGTATTTTGTAAGCCAAAAGGCAGGGCATGTCGCTAGTGAATAATTGATTGATCATTCAGATATATACATTCATGTGCAATTTTCATACTATTTCTTTGAGTTTATGTTGTGTTTACTCTTGTTGCAAGGTCGGATAGTCCTATTTCTAGACCCTCCACCCTTGACTACACCTAGTGGTGTCAAAGTGAGTTTACAAAATCTGGGAGAGAAAAGTGAAGTTGATCGAAGGAATTCCATAAGATATTTGTGTGGATTGATCACCGACTTAAGGAAGCCTACTTGTGTTTTTTGATAGATCGTCAATCATGAGGTAGTCATAACCATGTAGCTAGATCATCGATTTGAGGCAATTGCACCAAATCCTAGGTAGAAATGTCACCAAGGAGAATTAATACCACTATTAATGTTGCAAGAAAGATGGATGAGATGATGGAAATGATGTAAACACTAAAATTAAGATTGGATGTTGTCAAAGAGGATAGGGAAAAAGGCTTAAAACCTAGACCTAATGATGAAAGTGATGATGGTGAAGTTCAAACTGCAGACCTAGCTGAAGATGTTGAAGGCTATTTAAAAAATAGGAAATTGACCTAGAGTGGAGATTGTGAATTATACATGTAACCTTAACCCAAAAGAGTTGATTGATTAGATAAATGACATTGAAGAATATTTTGAGTATGAAGAAATTAAAGATTCAAGAGAGTAAGGTTTGTTAAAACTAAGCTGAAAGGACATGCTACAATTTGGTGGAAGGAAGTTCAATTGGAGAGAAACATAAGAAGAAAAGAAAAGGTTATGAAATGGGACATAATGGTGACAAAATTAAAGAGCCATTTTATACCCGTGGAACATGAGTTGGAGAATCTGAAAATATAGTAAAAGCTAAGACAAAAGGAAAACACTATGAAAGAATGCATTGAAGAATTCCATAAGATCATTACCAGGACTGGACATAGTGAAGCAAGCAAGGAGAAAGTGGCATGGTATATCAATGGGCTAAGGATGAACATTCAAGAAGAATTGAGTTTGGTGAGGATAAATTCATTAGAGGAAGCATATTAGTTTGCATTAAAGGTTGAGGAAACACTAAAAAAAATACATGAACAAAGGTAGAGAGAAAGAGGAGGTAGATTCCGAAGGGGAAGGTCACATTTCAGAGGAGAAAAACCTATGGGGAACAAGAAATGGACATGGATTCATACCACAAGGAAGAGAAATATTCTAGTTCATACCATAAAGGGAGAGATGATAGGAATTCTTACCACCACAATAGAGGAGGATATAATTCTTACCGTAATAATGGATACCAGAGAGATGAAAAAGGATACAACAAGAGAACTCTCAGACCTAAACCTATTTCAAATGAGGAGACAAAGGACATAGAGAATTTGAGTGTCGCCAAGAAGGTAAGAAGATTGAACATCATGCAAGAACCATATATGTAGAGGAAGAACCGGAGGGAACACAAAGTTTCGAAGGAAGTTCTAAAAGGGACAGACAGTATTCATGAGGAGAGCATTTCTCTAGAAGAAGTAGGAACCTAAAGAAGCATGATAGAGGAAAAGTTTGTTCTAGACTAGATGCAAGCAAGGGGTAAGTGTTGTAAAGTCATCATTGATAATTGTAGTACATATAATATAGTTTATGAGGAAATGCTGACAAAGTTGAATTTGGAAAGAAGGAAGCATCTAAAACCTTATAGGATAGCTTGGATTCAAGATGAGCACAAGATACTAGTAAGTGAGAAATAGCTAGTGAAATTTAAAATAGGGTCATATCATGATGAATTACTATATGATATTATGCCGATGAATGTATGTCACATGTTGTTGGGTAGACCTTGGAAATATGACAAGAAACCTATACATGATGGGAGAAAGAATAATTACACCATAACATCAAATAGAAAGAGGATCACCTTGAAACCTTTGGAAAATGAACTTGAAAGTGGAGTGTGTGGCACAACTAGAATCAATCTGGTCTATGAAAGGAAATTTTTGGATAGATCGAGACATGAGAACATGTGTTTTTCTTTGAATCCAAGGAAGCAGAAAAATGGCAGAAGAAGAAGGACAAGTAGAGAAGGAAGTCCATGAACTATTGACAGAGTACCAAGATCTTATATCAGAGAATGTTCCAGAAAGATTACCACCTATTTGGAGTATCAATCATCATATGGATCTTATTCTTGGAGCTAGTTTTTTTTAAAATGTTGCACTAGATGACACAAGAAGAGAATGCAGAGTTGAACAGATAGATATAGGAATTTTTGAAGAAGGGATTGATCAGAGAAAGTATGAGCCCATGTGTGGTACCAATTGTACTTGCACCTAAGAAATATGGAAAATGGAGGATGTGTATGGATTCGAGAGCTATTAGTAAGATCATATTAAAGTATAGATTCCCATTTCCTAGGATGGATGACATCATGGACTATCTGAGTGGAGAAAAATACTTCACCAAGATAGACCTAAAGAGTGAATATCATCAGATCAAGATCAGAGAGGGAGATGAATGGAATATTGCTTTCAAGACAAATGAGGGATTTTAGGAGTGGTTGGTCATGCCATTTGGACTAACTAACACACCTATACTTACATTTATGAGGCTAATGAATGAAATTTTGAAGAATTTCTTGGGTAAGTTTGTCATTGTTTATTTGAATGATATTCTAATTTTTAGAAATACTAGGGAGGACCATTTGGATCACATCAAACAAGTATTTCAGAGATTAAGAGAAGAGAAGTTGTTGATAAACATAAATAAGTGTAGTTTCATGAAGGAAAAACTAGGGCACTTGGGATTTGTTATATCTACAGAAGGATTGAAGATGGACCCTAAGAAGGTTAGAGTGATAGTTGAGTGGCCTACACCTATACTGAAGCATATGTATAAGGATGATATTGATTTTGTTGAGGAATGGAAGGCTTGCAAGGAACCGGTAGAGACATATAGGAGCAAATGGTTATATTATTTCATTTAGGAAGGCATGTTATTCAAGAACAATCAATTATGTATTCCTAGAAGTTCAATGAGGGAGAATTTGATGAAGGAAAAACATTGTCGAGGATTGGCAAGAAATTTTGGGGTTGATAAGACTATAGCAGTGGTGAGTGGGAACTATTTTTGGCCATAGTTGTACAAAGATGTTAGGAAGTATGTTCAAAGTTGTAGGATTTGCCAAATTTCAAAAGTAAACAATCAGAACACTATAATGTATACACCATTGATAGTACTAGAGAGACCATGGGAAGACACCAACATGGATTTTGTATTGGGATTACCTAAAACATCGAGATGATTTTATTCTATATTTGTGGTTGTGGATAGATTTTATAAGATGGTGCACTTCATACCTTGTAAGAAGACCAGTGATGTAGTACATGTTGTAGACCTATTTTTCAAGGAGATTGTGAGACTACATGAACTACCAAAGAGCATAATATCAGACAGTGACACTAAGTTTGATGGCTATTTTTGGAAAAATTTGTGGAAGAATATGAAGAAGGATTTGAAGTATAGTTTAGAAATTCAGCCACATATAGATGGGTAGATAGAAATGGTAAACAAGAGTTTTGGGAAACTTGTTGAGGTGTTTGACTGAAGGTAAAGGAGTACCACAAGTAGAATTTGCATACAAAAATTAAGTAAATCGGAGCACTAGAAAGACGTCATTTGAGATTGTGATGGGACAACCCCGAGGAGTAGTAGAATTGAGAGACATCAGTATGGAGAACAAAAGGAGTGTGAAGGTAGAATAAATTTAAAGATTCATGGAAACAATGCATACTCAATTTAGGGAACACCTAGAGAAGATGAACAAGACATATAAGAAGAAGGCAGATAAGAAGAGAAGACATAAGTAGTTCATAGTAGGAGAAGTCATGGTATATTTGAGAAAAGAGATATTTCTAATTGGAACATAAAACAAACTGAAGATGAAGAAGTTTGGACGTTTTAAAATCATCAGGAAGTTTGACTCAAGGAATACGTACAAAGTGGAGATACCGAAGGAGCTGGGAATATCACCTATATTCAATATTGTAGACCTATATAAGTATCATGAAGGAGAATCACTAGAGGATAGAGTAGTTGGTTTTCTAGACCAAATTATACACCATCTAGAGGAAGTTAAGGAAATTTTAGATAGTATAATTGGATGTAGTACAAGAAGAAGGAAAAGCAAGGAATATCTAGTCATATGGAAAGGAAGACTAGAGGAAGATTCATTATGGATTTTTCAGACTGAGGTAGACCACATTGGGTTTTCCCTAGACCCCAAAAAGTGAGAGGCTAACTTTTCTTCAACCTCAAGTGTCTAATGTAGGAGCATCCATGATTGCAAGCAATCCTAAATCAACCAAAATCTATTTGCATTCTTGTTCTTTCTTGCATTACCGGATCGAGTCTCAACCTATTTTGTGACTTGGAAGACTCTGGACACCATTTTAGATGGATGCACATTCATCGAGGATCCTTCATTATGATCTTGGCACATTTCATCAATTTCGGGGCTTGGAACCTCTTGGGCCAACACGAACCATTTTCGGAGCTGGGAACCGGTCTATATGAGTATGTATAGTCGCATTGAGTAGGTAAGTAGGTAGATAGTATGATATCAATTAAGACAGTGTGTAGTAGTAGGATAGAAGATAAATAAGGGCTTTGACCCACATGTGAGTCTCGACTTAGTGCTGAATCTTTCTATATTTTGTAAGCCAAAAGGCAGGGCATGTCGCGAGTGAATAATTCATTAATCATTCAAATATCTACATTCATGTGTGATTTTCATACTATTTCTTTGAGTTCCTATTATGTTTACTCTTGTTGCAAGGTTGGATAGTCCTATTTCCAGACCCTCCACCCTTGACTGCACCTGGTGGTATTAGAGCGAGCTTACAAAATGTAGGAGAGAAGAGCGAAGTTGATCGAAGGAATTCCAGAAGATATTTGTGTGGATAGATCACTAACTTAAGTAAGCCTACTTGTATTTTTTGATAGATCATCAACGGTGAGGCAGTCAAGACCATGTAGCTAGATCATCGATTTGAGGCAATTGCACCAGATCCTAGGAAGAAATTTTTCCAAGGAGAATTAATACTAGTATTAATTTTGTAAGAAAAATGGATGAGATGATGGAAATGATGTAAAAACTAAAAGTAATATTGGATGTTGTCAAAGAGGATAGAGGAAAATGCTTAAACCCTAGACCTAATGATGAAACTGATGATGGTGAAGTTCAAACTACAGACCTAGATGAAGAGAAAACAAAAGAAGAAGAATCAGATCAAGTGAAGATGTTGAAGGCTATTTTGAAAATAGGAAAGCAACCTAGAATGGAGATTGTGAATTATATAGGTAACCTTAACCCTAGACCTAATGATGAAACTGATGATGGTGAAGTTCAAACTACAGACCTAGCTAAAGAGAAAACAAAAGAAGAAGAATCAAATCAAGTGAAGATGTTGAAGGCTATTTTGAAAATAGGAAAGCAACCTAGGATGGAGATTGTGAATTATATAGGTAACCTTAACCCTAACGAGTTGATTGATTGGATAAATGACATTGAAGAATATTTTGAGTATGAAGAAATTGAAGATTTAGAGAGAGTAAGGTTTGTGAAAACTAAGATGAAAGGACATGCTACAATTTGGCAGAAGGAAGTTCAATTAGAGAGAAACATAAGAAGAATAGAAAAGGTTTTGAAATGGGACATAATGGTGAAAAAATGAAAGAGCCAGTTTATACCCATGGACTATGAGTTGGAGAAGCTGAAAAGATTGCAAAATCTAAGACAGAAGGAAAAGACTATGAGAGAATACACTGCAAAATTCCATTAGATCATTATTAGGACTGGACATAGTGAAGCAAGCAAGGAGAAAGTGGCATGGTATATCAATGGGATAAGGATGAAAATTCAAGAAGAATTGAGTCTGGTGAGGATAAATTCATTAGAGGAAGCAGATTATTTTGCATTAAAGGTTGAGGAAACACTTAAAAAAAGACATGAACAAAGGCAGAGAGAAAGAGGAGGTAGATTCCGAAGGGGAAGGTCACTTTTCAGAGTATGAAAATCCTATGGGGAACAAAACAAGGACAAGGATTCTAGTTCATACCAGAAAGGGAGGGTTGACAAGAATTTTTACCACCACAATAGAGGAGGATACAATTCTTACCTTAGTAATGGATACCAGAGAGATGAGAAAGGATACAACAAGAGATCTTTCAGAGGAACCTATTTTAAATGTGGAGGAAAAGGACATAGAGAATTTGAGTGTTGCCAAGAAGGTAAGAAGATTGAACATCATGCAAGAATCAGATATGTAGAGGAAGAACCAGAGGGAACACAAAGTTTTGAAGTCCTGAAAAGGGACAATCACTATTCATGAGGAGAGCATTTCTCTAGAAGAAGGAGGAACCTAAAGAAGCACGACAGAGGAAAATTTTGTTCTAGACTAGATGCAAGCAGGGGGTAAGTGTTGCAAATTTATCATTGATAATGGTAGTACATATAACCTAGTTTCTAAGGAAATGGTGACAAAGTTGAATTTGGAAAGGAGGAAACATCTGAAACCTTATAGGATAGCTTGGATTCAAGATGAGCACAAGATACTAGTAAGTGAGCAATAGCTATTCAAATTTAAAATAGGGCTATATCATGATGAAGTATTGTGTGATATTATGTAGATGCATGTATGTCACATGTTGTCGAGTAGACCTTGGAAGTATGATAAGAAAGATATACATGATGGGAGGAAGAATACCTACACCATAATATCAAATGGAAAGAGGATAACCTTGAAACCTTTGGAAGATGAACTTGAAAGTGGATTGTGTGGCACAACTAGAATCAATCTGGTCTATAGAAATAAATTTTAAGATAGATTGAGACATGAGAACATGTGTTTTTCTTTGATTCAAAGGAAGTAGAAAAACCCCAAAAGAAGGACCAGCGGAGAAGGAAGTCATTGAACTATTTAAAGAGTACCAAGATCTTATATCAAAGAATGTTCCAGAAGGATTACCATCTATTTGGAGTATCAATCATCATATGGATCTTATTATTGGAGGAATTTTTTCGAACAAGGTCACACTAGATGACACTAGCAGAGAATGCGGAGCTGAACAAACAGGTATAGGAATTTTTGAAGAATGGATTGATCAGAGAAAGTATGAGCCCATGTGTGGTACCAATTGTACTTGCACCTAAGAAATATGGAAAATGAAGGATGTGTATGGATTCAAGAGCTATCAATAAGATCATAGTAAAGTATACATTCCTATTTCCTAGGATGGATGAAATCATGGACAGTCTAAGTGGAGAAAAATACTTCACCAAGATAGACCCAAAGAGTGAATACCATCAGATCAGGATCAGAGAGGGAGATGAATGGAAGACTAATTTTAAGACAAATGAGGGATTGTATGAGTGGTTGGTCATGCCATTTGGACTAACACACCTATTACATTTATGAGGCTAATGAATGAAATTTTGAAGAAGTTCTTGGGTAAGTTTTTCATTTTTTATCTGGATGATATTCTAATCTTTAGAAAGACTAGGGAAGAAAATTTGGAGCACATCAGACAAGTATTTCAGAGGTTAAGAGAAGAGAAGTTGTTGATAAACATAAAGAAGTGTAGTTTCATGAAAAAGGAACTAGTGTACTTGGGATTTGTGATATTTGTAGAAGGATTGATTGTGGACCCTAAGAAGGTTAGAGTGATAGTTGAGTCGCCTACACTTTTGAATGCTTGAGAGGTAAGATCATTTCATGGACTAGCAAGATTTTACCAAAAGTTCATCAGAAATTTTAGTAGCATTTGCATTCCTATGAACGAGACAATGAGGGGTGACCAAATGGAATTCAAGTGGACATCGCGAGCACAAAAGAGTTTTGAGTTGTTGAAGCAAAATGTGACAAAACAACCTATGTTGGATTTATCGAACTTTGATAAGGTAGTCCAAGTAGATTATGATGCTAGTGGAAGTGTAATAGGAGTTGTGTGTAGTAACAAAGGGAGACTAGTAACTTACTTCAGTGAGAAATTGAATGATGCCAAGAGGAGATATTCAGTTTATGATCAAGAGTTCTATGAAATAATACAGGCCTTGAAGAAGTGGAGGAATTACTTGTTACCTAAGGAATTTTTGTTGTATATGGATCATCAAGCTTTGCAATATCTGAACACTCAAGGGAATTTGAACCAGAGACACATGAGATGGGTAAAATTATTGTAGAGTTACACTTTTGTATTGAAACACTGAAGTGGGAAATCAAACAAGGTTGGAGATGCATTAAGCAGTAGATGGATTTTGTTGACAGAGATGAGAGCTGAAGTATTTGTTTTTCATGAATTGAAGCATATGTATGAGGATGATATTGATTTTGTTGAGGTATGGAAGGCTTGCAAGGAACCGATAGAGACAGATAGGAGAAAATAGTTCAATTATTTCATTTAGGAAGGCATGTTATTCAAGAAAAATCAGTTATGCATTCCTAGAAGTTCAATGAGGGAGAATTTGATCAAAGAAAAATATTGCAGAGGATTCGTAGGAAATTTTGGGGTTGATAAGACTATAACAGTGGTGAGTGGGAACTATTTTTTGCCACAATTATACAAAGATGTTAGGAAGTATGTTCAAAGTTGTAGGATTTGTCCAATTTCAAAAGGAAAAATTCAAAACACTATAATGTATACACCATTGATAGTACTAGAGAGACCATGGGAAGCCATCAACATGGATTTTGTTTTGGGATTACCTAAAACATCAAGAGGATTTGATTCTATATTTGTGGTTGTGGATAGATTTTCTAATATGGCGCACTTCATACCTTGTAAGAAGACCAATGATGTAGTACATGTTTTAGAACTATTTTTCAAGGAGATTGTGAGACTACATAGACTACCAAAGGGAATACTATCAAATAGGGACACTAAGTTTGTTGGCTGTTTCTGGAAGAAATTGTGGAAGAAGATGAAGAAGGATTTGAAGTATAGTTCATAATTTCACCCACATATAGATGGGTAGACAGAAATCGTAAACAAGAGTTTGGAAAACTTGTTGAGGTGTTTGACTAAAGGTAAAGGAGTACCACAAGCAGAATTTGAATACAAAAATTTAGTAAATCAGAGCACTGGAAAGACGCCATTTGAGATTGTGATGGGACAAACCAAGGAGTATTAGAATTGAGAGACATCAGTATGTAGAACAAATGGAGTGTGGAGGTAGAATAATTTTCAAGATTCATGGAAACAATGCATACTCAATTTAGGGAACACCTAGAGAATATAAATAAGACATATAAGGAGAAGGCATATAAGAAGAGAAGACATAAGGAGTTCATTGTAAGAGAAGAAGTCATGTTATATTTGAAAAAAGATGAAGAAGTTTAGACCTTTTAAAATCATCGAGAAGTTTGACTCAAGGAATACGTATGAAGTGGAGCTACCGAAGGAGTTTGGCATATCACCTATATTAACATTAGAGATCTATATCAGTATCATGAAGGAGAATCACTAAAGGATGGAGTGGTTAGTTTACTGGACTAGATTAGACACCATCTAGAGGAAGTCAAGGAAATTTTAGATAGTAGAATTAGATGTAGTACTATAGGAAGGAAAAAAAAGGAATATCTTGTCAGATAGAAAGGAAGACCAAAGGAAGATTCATTATGGACTATTCACACTGAGGTAGACTGCATTGGGTTTCCCCTAGACCCCAGAAAGTGAGAGGCTCACTTTTCTTCAACCTCAAGTGTCTGATGCAGGAGCATCCCCTATTGTGAGCAATCCATCATCAACCCCAAACTATTTTCATTCTTATTCTTTCTTGCATTACTAGACCCAGTCTCAACTTATTATGTGACTTGCAAGACTCTGGAAACCATTTCATATGGATGCACATTCATTGAGGATCCTTTGTTCTGACCTGCATTATGTTTATCCAAGGGTATGTGCAGGATCATCATGGAAAAAACAGGCCCTTAAGTGGCAATAAAAGGACAGAAAATCAGAGTTAGACAACTTGACATAAAAATTTGAATAAGTTATCTATATTATTTCAAAAAAATGTAAAAATAGAATCTGTAGCAAATTGAATGTAGTTTCTAAACTACTAGACCTTTATTTAAAAAAAAAATCTATTGGGTGAAAATTTGAAATTTTTAATGCAGTAGTATTTAAATTTTAGGGTAAAAATAAGAAGTAGGTGTATGTCTGACCACCCTAACCACAATAAAGTGATAATATTTTTTTATAAGATTTTAGATATAAGTAGAGGACTCATGTCCCGATGTGATGCATATTTTTTTATAATTTTTTTCCAAGTAAATAATTAATTATGATTTTTTTATTCCAACTTTTAAAAAATATAAAAGCTCGTCTGTCTAACCACCTTAACTTGGTCAAAAATTCATGAAATTCAATTTTTATTTTTTTTAATCCTATAGTATGCAAAGAATAGAATGTGACACATGTGTTAGATTCAAAAAATGTGATACCATTTGAAAGTTATAGATGTTTTTCAACCAGCCCATCAATCAGGACTTTATTCGTAATTCTAATAGAAAATGAATAATAATTATTTATTAAATTCAAAGTAAAGCATAATTTATATTAGTGGAAAGCTGAGAATCTCCTCTAAAAACCCTTTTTGTTTCATAAGTTTTGGGTAAAAACAAAGTTGTCGGCCACATGGGCCATCATATGGCTTACATATCGCAACTTCTTGGCCCACAATGATCCTACACATACCCCCAAGAATTAATGAAGAACCATATGTTCAGGCCGACGTTAGCATGTTTCATCAATTTCAGTGTTTGGAACCTCTTGGGCTGATGCAGACCTTTTCTGGATTTGGGAACCAATATATATGAGCATGTATAGTTCCATTAAGTAGGCAAGTAGGTAGATAGTAAGCTAGCAAGTAGGATAGCGTGGAGTAGTAGGACAATAGATAAGTAAGGGCTTTGACCCGCATGTGAGTCTTGGCTTAGCATCAAATCTTTCTATATTTTGTAAGCCTGAAGGAAGGGCATCTTGCTAGTGAATAATTGATTGATCATTCAGAGATATACATTTATATGTGATTTTCATGCTATTTATTTGAGTTTCTATTGTGTTTACTCTTGCTGCAAGGTTGGATAGTCCTATTTACAGACCCTCCACCCTTGACTGCACCAACATAACACTATTAAATTTTTTTACATGTGCAATACGTGTAAATAAAGTGATAATATGTGAGTGTGTTTTCCAACAGTCCAAAGAATGTGAAAAAGAAGCAAGCAAACTGGAAGATATGGATAATGTTTTGACTAAAGAGATTCTACCTGTTCTTCGAAATTGAAGGAAGTAGCATGTGCAGTATGTCCAATGGGGAAATGGCAATGCACGAATGTAGCAATAGGTTGTGAAATGCTTGAAATTAAAGAGTAAACAACTTATTCATAAGATACAAATGCATTCTATGATTACAAAGACACTCTCAATGTTGACCAAAAAGTGGTTGTAAAGCTATATAAGAGTATTGAAATGTCGTGCATGTGCAATATCTGCAGATAAAGTGAGAATATGGGACAGTGTGTTTTCCAATAGTGCAAATAATGTGAGAATTTTTTTTTATGCAATGGACAAATGGCAATGTAGGATTGCACCAAAATGTACTACAAATCCTAAAATCAAAAGGGGATCTGTAATGAAAGCACTAAAAAATAAGTGAGCAAAGTGGAAGATATAGATAATTTTTTGAATGAAGAGATCATACCTATTCTTCAGAACTTAATGAAGAAGCATGTGCAATATCTCCAATGGGCATATGGAAATGAATGACTTGAACAACAAGAACTAAAATGCCTGAAATGAAAGACAACCAAATTTTTAGAAGATACAATAAAAGTATCTAATTAGAAAATCACTCGAAATGTTGGCTTCATTACATTATTGGACTATATGAAACATTAACATTTTGATAACGAAATAGGTGATAGGGGATAGTGTTTTTTTGAACATGGAAAATAATGTGAGCATTTTATTTGTTGCATTCAGATGAAGAAAAGAAGAACACACATTTGGACTGTAGGAAATAGTTGCTCAAAAAATTGAAAGTGAAACAAAACTTTTCATAATGAACTAACTGTGTAGGGACAATGTGTTTTCCATCAGTGCAAATAATCTGACCACTTTATTTGTTCCAAGCAGATGAAGAATGTGAAATTCTATTTTAACTATAGAAAAGAGCTATTCAAACAATTCAAAGTTGTCTTCATAATGTTCTTAGTAGTAAGAAAATAAAACATTTCATAAGGAACAAAATGACATGGGACAGTGTTTCCAATAGTGAAAACACTATGACCATTCTATTTGTTCCAATCAGATTGAGAATGTAAAATTGTTTTTTTACTGTACCGAACAGTTGCTCAAAAAACTTAAAAGTGGACTTGATTACTGTCTTCATCATAATAAAAATTAAACTTTTTGTAATGAAATAACTGACATTTGGACTGTCTGTTTTGCAAAAGCAAACAATGTGAGAATTTTATTTGTTCTAATTAGATGAAGAAAGTTAAATGGAATTTTGATTGTACTAATTTTTTTGGAAGTGGACTTCATAACATTCTTGGTCGCAACGATACAAAAAACATTTCAGAATGAACTAATTGACATGGGACAGTGTGTTTCCCAACACTGCAAATAATGTGAGCATTTTTTTTGCACAATGGACATATGGAAATGAAAAAGTGGAGCAGGATGTACTAGAATTCCTGAAATGAAGAAGGGAACTACTATGAAAACACTTGAAAAGAAACGTACAATGTGAAAGAGATAGAAAAAGTTTTGACTAAAAAAATTCTTCTTTTTCTTCACGAGTTGAGGAAGGACCACCTACACTATGCTTACCTACAAACCAAGGTTCACTGAAGTATGATTGTGCAATCCTTAGTAACTCTTGAAGAAGCAGTAGAGTGAATGCACATTGGCTGATTTCAGCTTGTCACCATAGCCAAAATTTTATAAGGAAGAATGGTATTGCATAATGTCATAAAAAAATTAGACTTACCTATGCATAGTTATTAAATTGGCCCCATACCTTCCATTGGATTTACAATCATGAAAGATATTCAATGGCAAGGAATTATTTCCCCAGATTGGATTGCTGAAGCAAACAAAAAAGGCCAAAAAATAAATAAAAAATCTTATGATGTGGTAGAAGCACATACTGGAAAAAGAAATCTCGAATAAAATTTTCTATTACAATATAGAAATTGAAATGGGTTTTCTTATAGTCACCTATATGAAATGTTGTATCCTCTACCCCATCCATAGTAGCTATGCCTAAAGTCTCACATTGCATATTGACATTCACATTCAGGCCATTGTTCATGGGGAAGGGAAAGGAGTCATACAGAGGAGTTCAGTGATCTGACTATTTAGTAGAATATTGTGTACGTCAAGTTGCACATCGAGGACAATCCTTGCTTGCACTAAACCATGGATGCATGTGAACAGTGCTAGTTGCAACTTTGTCAGGATCAAGAACGAATTTAAATGGAAATGCATTTTTTTGTTGTAGGTCTAATAGAAACCTCTTGATGCATTGTGTATATGATTGCACTTGTTGTAGACACAGTGGCAGTGTACGCATCATTTTGTTCATTATTTCGTTTGTGGCATTCCAAATACATATTTTTAGCAAATGTTCATCATATGCATGAGTGATAGAAGGAGCTTCTGTAGGGGTGAGAAGATTAGGATTGTTTTCTTCAATACCCCCCTATGAAAATGTCTCATTCAAAATCTATCCCTCTATCAATTGGCTGACCTACCTCATCCAAATGACCACATAGAAGAAACTTTTATTACACAGTAGAAAATGCAAAAGCAATTGATTCCCATAAAGTAACGCAATTCAAGTTGAAATTCACTTACCGTGGACCACCCATTCAATGAAAAATGATCTTTTAATCAAGTCAACAACCTTTAGGACATGTTTGTGAGTGTTCCCCTAGAAATTCCAAGAGCACTCACAAACAAAAAGGTGATCCTGAAGTTTTTGAACAAGGTGGTGGTCAAACCTACTTTGACTTTTCACCTAGTACCATCCAGGATGTGTTTCATTGGGAACACAATGATCATCTAAAATTACCTTGGCCCGTTCAAAGCTAGATTGAATATTTAAAGACTTATAGTTCATCAAAAAACCATAATGTTGCAACTTTTCCGTTTTCTTATAGAATGGTTGCATTTTATACACAAGTGTGTAATAAAAATAGTCTATTCTCCTAGTGCATTTTCTAGAATTATGGAACACAAGTATCAATTTTTGAGCGTGCAATAGTACAACTTAATGACTATATTTGTATCCTAGTTAGCATGTGGGAATAACCTGCAATTTTTCACCCACATGGCTATCAAAAAAAATCCAATAGTTAAGTAAACTATAATGTATTAGAGGTAATGTCAAAGAATGTGAATTGTGCGACTCCTATGAGGTGACAAAAAATTTCAACTCACTAATTTCACCTTCTCCTTCACACCAAGTCTTGTTGAGGTACTCTAAAAATCAGGGCTGATCTTTGAACTCCTCAAAGAAAGAGTTCAATAGCCGAGTGATGCAATCTTTGCTATCACTGATTTCCATCATGATCATGCCAAGCCTGTGGAAGATATCCATTGCCCTTTCCTTGGCTACGTACTTATATACATTCTTCAACAAAGCCCTTTTAGCATGCTAAAGGGATAGAAGTACATGACATTGAAAGAGAACCCTAATAGACAATACAAATGATATTGTTTACCGCTCATCTGCATGAAAAAGTGGCATTGAAAATAAATAGAAAATGAGAAATGTATGAAAATGAACAAAGAGATGCACATACTATATGGCTTTGATTTTTGTTATTGCATCTTTGGTAAAAAATGCATTGATTCTCTAGTTGGGTCTGGCTCTTCTTCCATGGGCATGCAATATGTGTAGCCACATATAGATGTCTTGAATCTTGTTTCATGCAAAGACTTCCCATGCAACAAACAAACCACTCTATTACTTGTAAAAAGCAAGCAAAGTATACAATCGAAACTACAGACATAACAACTCAGTGTGAGCATTGCCAAGTAAATAGCTAAGAAGATCATTGAAAAGATGAAGAAATATTTGTCAATGTTTGTAAGGCCTCACCCCATATTTGTTAGTGGAAAATGTGGAATCCATCAAGATGACTAGATTGTGTGAGTGGCTAACCATCGTATCTAGCATCCATGAGTGTGAACCCCAATAGCGAAAGGTGTATCGTTCCCATGGGGTCATTGAAAGTAGAAGAAGTTGTCAAAGTCTTATCCATTCCACATAATGATACTTGTTGAATTGACTCTGTGTTTCTATGTGTGAATAGAATGCACCTTTTTCCAAACATTCATTAAATCATTTCTTGTAAGGAATTGATCTCTCTTTGACATCATGCCACATAAGATAGGATCGTTGATGTGCCTATCCATTATTGGATTGAAACTGACGTCCATGAAAAAATGCTTTCAATATAGCTTTTGCACTCTGCAGATAGATTAATGGAAAAAATAGAACACCTATCTCCACTTGTGTCATTAATGCCATGGAAAAATTCACCTTTTTTTATCGAGGTGGAATATTTCTTTGTAGATAATATGGGAAACATTAGATCTCCCATGCATAACCTTTACATTGAAGTGACATCAACAACCTTGCATTGGTATAAATGTCTTCTATTGTTTCTTCTTTGGTGTAGGTTGGTCTCTGAGGTCTGTAGGACCATGGTCACACTAGTAGCTCTGAAGAAAGCATCATCTCATCATCTTGAAGCAAGAGAGAGTAAAATATCATTTGACCATACCAATGAATGTTGAAAGATACAAACCTACGATACAAAATCATTTTTCCATAAATTTTGTCTTCGAGGGGATGCGTGATGGTAGGTTGTCTTTCTTTCTTATCTAGAAATTTAGTTTCAAAATAGTCAACAAAAATTTCATTACGAATGAAATCAACAAGACTCGAATGAGGAATTTTTGTAACAAGGTCACAAACCCCATCCTTGTTGACTCAAATAGGAGTCCATTATAAATTAGAAGAGGAAAAAGGAGAGGGTGATTCCACAATATTGGTTTACAATTTTTGGGCAAACTGGACATTGAACTGATTTCTTAAACTAAATCTTCCCTTTTAGGCTCCTATAGTGACTAAACCGTGAGGAATTTGAAGATGATGCAAACTAGTGATTTGTGAAATTTATATTATAGATTCTAAATATATTTTTTCAAAAAATTGGAATCAGATTGCACCTTTTTTTCATCTACTTCAAAAACTAGTTTTTATCAGTAAACAACATTTTTAAGGAGTGATGCTCACTATATACAACATAAATTTTCTTGTATGCAGGATAAAATTATAATTTTTTAGAATTTAGATTTGTAACTATGATATCTAACCAGTTTATTTCGTTTCATAGTGTAGACATTGAAAATTGGTCTAGACCTGGAAGTACCACTTTCCACATAATTTTCTAATGTCCATGTTCATGATTAAATAATTTTAATTATTTAATTTTTTCCTATACACACCGTTCTTCTATTAATTAAATAACCTTTTAATTATTTTATTAATTCATTATGGCTCTTTATTCAACTCTGACTAATTAAATAAATCCTATTTATTTAATTATGTCACTAATTGATTAATTCTCTTTCTGAATTAAATAATTTATTATTTAATTTACCTTTTATAATAGTTCAACTATAATTAAATATTATTTTCAAATTATTTAGTTATTCAATTAACCTTTTCAGTTAATTAAATAAATTATTATTTATTTAATTAAATCATTTTGATTTCAAATGTTGAATTAAATTAATATTTAATTCATAAGTAATTGTTTTTGTCACATTCTTCTATCGCCCAGTTATCTAATTATTCACTCATCATCTGACTCAAGATCTATTTGAATTAGTCAATTATCTTTGGCTTCAATATCTGACCGTCTCTGCGAAGAGACTTTCTATCACAACCAGTCAATTAACTAGTTCTAATTCATATGCATGCACATCTTATTAATTAAATATATTTATTTAATTAATTAACTCATGTGTTCATTCGAATAGATCGTTCTCCAAATTCTAACTTTATACTTTTCATTCAAAGTCTAATTCTTCTTATTTTTGAAAATTTCAACTGAACACCGGATTAAATTATTATTCTAATTTAATATTTATCTGCATAATTTCCCAACTCACATTCTAACTGCTAAAGAATTCACATCGCATGGAATTCAACAATCTCGATCGTTGATCTCTCTTTTTAATCTAAGCCGATCATTTGAAAACCAAATTTCTATAAATTGGCCAACTTTTGCCATTATTCCTCCTCCCGAAATCAATATACTTTCTGGAAGAACATAATCTTTGATATTTTGCTTAAACTTATGTCAAGGCTATGCTTGCATACATACTAAAAATTTGAGGGCAAGAATACCAACACAAAAAAATGGAGAAGGACAATCAAGATAATTCAAAGAGGTGGACTGATATTCAGTGAGATTGTTCATATTACTGCATTGTTTACTGTTTAATTTATTTGATTCGTACTTTATTGTTTGATTTAGCTTTATGCATGTTTAGATTAGATTTAACCATCTTTTATTGCAATGCTATTTTATCTACATTAAATTTTGTGAAACGATGTGAAGACACTTCAATCTTCGCGAATCCATTCAATTTTCTTTTATTTTATTTTTTTGGAGATATCGTATGAAATCTACATCTGACTGATGAAATGACACATCTGACTTTGTGAACTGTAATTAATAAATTCTAAAATGCATTTGATGAAACAAGACACATCTGAGACCTCCTACAATGCGTTTGACTAATAACAGCACGATGCATTAGTGGGTAAAAATGACACATCTGGTTGGTAACACTTTCAAATTTCAATTTTCTAATTTTTCATTTTGTTTTTTGCTAATCTTTTGTTTGCAGCTGTGATTTAGGAGGATAACATTGTTTTTGGAGGATGAAGCGTAGAAGATATTGAAAACCAAACCAATTTTCTTGTAGGACGAATAGCGAAGACCAATAAAACTACTTTCAAGTTGCATGGAGGACCTGTTGTCAAACACTTTAATTGTTAAAATAAAATTTTTTGTTTGGTAGTTAGAAAATTGTCATTTGGCTTAAAATTAACCAGTGTTCTTCATGTCTATTTATGTTTAGTATAGAAACTTGATTTGTTATACCATAGTATCCTCTCCCCTTGCATATTCATGTGATCCTGGGTGTAAGAGAACCCATTATTGACTCTAGATATTTGGGTCTGCATTGGTGGTTAAGAGTAACCAACATGACTCAAAACTAGTGACGGGATTTTTCACCAAGCCACTCCCAACTAGTATATAAATTTTAATACTCGAGGAAAAATTAGTATTATGCGGGTCCTAGTGGACAAGATATTGATTCCCCAGTACCCTTGAGGTGCATTGAAATCTGCAGAGCCTAACCTCTATAGACTGGGATGATATTGCCTCTCGCATGGATCTTTTGAATGGGTGCCCGAACTAAAAATCCAACTTGTAATTTTTCCAAAATCCCATCTATTTACTAGTGCAGTAGGTCGAACTTGTGAAGCCACCTCTCAAATTCTTATGGTTCATGTGTAGAGATGAAATGTTTGCCATGGGAGTTTCATGGGTACAGTAGCTTGGCTGCCCTGTATAACTGAGTTTCATGGAGGGGAGCCAGTGGGGTCAAGCTACTAGTCACCCGTCTTTAATTATTGTAGCTAGAGAAACCCAATTGAGAACTCAGTAAATACTATCCAACACAACCTAGGTTGTTCTTGTCTTCTGATTTTAATAGATTCATACATGTCAAACTGAATACACTTTGTATTCTATGGTTTTTTTGTCTTTATTCATCAAAACTTGATCATAAAATTGAGTTAGTCGTAACTTTTTCATCAAAAAACCGCAATTGTAAACTGAGTCGCAATTGTCAAATTTCTAGCCACATGTGTATTTATGAGTTGCAACTGTCAAACAAAAAAATGCATGTGTCTGTCAACATATTTGGTTTTCACAGAGTTTAGGAATAGAATCACATATGCTTACTGAGCTGCATTTGATTTATGAGTTGCATTTGACATAGTTTAAACCACATCTATCAACAAAAGTCACATTTGTCTATCAACATTCGAGACTAAGTTTTGTCAGTAAATTGCATCCGAAAACTGAAATGCATCTGTGAACTTTATCAATGCATCTAAAACCTGAGTTGCAATTGACTGTCAACAGAAAATCTCAAAAAATTGCAAACTCAGTCCAAAAACAAAATTGTCTTTTTCACTTTTGTTTCTTACAATCAACCTTGGACAAAAACTGGAAAATTACTCAAAAACCTTGCATTGTTTAGGTGTCATTTACATCTTAGCGGTAGTCATCCTAGTTGAAAAATTTAGACACCCCATAGGAAGTTGCATATCATAGAATATAATAACTTTGTGCATCGTTGGATACGTTCATGCTCCAATTTTTTGTTATCATTGAACCTAGTCACTATTGTCCTATTAGTGAATCCTTCTAGCTCAATAGTCTAGTTTGGGAAATTCACCTTGTCAGTTGTCTTTGTCCTACAATTAGGTTCCTTTGGTAATGTTAAGTCATTGCTTTGGATTATTCCATAGGTGGTAGGTTATACACATTGAGAATCATTTATTGTCATATTCTACTCAAAATTTTGCATACTTTCCATCCTAGCGTATGTCATCCTAGTATAAGTCATTTTAGAAATCCTTAATTTTTAGTGACATCCTTTATATTCAAAAAATTCCAAGAACATAAAATAGAACATATCATTTTAGATGTAGTTGCATTACCTCATTCTGAGAAAAAATTTCATAGTTGAAACAAAGGCTAAGAAGAAACAAAGAGAAATTTCAGACCCCAATGAATTTATCAATCCTTTCTGAGGAAAACCATCAACAAAAGAGAGACCACACAAAACTTTACTTGAAAAACACATCACTAGAGATGCACATGGAAACATTTTTTCTGAAGACATAGACGCTATTGTAAAAGATCCTGAGTTTGCATCCTTTATGGATGCAAATGATCCCCAATGATATCTAGCAAAGTTGCTAGTAGAAGGTGCCACACTACCACCAGGATTTGATGTTCGCACTTTGAAAACAACATCTACTCAACCAATGCACGCCATGATGTCAAGTGTCTATGTTCCTTAAATTACTGCAGCAATGCCAACTAGCATACCTACTCAAACATCGTCAATTATAAACACAACCCCATTCAACATAACACAAGGTTTAAAGTTCACTGCAGGAGCATCTTCATCAAACCCTTTTGGCACCAACATTACTGGTGAAAGATCCAAAGTTGGCACAAACACAACTATAACTCATACAAACACCAGTACCACCATTCCACAAATAGGGGTGACAAAGAACATTCTGACAAGAAATATTCCTATACCGAATCAGAACATTCAGATAGGGTATATACCCTTACCAAATCACAATCCGTCACAAAATATTGCATTTCAGAACACCTACATCGATCCTAATAATGAAAAAAACATGTCGTTGACACAGGTAGATTTTCTACAAAATCAAATGCAAATCCTTCAACAAAAAATGGACAGTATGTCTATGTCAGGAAAATGATCTATCTCAGTGCAAGATTTATGTCCATGTCCTTTTGACAAAGCGCTATACATGACACCCTTCACACATGGATACATTATACCAAATTTTCCTAAGTATAATGAGAAGAGGAATCCTTTAAAACACATGAGAGAATTTTCTTCAACATGCATGCACACATCTTACAACCCGATGTATTTGATGAAATTGTTTCAGCAAATGCTTTTCACGATAGCACTAGAATGGTTCTCTAAACTACCATATGGCATAATATCATGGGGTGAATTAGCTGAGAAGTTTGTCAAATTTTTTTCCTTCAACATAAATAATGAAATAACGATATATAGCTTTTGTCATACCACACAAGAAGAAGGAAAAACTTTTACCACTTTCTTCAAGAGATGGAGAACTTTAGCTAGTCAATGTCCAATAAAGATACTAGAAAAGTAAAAAGTCATGATATTCCTTGAAAATATGCATCCAAAACTAAGAAGTGACTTAAGGGTATGTTGTTTCACCTCATTCCTAGACTTGGTACAAAAGGGAATTATACATGAAAAAGGCCTTATTAACAAAGGTGACATTAAGGTACCAGGCAGGAACCTAGTCGTTCAACATCAAAATGCTCCCAATGATAGAAACAAGTGTTGGTCTAGAAATAAAAATGTAAAAAATGATGGTATCGTTGATGCTAAGACCCCACATGCGGGACCGGTCATCACACTTAGAGGTTACAACTCCAATCAAGACATGATGAGTAATCCAGATCAAATGACAAATTTTGTCCAAAATTCACAAAAACAACGACCACATAGGAGATTTTCTAAACGTGAATTTACCCCATTGGGGGAACCAATTGAGACATTTTTTAGAGAATTGATCAAACATAATCTCCTAAAACATCTAGAGCCAAAACAATATGATCCTGGATAGTTTAAACCTTCATGGTGGGATGATAATGCCTATTGTGAATACCATCAAACAAAGGGACATAACCTTCAGCAATACCGACAATTGAAAAATATCATACAAGACTTTTTTGAAGATGAAACCATAGAAGTCAATGGGAAGAAACATACCAAGAACAATGATCACAAGGTCTTCAAAGATCCATTACATGACCATGGGAAGGGAAAGGCCTCTAGTTCGGGAACTAAGAATAATACCTTGGCCAATTATACCAATGCTAAGTATGATTATAAACCAAGTACCACCATTCATCATATCTGAGCTGCTGATGAAAATGTCGACACCATTACCATA
This sequence comes from Sequoiadendron giganteum, assembly GCA_007115665.2. Lineage (NCBI taxonomy): Eukaryota > Viridiplantae > Streptophyta > Pinopsida > Cupressales > Cupressaceae > Sequoiadendron > Sequoiadendron giganteum. Next base: position 280,680,218 of record CM021102.1, on the reverse strand, counting down.
AAAAACCATCCTGAATGTGTTGTAAATACACACAAAACTAAGATAACCCTTCCACATCCTTCTTAAGAGCCACCCACATAGTCTTCCAAGTTTAAGTATAATTTTCTTGATCAAATGGGCAAGACCCTGACACAGATATCCATCTTGGAACTGTTGACTATATCACCAAATCATCGAGCCATTATCAACAAATCCTTACAGAGTAATACTATCCCTACCAACTTAGATGTCAATCATTTTGAAGAAATTGTAGGATACTTAACCAATGCCCATCAAGCCACATTTTCTCAACATGATTATTCAATCAAAAAGACCCATCATAATGATCTGTTACACCTAGAAGTTATTTTCCATCAAACCAAAGTCAGTCGAGTGTTGGTAGATATAGGATCAAGGTTGAACCTTTGTACCTTAACATTGGTTAAGGAATTAGGATTCTTAGAAGCATGCGTGGAAACCACTAAGAGTATAGTCATTAAGGCATATGACGATGAGGAAAGATCATCCAAAGGAGTTGTTACACTACCCATCAGGATTGGCCCTGCAGTTATGGACACTAGCTTCCAGGTCCTGGATATCACCCTTCCATATAACCTTTTGTTAGGTAGACCTTGGATACATGCAATGAAAGTTGCACCTTCCACATATCACCAGTGTCTTAAATTCCCATATAATGGCACCGAGATCACAATTGATGGTGATCCAGATCCTTTTCAATATTGCACAAGCCTACATGAAATACCACAATGATTGGTGCCAGTTAAAAAAGAAGCCTCATCATCTACCTTATCCATGTACATTGATCCATCAACTCTTACCAAGTCCATTACATTGCAACTTCCATTATCCACTCCTAAGGTTGAAATCCAAGACAAGGGCTATGGAGAATATCACATGAAGGCATCCTATTGTGTCAGTTAGCTAGTTCCACCTAAGACATATGGTTTATCCATAATAGATAGGAGACAATCAGTAGTCACATTTCATGTTCCTCCTACAGTGACATTGACAAAATGGGGAGAGTTAAGTGAAGAAGTTGTGGACCAAGATTATATTATGTCTTGGTTGTACTAGCAAGACAATGAATACCCTTCACCATCTATTCAAATAGCTAAGGATCAATATGGAAAAAGATTCATGATAATGCAAAATAAAGGCTATGATGGAAACAGTGGGTTAGGACTACATCAGAATGGAAGGATTGAACCAATTATTGTGTCACAAAGACCAAAAGGACTAGGCCTAGGGTTTCAACCGATTAGAATTGGTTTTCCTAATACTCCATTATCGTTACAACAGGAAGTGAGTGCTTGGGAAGACATCGAGATATCTCATGAACCACTTGACCCAGTTTATGATGACTCCCCTGACTCAAGCGACTATGAATGGGATTCCCTATACTCTACCAGCATGATGGACCTAGATAAGCTATTTGGTGAACTTGATAAAATGCTACAACCCACACCAACTCCATCTAGTACCCATCCTAAAAAGTTCTTGTCAAAGGAAGAATGGATTAAACTTTATTATTGGGAAACCCTTGATCATGAATCTTGGGCACCTAACAAACCATCTTCTAAATACCTAACCCTTGCAGTTGTACCACAACCAAGCTTACCTGTCCTTAGGAAAAAGAACAAAAAGGAGTTAGTCCAAACCTTTTGTGACCATGTTAACCACTCTATATTCATCTTGTCAACTTCCACATTTGATAACTCTGGTGATGGCATACCCCTCGTCTATCCCCAACTTATTGACTAGTGTCAACAAGGTACACCCATCTTAGACATATTTGAGAATGATGAAACGATAGCCAAGTTCACGAGACTTCAAGAAGGCATACCTAGAGGGGATCATAAAGATAGCTTTACCATAGACTTGGATGGTAAAGCATATTTTGGGGAGTCTTTTCACACCTCTAGTTGCAAAAGTGAAAGTAAAAAGAAAAACAATGAAAATGAGGAAAATGACAAGTCCCTAGGTGAAAACCGAAAGATGCCTTTGGACGAAGAAATAGTAAAAATAAAGGAGGTATTCGAGGGGGAAATCCTCTCTAAGGAACCCAAGGATGGAGGTTTGAATATTCTCCCAGTCGCTTAGGAAATATCACCAATTTTAGTAGAAGAGTTTGTTGAGGTCAACATAAACACAAAATAAAACCCTTGGGTCATATATTTTGCAACATCTTTGACAGAGACAGAACAACCTAAGTTTTGAGACTTCTTCACAAAGAGATAGATAAAATTTGCATGGTCATATGATGACATGCCTAGGCTGGATCGAGACCTTATATTGCACCATCTACCATTACATCCAAGTATTAAGCCCGTCAAACAGAAGCTAACAAAGATGCATCCACAAATCACTCAACTAGTCAAAACAGAACTTAAGAAACTATTGGACGTCGGATTCATAAGATCCATAGACTATGTAGAATGGATTTCAAATCTTGTTCCAGTGACCAAATCAACTGGGGGCATTTTTATTTGCACAAAATTTAGAGATATCAACAAGGCGTGTCCTAAGGATGACTTCCCTTTGCTGAACATTGACAAGCCAAATTTCACATGTCCATGTGGAAAATACTATTGGAATGTTATGAATTTTGGGCTCAAAAATGTACGAGCTACGTATCAACATGCAATTACAACTGATATTGTACATACTCTCATGGAAGATTATGTCGATGATCTCATAGCTAAATCATTAACAAGGTCAACTAATTTGAAAGTTCTAGACAAGATATTCCAAAGACTAGAAAATTACAAAGTCAAACTAAATCCAAAGAAATGTGTCTTTGGAGTGAAATTAGGGAAACTTCTAAGATATATCATTTCTAGAAGAGGCATTGAAGTAGACCTAGTGAAGGTAAAAGATATCATAGAAATACCTCCCCCAACCAACATTGGTCAGCTAAGAACACTACAAGGGAGATTACAGTCTATCAGGCGCTTCATAGTACAACTAGCAGACAAAATACATCCATTCCAACATTTTCTCAAGAAAGGAGTATTGTTTGTATGGACACCCAAATGTCAAGAAGCTTTCCAATAGATCAAGGATTATCTACTTGCTCCACTTGTGTTGATGCCACCTACAGATGATAGACCTTTGATACTTTACATTTCAGCAACTTAGTTAGCATTAGGAGCCCTTCTCACACAAAATGATGTTCAAGGTCATGAAAGGGCACTGCACTACATAAGTCATACCTTGGTGGGATATGAACTAAACTATAGTAACATAGAACGTGCATGTCTTAGGGTAGTCTTTTCTACTCCAAAACTTTGGAATTATATGCTAAACCGCCAAACCATGTTGGTCACAGAGATAGATCCTCTGAAATATCTCCTAAGTAAAGCAACATTAACAGGTTGATTGGCTAAATGGGTGATGATACTTAGTGAATACGACATCCAATATGTGGAGAGGAAAGCTATAAAATGGAAAGTAATCGCATTTCAGTAGGTGGATGCACCCATGAAGGGAGACCATCCTTTAGTGGAAGATTTTCCTAATGAGGTTTTCTTCAAAGTTGACACTAGAACCAAATGGAAATTATACTTTGATAGGTCACATACTAATTGTGGTTCAGGAGCATGCATACTATTTGTTACACCTCAAGGCGATACCATTCCTAAATAATTCAGAACTATATTCCCTCACACCAACAACATGGTGGAATATGAAGCCTTAGTGATAGGACTAAGAATGGCAGCCCAATGGAAGATCAAGATTCTACATGTTTATGGGGATTCTCAGCTAGTAATTCGGCAAGTCAACGATGATTATGAAACAAAAGATGAGAAACTTGCCCCTTATAAGCACATTGCCAATAGTTTCAAGTAGTACTTTGATGACATCACCTTTCAAGAAATACCACACATTCAGAACAGGGCAGCCGATGCTATGGAAACTGTGGGTTACATATTGGATATTCTTAGCAACGTGCCTAAATTCAATTTTTTGTTCGAACAACTTTTGGTCCCTGCCTACGATGTTCCTGATTTTGTGATGGTGTATATGATTATTGGTCCTACTTCCCCTTGGTACAAGGATGTATATGACTATCTAAATTCCCAAATCCTACCTGTAGACCTATCAAACAAACAACGTAGAACCTTTATCTATCAGTCTGCCAAATACACTATCATCGGAGATACCCTATATAAACGTACCTTAGATAACACCTTGATGAGATGTCTTGATGCTGAAGAAGAAAAAGAAACCTTATGAGTGGTACACGAGGGTATATTTGTATCCCATTCTAGCAGTCCTACCTTAGCCCATAAGATTATGAGATTAGGTTAGTATTGGCCTACTATGGAAAAGGACTCATATCTTTGTCAAGAAATATTGATACTGTCAGATACACAGAGATTTGATACGTGTACCAACACGGGAGCTCCATCTGATTACTTCACCACAACCCTTTTCCCAATGAGGACTTGATCTCATAGGTAAGATACACCCTCCATCATCCAATGGCCATAAGTTCATTATAACTACCACTGAATACTTCACCAAATGGATTGAGGCTATTCCCATGACTTACATCACCAACACACAAATACCTAGGTTTATCCTAAACTACATAATTTGTCGATATGGTGTACCACAATCCATCATCATAGATAATGGTCATCCATTCAAAAACCAAGAAGTCTACCATCTATGTGAAGAATTCCATATTGAACATCATTTTTCCACTCCATATTACCCACAAGGTAATGACCAAGTCGAGGCCTCTAATAAAACCATTATCAGAATCCTCAAAAAGAATGTCAATGACACTGGATGTGACTGGCACCTATAGCTTAATCCTGACTTATGGGCTTACCATACAAGCATATGTACTCCCACTGGCACCACTCCATACTCCTTAGTATTCAGTTCTGAAGCTATCTTACCTATTGAGGTTGAAATTCCTTCTCTAAGGGTATCCTTGAAAGGTCATATTGATGATAAAGAGTGCTGTCTATCGAGATTGCATGAGTTAGAATTCCTAGACGAATGAAGACAGAAGGAACTAGATCATTTGTAAGCATATCAGAACCATCTTCGTCGCAGCTATAATAGGAAGGTTCTAAATCGACACTTCAACATTGGAGGTCTGGTCTTAATGGAGAACCCCAAGAATTAAGCTAAATGAGAAAAACCAGGTAAGTTTGAATCTAACTGGTTAGGGTCCTATATTGTTACAGAAGCTTTTGGATTAGGAGCATATCAACTCCACCATCATTCCAATCAGAATTTTCACCATCACTCATAATAAATGGTTGTCTTATCCATTACTAGGAATGATTGATGTCAATTCCACTCCATCTCCCCACTCCGTCCTATAAGTCTTATTCCCGGCTGGGGGAAAATCCTTGATCTATGTCATTTGGGCCCTTATACATGGAATTCCACTGTCAGAAAATGTCCTCAAAAAAGCTCAAAAACATCATAAAATGTCCTGAAAAAATCCAAAAAAATCCAAAAACTCCAAAAAGACAAAAAAATCAAAAACATGTCAAAAATCCCAAAAACAAAGTCAGAGTTAGTTGTGTCAAGTCAGTCGTAGACATTGTCAAACTACGTTTCCTCTACGACTGAACGTAGGCAAGGCCATTAGTCAATGTTCCCTAGAGGCATTAGGTCTCTTTGTCTAGGTTTTTCGTGTATCACATACATAAACTCATGACTCTTTGTACGTGTTGAAATCATTGATCATGTCGAACTATGAGGTCTCTACGTATACAAAATAGGCAAGGCCATAATTTGATGAGCCCCTAAGGCCACACTAGGTCTATCCATTATGGTTTATCACACTCATTGTCACACACATCACATAATCATCCAACATTCATGTCAGTCAAAGTCAAATCAAACTATGAGGTCTTTGTGTGTACAATGTAGGCAAGGCTATCTATCAATGAGCCATCGAGGCCATACTAGGTCAGTCCTTTAGGGTTCATCATCTCATGTCCACATAAGTCAACACACACACACACACTTATAACAGTCAAGGCATCAAAACAAGTCATGCATCAATAAGGAAAACATGTCAAACTGTCATCAAGTTTCCATAGTCCATCAATTATCTGAATGTGTTTTCTAGATTAGATTGTATTTTTAATTTTTATCATCAACATTTTGAATCACAATACGTGATCCATTATCAGGATGAAAGAGAGTTGAAGGAGAAAATGAATTGTTGCAAACCAAGCTTGGTTAAAAAGAGAGCACTAGGGGGAGGCACACAGTTCGAGGATAAGGATGATTAGGGGAGAGAAAATTAGAAAAAAGAGAAATGTAAAAAAGAAAAATGAAAAAGAAAAAGAGGAAACAAAATCAAGGAGTCCTGAAAAATAAATTCATGAAAAATTAAGGCCACTCACATCGAGCACTCTAAATGATTCAAAAAATAGAAACATTAACCATTTATAAAAAATTCACAAATTATAAAATATTAATATGTATATATATATAATAATACTACTAAGATTAAGAATAAGTTCATAAATTCATAACCCAAAATTATTAATAATGTTAATGTTGTAACATAATATTAATGTTAATAATAGGATTATAATATTATGTGATCCTAGTTTCTAGTTAATTATATAGTGTTAAAATAATATACTAATAATTTTGTTATTATAATGTTAATGTTAAGAAAAATAATGCTAATAAGTTTATTCCTTTAATGTTAAAGTTTAGAATTAATTTTTTTTTATATAATTAACTAGAAACTAGGATCGCATTATATTATAATCCTATTATTAACATTAATATTATGTTACAAAATTAACATTATTAATAATTTTGGGTTATGAATTTATGAACTTATTCTTAATCTTATTAGTATTATTATATACATATTAATATTAATATTTTATAATTTATGAATGTTTTATAAATGGTTAATGTTTCTATTTTTTGAATCGTTTAGAGTCCTTGATGTGAGTGGTCCTAATTTTTTAGGACTCCTTGATTTTGTTTCCTCTTTTTCTTTTTCGTTTTTCTTTTTTACATTTCTCATGTTTCTAATTTTCTCTCCCCTAGTCATCCTTATCCTTGAACCGTGTGCCTCCCCCTAGTGTTCTCTTTTTAAACAAGCCTGGTCTACAACAATTCATTTTTTCCTTCAGCTCTCTTTCATCCTGATGATGGATCATGTAGTGTGATTCAAAACGTTGATGATAAAAATTGACAACACAATCTAATCCAAAAAACAAATTCAGATAATCAAACATATTGTCAGAACAATCAACTTATGTCTTAAGCAAGATATGTCTTTCTTGTCAATAGGCATCGTCAATCATCATAGCCTCATGTATCTTGTCGCATCAATGACATCAGGCTCAATATCTTATATAACACATGTCATTTTGAAACTAGGCTTTGGCATGCCTTACATAGATGATTACAAAGTGAAAACCAGACTCAACATCTTATACGGTATGTGTCATCCCTCACATCGAGCTATGTCAAAAAATCAAACAATTACACAAGATTAAGTTTTGGCAAATACTTTTTTTGGATTTTTGGCTTTATATCTTATTTTGTCTTATATTTTTATCGATTTGTATCTGAGTCTGGTTACTAGCTTTCTCAAGGATATCCCTCGAAGGATTTAGAGAAGCAAGGATGTCTCAGGACTCCTTTTTCTTTGACTGTTGTTTGTCAACTATCTTTTTAAACTTTGGATTTTTATTCATGTTACTAGTTTCCTCGAGGATGTCGCATGAAGGATTTAGTGGAGAAATAACGTCTCATGACCTATTTTTATGTGTTTGTTTTCCATGGTTTGTCTAGACAAAAAGACTGGGGAAAACTTGCCCTTAGTATGAGTTAAGACACTCTTTGTCTGCAACTGTCTATTATTCGCAAGTGGATGACTTTGTACACTATGGTCTATCTCATATCATGGTGTGTACTATCCATTTGTGTCGGTCCTGCTCAATGATGATAAAATGCAAAGCTTAGTATAAATATGGCAAAATATCAAAGATTATATGTCCTTCAAACAACCTTTGTTGTTTCGTACTAACATTTTGAATTATCCATGCTAACATTTCTTCTATCCAACATAATGATAGAGTCTTGTGACATACAAAAAATTTAGATAATCTTCATATGCATACATTCCATAAATATCATGTAAACAATATCATATGTCTATATATCGTACATCATATAGTAACGCTGCATTTTAAACAGGTGTGAAAATTAGGCATCTCCATCTCATATCTAAGAAAATCATGGCATAATAGGCATTTAATCATTATATGGTACATCATAAAAACATTGCATGTACATAACCATTGTCAACATATACGCATGACATGTGGATAGCATTTTGTATAAAAACATTACATTACATCCCATATCATAAAATATATACAACCATCATGATATAGAATCATCGTACCATCATAGGCTACATAAACACATCATAATGTAGAAATGATTATCCATAACATGTATATATTAGATAAACAATAACATCTCATATAGAAAACATAATCATATGAAAAAAAAATGCATCATCATAAATAGAACTACATATCATAGGAAATTCCGCCAAAAATCATATATATATATCGCTCAAAATGATATGTGTCACAGTACAAAGTCACAATGTCTCAATAAATAAAAAGAGCTCGCAGGCTCTATGATCAAAGTACAATGTCTACAAATATGAAAGTGTCAATGTGTCCCATTGCCACTACTCCCATGTGGTGAATGTGGAGGAAACTATCATGGAGGTACTCTCTGTGCAATGGGAGGCCTCTCATATGGACCTACCACACCATCTATGCTTTGTGTCCTAGTTTGACTCTTGCCCTGGGATCTCAGGCTATGTACCTAAGAAAATCTAGGAGCTCATCTATCAGAAAGAACCACTAACTCATAAAGATCCCTATAATAGGAAGCCCTCTCTTCTACCCTGACTAGCTCATGAGTGAAACCATCAGACGATGTACCATTGTAGAGATGTCTGATCTCAGTAAATTGTTGCTTTGTCTCCTATCTTCAGGCTACTACCTAATCTCTCTCCATGAGAGCACGGTCTCTCTCCATCCGCAATGGCATCTCACTTTGCAATAACCACTCTCAACCTCTGCTCTAATAACTCCCTAGCACTGTCTCTAGGAGCCTCCTCATCCTACCACCCCTCCACTATCCTATCTTGGAGCTCTCTCTCCTACTCCTCCATGGGGATCTCCTCAACGTCATCCTCTCCATAACCTACTAGTATGCCAAGGGGACCAATATCCATGTACTCTCTCAACCTCAACCTCTGCATGGTCCTCTGCTACTACCTCCTCGGAAGCATGCTCTCCTTTGATATCTGCCTCTCCTCCAACCTCGAGGTCCAACATCAGTATGTCCTCTACCTCTGCCTCACCCTTGTAGATATGTGAAAAATATCCAACCTGACCACCTCTTTGTCCCCACCAACCTCATCTCCCACCTCTACCACCACCACCTCTCTCATTGCCACCACCATCTCTACCACAAACTCTACCACCACCTCTGCCTTTTCCTCACCCTCTCGGCCCTGTCTCTCATCTCTCCACTGGTGCCGGTTGGTTCAGATCTATGTATGGCATAGGATGATGTGTAGCTCACCAAGTATCATAGGAAGCACTAGTCCTAGGATCTACCACTCCACCCATCCATCCCCACTATAATGGTTGTAAAGCCTAAATATCTGCCTCTGCGCTAGCAGCTTGTATCATAGGCTCCCATGAGGGAACCTCTCTAGATGATCAAGCAAACTCTGCTCATCCTCTAGGCTCATCCTTTACCTCACCAAATTGTCTCAATACACAGTCTAGCAAAGGCCTCTCAATAATATGCACACTAGAGAGTGTCTTCCTGATTTGGTATTGTGTTTGTCGACAAAAAGATAAGTATTTCTCCTCATCCGACCAGTGCTCACAATCTATATACAGTCTCCATATGAACTAAACCAATGTGTCCAAAGCATGTCTCCAGTATCCAGTATCTCCCACATGGCTTTGTGTGATGTTTCCCGCATATCAGAAAACATGAGGATATCTCACCTCTTGATCAGCAATAACAGGAGGACAAAACACAACAATGCGTTCTCATGCCCAAACCATGAGAAGAGTAGTACTACAGCTCATAGATTGTGCATCTCTATATGCTATATCATGTAGATGGAAGTAAACCATGGATAATAGACAGGGACCCCAAGCATATACAACCTCCCTCTCAAGCATCCCAACTAATATCTCCCCCCATCCAACATGAAATCCATGACCTCGACGGTCAGGAAGAACTATCCCAACAATCAATGAACATAATATATAGTCAATCTACTCAAAAATGTCTGCTAATACCTGCCATCTAATCTCATAATGCTCTATGCCTAACCTCCTAATATCATCATATACGTAAAATCTACTAATCTCACTAAAACCCCTCTAGGTATCATACATCACTTCTCACCTCTAATAGGCAATCTAAGGATCCTATACACATCCTCCAACATGACAGTTGCCTCTCTAGTAGGCAAATCAAATGAAGAAGTCTTTGAATGCCACCTCTTGCATAGGGCAATAAGCATACCTCTGTTTTCCCGAATAGTGGGCATGGTGCAGACATGATGTAGTCCAAGTCTCCAAAATAATTGTATCTTTGCACTCTGTAAACGATCTCTGAGCTCAAAGGTATACAACCACGACTCTCGAGTATAGATAGGATCTAGTATAACCTGTAAAGAGAATTCAAACAATGTGTCAAATGTCAGATCATGTCATTTTCTATCATAAATTTTTTTTTTTCGAAAATTTGACAACCAAATGCGTCACTTCAAAATCAAATGCAGTGAACATATCAAATGTGTCATTGTAAAACACAAATGTGGTGCACGAACATACATGCGTTGATCAAACAAGCATATGCATTTCACTTTGCACATGTATCTCAAAACCAAACAATTCAAACAAATAGGCATATGCGTGAAAATAATTCCAAATGCGGTGCATTTTAATTATTTATCTTATATGCAAATGCAATTCATTTTGGAAAAAGCATTTTACTTTCCTAAATGCGCATAGATTACTTTCAAATACGGTGCAAGCAATCACATGTGGTGCATTAAATTACAAATGCGTATAGTCCTTAAACTGACCCAACCATGCCTAGGTGTGATTTCACACATGCGTCGTATCATGAGAAAATGCGTCGCACATGAGCGCATATGCGGTGTAGAAAAAGTGATGCATTTGAAATTTAAACTTCGACCACCTAAAACAACGTGCAAAATAAAAATTCTAGAGATTATTTTTCAAGGTACTTACCAGGGATCCCCTGTCAGCTAGCCATCAGAAGGTCTGGATCCTATAACCACAATGATGAGTGTATGAAATGAGAGACATTTCGCCGAGATCTAAGAGAAAAAATCTTCTATTCTTCAAGTCTTAGGGGTGCAAATGATTTGCATTTCACCCTAATTCCTATTTATACCTATGGTTAAAAGTGGAATTTCTTCCGACCTTGTCTATTGGTTCCACAAAATTCCATTTTTGATCGACCCGTACACTTCCACAACACTTCCAAATTCAATTACGTCAACTCCATAGCATTTCTGGCCATCAAATTGACTTATCATGACCATTTCTTAATTTTTTTTTTAAGTTTTCAAAAATCTGTCAATTTTCCCGAGGGGGCATACCATAACCTATTTCATACCGGGGCACGAATGGGGCATATTTTTAATGATTTTATTTGACACAAAATCTAAAATGGCATTGTATCAAAGAGGGACAAACTGTACACGCTGAAAATTGGTCTAGGCCTGCGAGTACCACTTTCGATATAATTTTCTAATGTCCATGGTCATGACTAAATAATTTTAATTATCTAGTTATTTCCTCTACACATCATTCTTCTATTAATTAAATAACTTTTTAATTATTTGATTAATTCATTATGACTCTTTATTCAACTCTGATTAATTAAATAAATCATATTTATTTAATTACGTCACTAATTAATTAATTCTCTTTCTGAATTAAATAATTTATTATTAATTTACCTTTTATCATATTTCGACTATAATTAAATATTCTTTTCGAATTATTTATTTGTTTAATTAACCTTTTCAGTCAATTACATAAATTATTATTTATTTAATTAAATCATTTTGATTTCGAATGTTTAATTAAATTAACATTTATTTCATATATAATTGTTTATGTCACATTCTTCTATTGCCCAGTTATCTAATTATTCACTCATCATCTAACTCGAGATCTATTTGAATCAGTCAGTTATCTCTACATTCAATATTTGTTCGTCTTTGCGAAGAGACTTTCTATCACAACCAGTCAATTAACTAGTTCTAATTCATATGCATCCACATTTTATTAATTAAATATCTTTAATTAATTAATTAATTCATGTGTGCCTTCGAACATATCATTCTCCAAATTCTAACTCTATCCTTTTCATTCAAATTCAAATTCTTCTTATTTTCAAATACTTTCAACTGAATATTAAATCATTTATTTAATCTTGAATTCTTATTCAATCTGTTTTTGAACAGTCTTAACACCAGATTAAATTATTATTCTAATTTAATCTTTACCCTGCAGAATTTCCCAACTCACGTTCCAACTGATATAAAACTCACATTGCATGGAATTCAACTATCTCGATCTTTGATCTCTCTTTCAAATCACAGTCGATCATTTGAAAACCAACTTTCTATAAATTGTCTAACTTTTTCCATTATTCCTCCTCCTGAAATCATATACTTTTTGCAAGAACATAATCTTCAATATGTTGCTTAAAGATACGTCAAGGCTATGCTTGCATACATACTAAAAATCTAAGGGCAAGAATACCAACATGACAAAATGGAGAAGGACAATCAAGATAATTCAAAGAGGTGGATTGATATTCGGTGAGATTGTTCATATTCCTGCTTTGTTTACTGTTTAATTCATTTGATTTGTACTTTGTTGTTTGATTTAGATTTATGCATGTTTCAATTAAATTTAACCATCTTTGATTGCAACACTATTTTATCCACGTTACACATAGTATTTTATTAAATAATTTTTCTTTAATCAAGTTTCGAAGTCAAACTAATTACAATTGAGACATAGGCGGACTATATACAACATAACTTTTTCTGTATGTATCAAAATTAATTTTTATTTTTTTAATAGATCAAGGACATCAATACCCAGCCTGAACATATTTTTCAAAATTTTATTTTGATAATCTACTATTTTTCCACATGTGCAAAACAGAGAGGTTGATTTTCGGTGAAAAACCTACATTCACAAGAAATAAAAAATAAATATAATAATAAAATTTAATTTAATTAAAATTATACTTTTTTGGAAGCTTATAATAAGGACTACATACTTACAAAATTTTTTTTAATGAACTCATTTAATCCCCCAAAAGGTAAATCAAAAGTGGTTTTTTATCAACATTTTGATAAGTGTAAAGGAGACTCCATTATAGGTATGGTTTAAAACTAGTGGGGTTCTATCCAAGGGGCCTTGGTCTAAGGTGGTTTGATCAAATCCTCTTCAATTTGAATCCTTTAAATGGAACTTTTGAAGGCTTAAATCATTATATTTTCTAAAAATATGTGATTTCAGCAAAAAATAGGATCTCCTAGAAAGTGTAAACCACTATTGTGGCAGCACCTAAGGGCCTCCATCCCATACATCTTGCACCTCCCATTCATATTCCTTCTTCCATTTCAAACCTCTCCCCATTCTAGGAAATGATGGATTTGGATAAAAATTTAAAATTCGTGTGGATTTTGTCATGAAAAAGAAACAAATCATTCATTGAATGTAAATAAAATGTGCTTGCATTATTGTCACCCACATCAAACCAAGAGGATGTTACCGAATTCAACTGAGGAAAATTAAAGGTGAGAGGAAATCAATCTACACATAAAATATAACACAAACATGGGCTGGAAATCAAACTGTCTATCTCAACATACAAGTGGACATAGACAATGACAACACAAAATGACAACCAAAACCTTTGATGACAACAGTGTATGTAAAAAAAAAGTGCATCCATTGTTGCTAGCAATGCCAAAATGATAACATGTTTCTTGCATCTATTGAAAAAAGATAAATCAGTAATATAGAGAATGAGGAAAGGCAGAAAGGTGTAAAATATCCTATCAACCATGATGTAAGCCAATGTAGGTTGGAAAACACAACGTGTAGATGAACCTCCACATGGACATCAAGATTGCAAGTAAATTTGCAACCCTACATGTAAATATAATAAAGATTTCAAAGTATATGGAGTGTACAAACCTCTTTTACTTGGGGAGGAATGTTTTGATATTCAGCCTTCCATTTGGCATGACTTAACATGAGGAGCAAAAGTACATCTAGCAATTCATAAAATAAACAAGTGAAGGTTAAGCCACATGATGAATGGTTTAACCTACAACTTTGTATGTGGCGTAAGAGTGTAATGTGCATAACAGTATGTAGTTACTTATACAATTGCAATAATAGATGTATTATCATTCCAAGATACATTGGTTGTGGTGTGTGTGTATGTGTTAAAGGAGAGGAAGGGTTCAAGGGAAACCAAAACCTTTGATGATAACCTTGTATGTAAAGAAAAAAGTGCATCCATTGTTGCCAACAATGCCAAAATGATAACATGTTTGTTGTATTTGTTGAAAAAACATGAATCGGTAATGGAGAGAATGAGAAAAGGTAGAAAGATGTAAAATGTCCTATCAACCATGATGTAATCCAATGCAGGTTGGAAAACATAGTGTGTAGATGAACCTCCATGCTGACATAAATACTGCAAGTAAATTCACAACCCCACATACAAAATATAACAAATATCTCAGAGTATATAGGGTGCACAAAGCTCTTTTACTTGAGGAGGCATGTTTTGATATTCAATGTTCCATTTGGCATAACTTAACATGAGGAGAAAAAAAACATCTAAAAATCCATGAAATAAACAAGTGAAGGTTGAACCACACAATGAATGGTTCAACATACAAGTTTGTATGTGGCGTAGGAGTGTAACATGCATAACTGTATGTACTTACTTGTACAATTGTAACAATAGATGTATTATCTTGGGAAGATAGTTTGGTTGTGATGTGTGTGTATGTGTTAAAGGAGAGGAAGGGTTAGAGGGCAACCAAAACCTTTGATGACAATCTTGTATGTAAAAAAAGAGGTGTATCCACTGCTATCAACAAGGCTAAAATGATAACATGTTTGTTGTGTCTGTTGAAAATATAGATGAATCAATAATGGAGAGAGTGAGGAAAGGAAAAAAGGTGTAAAATTTCATATGAACCATGATGTAAGCCAATGCATGTTGGAAAACACAGTGTGTAGATGAACCTCCATGCAGACATAAATACTGCAAGTAAATTCACAACCCCACATATAAATATAACAAATATTTTAGTATATGGGGTGTACAAGCCTCTTCTACCTGAGCATGTTGTAATATTTAGCCTTCCATTTGGTGTGACTTAACATGAGGAGAAAAAGCACATCTAGCAATTCATGAAATAAACAAGTGATGGTTGAACGACATGATGAGTGGTTCAACCTACGACTTCGTATGTGGCGTAAGAGTGTAACATGCATAACAATATGTAGTTACTTATACAATTGCAGCAACATATGTATTATCATGCCAAGATATGTTGGTTGTGGTGTGTATGTATGTGTTAAGGGAGAGGAAGGGTTAGAGGCCAACCAAAACCTTTGATGACAACCTTGTATGTAAAAAATAAGTGCATCCATTATTACCATCAATGCCAAAATAATAACATGTTTGTTTCATTTGTTGAAAAAAAAATGAATCAGTAATGGAGAGAATGAAAAAAGGAAGAAAGGTGTAAAATGTCCTATCAACCATGATGTAATTCAAAATAAAAGACACAGTGTGTAGATGAACCTCCAAGTGGACATAAAGACCACAAGTAAATTCATAACTCTGTATGTAAATATAATAAAAAATTTAGAGTATATGGGGTGTACAAACCTCTTTTACCTGAGGAGGCATGTTGTGATATTCAACCTTCCGTTTAGGGTGACTTAACATGTGTAACAAAGACACATCTAAAAATTCATGAAATAAACAAGTGAAGGTTGAACCACACGATGATTGGTTCAACCTACAACTTTCTATGTGGTGAATGAGTGTAATGCACATAATACTATGTAATTACTTGTACACTTGCAAAAATAGATGTATTAGGGAGGATATGTTGGTTATGGTGCATGTGTATGTGTTAATGGAGAGGAAAGGCTAGAGGGAAACAAAAACCTTTTATGAGAAGCTTTTATGTAAATAAATGTGTATCCATTGCTGCTAGAAACACAAAAAGAATAAAAAAAAATTGCAT
This sequence comes from Sequoiadendron giganteum, assembly GCA_007115665.2. Lineage (NCBI taxonomy): Eukaryota > Viridiplantae > Streptophyta > Pinopsida > Cupressales > Cupressaceae > Sequoiadendron > Sequoiadendron giganteum. Next base: position 280,663,807 of record CM021102.1, on the reverse strand, counting down.
CTATTGCAAAAATCATGAATTAGTAATGGAGTGAAACAAGAAAGGCATACATGTGTAAATTTTCCTATAAACCATGATGTCAACCAATGCATGTTGGAAAACGTAGTGTCTACTTGAACCTCCAAGTGGACATAAAGACTGTAGGTAAAATCACAACATCACATGAAAAAAGACTAAGACGTCATAGTATATTGGGTGTGCAAACCTATTTTACCTAAGTAGGCATGTTGTCATATTAAGTGTTCCATTTGGGGTGAATTAACATGACCAACAAAAGAATATATGAAAATTCATGAACTAAAAAAGTGCAGGTTGAACAACATGATGAGAAGTCCAACCTACAACTTTATATGTAGCCTTTAAGTGTAATGTGAACAATAATATGTAATTAATGCTATGGCCGCAAACAATGTGCAAAGAAAACATAAAGTTATTTGCATGTACTGATAAAAAATGACACAATGAACGTATGCTAAAACATGTTGTTTTTTATGCATTTATTTGTGAAACATATGAATAATTCGAAAATCAATTTTAATTGTAAACCACAATTACAATAACTTGTGAAGCTCACTTGCATTGAAAACCACCGTGAATGAGATAGATACTATGTTGAGTTAAGAGATTATTTATGATCTTGATTAATTGACAAAAAAGGATCTGTAGTATGTGCAAAGGCGAAGAAACAATGCAAATCTAGAGGAAACAGGGTCTATAATTTATTAAATTGAAAAGGAATCTACTCGAAAAACACTTGAAAACAAGAAGACCAAACTTAATCAGATAGATATTGTATTAAATTACGAGATTCCCTACCAATCTTGAGAAGTTGAGGAAGGAGCACGTTCAATATGTGTAATGGGAAAATCACAATGCAAAAGTGGATAAAGTCGGGAGATTTTGTATTGCATATGATTTTTTCTAAGCAGAGAAATGAAAGATGATGCTATAACTAGATTTGAACTAGTGAAGTCAAACATCTTTTAACATAAAACTAAACATGACCAGCAAAATAAAATCAAGCACAAAAACAAAAATTCCACCCTTCATCTTAGAACAAGCAAAAATATATAAAGTACAACCCACAGTATTTTCCAACATGCCTATAGTTTATTTATTTGATAAAGTTGAAACACAATTTTTAGTCTACCTGATACTTGCTATATATTTTTAAGATATTCCTTTCATTGCATTCATATTATGTAAACAAGAAAAGGTTTTCATTGCAATCATATTGTCTGTATAATTGGAGGTTGGAAAACATCGCACGTTAAGAAACCTATGACCAACATAGTGTTGAAAAACCCTCTATGTATAAGAATGCAATTGGTTGGTCACCACTTAGCTAAATATGGTTACTTTTATGTATCCCCCAGCTAGAACTCCTCCTCGAGTTCTCCACCCTTCATCTTTGTACAAGCTCAACAAACTAACTTGCTATCCACTATGTTTTACTACCTACCAATATTTTAATGATATGACGAAATCCAAACGTAATTCATACTATAAGTAATAGTTTTGGTAGATTTTAAAGGTTCCTTTTCTTATATTGGTAGTGTAAGGTTCTCATTACACTCATTTTTTATATTGATAATTCAATCTTGGAAAACATTGTGGGTTGAAGAAACTAAGTTCTTCTTAATACTTCAAGAGGCAAAAGGTACTAGAATGTATGAAATGAATAAGGATACATCCCTAAAAACTCTTGAAAAGAAGCAAACCAAATTGTATGAGATATATAATGTATTGAATTAAGAGATTCTTCCTACTCTTGAGAAGTTGGGGAAGGAGCATTTAAAGTATGTGCAATGGGTAAATGACAATGCAAAATTGGACGCAATAGGTACTAGAATGTATGAAATGACAAACAAATCTATTGTAGAAATACTTGAAAAAAGAAACAAACCAAATTGTATCAGATATATAATGTATTGACTAAATAGATTCTTCATTCTCTTGAGAAGTTGGGGAAGGAGCATTTAAAGTTGTGCAATGGGAAAATGACAATGCAAAAATGGACACAACAATGACCAGAATGTATGAAATGACAAAGGAATCTATTGTAGAAATACTTGAAAAGAATAAGACCATAGAGAATGAGATAGATACCATATTAATTAAAGAGACTCAGTGTTGTTGATAATTTGAAGAAGATGCATGTGGAGTATCCACAATGGGCATATGGCAATGCAGAACAAGAGCAACAAGTTGAAATTATGTAATAAAAAATAAATCTGCTCTAAAAAAACTTCAAAAGAAGAAGACCAAAGTCAATAAGATAGATAATGTATCAACTAGTGAGATTTTTCTTGCACTTGATAACTTGACAAAGGAGCATCTACAGTATCTGCAATGGGAAAATTCCAATGCAAAACTAGATAAAGTCAACAAATTTTGTATTCAATATGAATTTATGCAAGAAAAGAAAGTGAGAGATGATGCTATTAGTGGAGTTGAGCAAATGAAGTCAAAGATTCTTCAACTTAAGAATTCCATGGAGCAAATACAATTCAAAATAGATGATAATGAAAAGGAAAAGGCAGATCTTAGAGAAGAAAAAGAGAATCGGTTGACTGGAGACATGAAAGGCATATGTGAAAAGGTAGACAAGTTTTATAAATAACTTATCAAATAGAAAACATTTGCATTCTCTAATAAAAAATCCACTCTCAAAGTAAGAAAATAGTGGTTGCAAAGCTATAGAAAAGTATTGAAGACATTCAAAAATTTATCAAAAAAATGGATGCTACTATCTGAAGGGCTGATGAGGACGCAGCTGCTTCAAAGCTAAAAATAAAAGATATGAAATAGAAGGTATAAGCTCATGAAAAGGAATGCCATGGGGGTGATAACAGGTAACAACAATGGGGATAAGGAAAAATATTTGACTAGTCAACTTGCAAATGCAAAAGCAATAGTTGGAACTACTGAAATAGTAGTAAAACAACATAAAAACTACAATTAACCACTTGGAAAATAAATTATAAGATTAAAAAAAAGTGTTATCATCAAAATAGAAGGTTTTTAATTAATGGTGTTGACACACAAGTGCAATATAAAAGACAAGAAGTTGAAAAATAAACATAGCAATGAAATGTATGATTTTGAAGACATTCATACTATTTTATAACATTCCATGTTGCAAAATCATAGGTGTTAAGAAGAAAACAACCCATAGTGAGACAATCATTTACATTTGCACAAGGAGATTCAAATAACTTAATCCCAACATTGTGTTTTTCAAATTACAATTATTTTGTGCACTTTTATTTTTCAATCATTGAAAATTTAAACATAAGAATGGAATGTGTGATTTTGAAGACATTCATACTGTTTTGTAACATTCCATGTTGCAAAACCATAGGTTTTAAGAAGCAAGCAACCCACCATAGGACAAACCTTTACATTTAGACAAGAAGATTCAAATAACTGAAACCCAACATTGTGTTTTCCAAATTACAATTATTTTGTGCACTTTTTTTTTTCAATCATACAAAATTTAAACACAAAAATGGAATGTGTGATTTTAAAGAAATTCATACTATTTTGTAGCATTCCATGTTGCAACATTGTAGGTGTTAAGAAGCAAGAAACCCACCATGAGACAACCCTTTACATTTAAACAAGGAGATTGAAATAATTGAAACCTAACATTGTGTTTTCCAAATTACAATTATTTTGTGCACTTTTATTTTTCAATCATGTGAAATTTAAACACAAGAATGAAATGTGTGATTTTGAAGACATTCATACTATTTTGTAACATTTCATGTTGCAAAATCGTAGGTGTTGAGAAGCAAGCAACCCACCATGAGACAATGCTTTACATTTAAACAAAGAGATTCAAATAACTAAAACCCAACATTGTGTTTTCCAAATTACAATTTTTTTGTGCACTTTTTTTTCTTTCAATCATGCAAAATTTAAACACAAGAATAAAATGTGTGATTTTGAAGAAACTCATACTATTTTGTAACATTCCATGTTCCAACACCATAGGTGTAAAGATGCAAGAAGCCCACTGTGAGACAACCCTTTACATTTAAACAAGGAGATTCAAATAATTGAAACCCAACATTGTGTTTTCCAAATTACAATTATTTTGTGCACTTTTATTTTTCAATCATGCAAAATTTAAACACAAGAATGGAATGTGTGATTTTGAAGATATTCATATTGTTCTGCAACATGGAATGTGTGATTTTGAAGATATTCATATTGTTTTGTAACATTCCATGTTGCAAAACCATAAGTGTTAAGAAGCAAGCAACCCACCATGAGACAACCCTTTACATTTAAACAAGGAGATTCAAATAATTGAAACCAAACATTGTATTTCCCAAATTACAATTATTTTGTGCATTATTTTTTTCAATCATGCGAAATTTAAACACAAGAATGGAATGTGGGATTTTGAAGAAATCCATAGTGTTTTGTAACTTTCCATGTTGCAAAACCGTAGGTGTTAAGAAGCAAGAAACCCACCATGAGACAACCCTTTACATTTAAACAAGAAGATTCAAATAACTGAAACCCAACATTGTGTCTTCCAAATTACAATTTTTTTGTGCATTTTTTATTTTCAGTCATGCAAAATTTAAACACAAGAATGGAATGTGTGATTTTGAAGACATTCATACTGTTTTGTAACATTCCATGTTGCAAAACCATAGGTTTTAAGAAGCAAGCAACCCACCATAGGACAACCCTTTACATTTAGACAAGAAGATTCAAATAACTGAAACCCAACATTGTGTTTTCCAAATTACAATTATTTTGTGCACTTTTTTTTTTCAATCATACAAAATTTAAACACAAAAATGGAATGTGTGATTTTAAAGAAATTCATACTGTTTTGTAGCATTCCATGTTGCAACATTGTAGGTGTTAAGAAGCAAGAAACCCACCACGAGACAACCTTTTACATTTAAACAAGGAGATTGAAATAATTGAAACCTAACATTGTGTTTTCCAAATTACAATTATTTTGTGCACTTTTATTTTTCAATCATGTGAAATTTAAACACAAGAATGAAATGTGTGGTTTTGAAGACATTCATACTATTTTGTAACATTTCATGTTGCAAAATCGTAGGTGTTGAGAAGCAAGCAACCCACCATGAGACAATGCTTTACATTTAAACAAAGAGATTCAAATAACTAAAACCCAACATTGTGTTTTCCAAATTACAATTTTTTTGTGCACTTTTTTTTCTTTCAATCATGCAAAATTTAAACACAAGAATAAAATGTGTGATTTTGAAGAAACTCATACTATTTTGTAACATTCCATGTTCCAACACCATAGGTGTAAAGATGCAAGAAGCCCACTGTGAGACAACCCTTTACATTTAAACAAGGAGATTCAAATAATTGAAACCCAACATTGTGTTTTCCAAATTACAATTATTTTGTGCACTTTCATTTTTCAATCATGCAAAATTTAAACACAAGAATGGAATGTGTGATTTTGAAGATATTCATATTGTTTTGCAACATGGAATGTGTGATTTTGAAGATATTCATATTGTTTTGTAACATTCCATGTTGCAAAACCATAAGTGTTCAGAAGCAAGCAACCCACCATGAGACAACCCTTTACATTTAAACAAGGAGATTCAAATAATTGAAACCAAACATTGTATTTCCCAAATTACAATTATTTTGTGCATTATTTTTTTCAATCATGCGAAATTTAAACACAAGAATGGAATGTGGGATTTTGAAGAAATCCATAGTGTTTTGTAACTTTCCATGTTGCAAAACCGTAGGTGTTAAGAAGCAAGAAACCCACCATGAGACAACCCTTTACATTTAAACAAGAAGATTCAAATAACTGAAACCCAACATTGTGTCTTCCAAATTACAATTTTTTTGTGCATTTTTTATTTTCAGTCATGCAAAATTTAAACACAAGAATGGAATGTGTGATTTTGAAGACATTCATACTGTTTTGTAACATTCCATGTTGCAAAACCGTAGGTGTTAAGAAGCAAGAAACCCACCATGAGACAACCCTTTACATTTAAACAAGGAGATTGAAATAAAAAACCCAATATTGTTTTTTCCAAAGTATAATTATTTTGTGCACTTTTTTTTTCAATCATACAAAATTTAAACATAAGAATGAAATGAGTGATTTTGAAGACATTCCTACTATTTTGTAACATTTCATGTTGCAAAACCGTAGGTGTTAAGAAGCAAGCAACCCACGATGAGACAACCATTTATATTTAAACAAGGAGATTGAAATAACTAAAACCCAACATTGTGTTCCCCAAATTACAATTATTTTGTGCACTTTTTTTCTCAATCATTTGAAATATAAACACAACTATGGAAGGTGTGATTTTGAAGACATTCATACATTTAAACAAGGAGATTCGAATAACTAAAATCCCACATTATGTTTCCCAAATTATAAATTAAATGGTGTTGTAAAACCCTTTGCAACCGAATTGGTTAGCACCTCTCACCTTGATTTGGTTGGGTTTCTCCTCCAACTCCTCCACATGCACTCCAAACTTTAGCTTACAATGTGTAGACTGCCTCCAACTCCTCCACATGGACTCAAACTTTCAACTTTCAACGTGTAGACTGGATACTCATTGTGTTTTCACCCTTCTTTCTCAAACAAAAACACACACGTCAATCCACCTCCAATTTTGTCGCGCTAGAAAAAAAAAAAGATGAAAGCGAAACTTCATAGGCAAGATAAGGAACTCACATTTATCGGCCAACGGGAGGCAGGAAAAGCAACTTGATGGTGTCATTAACCCCTACCGACCATTTCTCGAACGTTTGATCTTATCTACCCATTTCATCACTTCTCTCCCTCGTCTGGTGTGCCCCATACTATGACGCCTCGTAATGTTAGGCATGTTTTCATGTGTTTTTGTATGTACATAGATGCTTTTTGTCTACGAGTTAACCGGCTTCGATGTAGAGATCTTATAAAAAAAATATCATTTGAAGATTCTTGGGGATGGAGACTTGTTCACGCTACTGAGTATGGTGGAGGAATCGAGCAGAGGAGGAAGATGGGCTACGAGGAAGAGATGGAAGGCCACGGGCATATGCCTTCCTTGTTTACCCGTTATGCTAGCAACATAGCAAATGAAAGACCAAAGCACCTTTCACAAGGCCTTTCTTTCCTCGCACGAGATACCCTTCCCAAAAGGGTCCAAGCTAGGGCAACATTTGTCATTTCCTAAAGAATGCCAATATCAAAGTCACACTAGAGGAGGCTAGATGGATTCGTTGGCGCGAAAGGTGATCTATGAAGGCCGCCTCAATAATAGATGTACTGCTAGTTTGCTACAAGATTGTGTGCAGGTCATGCGCCCCTGCCAAAGCCTCCCAAACAATAAATTTTTTAGAGTGATCGACCTGCGAGGTTTTGGTGCACAAGTCTGCGTAGAGAAATCTAGCAGGTACTTCTAGGTAATGGGTTTTGCAATGTACGGACGGAAAAACTGTGAAGGTCCTGAGAAGGTCGATGGGGTCTCCAATGCTAGCACAAATTGTAGAATGAATAGGCCGCACAGTATGTTGAAGATGTAGCCAATGTATATGGTGGAAACGCTTTACACAACGCCTCAATGAATCCTTATTCTTGACTATCCAATGCCCTTGAATCCTTCTATTCATGTCATCAATCACAGAAATATGGAGGACAATAAAGAGGGGATAAAGGACTTGACAATTGTTTTTCCTTTGAGATTATTGTGTCAGAACAATATGGAGGGGATAAATTTTTATTATTTCTCTAGTTAATGGGAAGCAATTCATTATTGAATGAATATGATTCATTCTTGACCCTTAGAATTATTTCTTTTAATGTTGAATACTAATATGACTCAACTTCACATTCTATGGTCTAGAATTTCTTTTCTAATTGATCAATGACTTAGGTCAAGGGCGAAGTATATAGTCTAGACCAAGCATAAGATTATAGTTAATAGCAAAGATGTCTAATCTATATAGAAGCTCACAGTTATGATTGATTTGTGATTAAAATTTTAGAATAAATTATACTCACTGTAGACATGCAAAACTAACATCATGCATCAAATTCTCCTATTAATCAATTAAGACAATTTATTGATTAATTTCCTAAGGTTCATTAAATAAATTAAATTATTTAATCAAATCCTTAAAGTTCTTCTCATTTGATTTATCAAATGTCACCTCTTAATATCATCCAAGTTAATTAATCTACTTTAATTAACTTCTAATCATGATTATCATTCTCTAGCTTTTGACTCAACTAGAGTCAAATCCAAACTCTTAACTAACCCACCCACTTGCACCAATAAATCATTTATTTGATTTATTATTTCCTCTAATTACATTCAAAATGGAATCAAAATGGAATATTCTTCCAATTTGAATCTTCCCCCCAAAAGGGACTTGTCCCTTCCAACAAGGTTTTAAATGCTATTTGCACAAGTCAAACATGGCATTTATTGCACCTTTCATCCCCCCTAAACATGTCATTTCATCCAAATTTGAATTTCAAATTGGCACATTGGCCAAGACTTGCACATTCCTCACCCTCTCACAACTTGACAAGTGGCACCTTGTCATTGGTTTGTGAATTATCCCACATTCATCCAAATCTATCACTCTTCCTAATCTTGAATCTATAAAATGCAAAGCATTACATCCACAACAACACAACACTTACTCATTGCAAGGTTACTCTCTTCATTTGAGAATCAATCTTGTTTATCATCTTGGCATCTTGCTTATCATGGATTGGGAAAGGGCAGCTTTCTACACAACTAAGTTGCACCAATCCAATATGGGATAGGGATATTTCATGGTTTACATGCTTTGTTTAACTTTGTTGTTTGGTTGCATTTGAATCATGGAGTAGTATTCCATAGGGATTTAAATTTCTGTTTATGTTGTTTTGTCATTCTACTAACCATATGCATATTTTCATGTCCACAAAATGGCGCTAGAAGGAGGGCATTTTCATCTGTCATTTCCATGAGTCGACTGAACATCATCTTTAATTTTGGTTGACTGCAGTTCTGTTGAAATCAATGCATTATATCAAACAGTCTTTAAGTGTATTTGATTTGTTGATCTGATTGTGCTTATTCCTTGATTGTCTTACATTTTATAAATCGTGAGGTTCAGTGAGATCACATTCTTTGATGCATTTGTGAAAAGATTCACGTGCCTGTTCTATGTGTTTGTTCTATGCTTCCACTTCTCCATTTAACTGTTACTACATAAAGTTACCACAACTCGTGGCGGGTAATGGTTACCGCGTAAAGTTTCAGATCTGTGGGTAAGGTGGATTTTCATTTTAAGGACCTGGTATTAACATTTTGTGTAGGGAAATCATACCCAGTGAATAAGATGAGTCACATAATTAGTAAAGAATCAATTTAGTTTGTTGACTTGGTCATAATGTATGATAATGATCTTATAATACGCTAGTATTATAGTTAGATAGCATATGGAGAAATGAACTATTGGATGACAGAAAGGTTGCGTATCTGTAGCTAATGGTAGCGCACTCCCTGTATGAAGGCCCGCAAGAGTTTGTTAAGATGAAATCTGCAAAGCTAAGTATTTATTGGAGGCGCTCAACTCTTAGTTTGCAAATTTTTGAATTGCATCTTGAGTAATCAAGAGAGAACTCTGCAAATTTTGAATTCAAATTTATCTCTCATATTACTTTCTGCGTATGTCTCCCCTGGGACAGTAAGCTTTGAGCGAGTGATGGTGGATATAATCATAATGATAGGTAATGCATAAAAGGCAATATTCCTGCAAGTGGAAATCTATATAATCCAGTACGCCTTGGGAAGAAGAAATGGCAGAATGCATTGGTGCACGTAACCCGATTGCCTCTATTACATTTCATGCTCATTTACCAACTGTTATTTTTGGGTTACAAGCTATTTGTTTGGCGTCATAGTATAGAAGAAGATCATGTCAATCCAAGTATTCCAAATTCAAACTTGTTATGCATTAATAGAGACACATGGGAGTCCTGACTGTTTAGCACCGTAACTATTTAATATTGCTATTGTTGTCTTTTCTTTTGACTTTGGCACCTAGCTGGTAAGAATTGATATCGATCATCTACATATCTTCCATCATGTTTAAATGCCTGTTCTGACATGTGGAAAATCTTTGCTGTCCTTGGTGCCTGGAGGTAAGAATCATTTACTATAAACTTGAAGCATTAAGTCTCTTGTTTTTGATCATTAACTTTAAGCTAAAGCATCATGTCAAATAGGTTAGTGTCTTGTACTGTCTACTAGATTCTGAAAATCAGTTTTATGCCTATTAGCTACGTTAGATTGAAATATCCTGTGTATACATTATTCTTACTTTACACTTGCCAGTAAAATTAACTTGAAAGCTTCTAAAGCCTTTGCAACAAGTCCAGTATTGTGTGAGTATTCTGTTTATTATGATCAGTAATTGTTGTTATCAAATTATGCAAAATGCGCATTTCCCAATTTCAGATCTACGCATTTATCTCATACACATACACTGTTAGTGTGGGTAGGATTACAGACTTGCTTAAAGATGTGATTATTTGGGATACTGTGCATAGAGTCCAGCTCTGATTAATATCTTGTTTGCAATAAAGATATGCGATTGAATGGTGGCTGCTTTGACTTAATAGCTATCTCATAAAATTTGGTGGTTGGAGAAAATTTGGACTTGACTTCTTACTAACCTGTCATACGAGCACCATTGATATGATTTGACCATTTTTTTTCATTATCATGATTGCAAATCACTATTAATTAAATTGCTCAGGTTGGAGAATAATTATCCTTTGAGAAAAATTGCTTGGAAGCATTTGTCATTTCTAGCAACAAAAATCAAAGTGTTTGAAAAGATACAATGAACAATGAATTATTTGTTTGACATATACATGCTTTTGATTTTTGAAATTCCTTTGTCTCATGGCTATGTTGATTATCTTGTATCTTGTGATATTGATGTCTAGATATTATTAATTGAGTTATTGTTGATAGTTGCTCACCAAATTGGTTGTTATGGGAAGTAATGGTGAATAGAGTATACAGTTGGGTGTGAACTGCTTCTCATGTTTTGGAAAGTGATATGATATCAACCAGGTCATCTATCTCATAAGAAAATCCCACTCTAATATTGATTTTTGAAACTTCTATTAATAAAGGCTAACACAATATCAATTTCAATAGAAGTTTTCCAAATTCTTAAGGGGGTTCGGTATGATCAATTTTAAGAATTTTATTGGTTAGGGGGCCTTTTGATATTTTATGAAATGATTTATCAATAATTTATCGTTCTAAAATCAACATTCCAACATTCACAAATAAGATGAACAATGAGAAAAAGATATATTTAAAAAGTCATCAATGAGGTAGTTTTTTTTTCTTTTTTTCTTGCATATGAAGGTATTTATTGAGTTATTTTGATTCCTCATAAATATGCTCATTATGTTTGAAATATAGGCATTATATCATTGATTTCTTAAAACATCATACCTCTTATTTGTGATAAGTGTGTACTTTTTATAGGTTGAAACATCAAGGTTGAAATCAAGGTGGACACTAGAAGATGAGTATCCAAACTGAACAAAGGTTAAAGATTGAAATTGGAGGTGTTGACATTGTGATCAAATGAAAACAAAGGCAGATAAAGTGGAGTTGGAGATATTTTTTTGAAATCAAGACTTGGAAAAAGCATTTTTTAATGCTTATTTTAAATCTTAGAGCTTCAATTCACTACCTTTTTTTTCTGTTTTAAACCAACTCACATTTCCTTTTGGGTTTAAAATTAAAAACTTGACTTGATCTTTTCAAAGTTGGTTAAAAAGAACCTTAGACATTTACTAGATTTCAATTTGGACTTAAAATTGAACAAGGCAAACTTCACATTTCAATTGGTACTTCTAAAACAAACTCATCACTGCTTTGAGGTAAAAAATGAACAAGTGTCTTTCATGTTTTGCAATATTTTTCACAAATTAACATCATTGAAATACGTATGTGCTTCTCTCGCGCTTCATAGCGATCTTGAGAATCAAAAGCATTTTGGTGATATTAACTTGTGAAAAAGATTGCCTCCACACTTTGATTTGGGATCTAAAAATTGAACAAAACATGCGAGTGTGAGCACGACATATTGCGAAGGTTTTCCCCTTTGTTTTTCAATGAAGGTTGTGTGAATGACGGGATATGTTAGCTCACATTTGTTTATCTTAGAGGGCCTGCCTTGTGGGAAAAAGTACTCACCCAAGGGAACGACCCAACCGGGAACACGCTAAAGCCAAGCGACTTCCACCCAGGATATAAGTGTGGATATTGGAACAAAGGTCAATATCATGAGGATTATTCCGATGAGATGGACAACAATGGACTCTCGCTGATGTTGGATAATCCCCCACGAACGGAATGCCCGAATTAGAACCCCTTGTTTAGAAATTGGCCAAAACCTTGTTTATCTTGTTGGTGCAAAAGGTCATGTCCTTTGAAGCCGCCCCACGTAACATGCGGCCTTGTTGTGGAAATGGAAAGTATGCCATGGGAGATTCATGCGTACTAATGCTTGGCTGACCCGAATAAGTGAGTGTCGTGGAGGGGAGCCAGTGTGGTCAAGCATTTAGCCATTCACACAAGATATGCGCAGCTGGATTTATCCAAGTGGGAACCCAACAAGGTATTGTCTCATCAACCTAGGAGTGTGAAAGTGCTTGGAAAAAATACATTGCTTGATCTTGGAAACATTTGAAAAACAAACATTCACAAGAGCCTCAAATTTCAAACACCTTAGAGGAAACAAATATCCTTGATGAATTTAAGCACTCTTCCTTTCCCTAGGGATCATATCCTTAGAGGTTTCTAAGTGCTCAAATTCTATCATCATTTGTTTTCACTAAGGATAAACCTAGGAAACTTTTGCCCTAATTATCTTGATTTCCACATAATGGACCTTGTGGGATGAAAACGAAAGTGGGACATTAGACATTCAGTTTGAAAACATAATCAAGAAAGTGATTTTGGTAAAAGGGATTCACTAAGACAAGATAAAAGACAGATTTGATTACACGTGTGTTTTCTAACATGATCAAAATCCCAAAACCGAAGTTCAAAAAGCTTAGTGTGAAAGCTAGTGAGGAGCATCTTGAGAGACTTTTCGAGTTCAGAATATAGCATGTTCTTCAACACCGAGGTCTTGTAAGCAGAAGTGTCATCTAGGTCAAGTCTAGGATCAAATCCCATCACTTTCATCCATCTTTTCAACCATCAAAATCAGTCAAATTTCCATCTCACCAACAACTCTTGGAATCTTTGTAAACATCTTTTATGCTAAAATTTTAGGCGAAATCAAATCACTTTGTTTGACTTAACACAACTAGTCAAACCATCATCCTATGCACGAGTTCTCTCTTGGATAATACAACTTCCTAGGGTTTACGAGTTCATCTTGTTTGGCTTAACACACCTAGCCAAATTATCAAATCATCACCTTGTTTGACTTGATGCACTTAGTCAAACTATCATCTTGTAGGAGTTCACTCTTGGATAACACAACTTCCAAGAGTTTTACAATTACATACATCACTCTTGTTTGACTTAACACATCTAGTCAAGCTATCAATCCAATCACGATCAATCAAAGTCCTAAAACATTTAGCATTTCTTTCAAAGTTTTCTTTAAGAGTTCCATTCATCCATATCACTCATCTTCCATTTATCTCATCCTCATTATCGCTTTGATCCTTCAATTATCCTAGTTCTTCACTTCTTTGAACCTAAGGTTTAGACCGATCTAAAGGATTAGAGGTTCATCTCTTACATTCTTGAAAATTGATCTTCATTTTATGGTTCAAACTCGATCTCAACACAAGAGGGACATGGAATATAAATTTGATCCATCCATCATGAGCAACCCAAATCAACTAAACTATCCAAGCCTTGCAATACCATTTGATTTCCAAAGCTTGTACAATGCATACATGGGAGCATTATCTCATACAAACATCAATGGTACAACGAATGTGAGTATGCCCGATCCAAAGTTTGGAACACCTTTGCCAATGATAGATTTAAATCCAAGTCCAAATCTACAAATCTATCAACCAAACGCTCAATGCATGAGTTTTCCAAACAACATTGTCCCACCAAATCCATACATACCAAGTGCAACTTTACCAAACATGACCATTTCAAATCCACACTTGGTAAACTTTGGGGTCGACATGTTTGCAAATCACCCTAATGTTGTTCAAAATCCTAGCAATATATTAGCAACTCCATATGTTGATTCAAGTCAAGGTAACACCATGCAAAATCAAAGTTACCTAAATCAAGGCAATATGATTCCCAACCACAACAATATTCAATTTCAATCTATCATGCCGAATCAAAACATCATACCAAATCATCCCATTTTTCCATCAACATCACAACAATAGGTGGCAACCATCCAAGCAACCCCAACAATCAACAACATTCCCATTCCACCACCACCACCACCACTACCAAAATACAACACGACCAATTCATTCTCCATCATGTTGCAAGCTGCACAAGAAGCTTCCCGCAAAAAGGCACTCCAAGCCCAACAAGCTACATAGCTAGTTGCTCAGCAAGCACAAGCGGCTCAAGTAGCCCAACAAGTGCAAGTGCAAGCAGAATTCTAGGCACTATTGCAATCAATCCAAGAAGAAGTAGCACAACAAAGAGCCCAACAAAAAGCATTGTTGGCACAAAAACAACATGATGAACAACAAGCATTGTTGGCTTAGTAGCAAACGCAGGCCTTACTTTCCCAACAAAGCTTGCAACAGATTCCCACCGCAATTGTTGAAAACAATGATCAAGATCTATCCATCAATGAACACATTGAAGATGTTCCCATCTCATTCAATGATCAAATCATCACACCCCAAAAGCCACTTTTCAATGATGATCAAAACTCACCAACGATGTCTAACAATGATCCATTCAAAGGAGGGTTAACATTATTTGATCCTATAATTTGTGATCCTTCAACTAATGAAAATGTTGAAAATGTCTCTACATCACCTAATGAGTTACAAGACATATCTCAAGAATTTGTTCCAAAGCATGATCAACATCTTTCACCAAGGTCTAGCAATGATCCTCTCCAAAACATATGGCCATCCTTTGACCTCATGACATTTGAGAATCTTCCTATGCCTAATGAAGATATCCAAGAAAGAAATCCATTCTTTGAAATTAACCCATGTCAAGAACTTGATCCAAAGCATGTTGAAAGCAATTCTGAAATCACTCAAGATCGAGAATTTTTATCTCCAAGCTACTACAACAATATAATGGACACTCTCCTATCTATACAAGATGTTGCAAATGATGACCATATCTGCATAGCACATACTCTTCCATCTATCCATGAGATGCTTTCTTTGGATGGACACGTGGATGATCTTCAAAAACAAGAGTCTCATACTCTTCAAATCATTACCAATGAACAAGAGTCTCCTACTCTTAACATTTGTACACATGATCAAGATGTAGATAAATGCAGAGACATATCAGAAATGGATCATGAAGAAGGCTTGTACATAAGTCATGAATCAGAAACATCCTATGAAGTGAGTCATGGGGAAGACATTTGTGTAGACACCGAAGCATCAACGCTTCTTGAAGAAGCACTACAATCTGATATCTCACAAGATCAAGTTGAAGATATCAATCAAGCATTCATCCCACTTATGGAAGATCCTATCACTTATAAACTTGGATCACTCACCTTTGTAAGGGAAAATCATCTTATCAATGAAAGAGCTATGACATTTGAAGATCCACCACAAAGCAGAGAAGGAGCAACACCTTGTTTCCAAGGTAAATCATATCCTATGGCAAATAAATTTTTTCAGCAGATGAATTATCAAGGTAGGGGATTAGGCCTACATGAACAGGGTATCCTGGAACTAGTGCATATTTTTGGAAATCCTAAGCGTCAAAGCCTTGGTTATTCAATAATCAAGGGATCTCAACATATCAGTAATATTATCACCATACTAGGGGCAACTTTGTCTCAAGCAAACATCAACATAGGGAGCACGAAGAATCCTTATGATGTAATCAATGCTAATACTACAACCCGCCATGTCACGAATCTTCATCCATCTATCACCCCATCCACAAATTGGGACCAACGTCAAAAGAAAGATTTGAATCAAAGGATGAAGCATGAAGGACAAATCAAATACAAGTGGATACCAAAGATTACCAAGAAATATTATCCCTATCAAACTCCATCAATCAAAGAAACTATGGGGCAAAATAAAAAAGGGAACAGTATCCATCAAAGATTTCCACAAAAGAAAAAGCCTGCTTCTCAAGCGACATACAAAGTGTATCAAGCAGTTGGTCCTAATTCCATGCACACTTCCGTATCCACCCATTATTGCTCATCTTCCCAAGTTTGGAGAGTCAAAGGCTCCAAACTGTCAACCAATCCATATTTTATCCCTAAACACACTCCATCCACACCCCCACACATGGTATCCAAGTATCACATTGACCATGTATTGGCAGTGACCCTTCATCATAAGGATTCAAAAGGCACTCTATTGCGATGTGCACACAAAGACAGAGTTAACTCCAGTATTAGTAAAGCAGAACAAATTTCTCAAAAGTTGCATTCAAGTGCACATATCTTGGCAAGACAACTTCTACAAGCAGGATATCAATGGCACATTATGACAGAAGCATCAACATCAGCACCACTAGGTGGTTCAGTATCAGCTTAAAATCTCTCAGAAAATACAAAAACAATCAGAAAATGTCCTAAAAAAATGGTTACCTTGATGAAAACCTAGCAAACAGGCGTCTTGGTGACAAAAAAAAAAATCAAAAGATCAAAAAAATCCAAAAAAATGAGAAAAAGGATTGAAAATAGTAAAGAAAAAAATCGTCCTCCAGCGAAAACCATTTCGGTGGCGCTTTGGATAGGTACCATGATGAAAACCTGGCAAACAGGAGTCATGTTTAGAATTGAGCATCTACGTGCGCCAGTTCAGGAGAAAGCATCTTATCGCATCCATAATAAAGCTGACATTCCATCCATATCATTCGTTCATCCATGAACTGTTTATCCAATCCATTTTCCATCTGCATCCAAGGTCCAAGTTACCTTGATCATAATGAAATTTTGGTGCATACTTTATACTTGTTTATGGTAAACATCTTGACATGGGTCATTTTCACTGATCCCATCCTATCCAATACATTATCTGAGCCTTGAAGCATTATCTGAATGAGAATCCTCTATTTGAACACCCTTATCTTATCGCAAGATAATTCATATCCAAGCATCTACCTGTGGCATTCCAAACATTGCTAGACACTGGGGGCAGATAATTACATCTTGCTTCGTGAATAAATCTTTATCTATATCCTCCAACATATGTGGAGATCCGAGCATTGGCAAACATGAAATCAAATTGGTCAAGGCATTTGTGAACCAATGATCCAAATCACTAGCCCATGGCATATTTTGACAGCAAGACGATGTTCCTTATCAAGTTTTATCTTTCATGGAATATCCGACTGAGCAATCAATATCAGTCGCATATAATGTGTACTTCAATGTTACATCAAATCATCAAAGCTAATTTGTTCCAAATCAAGCTTCATCCTTGATCAATCGAATCTAATCAATCATCACCTTGTTTGACTTAACACACTTAGTCAAACTATCATCTTGTGCACGAGTTTACTCCAGGATAACACAACTTCCTTGGGTTTACAAGTTCATTATCATCACTCTATTTGGCTTAGCACACTTAGCCATATTATCAAATCATCACCTTGTTTGGCTTAACACACCTAGCCAAATTATCCTTTTTGTACGAGTTTACTCTGGGATAACACAACTTCTTGGAACTTACGAGTGCATTATCACTTTTATTTGATTTAACACACTTAGTCAAACTATCAATCCATCAGTCCGATTGATCAGCATTAAAGCTTGGTTTTCAACAAAATCCCAAAACAAAGCACTGATATCATATCATGTCCATATCCGAATCGTCAAAATCATGCGAAAAGCCAAAAACATTCAGAAAAACTCATCAAAAATTCAAAAACATTCAAAAAAATCAATCAAAAATCAAAAACATTAAAAAAAAAATCATCAAAAATCCAAAAACATGTCAAATATCAGAAAATCTTTAAAAAAAAAATTTCATCAAGTATTTTCAGTCTTTCACCTTGTCGAACTACGTCGTCTCTAAGCTTGAACGTAGGCAAGGTTGATCTTTGATCATCCCCCGAGACAGTTTGCATCCGTCGCATTGGCATCCGTTTGCCCATCCTTTAGGCATCCATCACAATGGCATTCATTTGCTTATCTTTTTTACAATTAGGTCGGTCCTTTATGCATCTGTCGCATTGGCAATCCATTTGCCCATTCATTTATGCGTTCGTCGCATTGGCAATCCGTTTGCCCATTCATTTATGCGTTCGTCGCATTAGCAATCCGTTTGCCCATATAGTTAGGCATCTATCACAATGACAATCCATTGCCCATCTATCTCATCAGTAGTCAAGTCAATTGACACAAAATCCAAAAAAAATCATAAATCCTCAAAAAAACCCAAAAACATTGAAAAATCCGAAAATCAAAATAGCCTCAAAACATTTCAAAACATCAAAAACACCCAAACATTTGAAAAACCCAAAATGGTGCACCTGTCTCATCTCATTTTCACCCACAATAAAATTCATTCCTAATAAATCAATCGTCACCTTCATCCTTTGATGAAGCAATCAGAAGCAAGTCTAGCAATTTAAAAGTGAACACCTTAATCGTCAAGGTCTCAAGTCTAGATCAATAAGCAAGCAAGTTGGTCCACTCGGAGTATCAATAGCTTATCAACCAATCAGTGCTACCAAAACCCTGATCACTACATGTCCTAGGATGAAGCTTTCCCACGATGGACATAAGCATTAGGTATCCCACATTAGTTTAGCCTTGGCTAGCGGTACGAAGAACATTAGCTTGTTTATTTACTTTATCTTGGTCTTGTTGACTTATCTTATTTTGCACTCATTCCAAGGACCTCTCAATGATGTCTAAACAAAACAGGTTTAGAGAGAAAGGAATCGGGCAAAGATCATTATCTTTTTGTCTGCTGTGCTTGTTGGATGTTCTTGTAAAATAACTTGGGGAATACTTACTTTGTTGGGTCCGTCCTAGCAAGGTTTCCGTATGTCAAGTGTGAACAAGAGCACTCCTATCTGATTGTTGAGTTAGAGTCCATCACACTAGGTGCAACGCCATCCTAGTTCTTAATACCTTGATGCATCACACCTATGTGTGTTATCAAACATAAAGAAAGTTACGCTCTTTATCTCCCATTCCTGGATAAGCAATACATCATCATCAATCATCATCTCTAATAAAGTTGGCTTGTTGAACTTCTACATCTTCTTGGATTCAAAGGTTGATCCCTCTCATTCTTCTATCCTCTCTTGTTCTTCTATCCTCTTTCACGCTAACAATGCATCCATCTTGCATCTGCACTCTCATTTTGCATAATCATGTCATATCATTATAGTACACATCATCCATCTCATCCATCTCACATGCATTGCATAATCATTTAAGATGTTTAAGATAATATAGATTTGTTATTTTAAGCATCTTCGAAACATCTCATTTTCATCATCATTATCATATAGTCTAACCATCCATACATCCATTTTGAACCTCTTTGTCGCGAGATCTACCTCAAATTGAATCTTTTCGCTCGATCTCATGAGGGGGCAATGTACTAACGTACTTATTTTCACTGGGGAATCCGAAAAAACCAAAAAAATTTAATTTCGATGTCGGAAAAATCATTCTTTGAACCAATGCAACGAGTACATTGCTTCAAAGAGGGGCAAAATGTAGACATGCAAAACTAACATCATGCATCGAATTCTCCTATTAATCAATTAAGACAATTTATTGATTAATTTCCTAAGGTTCATTAAATAAATTAAATTATTTAATCAAATCCTTAAAGTTCTTCTCATTTGATTTATCAAATGTCACCTCTTAATATCATCCAAGTTAATTAATCTACATTAATTAACTTCTAATCATGATTATCATTCTCTAGCTTTTGACTCAACTAGAGTCAAATCCAAACTCTTAACTAACCCACCCACTTGCACCAATAAATCATTTATTTGATTTATTATTTCCTCTAATTACATTCAAAATGGAATCAAGATGGAATATTCTTCCAATTTGAATCTTCCCCCCAAAAGGGACTTGTCCCTTCCAACAAGGTTTTAAATGCTATTTGCACATGTCAAAAATGGCATTTATTGCACCTTTCATCCCCCCAAAACATGTCATTTCATCCAAATTTGAATTTCAAATTGGCACATTGGCCAAGACTTGCACATTCCTCACCCTCTCACAACTTGACAAGTGGCACCTTGTCATTGGTTTGTGAATTATCCCACATTCATCCAAATCTATCACTCTTCCTAATCTTGAATCTATAAAATGCAAAGCATTACATCCACAACAACACAACACTTACTCATTGCAAGGTTACTCTCTTCATTTGAGAATCAATCTTGTTTATCATCCTAGCATCTTGCTTATCATGGATTGGGAAAGGGCAGCTTTCTACACAACTAAGTTGCACCAATCCAATATGGGATAGGGATATTTCATGGTTTACATGCTTTGTTTAACTTTGTTGTTTGGTTGCATTTGAATCATGGAGTATTACTCCATAGGGATTTAAATTTCTGTTTATGTTGTTTTGTCATTCTACTAACCATATGCAAATTTTCATGTTCACACTCACCTAATTAATTAATTAATAATTATTAATCAATTATTTATTATTAATTATGAATTATTATTTTTAAAGAAAAAAGGGGCAAAAATTTATTTATTCAAAGAAATCATAATAATTGTCAAGGAAACAAAAGCTAACAAGCAGGGGCCCACCTGACACTCTCTACAAAACATAAGAAGAACATGCAAATAACCAATCCAACCAAGCCCCAACAAACACTTCTGAAGCTCCATGACTATCCTCTTGAATCAACATTTGCAACCTTTGAGGTCAATGCAAACGAAGATGCTCCCATCCATCAATATTCCAATTACCCCTATGTTGAGAGGTTTATTTTTCCAAACAATCCACAACCTTGTTCCATTTGCTTGGGATATGAACAAAGGAAACCAAGTCCAAGGAATTGCTAAGGTGGAAAATTTGTTGAACCACTGATTTCAGTCACCATTTGACCCCATCCAAAAATCCCTTCTTCAACATAGAAACTGCAATTTGAGAATCTAACTCACATATGACATTATGCCAACCAAGAACACACCCCTTTTCCAATGTAATATGGATAGAAAGGGCCTCCATAATATTATTAGTTTGGTATGCCTAAAAGAAGGAGAAAAGCATAGTATATCTCCTAGACTATCTCGTCCAACCCCTTAGACCCTAGCATACCTAGGATTCCCTTTGGAAGTGTCATCCATGTTTATCTTCAAGATACCAATAGGAGGTGAAGACCAACTACCTTCGTGCTAGATTCTCCTATTACAATGCCTCCTTCCCCCTATATCAAGCCAACCTTAGATGATCACTAGCTAAACCCAACCTCTACATCAACTCCTTCTCATGAGAATCTAGAGGGTTACCCACCTCATAGTTGGCCCATATAAATTCTTTAATCATACCAAGAATCCTTTGCCATACCTGATGAGCAACTAAAATCCATCCTTGAAAAATTATATGGTTCCTTTCCAACCAAATCTGCCAAAAGATGCATGAGGGTCCAATATCCCAAGCCACTTGGAAACAAAATGTCATTATAGGTGGATGACACAAATTCCTCCAAAGTTCAACAAGATATCAAGCATGCACACATTTCCATCCCCAAATCTCCCACCAAAGGTGCCAAATAGTCTTAGAATAGGTGCACTAGAACAAAAAATGAGAAAAATATTCTTCACATTTTCCACAAAAAATAAAATAAACAAGCCCTAAAAATCCCTCTTTTGAAGATTATCCCAGGTGAGACACCTACTTTGAGCACCCAACCAAAGGAAAAAATTGCATTTAGGCCACATAAATGCATTCCACACATACTTTGACCAAGGGACTCCTCTCCGCCATATTTTCACCTATCCAACTCATGATACCTGAAACAAAGGAAAAGAGAGAGAGAGGATGAAACTAAAATGTAATCAAGATGCTTCACCTCTCTTTTCACTCTAGTTATTTCATTCAATTATGGATACATGAATATAAAAAAAAAACCTAAGTGATATACCAATAAAATGGAAAGTTTTAAGAGGGTCAAATGTTGTGTACCTCTTGAAAAAAGTGTTTTTTTGGGCCTCAGTGAGGACTCATTCGCTCAATGGAAAATGGGTCCCTTCTAGGTTTTTGGAAAATCAATTTTTGGGTTATGTTCTTTAATGTCTGCATTCCGAGATTCTAGGTGTTCAACTCCCAAAATTTGGAAATAGATTTTGTAGAAGACTTTCTATGATCATGCAAGAAAGATAACAACTATGAAAACTTTGCAACTTTGAAAAAACTTTCTCTCCAATTGATCTTGAACCTAAAACCTGCAATCACACTCAAAGAAGAGAAAAATGTTGATTGTTAGGGAATATGCATTTGTCTTGGTCAAACCCCATTTTGCTAATTAAACCTGTAATTGAAACAATGCATAAAAATAAATATGAATGAACAATATAATACCATAACTCACCAATTCTCAATTGAACCTTAGATTGCAAATAAGAAACTTAGCATGAAATAGCCTCAATGCAAGTAGATCTTGATCATGAACCTGACATAACATAACGGCTTTGAACACTTGAATTTGATCACCAATGCTACATCATCACATTAGCTCAACAACATACATGAATTTGACATGATGAAATAGATCATTGATTGCCACAAAAAACTTTAATAATCTGCCATTGAATGCCTTCTTGAGTGCTCTTGAATGCTCTTGTAAATGATCACTTGAATGCTTTAAGATAACTTGAATTTTTTCTAGGTGAAACTATGTGAAATATTCTTATATTTATACATAACTTAATATTAAATCTATAAATTCAAATAATACGAGCTGATATCAGATCTAGGATTTGGAATCATCAAAATATCGCCAAAAACATATCCTAAGGGGTAGTCCTTGGGTTAAGTGAGGACCCATTCGCCATAGGGTGAATGGGTCCTAGCATACATAACTAGGACACATTTTAGGAAATATGAAATGTTATTGAAAAAGGTGGTCCTAGGACCTATTGTGGACCCATTCACTAGGTGACAAATGGGTCTATAACACATTCCTTCTAAAATTAATTGTTGTGTAATATAATCAAAGAGTGTCGGGTTTTATCCCTCAAAAAATGTAATTAATTAGGCTTGGATTTGAATTGAAGGGGCCAATTAACCTCATTTAATTAAGAAAGCCCTAAATTAGTGTGAAAGTGTAAAGTACACTTTACAACACCCTAAATAAGGCACCATTAAGTCCATTTTATTATTAATTATTCATTCCCAAATTAAGTGTGACAAAGGGATACTTTTCTACACTATCTTTTTCCCCCACTTTAGTGGGAGTATGAACCCATGTCAAACTCACACTAAATTAGACATTCAAGAAACTTATGTAGCAAGGAGAAAGATAGAAAATCATACACTATCAAAGGCTAAGAAAAGATCAAGCCTAGAGCATCCAACATGATGTGGAATACATCTAGACTATCGGTTTTGTGCTCACTCTGGGGTAGTGTAACCTCATGCCGCCCACTAGGTGAGTATCCCTCTAGGAAGGTGGCTTAGTGAGAAATTCATGCCTGTAGGTTGGCTCTCACTGTACTTACAATACCAAAGCTATCCCTCTAATAACTTTGATAGGGCCCCACTCACATTCCTATCTATGCTTAACAAGTTGCATTATGCTAAGCACCAATGCACATGGCAAGGATCTACAAGGAAGCAAGGTGTGTTATGGTAGGTGGCCTTGAATTAGAGTTTTGTTCAAGATTCATAAGGTCAGTGAGTTGTGTTACACCAAACATTTATGAACAATAATATTTTGTGAAGGTTTTTGTTCATAGGGATTTTGCTTCATTTGTGTAAGGTCTTCTTCTTAGGGATCATCGTGCCTAATGTCTCCAAGAGAGGACAAATCAAGAGTAACAAATTTCACATTAGGGGATGCCTTGTGTCACATCAAACCACTAAGATAAATTATTACACTAAGAAATATTGCACTCTTGGAGGACATCAAACCCAATGACACCACTAAGAAAAGGATGCATCACAAGAAAAAGACAATCACACCATGAAATATGCAAAATATCAAAAATATGTTATCGATGTACATTCAAAATTGAAAGCTTTATAATTCCATGTTTTATTATAACTATTTAATTTGATTAAACATATTATACATTCAATGATCATTATTTGATGTTTTAAAATAATGGTCTTCAGACATCATTTGAGGAGTGATGTGTAAGAAATAATTGTCTAATAATTCACCCACTTTCTAGGCTAAGGATATAAATTCAATTGATGCAGCAATATCAAGTCACACTTTGGAGATAAGGACATTAATATATCAGTAATGAAATATGAAGAGTGGCCAAGGTAGTTCTTGTAGAAATATTAAAAAGTATTCAATAACACTTGCATTATGAGAAATAGTTTGAATGTTATGTAGACTAATAATCTATTACCAACATCAAAATAGAAAAAGTAAAAAATTATAAAGAAAAATTCATTTAGTTATGACTCAATCCCTTGGATCATAAAAAATTCATTAGATCCAATGAATGGAGATCAAACAAAAGTTATGTTGCACACTAAAATTTTTGGTCATTTTAT
The DNA here is from genome assembly GCA_007115665.2 of Sequoiadendron giganteum. Lineage (NCBI taxonomy): Eukaryota > Viridiplantae > Streptophyta > Pinopsida > Cupressales > Cupressaceae > Sequoiadendron > Sequoiadendron giganteum. Next base: position 280,638,897 of record CM021102.1, on the reverse strand, counting down.
CATTGTAGTGGTATGTATTCTCCCACCCAAATTTGAACAATTCATAAGAAAACTAAGTCAAAATGCTTAATAGTGAGACCAAAGAAAAGTTAAATAGAATCTTATAGAGAAGTTTGTATATGTATACAAATAACATAGATACTTAGAAGATAAAGGTTTCAATGATATTAAATTATCCTTTGATCTTTAACAGTCTAATTGACCACTTGTATAGATATACTCACCTAGTAACATAGAGATAGGTCAATTTAGTTGGATATTATAAATATCTCATGTACATTTACCTTCCAAACCTTAATTATTAAAGTGGAGCAAAATCAAATAGCTTGGAATAAGTTGATGAGTTCTAATGGATAGAGGCTCAATCTGGGAAGGAAGATGTACACTATTTAATAATATTATTTCTATAGAAAAGCTAAATTTTAATGCACTAACAACCCCAAAATCATCCATAATGGCTATGTCTCCTACTCAAATAAAAATAATGGTCCCACTAAGAACCAATATAGTAAGTTCATGAACAATTAACTTTACACACCTACACATCACATCATACTAAGATTGCATGTTGAGTAGCTAACCCATTGTATGTTCAATAGGTAATAAACTGATCAAATAATAGGGAATAATATTTCTCAAGAACAATCATCTCAAAGAATTGAAAGGGCAATAGGGTTCTTACTAGTTACCTAAGGAGATTAGTCATAACTATTAAAAATTAGCCATGTCACTTTTAAACTCCATTGCTTTGCAAGCTTACAATCATGAGCAAAATGCTAAGGTTTTTCTTAGTTAATATAAAAGAACCACACATAGCCATTGAGATTGTGCCATGTAGCACTAAACATTTGAGTTTGATGATAGTGTGTAGCAGTATGAAAACAAAGAAAAAAAAAAGGTCAATTGAGATGTTGATTTTTGTTTACGGTAGCATTAACGCTGCTAATTTTTAACTTAATCTATTAGTGACTAGGGCAACATGTTACCACGATATTAAGTGCTTCATAAAGGTAAAGAACAATGGCTCCCATAAGAAATAAACAATGAATGAGATATAAGACTTGTTAAACAATATATTACTAAAATTAACATTATTAACTTTCGATAATATATAAAAAAAATTAGAATCCAATAAAAGAAATAAATTTTGAAATTCCTATACCTAACATACAAACATTTGTTAAAAACAATAGACAAAAACTAATCACAAACTATACAATTATTGAAGCTTAGAAACTAATCAGTTATATAATTCTTCACAAAGGAATAAAAACTATAGAAAGTCTAGTCATATACATAAATTTCTCAATAGAAGGCATTAGCATAAAGAAATATCTCTAGTTTTTCTCATAGATAGGTATGAGTTCTTTGGCATTGACGCATATTTACCTTTCCTTTTAGCTCCAATCTCCTCCATGGAGTGTCATACTATGACTTGAGCATATGCCATTCTGTGCTACTTTGTAGCCTTACGGCGCATAAACTAATTACTAAAGTAGTATTAGATATTGTTTGAATGTTGGACTTACCAGTATAAGGAACTATCCATATTCTCCTGCATTCCTATCGCACCCTGGTGGGCCAATGATTTTTACTCCAATCCAAATGTGGGGTGTCCTACTCCAAATATCGCCTGTCTCTTTGTAAAAGAAAATCAGATGTGGGGCTGTTTCTTTTATTAATAATAGAGCCTTACAATAAAAACAGACAGTGGGGGATCCCATTGATGTCACTTTCAGTAGAGAATCATTGTCCAGAAAGGTTTTAATATTCCTTTTTACTACCATGTTACGTCGTTCAATAGATCTAGTTAATGCTTTCTTCATCATTCTCTGCAACTAACATTCAGAATGTGAATAGTAGTCAGAACTTCCACTACAGTACTGAAACAGGCCTAAGCTGTTAATATAAAGCAGAGATAAAGGTTCGCAAATCTGACAATATTAGACCTTGATTCTCTTGGAAACTCTTTTCTTAACCTTACTATCTCATTTATCAATTATCTCTAACCTAAGGTCTCTTTGTTTAGATTGCAGAGGTGTTTGTGAAAGATCTTTAGTCCGATCTTCGGTCTACTTTATCATCGACTCACTATTCATTGCAGATTTCATCTTTCAGAGAGCTTATAAGCAAGGTTATTAGAAACCATGACTCGAGCTGCACTGGTTGGAGTACTTAACAGAGGGGCCTGGACTGCTGAGGAAGATCTGCTGTTGAAAAAATATATTGAGGCTAGTGGCATAGAACGCTGGAGCACTCTTCCCCACAAAGCTGGTAAGACAGATCATGTTTATGACATGCTTATTGTCTATGGCGTCTTACATATATAGGTAGCTGAGCTATAAGTTCACATGCACAATTTTTTGATGAGGTAAGTGGAAGATTCAGGTGTTTTCATATGGATTTAAGGTAGATTCTGGAAATTGCTACCAAGATAAACTGTTTGGGACTGTGTTATTTGAGGAAGGGAAAACAAATAGTGGGTACTTCTCCTCATATCAGAATCATCTGAGAGCTGCTTAAACTCTTCCTCTAATTATGACTTTTAACCAAATAACAAAGAACATGGCTCTTTAGATAATTATGCTAACAATCATCTTATATAGATATTATTTCATACAGGCTTGATGCGGAGTGGAAAGAGTTGCAGATTGCGTTGGATGAATCATCTGCGACCTAACGTCAAGCGTGGCCATATTTCTCCAGATGAAGAGGATCTCATCATTAGACTTCATAATCTGTTGGGTAACAGGTAAAGTAACTGGATTCCAATCACAATTGAAATCCTATCATATTAATGTGTTTTCTTTGACAGATACAAAAGATTGTGATTGGTCTCTTTCATTTTGTGGGTACCTTGAAAGTTGCTGTATTGTTGCAGATGGTCATTGATTGCAGGGCGAGTGCCAGGCAGGACTGATAATGAGGTAAAGAACTACTGGAATACTCATCTGAGCAAAAAGTTAGGCGGTAAATCCTTTTCACGGGGCAAGGCCGTGACACAGATTGTCGAGGGTCAGCCATTAAGCTGCGGGGATCATCGGAAAGGTAAATCTAAACCCATGATTGAATTTTCTTTAATGATCACACGCTTAAGTCGAGTTCTAAAAATCAGGCCACGAAGAACGTCATATCACTGATAATCACAGTTTTGCTTCGTCCTCTGTTTCTCCGACAGATTCGACGGCTTTACCCGTGCGTTATAAGCAAGACTATCCAGATTCTCAATTAGCAGTTTCCAATTTGAAATACGGTGGGACTGAGCTACCAGATTCGGCTATTTTAGAGGATGGGTATAAATTTGACAGAGCTGAAGATCAATTCTTTAACAGTAGAGGAAGCATAGAACCGTGGGTTATTGAGATCAATAGGGAAGAAGACATTTTTCTACCAATAACTCGGTTTGAGCAAAGTATCAGCACAAAAGAATTGCGTTCAGATTCATTTATTTCATCTTGGACTTGCTCTGACAACATCTCTTGGGAGAATGATTTCGTCTGATACATGTTTGCTGCATTCAAGTTATTGCAGACCCTGAGAGGTAGTTTGTGGAGTGTAAACTGTCGGTTATTCGGGTTCATTGATTTATTAGGATAAATGTTTGGCATGAGCAGAGTATAATTCTGCACAGTTCAACAAGTAATAACTGCTCAACACGTCTAAGTGGGCCGGAAGACCTTGTAAAATAATTTCTACCAGTAATTTCTCAAGATTTTGAAACAAGGTATTTCTTCAACCAATTTGGATGTTTAATGTAATAGTAGAATTTCAGCATTTAATTTTCAGCAAAATAGATTCCATACAGCAGACTTAAAACAGAATATATATTACGAAAATAAGAGACCTGCAGTTGGGTAATCACCAGAAAATAAAAGATGTGTATTATTCTTTAAAAAGTTTGTAGACTAACACTCTGTTTCTTCTGGCTTATTATAAAGCGAATGAGGCGTTTGTTATATATTTTCTTACACTCTAGAATTCGATTGATAATAATAATTAAACTAATCATTTATCATGCGTGAACTGAACTAAGTAATACACCATCTAAAATTGCATGGACAATTCCCTAAATTTAGTTTTTTGAATTACTAGAAAAGAGTGTATGCAATTTCTTATTTTTGTTGTATTCAAGTTCTTTGTTATTCATCTATTATAACACATATCCAGCATTCTCTTCCTCAATATTTAGTTGAGGAACAATTTGATATAAAAATTGAAGTTTCATAACTTCGTAAGTAAAACGCATCTGCAAGCTGTTCTTGAGCGTTTATATACATCAATTTACATTTTTTTTCTTTAACATATTTCAAATAAAAATGTTTTGACTTACAGTGTTGATTGGATTTTTGATCAATTTACTTGCATTTATCACAAAAATCATTGTAGTCTAATTTATTTAATTTCTGAGCTCCATATAAACATGAACCAAGTGAAAAAAATATCAGATGTAGACTTCCAATAACCCAAACCATCTTCCTAATTAAAATCATTAAAGCCAATAAGTTCAAGCCTCTGCTTCTAATGAGCATTAAAAATTTAGTGCCTTTCACATACCTCAATATTCTCTTCACCTCTTTTATATGAATTTCATATAGATTAATTGTATAGCTTAGAAAAAAGAAAAACTAAAGAGTTAGAGATATCAAACATCCAACAATACTTCTATAAGCTATCTCACTAAAAATTTCATCACCATCTTATACATATAACACAACTCGGTAAGTTATTTGAGTGGAAATTAGTTTATAGTTAATCATATTGAATTTTCTCAACATATCATTTACATACTTTATTTGACAAATGAAGGTTTCATCTCTAGTTTGATGAACTCCCATTCTTAGGATATATATCATGAGATGCTAATCTTTGATTTCAAATTCATTCATCTTAACAATTATGAATTCATCCTTCATCTTAGAATTTCTACACATATACAACAAATCATCAATATACAAACTTACAATATTATTACCTTTTTACTTATTAAAGAATAGGATCACTCTTGCTTCTTTGGAGGTCATTATCCTTAAAATTTCAACCATATCCTAACATATCATGTTTTTGGTTCTTGTTTAAGTCTATACAAATCTGTTTTCAACTTGTAGAATTTGTGTTCATTACCTTATACTTTAAAACCATGTCGCTATTGTACATAAACTTCCTCTTCTAAGTACCCAGGAACCTTTTGTACATCTAATTGATGTATGCTCTCTTTCCTTTGTGAATCTAGTGAAACCACCATTATAATGATCTCTTATCTTGCTATAGGTACAAATGTATCTTTACAATCTATATTACACATCTTTATATAAAATATTTTACAACCATGTCTTGTTTCTTTCAACATTACCATCATTGTTGTACTTAGTTTTGGAGACCAAATTAGTACAAATATGTTTCTTGTGATGTGAATCTCTTTAGCCTATCGACTATCACTCCTATGAATGGAAGTCATTTCCTCTTGCATTGCTTGCTCCCAAACACTATTATAATATGCATCTTTAAAATATGATGGTTAAAAATTATCTTGTGAAAGTAAAGAAAATTTTAGTAGTAATCTCACCTCTCAGATTCTCTTCATGCACTTTCATTTTACTCTTTTGATAAAATTCACTTAGGTTGTTCACCTTGCTCATAAAACCAAAACTTGAAGCTTGACTGTTAGTATTTGGAACTAAAATACTAGTAGGGTTCTCATTAATAATCTCATCAATAATACCACAATTACAAATATATTTGACTTGTGAACATGGTCCTAATGATCATATACTTCCCATTCATAAAAATATAAACTCTTGACACAAGAAATTTTTAGAGAGAGGATTATGGGTATGTACAAGATCATCATGGAAAAAACAGGCCCTTAAGTGGCGATGGAAATTTGAATAAGTTATCTATATTATTTAAAAAATATGTAACAATAGAATCTATAGAAAATTCAATGAAGTTTCTAAACTACTAGGTTTATTTAAAAAAAAAAAAATCTATTTGGTGAAAATTTGAAATTTCAATGCAGTAGTACTTAAATTTTAGGGAAAAAATAAGAATTAGGTGTCTATCTGACCACCCTAACCACAATAAAGTGATAATATTTTTTGATAATATTTTAGATATAAGTAGAGGACTCACATCCAGATGTGATGCATATTTTTTTGTAATTTTTTTCCAAGTAAATAATTAACTATGATTTTTTATTACAACTTTTAAAAAATATTAAAACTCATATGTCTAACCACCTTAACTTAGTCAAAACTTCATGAAATTATTATTTTTTTTTAATCCTATACTATGTGAAGCATAGAATGTGACACATGTTTTGCATTCAAAAAATGTGATACTGTTTGAAAGTTATGGATGTTTTTCGATTAGCCTATCAATCAAGACTTTAGTCGTAATTCAAATAGAAAATGAATAATAATTCATTTATTAAATTCAAATTAAATAATACTTTATATTGGTGGAAAGCTAAGAATCTCCTTTAAAAACCCTTTCCATTTCATCAATTTTGGGTTAAAAAAAGACGTCAGCTACTTGGGCCATCATATCAGTTACATATCGCCACTTTTTGGCCCATCATGATCCTACACATACCCTTATACAACATATGAGCCTTATTTTGGTCATTATACCCACCAAAAAAAAAAAAAGTATCTTATTGGATCTAACTTATATATCTTTTAACCAAGTACATGAACATATACTAAAGAACCTAGAACTTCAAAATGATTAACATTAAAAAATCCATACCATGCTTCATAAGGATTCATCATGGTAAGAGTACTAGTAGGGCTCCGATTAAGAATATACACCATTGAAAAACCTAAATTAGACCAAAAAATATTTTCTCTTGATCCTTTGGTCTATAACATGCTCATTATCATTTTAACCATGAAACAATTATTCATTTGAGTTACACCATTTTGTTGAAATGTGTAAGAAATGGTGATCTATCTTATGATACCATTAAGATCACAATAATATGTGCTATGTAGGAATAATGTATCAAAGGATTTATCTATGATCACATATATCAAAATGAACTAACTAAATTGGATAGTGAACCCTCCATGCACTACCTTTGAATTTGTTTTCTCTTGAGTTTGATCTTTTATCATATCCTACACAATTTTCCTTATGCTAATCAACCATATGAAAACTATAAACTATTTATTTTGAGATTACTATCTTTAAATTGTTATAAAATTTAAATGATCATACTTGAGATGGCACAACCAAATTTTGTCTTCATATTCCATAATAGCAAGATTGCTACTCTATTCTCCAAAATTTAGGGAGAACATCCTATTCTTTCAAATAGGTACAACTTTAACAATTCTATTACCTTATCATGCCAACCATGAATAACAACATTAATGGCTCCTCTAGCCTTTCCCACCTTGCGACAATTTTGAACTCCTCCCGCTCTCGCTCCCTTGTCTATTGCTCCTTATCTCTCATGGTGGTACTTCTAGTCTCTTCCTAGTTTGGTTGCGACTTGGTTGTGGATATCATGTTGAACATTTTCTAGATCTATACACTTTTTGTGGGTGTGGCTACGATTGGCACAAAATCTCTTGTTGATGGGTTTTATGGGATTTCTTCTGCAACAAAGGGTCATGTTCAGGCTTCTTTTGTGGATGTTGTACGGAATAAGAATGCTAGGGCTAGATTTGTGGAACCATTCTGGTGTTCTAGTGCAACCCCTATTATCTCTCTTGGAAAGGAAGTCTTTGACCATATTGAATACTACTCCAAAATGACCCTTATTAGCAGTTTCTATCATTTTTCACCTTCCCTCCCTCATTTGCACCTCTGGATTTCCAATCATTCATCTCCTTTTGTGGAAGGTATAATGGAGATTTATCCTCCAGGTAGAGGTTTTTTATTGTTGGGTTTTGTTCTCCCAAAGATAAACAAGAAATTTTTGATCATGGACTATAGGAATGGGACTCTCATCCCCTATCCATGAGGCCTTGAGTTTATTCCTTCAACCCTTTGAAGGAGCCCATTGATATAATACCTATTTGGGTGACATTATTGTATCTCCCCTTAGAGTTATTGCACTCCTCTGCTTATGAGGACATTGGAAATTCTCTAGGAAGATTCTTGAAAGTAGGCATTGCTTCTAAGAATTCTACTCACACCTAGACTTCACTCAGATTTTTTTGTAGGTTGATTTATATCAGGCTTTACCTGGTGAGGTAGTGCTTCAAGTTAATGGTTGTTCTTGGACTCAACTAGTGGATTCTGAAGGTTTCCCTTTTCATAGTAGACGTTGTATTACTACTAGACACTTGGATTGTCACTGTCATTGTGGTTCTCGTCCTATTTCATCCTCCACTTGGTGGAAGAATCCTCTTCAAGAATATTTAATAGTGTATCCTAATGTCGAATGTTCTTTTAATTGTGAGGATTCCAAACTTCTTTCTATGTGAAAGAATAATCCTATTATTGTTGGAATTGTTCCTCCCGAGGCTTCTTTTGTGTTGTTTCTAGATAAGGCTACTCCTTTTGCTATGTATGCTTCCTCCCTTGAGACCCATTCTACTTCGTTGTTGAATAAGGTTGGCTTAGCTACAAATCCTACTACTTTGGTCTTTGTTTTGGATGTTTCACTTGAAGCATCTTTTGTTCCACTTGCTAGTTACTCTGAAGGGGATTTTTCACCTCCTAGTCCAAATGTTTATAATCTCATTTCTAATTCATCTTAGACAGTAGTGCAATGTAAGAATAAATCTAATATGGTCTATGTTTCATTTAACAAGTCCTTGGAGGATGTTTTGTTGGAACTGAGCTTTGGTGCTTGACTTGTTTCTTTGTAGTTTTTTTTGGGTTGTCTATTGTTGGTAGCTCCTCTTTTCTATTGGTCTATTTGTTTTTATTGTTCAGGCCTTGTTGTTACTGACTGATGGCTATGCTTGGCCAGTTTATTTTGTTGGGTTGTTCAGCCCTATTGTTTTCTTTGTATGGGTCTAGGGCCCTTCCTTGCTTATCTAATAAAAAACAATTCTATTACCTTGCTTCTTGTCATAGATTGTATATTGGTTATTAGCAAAACCCACTTCATAATTCTTTTCACATATATGGTGAACACTAAATAAATTATGTTCTAAATTTAAAGTGTAATAAATATTATTAACATATTTCATAGATTTTAGTATTCACCTTTATAGCTCTATTTTCTACAACCTCCAATGGTTTTTCATCACCAAGCCTGATTTTAGCCTTCAATATTTTTTTCATTATATACAATAATTTATTGTTCCCTAAAATGTGATTATAATAGCTTGTTCATCTAAATATCAAATCTCTTCAAGACATTGTTTAACTTTTTCATATGATAAGATTATATTACTTAGAAAATATTTCTCATCCTAATGAGCATTATTACAAATTTATATTTTATTACTATTTTCTTACATGTATTCCCTTTCAAAGTAATCATATATGTTACAATGATAACTATAAATATATCCTTTATCGTACTTTTCTATACCTCTTCTTCACTTCTTTTTTGAATAATTATGGTTTGTGTCTCTGATGTGCCATTGATTATTAACGCCTTCAATATTTGTGGCCTATAATATTTCGGAAAATATTTCTCATCACTTTATCCAAATGTGTCTCCTAATATTTTTTCATAAGATATAAGAGATCCAACTAAATGATCACACTTGAGGGTAATCAAATTCTTACTTTCCTCAATGATTATTCAAACATGGTTCCATCATTGTATGAGAGATGTCAACAACCTTTTTTCTACTATCTCTTAGTTCACAAATTCTCCAAGAGTATACATATTATTAGCCACATAATTTTCTCTTATACAATAGTGACTCACACTTTTAACTTCTTATATCTTTAAATTCTTAAATTCTCTCTTCCAATTTTGTAACTTGACAACTTTGACTTGATCACTACTTTGAAAATTTTCATTTATATTCTTCCAATAATCCATTTTTGTCTTTACACTTTTGATTCTAAAAAATAACCCATTGTCTAGAGCTATTTGAATATAAAATAAGACTACAAATTTCTTTTTCTAAGCCTCCTTCACTATTTTTCCATTAGTAGCAATATTGATCCAATCATATCACTTTTGATAACATATTTTTATAATTTCCCATGGCAAAATTATAGTCAAAAGAGTCATCATATTGATACTCAAATAATCATAGTCATTTTAATTAAATTTTGAAATGTAAAAACTAGCTTTTAACATGTTTAATTGTTAGAGACATCTTAATATAAAAAATATATAACCCCCCTCAAACTACCATTAATAACAAAAATGAAGATTCTGAAACGATTTATTCCTTCAACGAATTTAATATTTTATTGTAACAAAAAAAATTGAATTACAACACTTAATTTTAAAACAATATATTTCCTATAGTATAATAAAAATAGAATAGATGCTACCAAAATAATAGACATGTATTTTAACACTTTTAACAAAAAGTAAAAAATTGTATATTTTTCCTCAAAAATTTAATGCCAATTTCAAGGGTGATTCTATGTGTGTCTTCATCTTTGTATTGGGATGTTTTAATGCCAATTTCAATGTCATTTTCACTAGTTTGTTTCTTCCTCAAGGGTTAGTTTTTTGGTTTCAGTTGCTTAGTAAGGTTGGCGTTTAGAGCTCCTCTAAAATTTGCTAGTTTCTAAGGTGTGCAAGGCACGGTCAATACTCCCGTGTTCACTTGGTTTGTGTGAGTGGAATTCATAGGCTCGACATCTCCAATGAGGTGAGTTTTGGTGTTCTTTGGCAAGATTTGTGTCCAGTTAGCTCTCCACATTTGCTATAGAATATCTACCAAGAAACTATAGAGAAAGCTTCCTGGTGTTGCTTTGGGAGCAACCATTTTTCAGCTCCATCGAAAAGGAACAACTCTAGCAATCAATCAAGGTAGATTGTCCATCAATTTGCAGTTGCATTAAGTCCATGATTGGAGATGAAATTCTATGCCCACGGTCATAGAGAATTATTTTTCCTTCGAATCTTGTTTCTATATTCATCTCTAATTATGTTGATTTGGTTAATGACTATAATATGGTTGAAAGAATTGCGACCAATTCAGTCAATGAGATATTCCTGGACAATAATGCTCTGCTCAAAATAATTCATGCCTATGATCTTTGGCAAGGTGAAGGGTATGTAGGAGTCTTGTTCCTAAGTCACTATCTGCTTCATAAGAACAAATATATTGAAATATATGAATCAATGAAGATGTCAATTAAGATGAACTATTCAGGGTATTTGTACAGATCCCTCGCCTAGTTTCAATTTGACCTGGGAAAGGAAGAAATTAGTAATTTCAAGAAAAAATATCATGCAATTTAAATTCTACTATCACATGAGTGTGTTCTAGGTAATCAACAAAGGCTTCCTCAGCAAGTATTGGACATCAATATCACAGTGTATTTAGAGACCATATCAAGCAACCAAGCTACTGTTTCTATTCAAGAAGAAGTGGGGGAGAATTAAGTGCAATGTCCTAATGTAGGGGGGTTTATATCAATGAAGGGTTAATTTCTGAGTCTCACTTTGTGTACCTATTCTACACACTAGGCTACCTTAAATACAAATTATTCTATATATATATTGGTTGGGCTGATAGGGGAAGTTAGTGTAGTATCATGTAGAATATCAACTCTTGTTCTATTATAAATTTTTGCATGGCTGATAGGGGAAGCTAGTGTATTATCATGTACATTATCAACCATATTTTGATATATGCAAAATCTATTTGGCCATTATGTAATTAAAATTTTTATTATATTAATATATTATATAGGCATTTGGTCTTTTTCTTAAAAAAATAAAATCTTTGACTTGGTACAAATAACAATAAGACAACTATTATAAATTTTCTTACACTAAAAATGATTAAACTAATCTCTTATCATTCATAAATTGAATTAAGTGATATCTTATCCTATAGTTAAAAAGGAACTATTGATAAATAATTAACCACACAAAAATAATGGTCCAATTGTATGGAAGCTATTATATGAGAGTGTCTAAAATTTCTTATGCTAGTTACACTCAGACTATTTTTTAATCAACTATTAAAAAATAATCCAACAATTTTAATTGATATGTTAATAGATTTAATGATAATATATTAAAGTAGCATATATAGGGAGTAAGCATAGGAAAGGAAAAACTTATTTTTTGAATTTTGGTGAGATCAAGGCAATATTTAAGAAACATCTATTTGTTATAATAGTATTTTATTGCACATGTTTGCTAGAAAATAGTATATAAAAACTGGTTGAAAGATATGCAATAGCTAACTAGATAGAATATTTTGGGATATAAGATTAGGAAGATATAATGTACTATAAGGATGCTACCAAATGGCCACATCCCATATTGTAAATATAAGTATTAAGATCTATTCACCAATAGTAGGAGATAGAAATATTAATACATAGATATCAATAAAAAATAACATAATATATTGACTATATTGAAGATATAAGGGATGTAATGAATGATTATTGACATAATGAATATAAAGAACTCCACATGTTAATCTATCTTGTGTGTATGCCATTTTATTCTGATTTACAACTAATATTAGATCCAGAACACCTTCTTGTATCACCTCAATAGGACCTACGATGGGGTTATAAACTACAACTAGCAGAGATATTTTCGGATCATTAATTTAGCTTGTATCCCCTCAAATTTCTTTCTAGCATTGGTCTCATTTTTTGGACCATGGTTAGGCTTTGTTGAAGCTTATTAAAAAAATTCCAAATTTTAAAACTTTATCGGACTAAGGAAGTAGATGAAATAGGGATGAGAAATGGAACGGGGGAAAAGGTCCAAAGAGACCTATGAAAAGATGTGAATATTAATAAAAACTACTAAATAACTACCATTGGATGCAATATAGGAGTGATGGAATCAAAAATATTAAAAACCAATGGTAAAAATAGATAAAATAAATTTACAAGAGATTAAAGAACAAATTGAATTACCAAGGAAAGAGAAAATGGCTAGCCTTAACAAAGAAGAGAAGAGAGAAATAAAAATAATGGAATTAAAAATATATATATTAGATTGCACCATTAGGGGTGTTGCCAAGTGCACTGATGTGGGTGTTACCATAAAAAGAGGAAAGGATAGTAGGAATAAAAAGGAGAAAATGACAGAGAAGATAAGTCTTACAATCAAAAGGATTTCAAACTGTTTTGGAAAGTTAATGCACAATCAAGAACCCAAAATAATTTTGATAGAGGAATGTTGTAGCAAAGAAGCTCCTACCCTTCCATAACCTTCACTAAACCTTAAAAACAAATTGGACTTATATATGTAATTACAATTAAATTAGATGATATTTTTAAAGAGTTCCTATAAAATCTAAATAAAGTCCTATCGGTGAATCATGATTGTGGATATTAAATATATCCCATGCTCCCTTCAGGTTGTTTTGATGTTTTTCTCATCTTTTGACCACTCCTGATGATTTTAAAGTCTCCATGATAGCTTCTCGGTGGTCTCGACCCACTATCGCAACATGTCATCCAATCGCCCATCAAAGGGGAGCTTCCCTTCCCTTCTCCTCTGAGCCCCGTTTTGTGCCCACGTGTCGATTGATCGATCTTGTTGGGCATGTGTTCCTATGACTCTTTTTGGGCCCTGACCACGTGTCACATTGCCCCTATTCACACAAACTTTCAGGGAACCCCTCAAGCAGTGTTGATAGTAGGGATGTTGCAACATGTCTTCTCATCGCAATCTTTTATCAAAGGACAAGGAGGATGAACCATGAACTGCGAAATGTTGCAACATGTCCCTTCAACGAATCTTTATTAAAGGAAGGAGTAGCACAAATGCCAAGCTGCCCTATGTTGTCGCGTGCTCTAAACTGCCTTCATTGGGAGACAACACTTGTTTGCACAGGGCAAGCCAGGACCACTACCATCATTTGCAAAGAATGTATTTGGTTCGCGGGCGACTGCGTTCATGCTTCAAAATATTTTTTGTTACAACGACCGTGATGAGTCATCACTGTGGTCATCATTGCTCATAATCTGGGAATCTTTTTTGCTATAGGCTTTCAAGCAGTGGAAGCCTCTAGCTATATATGCTTCTTCTTCCATTGATAAAAAAGCTCAGAATACCCACATTAGAATTAGGAAGACACCAGACCTTTTTTTTTGTTAGATAATTGTAAAAGACTCACAGACTGTGCCCTTGTAATTTGGTCTCTTTGTTTCTTAGCTATTTGAAAACATTATACTGTGTTGTTACTAAATAGTTTATCTTCAACTTCAATGATTTGAATAGAGTGTTGATTTAGAACCATGTCTTCAAATCTTTATTTTTAGTAAATCTCTATGCAAATTATTTTATCTTATGAAATGAATTATTCAAGTCTTTCCATTTGATGTTTGTTATTTCAGAACATAGTAGATTGTTGAATGAGCCCTTAAATCACATCCAAAAGATAGATTTATCGTGCCTTACATCTAAATATTGGTGCATCGCCCTAATTAGATCTTTTATTTTATATCTTCTTCCTTTTCCCATTCAAAACCCTAGTTATAGAAGGAGTGGATTTCTTTAAAATCTGGAGGTTACTCAGTTTAGCGCAATAGGTCCCCCCTTTAACTGACTTTCCCACAAAGGGCTGTTACGTTGTCAATTTTTGGCATCAATAGTTTCTTTTTCCTGGCATGCCTAGTGGGGCATTAAATATACCAAAAACCTTGAGCGGGTATATGAATCATCACCCTGTCACAAGATCACAAACAACAAATAACCCTAGTTTGTTGGTACCACCACTAGGAATAGGGTGATCCCACAAAGCTGGTTTACAATTTCTGAGAGGAACTATTTTTTGCTAAAATCACATATTTTTAGAAAATATATTGATTTAAGCCTTAAAAAGTTCCATTTTAAGAATTCCAATTGAAGAGGGTTTGATCAAACCACCTTAGATCAAACCCCCTTGGATAGAACTTCGCTAGTTTTAAACCATACCTATAAATGAGTCTCCTTTACACCTATCAAAATGCTAATAAAAAATCACTTTTGATTTACTTTATTGGGGATCAAATGAATTCATTTAAAATTTATTTCAAGTGATTGTGGTAGTCCTCATAATGAGCTATCCAACGTGGGACCTTAAATATACCCAAAACCTTGAGTGGGTATATGAGCCATCGCCTTGTCACAAGATCACAAACAACAAATAACCTTGGTTTGTTGGTACCACCACTAGGAATAGTACCAACTAGAACCCATCACACAATCGAGATTCCTCCACCAACCATGTTACCTAGCTAAAACTATATAGCATGGGACTCTGGAAGTCCCCTTATAGCCCCAGTAGCACCCACCTTTTGGGCTCCTATCCCGGTCTCTACTCTCAAAATCTATTCCTAAGTTTACCAGAGATGGCTTGAGAACACCATCCGAACATCTGCAAGATGTGGTAGACGTATGTTTAGTGCATGGGGTAATGGATCAGAACATAGTGTTGAGTTTTCTCGTAGCTTCTTTTAGAGGAAAAACATTAGATTGGTATCACACTCTAGTGACTAACTCTATCGACACTTGGGATCAGCTAAGAAATCCTTTTTATGGAAGATTCTTGAATGAAGAAGATAGGTCTTCCCAGTATCACCAAATAGAGATCATCAAGCGGGCCCCATATTAGGCTTTGACAGACTTCAACACACGGTTCCACATAACTTGGAAAAGAATTCAGGCTGCAATCCACCCACTGCCCAACTTGAGATTCATGTTCTACCTAAAGTCCATCAATGCTAACATATCGATGATGATCCAGTCAGTCGGTGGAACTACTCTACCAGATGCATATAACATCACAATTAAAGTAGAGAACAATCTAATTAACATTGGAAAGTTTCCACCTCAGTCCATCATGCCTATATTCCTTGAGCTACTAGTTCCCGCCCATGTGATGCCACCAACTAATATAGCTGCTCCTCCTCAATCCATGTACACATACGTAAGCATACCGCAGAGTCTGCTCTAAAGAACGAGATGAGCGACATAAAGGAGATGTTGTGAGCTATGGCCAATGAGTTAATAATCATCAAGCACAACTAGGCCACTCCTCCAAAGCTAACCTATCAGAATTATCAAGGCAAAAGGTCCTCTTACCAACAAAACCAGTTCCAAGGAGCCGCTCGAACAAATCCTTAGGAACAAATAACAAATCAAATAGTACCAGTACCCACTCCATTGAAGAACACCAACCTAAGATCAAACAAAGAGCTAACTGCAAGGCAAAACAATTTGTTCAATGAAGGAAACCCCTAGTGTTTCCCTTGTGGTAATTCACATATGCCCTGAAACTGATCACACAAAAATCTACAATAGAAGGTGGTGGAGTAGCACAGCCAAGGCACAATGTCGAATAATGGGAGTTATGTATATGTTTCTCCACAATTGGAAAACACGATAATCATTGCTAAAATGCAAGGGATGCCTCTGGAACAATAAAATTTCATAGCTCCTGACCATGCCCTTTTCCAATGGGTGGAAGGAGAGGAAGTTGTGTTCACAATTAAACACCCAATTCAGAAACCGTACAAGTGCAGTCTGATTACAACACTTGCTCCAAGAGGAGATTCACGGGCGAATCGTCCATCCCACAATTAGTCAGCCTACAGCCTAAAGGTGTTTTTGACTAGAACTCCAGTACCTCCACTGTGGTGTCACAATATCCACTACAAAGAGAGATTGTAATAAGAAGAGCTAAGGAGAAAAAGCTTCCAAACTCACCACCGTTCAATGTGGTGGAACCATTGAAAAAATCATTTGCTAATATGTCCCTGTGGGATATCTTAGCTATTCTAGAGCATAAGACATTACTACAGATGGATCTCCAAGAAGACCCGATCACAGATTCAAAGGAGAAATCACTTCAAGGGGAGGCTATTGATCAAACACCTTTGGAAAAATTTCTCTTGAATACTACAGAACATGCCTCTATTGAGAAAAAGAGGAAGAATTCATAGTCAAAGTCAATGAAGGTGAACCAAAACCGAAGCCATTTTTCCTAACCCTTATTGTGGGTAAGAAATTACTACATAACTCCATGATTGGCTCTGGTGCCAAAACCACAGTCATGCCCAAGCAAATAGCTGAAGCCCTAGGACTAAGCTATGAACCTTTGAATAAAGGGGTTATGCAATTAGATGGAAATATGGTGAGTTTTGTGGGAATCATTAAGGACCTTCCATTAACTATGTTTGCATGCCCCAATATCACGGTCAAGCAGGATACCGTGATCATTACCCACTGGGTATATGCAAGATCACTAAAAAATCATTACCCACTGGGTATGTGTAGGATCATCATGGAAAAAATAGGCCCTTAAGTCGCAATAAAATTCAGAAAAATCAGAGTTAGGCAAGTTGACATAAAAAATTGAATAATTTATCTATATTATTTCAAAAATATGTAACAATAGAATCTGTAGCAAATTGAATTTAGTTTCTAAACTACTAGGTATATTTAAAAATTAAAAAAAATCTATTTGGTGAAAATTTGAAATTTCAATGCAGTAGTACTTAAATTTCAGAGAAAAAATAAGAAGTAGATGTCTATCTAACCATCCTAACCACAATAAAATGATAATATTTTTTTTTAATATTTTAGATATAAGTAGAGGATTCATGTCCCGATGTGATGCATAATGATGCATAATTTTTTTGTATTTTTTTTCCATGTAAATAATTAATTATGAATTTTTTATTACAACTTTTAAAAAATATAAAAACTCGTATGTCTGACCACCTTAACTTGGTCAAACTTAATGAAATTCAATTCTTTTTTTTTAATCCTATAGTATATAAAGCATAGAATGTGATGCATATTTTGGATTAAAAAAATGTGATACCATTTGTAAGATATAGATGTTTTGCAATCAGCCTATCAATTAGGACTTTAGTCGTAATTCAAATAGAAAATGAATAATAATTATTAAATTCAAAGTAAAGCATAATTTATATTGGTGGAAAGCTGATAATCTCATTTAAAAACCCTTTTCATTTCATCAATTTTGGGTAAAAAAAACGTCATCATCCACATGGGTCATCATATCACTCACATATCACCACTTTTTGGCCCATCATGATCCCGCACATACCCCACTACCCTCCATGGAATCAATCATGCAAAATGTAGTAGGTTTGGGTGTGTTTTCTCTTTTAGATGAATTTTTGGACCAAGGCCAGGAATGTGAGGACCTAATGTTAGAACTCAAAGAGTGAACAACAAGAATTGGTTGACACACGAAATATGACAACCTGAGGGAGGGTTTATCGATGGCAATTCAATGCAGATGATATGAAACATTTGAATCAAAAAGCATAGAAAGAAAAGCGATAGGGGTTCCTGTTAGGGGAATTCACCTTAAAATTTCTATGAAGCTCAATTGAACAAATCTACCATGTAAATATGTAATTATTGTGGTTATTTTCCTTTGTGTTCCTCTGTTTGTTCAGCTGGTCTTCTTAATCCATGATGCAACATAAATTTATATTATGATAGAGTGAATAACACATATTCCAGGAAGCGAAAGAAATATGCAACAAAGCAAAAAAAATTAAATATAAGCCATATCTTCATTATATTTATATACTTCGATAAGTATAGTATCAAAATGGCTCAAAGGCCATGCTTTTAAAAACTATATACTTATATATATTTCTATATTATAAGGCATTTCAGGCTATATACAAAAAGGAATAACGAGTTTCAGTCTTAATAGCATGAAAAGAAAGGAAATATTTAGTCATGGGAGCAAGCAGCAATAACGACAGTGTCCAGAACCATATCATCCTCAGTAGCAACAACTGGTCTAGTGACACCATCCAAAGAAGCAATGGTAGGTGGTGGAGGGAACACTAGGATCCTAAAATTGATATACCAGTCGATGTCGTAGAATGGCACCACATTGTATATTCAGAAGAGGAAGTGGTAGGCATGGGTGACCCTTTGGTGATGTACTTCCTATGATTGAAGACGAAAATCGCTCAGGAATGACAACCACGGGATGACCACGTCTTCTTCAATATACTTGAAAAGTTCGCTCGCAGTTGGGATTCCTCCACCAAATGCAACATTCGCCACCACCTCCTCGAGGCCGTTCAGATGCTTCTTTGGAAAATTTTATTTTAATAAACAAATGATAAGTGGCTTGAAAATTTGGATGTCGAGCATCGATGCCAGAAAGTGAGAGCACACATCAGTGTTAAGTCTATAATTGTCCTCATATTTAAGGTAGTCACATCCCAGAACCCATTTCATGGCTAGGATGGCCAAATAATGCTTATTTGTGGTCATCCTCTTGAGACACCTAGTCGAAATCTCACCCAGAAAGGCCTTTTGAGATTTGTGGGAGGTCAACCTAATCGGGGTTTCCATGGCATCAGACTCTATATGGATTTTAGACAACAACCCTATGCAAGACATCTAAATTTGAACTCTATGCAAATACTATGTGTACTGCAATTACCAAGGGGTAAACCAATCACCTAATGTTAATTCTGCTAAAAATTGCTAAGTTGATTTCACTACTACCGAGGTGCCTATTTATAGAAGAAGGAAGGATAAGTGTGGTAATTCATATACCATAAGTATGAGGTTAACCAGGTACCACCTCGAACACTGCACCAAGGTTCGCTCGAGCCTCTCACCCAATTGCATCTACAGGTACGAGTTGTTGCATAGAAAATTAAGGCAAGCTAATTAATTAGCACAAACTGGTGGCAGTATCTAGTGGTAGTCTATTTGACCAAACGCTGAGGTGTCATCCTGCAGGTGTTCCTCAAACTCAAAGAAATGATGCAATTCTATTTGATGCTTATCGCATACTTTGGCATAATCATTCCATTTGGGATATTAATTACCATTGCATATGACACCTAGTCTGCCTTCAAATCACCAGCTCAATTTCCAAGGAAAATCATGCCATGGGTTTTAAGTACTTGGGGTCATTATGAATTCTTGTCATTTCAAAATGGCAAGTAATTCACTTCGCACGAGCAAAAATCTGGTGGTACATGCTGAATTTAATGTAGAAAAAGAAACCATCATCTACCACTCAAAGGAGGATAGAAAAGGCTAAGTATTGCATGTGGTTGTTTAAACAAAGAAAAGAAAGCATTTTTAATACACAAAGAATTTTTGAAGTGTAGAAGAGATTTTGAAGAGCAGAGAATTTTTGAAGTGTAGAATTTATGAGGGATGTGTCGAAAACATCGAGGGAGAGGAAAAATGGAATCCACTACCCCTAAGGTAGCTCAGAATCTATAGATGAATGATACAGGCATAACATCCCAAATCTTGGCTGATGTGATGCTCACAGCACCCACAATCAACATTTTTCAGGATGAGTCCTACGCTATGCCTGAAATCCCTTAAAAGCTAGACTGGTTTCGCATGGAATCATCTAAGAAACAGACGCTCAGAGATGCAAGTTTGATAAAGGAGGAGTGGGATAACATTTATGACCCCTTCCTCAAGACTAACCCTAAGGGCCTAAGGGAAGCTGCTTTTGCCAGAATGAGAAAAGCCTTTGATAATCAACTATCATAAGCAATGGCTCTATGGGCTTCTGAAATATATGGTCCCTTATGTGCACCACTTCCCAAAAATAATTCATGAAAGCATTCGATGTTTCAATCCGATGACTAGTGCCATTGAGGGAAGAAGTTTAAGAGTGGTGATATCTGAGGAGGCTCTTAGGGACATGTTGTGCATTCTTGGGAATAAGACCAGGATGTTGTCGATGAAGCCATTCAACCAAAAAAAGGGTTTTGAATTCTGGAGAGGAAGAAGGAATGCCCTTGACTTCTATAATGTGGAGACCGAAAGGCCCCAGGATTGCCAGTAGCCGTTAAAAAATTTGAATCATCTTGTTGAATTCATACATGCGGACTTGCAAGATGCCTTCTCCATGTTGGATTTTGTGTTCGGCTTGGATGATGACACGATCTTGTAGGAATATCAGCTGGGCCTAGGTTTTTAACTAAGGAGCCAACATGACCCTTTCTGGTATGATTTCACAAACATGATTGTCAAAGATATGTGGAAGCAGATTGATGAGTTCAAAATTGTTGGTGAGTTCAGATATTCTTCTCTTCTTGCCTATATGTTTCTACATCAGAACCCCGATTTCTTCAAAGAAAAAAAAGAGTTATCAATATTTGATGAGAAGAAGCATCGGAAGCTAGTTTTGGTATGGACCCACATCCTCTCTTCCACCTATGATTATTATGCATTTTCAAAGAAATTCTTGATTTTGATTTTGCGAGATCTAAGCGAGGATGATGACTACTATAGCCTATCGACCGACCAAACCGGTTGGATGCAATCCTTGTTCCCCAAGTGTGATTGGTTCCTTGGGGAGGAATTCACATGCATCTGAGTGACTGAATTTTTTGAAGAGCATCTAACTCCCTGCATCCAACAACGATCAGGTTTTGGCCCTTGAAGTGTTCCAACAACTGGCTATTATGGATTGGACCTTTTTCTTTGACCCAAAGAAGAAAAAGAGGGCATTTTTCGAATGCCCGCTGAGCTACAAAATAGTGGTCATGGTAAAGAAGAAATCAATAGAGCCACTGGAGGTATAATGGGAACACCTCGGGCTAATTTGAATTTGTGATAGGTGGGACTACAACCCCCAGGATGATTTGGGTGATACATTTATTGAGGTAAAACATAGCCCTCGGCCTTATTGGGAAGTGTGGAGAAATCCTCTAGAGGATATTAGCAGATTGTGGGTGGACTTAGTGCACATGTCAACGGATAATCAGAGGCTGTCATGGCTCGAGTTTTACCTCCCTAAAGGGAGGACCAACAAAAATTTCTGCATGAGTGCTCCTCTCCGAAATAGTTAGATAAGGGAATATGGTTGGAAGGTAGAAAAGATTAATGCTTTTTGGATCTATCGCCAGGAGATCAAGTGCACTCATGCCCCATTCCAAGACCCATTAGTCTTTGAATCTGATGATCAGTTTGATACTCTCTGGATTGAGGAGCATGCTAACTCCGACGTGAGTGATGTAGAAGAGGCTGACCCTGAAGAGGCCACAACATGCTCAGATAAGGGTAAGCAAATATAGAGAATAGGAATGTAGCCTAGCGCAACTTTTAAGAGTGTGTGGATGAATATTTCATGATCAGATTCCTTGCAATCTCAAACTTGGGCTAGAGGAAGGCCTAGAGGAACACAACAACTGAAAAAAGCAGTAGATTTAGAGAACCGTCGACCAAGAAAAAGACAACACATTGATGTTGCTTCAGGAGATGGTTCACAAGAGGTTGCAGCTGGCCAAGGGTCAAAGATGAAATCCACCACTCCAATAACTTAATCTTCCTCTCTTCTCAGGTCCCAATCTCTTGTTTCTTCCACTGTCTCTATGGCACCCATCGCTCTAAGTATGAACCTATCTTTCTATGTCCCCACTACGATGGCTTCTAGAGGTTTCTCCTGATTTTCTCATATTAGAAAAATGGCTTTCGCTTCCCTACAAGCTACTTCATCTTTTTTTGAAGCCCCTTCAGCCTCCTCAATTGCATCCTTGTCTGCATCCAAGGTTATTTCCCCCTTGGTATCCAAATTTTTCATCCCTTTTTCCTCCTCTAAGTCGAGATCGACCCAACCTTTGTAGCAGTCGGAGCCCGTTGTATCTCCATTGCCACCATCATTCCCCACGTGTCCCTCCATGTCATCATCACTTGGGATTTGGAATATTCCCCATTTTTCTCCGCTCATGGTTGCCCTTCCAAAGAAGAAAACATCTGAGGTCACCCGCCTATCATTCCCATTCGTTGTCCCTCTCGGTGGACCCTTTGTAGGTGAACACATCAGATCGCCATCTCAATTCTTGTCATAGAGTGATTCAACAAAGCAAGCTCGAGCTCTCCGACCCCAGAAGCAAAAATTAAATGATGCCAAGAAACTAGTAGAGCCTAGAGTCCAAAAGGTTTAGAAAGAGGCTTAGCAATTATTACATTTCACAACTATGCATCCCATTATTATCGAATTGTAGGGAGAAATGCAGCCCAATGACTATGATGTCCATGCCATCAGAGTGGACTTGCATTTTTCCCGACCGAAGGATAAAGTCTAGCTAATGGAGGAGACACAATGAGTGGTGACCACTGACTTTCTCAAGTATGGTCAAAGGTTGAAGAAGGAATAGGATGAGTTCAAGGTCATTAAAGAAAGGATAGAAGTCTTGTTGGCCAAGGACAAAGCATGAGAGGCAGAAAGGGCGCGCTTCGTACAAAATGCATAGGCAGAGAAGGCTAGCCTATAAAGAGAGCTCAAGAGGTTCCAATCCTACGAGTTTGACCAAGTGACTAAGCTACGACGAAGGAATCAAGAATTACAGGACCGGTTTGCCTAATCAGAAGGGGGAGTTCATAAAAAGAATGAAGAGTTACAATGACTGTGTGCTTAGTTGGAGCAAGCAGTACAAGAAAAAGAGATAAATCAAGCAAGCGTGCAAGCTCAATTTTAGGAAGACCTCTAGAGGATCAAAATTTCCTTGGAGGAAGAGTTTGTGACCCAAAGCCAGGCTAAGGAAAGGTGGTCGGCCATGCAGAAATCCCACCAGGAGCAACTCTCTTCTGTCATGGAAGAAGTTGCAAGGCTAATGCAAGAGATTCAAATGAAGGATGCAAAGATTAATCTCTTGAAGAAAATCATTCAGACTCTTGCTCCACAATCATACATTCGATTAGTAGCCCAAAAACTATATGCTTCCTATTGGGAGAGAGTCAAGGCTTTATGTGTGACTCTCTAACCTACACTTCATTTTTTGGTGGAGGCAACAAATTTATTCAAGGAGGTTCACGACACAATGGAACAATTCCCATAATTAATAGGGGAAAAGGTTCCCAAATCAGAAAGGCTTCTAGACAAGCTATACACTATGCCAAGCGAGGATCTAGTATGAGCAGGGGTAGAAAATTGGAGGTGAGCTGCTAGGATCATGAAAGAGTTTATCCACTGCCATGAAGCCACCCTTCATGCTCAGCGCTACTCAATCACATTGGGGTGAACTATGGATAGCGTATGGGCAAGGTTTTCCCAATTGACCCAGATGGACTTGCCCTCTCCTTTTCTTTCTAATGAATCGGTGGCAACCGTGGAGAAAATTGTAACCAAAATTGAGGAGAGGAAGCAGGATTTATCCATTTTCTAGTGCTTTAGCCAGCCTCCTACCACTGAAGACATCGAAGGTATAACTCATCAAATCATATGACTGCTTTTTTAGCTCGAGTTTAGGTCAGGAATCTCTGTGATGCTTCCTTTTAAGGAAGTAATCGATCTTCACGAGGCACACAAGAATCTGTGTGCCATATCAACACCTTCTAAGGTTGACTGGTTTCCTTGCAGATTGCCTAGGTTTCTATGCTCTGACTCAAATGCTCAACAAATAAGGCCATGGTCATGAAATCAAAGATTTTTGGGTTTGTCGTTCTATGGATGAAATTCCCTTGATAGTCACCAAAAGCTATGGATATTAAATATATCCCATGCTCCCTTTGGGTTTTTTTGATTCTTTTCTCAGCTTCTAACTGCTCTTGATGATTTTAAAGTCTCCATGCCATCTTTTTAGTGGTCTCTACTCACTATCTCCACATGTCATCCAATCGCTTATCAAAGGAGAGCTTCCCTTCCCTTCTCCTCCAAGCCTCGTTCTGCCCCCATGTGTTGATTGATCAGGCTTGTTGGGTTTGCATTCCTATGACTTTTCGGGCCCCGACTGCATACCACATTGGCCCCATTCACACAAACTTTTGGTGAACCCCTCAAGCAGTGCCGATAGTAGGGATGTTGCCACATGTCTTCTCATTGCAAGTTTTTATCAAAGGACGGGGAGGATGAACCATGAACCATGAAATTCTACCACTTGTCCCTTCGATGGATCTTCATTAAAGGAAGGAGTAGCACAAACACCTAGCTTCAATATACTATCACATGCTCTAAACTTCCTTCGTTGGGAGATAATACTTATTTTCATGGGGTAGGCCATGACCACTTCCATCTTTTGTAGAGAATGTATTTGGCTTGCGGGCGATTGGGTTCATGCTTCAAAATATTTTTTGTTACAACGACAAAGATGGGTCATTACCATGGTCATCATTTCTCATAATCTGGGAATATTTTTGTTATAGGATTTCAAACAGCGGAAGCCTCTGGCTATATATGCTGCTTCTTTCATTCATAAAAAAAATTGGAATACATATAGAAGAATTAAGAAGACACCAGGCCTTTTGTTTTGTTAGATAATTGTAAATGACTCAAAAACTGTGCCCTTGTAATTTGGCCTCTCTGTTTCTTAGCTATTTGAAAAAATTATACTATGTTGTTACTGAATATTTTATCTGCAACTTCAATGATTTGAATAGAATTTTGATTTAGAACCATGTATTTGACTCTTTCTTCTCAATAAATCTCTATGCAAATTATTTTATGTTATGAAATGAATTATTCAGGTCTTTCCATTTGATGTTTGTTATTTTGGGACATAGAAGATTGCTAAATGGGCCCTTAAATCACATCCAAAAGGTAGATTTATCATGCCTCACATATAATTCTTGGTGCATCGCCCTAGTTAGATCTTTTATTTTATATCTTCTTCCTTTTCTTATTCAAAACCCCAATTATAGAAGAATTCAACTTCTTTAAAATCTGGAGGTTACTCAGTTTAGCGCAATAGGTCCCCTCTTTAACTGAGTTTCCCACAAAGGGTTGTTACCTTGTCAATTATTGGCATCAACAATGATTATTTAGAAAAGAGAATTATCCAAATCATAAACAAATTTAGGAAGAACTTAAAATAGAAGAGGAAATAAATGACAAATAAATTAGTGCATTAACTAATTAGATGATATTTAGTAACAAAAAGATGAAATAATTTATGAGGAGTCACAACCCCCAAAGTGGGACTCATCCCCATTAAGGTCTAAAAGCAGAATATTTGTAGCAAAAGAGTTACAAAGTAGGAGAGAAGAAAAGAAAGAGAAGTAAGAAAAAAGAAGAGGAAAGAGCAGTATACCCCTTGGATTAAGATATTAAGAGAAGATTATTTAGACATTAGACTTGCGAGAGATAAAGGTAGAGAGAACAAACCCCAAAATAATATTAAGAAGGAAACTAAACTAGGAAAGAAAACAACATATAAACCTAGGAAAACAAAGAACCCAAAACAATATTTAGACGCCATGGATACAACAATTAAAATCCTTGTTTTGGAATAGATAGCACCAAAGAACTAGTACATGTATTTCTTCTACAGTCGGTATGAGATAAATTGGGTAAAGATGAAAGTAAGAACAAGTTACTAGATTTGTACGGTCATCAAGAAAAACAATTAGATTTGGAATGGTATATGAAGAATTACCCAAAGCATAAGGCTACATGGGAGGATGCATGAATATAATTCTTATTCTACTTTGGGACACTGGAATTTCCAAAAAAAAGTGTTACTTGGATAAGAAATTTGACATAAGGAGAAAAAGAATCATTTGATAATTATGAAAAGAAGTTTAAAGAAGTACATGTAGGAAGTTGGAGGAACATTTAATAGAGAAACAAAATATTGAATGGTTTACTTCTAGATTTCGAAAGGATATTAGGGCTGGATTAGATAGAAGATCCTTTGATAAGTGGGTATGTGTAGGATCACGATGGGCCAAAAAGTGGCGATATATAAGCCATATGATGGTCCATGTGGTTGACAACTTTTTATTTACCCAAAATTGATGAAACGAAAAGGGTTTTTAGAGGAGATTCTCAGCTTTCCACCAATATAAATTATTCTTTACTTTCAATTTAATAAATAATTATTATTCATTTTCTATTAGAATTATGACTAAAGTCCTGATTGATAGGCTGATTGAAAAACATCCATAACTTTCAAATGGCATCACATTTTTTGAATCGGAAACATGTGTCACATTCTATGCTTCATATACTATAGGATAAAAAAATAAAAAAATGAATTTCATGAATTTTTGACCAAGTTAAGGTGGTTAGACAGACGAGATTTTATATATTTTTTAAAGTTGTAATAAAAAATTCATAATTAATTATTTACTTGGAAAAAAATTATAAAAAAGTATGCATCACATCGGGACATGAGTCCTCTACTTATATCTAAAAGCTTATAAAAAAAATATCATTTTATTGTGGTTAGGGTGGTCAGACAGACACCTACTTCTTATTTTTACCCTAAAATTTAAATACTACTGCATTGAAATTTCAAATTTTGACTAAATAGATTTAAAAAATAAAAAATAAAGGTCTAGTAGTTTAGAAACTACATTCAATTTTCTAGAGATTCTATTTTTACATTTTTTTCAAATAATAAAGATAACTTATTCAAATTTTTACGTCAAGTTGTCTAACTCTGATTTTTTGTCTTTTTATAGCCACTTAAGGGCCTGTTTTTTCCATGATGATTCTACACATACCCAAGTATAATGACCTAATTGCTATGACATACCATATTTAAGCTCAAACCTAGAGGAAACAAAAAATGGATAAAAGTGCTGAAATCCTAGAAAATTTACAATTGAAGGTTTAGAAGTTGGTCATGTATCAAGAAATCAGGGTGAGTGAGCCTAGTCAACCCAAGATAATTTTGTGCTCAAATTACAATAGTGAAGGGCACATCCTAAATAAATACCCCAAGGATAAATTTAAAAGGACATTGGTTGTGGTGAAAACAATAAAACCTAACTCTACATATTATACTATTTATTAAGAATGGGATATACATTTAACAAAAGATTGTCCAAAGAATAAACCTCCAATCTGGAATGGAGGAAACCAAAGTCAAAATTTCCACAACCACAACTACATTACTAATCAAAACAATGATATCAGATATTGAATACCACTGTGGTAGAATGTATGTGCCATGCATAACAATAAAAAACTAGGTTATTAGGAAGACAATATGAAATTTATCTATAGAAGAGGAAGAGGAAGAGGTTTGACCAATAGAATAAGAAATTATGCAAACTACATTAACTATCGAAAAATGGGCCATTATGCATCAGAGTGTAGGAAAAAGAAGAAACTTAAATGTGACTTTTATGGACAAGAAATTCATACATCATTTCAATTTGAAGTTGCTATAAAATTCTACCAAAATAGAGAGGATAGTCAACCTTCCCAAAGTGATGAGATAAAAAGAGGTACAAGAGTAATCTGAAAAGTATCACAAGAAGTTAGAGGTTCTCATAAAATAGAAGAACCAAACAAGAAGTTAAAATGTTAAAATATCTTGCATCTCTAGCTAGACAAAAGGATCTAGTAGCTAAATTAAAACAATCAGGAAATAAACAAATATAAATTGGTTAATCAATTATTAGAAGACTAGAACTAGAAAAATGGGCCACTATTAATACATGTATGATTGAATGAACATAAAGTAAAATATGTTGTGGTAGATTAGGTACTGTTCTAAATATTATTACATCCACCACATGGGAGAAACTAGGAAGATCTAAGCTAGTAAAAACACCAATGAAAATAAGTCTTGCTGATGGTTCTAGAATACAGACCTTAGGAACTTTGAAGAATGTTGAAGTAAAGGTTAAAGGGATAAAATAATTATCTTTTTTTTAAGTGGTTGAAATGAAGGATCCATTTAATACATTTAGAGCTCTACTTGGATTAAGATGATTCATTAATGCTAATGGTATAATAGACTCCAAAAAATAGGATATTTCATTTGAAAATGATATTAGAGTTGTACAAATTTCAGTAGGAGAATCAGATGATAGATCCTATATCGAACAAGTAACATAGGATAATGAAGGAGAAGACATCAAAAACCTCTATACTATCTCCAAATTTCTAGATGGGGAAGAGGAAGAAGAAAATATAAATAATGAAGAACTAGAATTGAATAGTAATCAATGTGACACTGATAGTGATGAAGTCTTAGAGGATTTGGTGCAAAATGAATTGGACTTAAAGCATCCTGGAGAGTTTATGAATTCTATAATTTTTTCATGGTTCAGAGTCATACTCGAGAATTGATAGATACCCAAAAAAAGCTAAAATAAGACACTACTGGGAGGAATTAAGTATTAAACTATTGAAAAAACATAAGAATCTATTTTCTTGGATATAAGACACTAATGAACAAGTAGATACTATGAAAATTAAGTGGGAGATATGATTTATGCACTCTGAAGAGAACTCTCTATACTAAACTGGACCAGACCACATCCGAAAAACATAAGAAAATATTGCAACCATAAATATACTGAGAACTATAGATGAAAACATCCCAATTGCTAAAACCTAGAACAAAGAACACATGGCTATCTAGAATAGACACCGGAACAACACCAAACAAACAAGTATCACACATAATAAAAATAGTACAAACCACATATCCACTAACTAAAACTCTAAAATTCATATTATATGTATTATAATGTATCATATAGTATACATTAGGTAGATGAAATAATATACTAGAAAAATTTAGTCTTACAAACTCAATAGGTAGAAAAATGTGGGAATTGACTAGAAGTGGCTACACTAATTAATGAGATCCACTTAGAAATTCTATAAAAGACCCTCACACTACCTTTACAATCACTTAACTCTTGTTCTATCACAAAATTCATTCATTCAATCACAATTTTTCTCTTCTATAAAGCCTAGATAACATGACCTAAAGCTCGTACTCATGGCTACTCCTACTCCCACTGCCATCATAAAAAACCACACCCAAACTATAATATTTTTCCTTAAAAAGCAATGGTAGTAGACCAAGATAGTGCATTCTCAAGATTACCTAATTAAATAGTTCAAGTTTTATGAGCTAAGGGAAACCCTACTATAACCTAGAACTGGTTCATACCTACCCAACCATGCCCAAGTTGCAGAGAATGTGTTAGATGGATGGAAAGACTTCTTGAACTTCACCAAATAGGAGGAATGGATCTGGCTAGTATTTAGTAGGCCACATAAAAAATACTTATATCTTGACAAGCCCTTTTGCATCACCAAGGAGGTCATCCAAGCCATCACTTGGTTTCCTGCCTAAGGGCCAATTCCACTAAAGAAGGACATCATAAATTTTGAGGTCACTAAGCTTGTTGGTGCTATTTTTGATAGAAAAAGTCTTGATATCACCAACATCGTTGGCCTTGAGGTCAAGTATGCTACAATGGTGATTTCCTATAAGCTATACTACACAAATTGTGAGGCGTATGCTATGAGCATTGCTATCCACATTGCATATCAAATCTTCACCCAAGGAAAAGACTTCAACCTCTATTATGTCCTCAAACTGGAGCTCCTTAAGAATGCAACTCAAACAAATCAATTAGGATACAATTTCCAATATAGTACTCTGCTAATCTATCTCACATTTTATTTCATAAACCAATTACCTCAATTTTTCAGAAAGGTATGAAATTTTGAGAAGAAGAACCTTAAATCTTAGGTTATTTATATTAAGAGACTTAGGGGTTTTTCCCTTTTTCCACCATTTCACTAACATAAATGATTAGTTTCATAAATATTGTAACTATATAGGACTAGATTCTTTGTCATTATATTTGAGTGAATTATTTGTAGATCTTATCATGAGAACAAAAAATACAACAGTTTATGTTGCTATTGCTACATATAATCATACACCAATAAAAATCAATGCAAATGCTGAGACAAGGAAGTTATTTTTATTTTCAAGTTTAAATAGCATTTCACCTCTGCAATCATATGAAATAAATGTAAAAAATCAAGTGAATTTTATATTTCTCATTTTAAAGATGAAAATTTGTACATAGCTAACACTGATGTGAAAGAAATTAAAAAGGATTATGTTTCTAGAAGTTGAAATTAACATGACTATGCGAGATTTAGATTGTAAACATACTATGGAAAAATGACAACTAAGAAGAATTATAAAAAGATGTTTATGAGGATAATGCCAACTATGTAGATTCATTTCAACAAAATAGATGATAAATATTTTTCTTTTCTATATAAAATTTTTGAATGTGATAAACTTCATGTATTTAATTATAGGAATGATGAAATTAATATTCATAATAGATTATTTACTTCTAAATTCAATTGTGACTTTGATGTAGGAGACATCCAGCAAAAATATGAGTTAAAATGTTAGTTGTTCATAAAAGATGCACAATTGGAGAGCTACAGATTTATTTTTGAAGATGAACCAACGATTGTGGCACAAATTTATGTGTTTGAAATTGGAAATGAAGATGATAAATTCCTACATGAAAGATTAGCTGATAACAAGGAAACCTCTCCAAGTAAAAAACAATCAGATCATGTTGTACCTTTCCTCTTTTACATAAAATTTGAAGTTTATTATTTTGATTATGGAAATTCTTGAAATGCACAAATTGTATTTTGATCAACCATGAGAATGATGAATTGATTCAATTTATAATAGTTATGGATTATTTTGTTTAATGTTGGAATAGTATAGAAAAAGTATTTTTCAAAGTACAAAGATAAATTTGCAAGATTAGGAACCCTAACTATTGCCTTAATTCTCTTTCACACTTTTCCTAAATATGTAAACCTGGGGGTCTGTAAATATGTATTACCAAAGTCATTTCAATATATATGGTTTCCTTGTATATAATTAGGTTCATAGGTTTTGTTTAATCCTTTCCTAATTTCCTACTCTTCGTTTTTCTTAGGTTTCCCTTTTTCTTTTCCCCTTAGGTTTTTGATAGGATGCTTTTGTTTTTCCTTTTTTTTGTCATTCTTGATTTGGAGATACCTACTTTTTTTGGAATATCTAAATGGGGTAGACTTGTAACTTTTCAAAACTACATGATTATTGAAATGAAAAAGACAACTGAGACGGGGGGTAAATCATTTGTAGCAAAATAAACCTTCAAAACCCTCATCAGTAATCATATCCATAAGCATTCATTAAACCCTTAATTCTATTAGTATGATTAAACATGAAATGCACATAACAAAAACTAAAATTGCAACTCCATACACAAGACAATGCTATATTTATTTGGAAAACCCAATGATGGAAAAATAATGATGAGGATTAGCTCACAATATATGTAATAACAAAATCGGTACAAAATGGCTCACTACCATAATAGGACACACTATCCAAAAAGGATCACAACTAGGACTCACTACCACAAAAAGAATGCATGATGACCGAAGAATAATGTTACAAAAAGAAAATGTCTCAATGCAATAGGGAATCCACCAAAATTACTCACACACTTCCGCAATATTGCATGAATGATTTCAAATTCCTTCAACTCACTGCCTTCAAGAACCATAACATTGAAATTTACACTACTCTTCTCAAATTTGCATCACTCGCATCAATCTCACATCTATCTATCTTCTTACTTCTTTTATACCTCAACTCACCATAGCACCATATATATTTATATTGACCTCAACCTAAAAAACCTTCTCCAATGTCAATAATTAGTCATTATACATACAAATTCAAAATAATTTGACACCAAAACATTGCTATGAGGGATAGGAATGAAAGTGACCTACATAAAAATTAATTAGGAACCAAATAGATCTAAACACACTTCAAAATGCTTAACAAGCCTTGCATGTAGTGTTAACACAAGGTTGACCAACACCAGTATTAAAGACAAAAAAACATTAACTTCATGCTTTCTTAAATCAATCTGAAAGTTTTGGACGGCAAAATTCTCTTGAACATGATCTAGAATAACCCTCAAACACTTAAGATTCATCAAAGACTTCATCTGAGTTTGCATCATACAAACACTTCAACTAAAAACAACTAGTAACCCAAATTTGCATGCTGATAAATGAAACTCACTCTGTACAACACCAAATCAAGTAAAAACTTGAACACAAAAATATACAAGAATTATAAGAAAATTTCAACATCCGCATAACTTGAAGACAAATAGTAGAGAAACGCAGAGAAAATTCATTTCTCCCAAACCATAGAAAACATCACTGAACAACTGGCTCACACATTGTTGAAAATATCTCGCACTATATAGTGATCCAGTTCAACACAAATTCTGAATATAACAACCTCTAATAACCATGAATAACCTATAAGATCTACATAGGCATAGCATCAACACAGAAGAAATATGAAGCACAATATCAGAGCACACTATGAATACCTACACAACATAGTTTACTTTGTTTATCAAATTTCCTCAAAAGCACTTGGAAACTAAGTACCAGAGACATCATTTTAGCTCATTACTTAATTACAACTGATATTTAGACTCTGTAAAAAGGATAGCTCCATGTACTAAGAAAACTTCCTTAATATCTCAGCTATACAAGAACACTCTACATAAATCTTCCTTGTTCACAATTTTCTCAATATCCTCAACATATAGTTGACACTAATGACAACACCTTCATACATGCAACAATCTTCCCCATATCACTAACAACATCATCCTGTAGATATACTTGTTGACGTCAATGACAACACCTTCATACTTGCAACAATATCCCCTTTGTCGTTGATGGAAACACAAGATGTGAAAAGCCACCAAGGACAACACAACATCTCTTAACACAGTTTCTTTTCCCCCCTTTGAATGATTTGACAATATACAAAACTTTCTCTTCTTGATAACTAACACTTTTCAACATGATACTTTCTCCCTGTTTGACATCAATGGAAAAGGATAAAATGTGTTACATTATTTCCCCCTTTGATACTAAACCAAAATACCTTCTCTAAATAAACCCCCTTAGGAGCACACTGGAAATAAATCAGCAATTCAACAAGAATGACAACACATGACATACCCACTCTTGTTGGGAGGTAGCCAAAAATATCAGTCCAAAATAGAGATAGATCCATAGATCCATTAGATTGATGCATATCCATATGCATATACTTCAAGAAAGGAGGGGCAATAACCCCCAACTTCTCCCAAATATGATCAAAAGTATCCTTAAGAAGAGCCTTAGTAAATATGTCAATAATCTGATCCTTTTTGGACATAGATTAATGTTGAAAGTATAAAGTGTTTTCATTGATGTCAATTGGGTGGTGTTGTCATTTATTTCAACTATGTGCAAAAGAAGCTGGTTATTGATTTTATATGTCGAGGATATTGAAAAAAGTATAATAATGAAGGTTTTTTGTTTGTGCATGTATACTTGTTATATTGAAGAAGTGTTGTGAGTACAAGGAGTTATTCTTATGTTTCTATGATTGGAAGTATGTCAGAGTGGAGTAATGTGCTGAAATGATGTCTCTCAAACTTTCTCTCCAAGTGCTTTTGAGAAAATATGATAAATACAGAGTACATTGTCTTGTAGGTGTTCTGTGTTTGCTCTGATATGTGCTCCACATTTCTTCTATGTTGATTCAATTCTTGTGCAGATTTGAGGTATTGTTCATAGTTTCTAGTAGTTCCTATATCCAGAATTTGGGATTCTAGATCATTGCACAATGAGAGATATTTTCACCAGTGTGTGAACCAGTTGCTAAGTAATGCTTTCTATGGTATGGGAGAAATGTATTTTATCCACGTTTATTGGCTATTTGGATTTAGGTTGTGCAGACCTAAAAAGTTTTTTACACTACTTTTATCTTTATGTGTTCAAAGTTTTACTTGATTTGGTGTAGTATAATGCAAGCTTCATTTATAAGTATGCAAGCAAGGGTTATGAGTTGTCTTGATTTAGAGTAGTTGTGGATGAAAATCTTGGTTGAACTAATTGATGAATCTTAATTCATTCATAGATTGTTCTAGATATATTTCTAGTGAAGTATGATGTCTAAAACTTTTGACTTGATCAAGCATGTACTTAGTGTCTATGGTGTTTTGTATAGGTGTTGGCCGACCTTGTGTTTAACACTACATGTGAGGCTTGTGGAAACATGTTGAAGTAGTTTGGGATCAATTTAGATTCTAATTAACATTTTTTGTAGGTCACCTTTCCTTCCTATCCACCGCGAGAATGTTTGGTTGCCAACCTATTTAAAATTTGAATGTATAATGGCTAGTGGCCAAATTTAAAGAAAGTTTTGAAGAAGAGGATGATATAAATATGTATTTTGTTCATGCAAGAGGGAATATGAAAGATTAATAAGTAGATAGATGTGATATTTTTGTGAGGGAAGTGTAATGAGATGCGAATTTGAGCAAACTACTGTGAATTTCATGTTAAGGTTTTGAAGCCAGTGAACTGAAGGTATTCAAAATATTTCATGTGAGATTGCACAAGTGTGTGAGAAATTGTGGTGGAATCTTTTTTGCATTGATAAGTGTTTCTCTTTGTAACATTCTTCTTCTATCTTCTTGTTTTCTTTATGTGGTAGTGATCCCTAGATGTGAGCCTTTTTGAATAGTGTTTCCTATTCTGGTAGTGAGACTTTTTGGTAGTGAGCCTCTATACTCGGTTTTGGAATTCTTTATATTGTGAGGTAATCCTCACCATGGTTTTTCCCTCATTTGGTTTTCCATGTAAATCTAGTGTTCTTATGTGCATGGTTTTACTACTTTTAGTTTATGTACTTAATAAGTAAACACATATGAAGAGTTGAAGTTTTTTGAATGCTTGTAGATCTAACTTTTGTTGAGGGTTTTAAAGGTTAAAAATTCTACAACTGATTCACCCCCTCTAAGTTGTCTTGTTCAACGATTGGAGTTAGAGCAAGGTTCCTTGGAAGAAGAGATTAACCACTTGAGGTAGATCTGGGATGGCGAGCAATATTACTTTAGATTTCCCTAAATTTAATGGCACACATTATGCATTCTAGAAAACATGGATGGAAGGTTATTTTTCATCACATGGATTTGGAGTTGAAAAATCATACAATACTGCATATGTTCCACCTCAAAATGGTACAAGTACAAGTGCAGAGATCAAGGCACACAAGGCAAATACTAAGGTGAGATTTCTTATTATGAGTGGTCTTTCAAAAACTGAGTTCATTAAAGTTATGAGTTTGAAGACTGCTAAGGAATTTTGGGACAAGATAGAAAGCATTTATGAAGGAGATGACAAAGTTAAACAAGCAAGGTTGAAGATCTTGAAGAAAAAATTTGAAGGCCTATAGATGTCTGAAGATGAAAAAATTAGAATGTACATGCAAAAAATTAATGAGCTAGTAAGTGGAATGAGAGGTCTTGATGCACAAGTCAAAGAATCTAAAATGGTAAAGAAATTTCTTAGATCTTTTCTTGATTGTTATAGTGAAAAAGTTTATGATATTGAGGAAGTTGTAAATTTTAATAATTATTCTAGAGATAAGATGATTGGTACACTAACTTCTTTTGAGATAAGGAAAAAGGGATTGAAAAATAGCACAAGTGTAGAAGCTTCCTTTAAATTCAATACATAAACAAATATTAAATAACTAGATAAGGAAGATCTAGATGATTTGGAAGATAAATTTGTAAGAATGAAGAAGGGAACTAGTATGTACAAGGGTAAATTACCTTTCAAATGTTTTAGCTGTGGTGATATTGGACATTATGCTTCAATATGTCCTAAAAGAGTTGAAAGAAGTAAACATAGAGAAGGCAATTAAAATAAAGGAAAGATGATCAAAAGAGCATATTATGTCAATGAAGATGACGGAATTTCTTATGATGAGTCTAATTATGGAGATTTTGATGATAATGAATTATTTTTCTTGTCTTTAAAAGATGAATCTACTCCTGCTAACACAAAAAAATATTGGAAGAAATGTGCCCCAAAGAAATTTGAAGGTACTGTGGTATCTACTTTTCATACTAAACAAGAGAAGAATTATTGGGTTGTTGATAGCGGTTGCTCAAATTAGATGATCGGTGACAAAAGTAAGTTTGTTAAACTTGAAAAATATGATGGAGTCTTAGTTAAGTTTTGAGATGATTTTGGTGCTAAGATCTGTGGGATAGGTTCAATTAGTTTTGATGGAAAGCATAGTATCGATAATTTCTACTATGTTAAGGGTTTGAGACATAATCTCTTGAGTGTTGGATAGATGTGTAGTAAGGGATTTATATGGGCTGAAGCAAGAAGTTGGGTCCACAAAAGCTCAAAAAGTGGAAGTGTTTTTGCTATTTTTCAGAATTTGTCACACTTGGACTGAAAATTTGAGGCACTTACACAATGAATTTTTAAAAAAGTCACTACTATGAAATTTATAAATTTGAATCTAGTGTATAAATATGTAAATTATTCAAATACCTAGATTGTAGAAATTAAATTTTGATAAGGATCTATAAAAACCACTTTTTAAAAGTCCTTGTTTCTTTACCATACCATGCATGTATACGGACAACACTTTTTGACTCAAATAAAAGTATTTTGCTAATTCCTTTTGGGGAAAGAGAGCTAACAACATGAAGATTGATGAGGAATTTTTTTTGTAATTTTTTGTTGAATTATTTTTTTTTTTTACATTTTTATTGGCCTTAATTGTTGTTTTTAAAAATCAACATGTACGGACATCATAATTTGACCTAAACTAAACATTTTTTGAAACTTTTTTTTTTCATTGTGTAAAGAATTGTTTGAAGATTGATTTCATATAATTTTTTTTACAAAAAACTTAACCAAAAAAAAGTTATTAAAAACAAAAAAAGTCAGATATTTCAAGTTCAAGGACTAGTTTGCTTTGAAATTAATTAAAAAATAGAAAATATAATCCAATCTTAATAAAAGTTATATATTTAAAAACTAGACATCGTGTTCTATAATGGGTTTTAATTTTATAGATTGATTCAGAAAAAAAATTCATCAGCCATATTGTCAAAGTTGAACATTCTTCTTCAATCTGCCTTAGTTTTTTAGTTGCAGGTCAAAGGATAAGGCTCGGATTTCCAAGCCTTTCCTGAACCTAAAACCAAGTCTGCAGGTGGGTGGGGAAACAACTTTTTTAATAACGAATACGTGTTACTAAAATGCGTACGAGTTATTGAAATAAAACGCATATGTGTTTCATAACGCGTACACTTTATTTTTTTACCCGTTGGGTAAAGGTAACACGTACATGTTATGAAACATGTACGCATTTCTGATATACCTATTTTTCATAATTTGACATTTTCTGATACAACACATTTTTCCTGCAACATTCTTTTTCTGCAGTATGGCTCAAAAGCTCAATTTTCTGCATTTTTTATTGCAAATTTGTCTTGTGCAGGGCATATTCTATTGAAAATTGGTTGAAAAGTCAAGCGCAGGTTCAATTTTCTGAAGTGGAATCAAGCACAAGAATAATTTACAAGAATATTCCAAAAAGAGAGTTTTTGGATGTATTCATGATATTTTTGTGTACTTCAAAGTTCAAAGAAGAAAGGATCTTCATAGTACAAAGTGTTATTTGAATATTTGAAGGAGGTGAAAATTTGAAAATTGGTTACAAGTAAATCATTTGTTTTTTCATCAAAAAGGGTTTGGTAACCATGGGATCAAAGCACAGACAAAGAAAAAAGTGTAGAAAGTCAATGACACTCTAAGAAATTCAAGCAAATAAAGATATGGAGGCAAAAAGACAAAAGGATAGAAGAGAAAGAATTCGTCAAATGAAAAATTTGGAAGCATCTAGTTCAATGAATGTAGATGATGCAAATGTGGAGATGGTGATTATAGAAGAAAATGCAATTTTGGAGACAAACTCAACTATGTTTTCAACTTCATCTTTGAATGATATGGAAATAGTACCTATGCAAATAACTTCGGGTATGTCTTCAAATCCACCTCCCAATGATATGGAAAACACACCTATTCAAACAATCTCCCTAGGTATTTTTTCAAACCCAAGTCTTGATAATATTGATTTTGCTTGTATAAATGATGGTGGATACACCATTGATGATATCAATAATTCTAGGGTTGAAAGAATGCAAAAACAAAAAAAATGATGAAAATATATCTGATGAGAATGCAAATGTTAATCAAATCCCTCATATTGATGAAAATGAGAATGAAATCTTTTTTACATTTGAAAATGAAAATGGAACCCCTTGTGTGAATGAAAATGAAACTCCTTGTATGGATGAAGGTGAAAATGTTTTTTTTACAATTGAAAAAGATGTGTCAGATAACCTTCGTGGTAAAGTTTCTTGGAGACAAATTAGAATTTATGAAAATAAAATATATAAAATGCTTTTTTATAGAAAGAAATTAGGATTCCAATGTCAACTCATGGTGCAATTGATGAGAATGTGGAAAATGAGAAAAGTGATGAAAAAATTAGGTATTTTTGTAAAACCAAAAAAGAAAGATGATTCAGTAGAACAAGTCATTTCTAGTGTTGTTAATGCTATTGATTTTATAGGTAAGAAAAATCAATCTAAAGATAAAAATGCGGCTCATCATGCAATAACAACTGCTTTAGTTGATAAAGCAACTTCAAATAAAATAATGTTAATTAAGATTAGTAAATGTATAAAAGTAGATCCTAAAACTTTGATTAGAGCTGCTAAAAGAAGAGAAAATATTGAAAAGGATCCAATTAATCAATGTTGGAGTTTTAGTGGTACACTCCCAAGATCAGACATGAAATTAACTAATGAAATTAAATCTTTAATCGATAAATTTTGGCATGATAATACAAGAGTATCACCTAACATTAGAGATGTCTTAAAACTAAGGGTGGGTTCCAAAATTCGTGTACCTCATCCAAAGCATCTCTTAGATATGACTCAAACTGAATTATATAAAAAAAATTTAGATGCTTCAATCTTACCATTGAATATTAAAATAAGTCAAAGATCATTCGAAAAGTGTAAACCTTGGTATGTTAGAATTAATAAGCAACGAATCTCTTGTTTTTGTAAGACTCATGTACAATTTTGTTATTATTATGATAGTTTTCAATATATACGATGCACTTTGCATGTTAACCAAATTATGCAGGACATTTGTGGTATTATTATGCCACCTGAAAGAATCAAAGATTTTATATCAGATTTGCTTTGTGAACCCTCTAACAGAAACTTATTTTATTTAAAATCATGTATTTCTAGAGAATGTGATAGATGTTCTAAATTTTCATTATTAGGTGAATGTATGCATGAAAGTAGTTTAAATGAATTTGGACAACAATTAGTAGATGTAAAAAGATTTAAAAATGTTGAGTATTCTTTAAAAGATGGAAAAATGGGAAAACATTGTGAGCTAATTACGGAAAAAATATTGTGCATGCATTTATCAAAGAATTTAAAGATAAGATTGTACCTAAATATGATCAACACTTTCAATATGCTCATTGGCATGATAATCAATTCCGTTTATATAAAAACACATTCCCAATTGGAACTATATTGTCAGTTGTTGATTTTTCTGAAAATTATACTCTTGTTCCACAAGAAGAAATTCAATCACAGTATTATAATTCAGTGCAAGTAGCTATTTTTGTTCATATTGTTTATAGACATGCAGATGATAGTAGAGAAGATAATAGAATTTTTTTGAGAGAGTACCATTTTCATGTAAGTGATAATCGATTACATTCATCTGAGTTTGTTTAATATTGTTTTGATATATTTTACAAAAATTTAAAAGAAAGAGGAATTCAATTGCTAGAACATCTCATATGGTCAGATAATTGCACGGGTCAGTTCAAAAATGCTAGGATGTTTTATTGGTTATGTAGAGTTCATAAGAAAAATAATATCCAACACATATGGAGTTTTTTTGAAGCCAGTCATGGTAAGGGAGAATATGATGGAGCAAGTGCATGTGTGAAAATAGCTCTTGCTAGAGAGCAACTAAAATTTGAGGATGCTACAAAATTTAGAGATGCACATGCAATTGTAGATTAGTGCAATACCAAATTATCTGCAAGAGTAAGTGAAAGCTCAATAATTCACCACTTCTTTTGGTTAGTTGAAGAAAATGCTATTTATTCTCGACAAGATTGTGAAACAATTAATGGATCTACAAAATGGCATTCATTTAAGTGTTCGAATGCAAACACATGGACAATATGGACAAGGGAGTTGGCATGCTTTTGTCAATTTTGTACTGCAGGTGATTAGGAGGCTTGTGAAACTATGGAATGGGTTGAACAATGGCAACAAAGAGCCTTAATACCTACATCATCACATGTTCAACATGGAACAATAATTGAAGATAATCAAGTGTTCACATCAGATGATTATGATCGTGTTTCTGATCTTGTACAAGAAGGTACATTATTTATTGAGATGAATTTTACATGTATGCATGTTTATATACATGAATTAAATATAAGTCGTGCTCTTTATTGAATTTTTTATTTATTTTTGTAGGACATGTGTATGCTATTGTTGCACCCGAGGGGATCGAAGAGGAGATAGAGTACTGGTTGGCTAGATGTGTTGATAGAAAATATAAGTTGGTACATACTAGAGTGGATGATGATAACTTTGAGTATCCAACTGGTTCAGTCGTTGTTGTTGGCACCTGGCTTTGAAAATATTTGATAAGAAAGAATGGCTTGCCTGCATTTGAAGATTATGAAAGACACAGGAAGATTATACATTATTCACATTTGATTTTGGCAACCAATATGAAACTAGTTAGATATCACGGGAGGCCTGCTAATAAAGTTTTATGAACACTTTCAATGGATGATCATGAGACAATCATAGATGCATTACAAAAAAGAGAGGATGCAGATGGTACAACATAGTAAATAAATATTGGTAAGTATATCTAGTTGTATGTATATATTTAATTGATATATATTTGTCTTTAAATTCATTTCCTTATTGAA
Source organism: Sequoiadendron giganteum (assembly GCA_007115665.2). Classification (NCBI taxonomy): domain Eukaryota; kingdom Viridiplantae; phylum Streptophyta; class Pinopsida; order Cupressales; family Cupressaceae; genus Sequoiadendron; species Sequoiadendron giganteum. The sequence goes on along the minus strand of CM021102.1, from coordinate 280,597,152 downwards.
GTTTTATATCATTTTTTTGTTTCAGGTTTCCCTTGATACTAGATGTTCTACAAAAAGGAGAGGAGATGCACTCTTATTACAATGGAATTTGAATCTAGAGATAGGTAACTATATATAGTTGTAGATACATTTAGTTGAGAGTATAAATATAAAACTAAATTTAATTCATTGTCATTTTATAAAAAAGTTTATAATTTATTTCATATCCCCTTAAGCCATTCTCTTAAAACCCCTTAATCCATCCTCTTATGTACCATTAATCCATCCTCTTGCATCCCCTTTAAGTCTCTCTATTAATTCCCCTTAATTCATTCTATTAGGACCCCTTAATACATATCCTTGTATATCTATCCTTAATCCATCCTCTTAAATCCCCTTAAGTCACTCTCTCAACACCCCTTAAGTCATCCCCTTAGGTCACATGTTCTAGGGTTTAAGGTTTCTAGGGTTCATGAGATGCTTAGAATAACAAATTTATATGGATCAATGGTTTAGGGTTGATCTCCTAGGATTTAGGTCACATGGTTTAGGGTTTAGGGTTTCTAGGGTTCATGTGATGCTTAGAATAATAAATTTATATGGATTAATGGTATAGGGTTGATCTCCTAGGATTTAGGTCACATGGTTTAGGGTTTAGGGTTTCTAGGGTTCATGTGATGCTTATAATAATAAATTTATATGGATTAATGGTTTAGGGTTGATCTCCTAGGATTTAGGTAACATGGTTTAGGGTTTAGGGTTTCTAGGGTTCATGTGATGCTTAGAATAAAAAATTTATGTGGATTAATGGTTTAGGGTTGATCTCCTAGGATTTAGGTCACATGGTTTAGGGTTTAGGGTTTCTAGGGTTCATGTGATGCTTAGAATAATAAATTTATATGGATTAATGGTTTAGGGTTTATCTCCTAGGATTTAGGTCACATGGTTTAGGGTTTAGGGTTTTTAGGGTTCATGTGTTGCTTAGAATAATAAATTTATACGGATTAATGGTTTAGGGTTTAGGGTTTCTAGGGTTCATGTGATGCTTGGAATGATAAATTTCTATGGATTAATGGTTTACGGTTGATCTCCTAGGATTTAGGTCACATGGTTTAGGGTTTCTAGGTTTCATGTGATCCTTAGAATAACAAATTTATGTTGATTAATGGTTTAGGGTTGATCTCTTAGGATTTAGGTCACATGGTTTAGGGTTTAGGGTTTCTAGGGTTCATGTGATGCTTAGAATAATAAATTTATATGGATTAATGGTTTAGGGTTGATCTCCTAGGATTTAGGTCACATGGTTTAGGGTTTAGGGTTTCTAGGGTTCATGTGATGCTTAGAATAACAAATTTATATGGATTAATGGTTTAGGGTTGATTTCCTAGGATTTAGGTCGCATGGTTTAGGGTTTAAGGTTTCCAGGGTTCATGTGATTCTTAGAATAACAAATTTAAAGGACCCTTAATACACCCTCTTGCATCCCCTTAAGAAATACCTTCAAAGAACCCTTAAGTCATATCCTCTTACATGTACCCTTATTCCACAATCTTGCATCCCTTAAGTCACTTGCATAATTCCCCTTAAGCCATTCTCTTAGGACCCATTAAGCCATACCCTAGGGTTCGAGACATGTATCCCCTTCATCCATCCTATGGGAAACATCATTTGAATTTGTATGGAATTTAGAAGATCCAATTTTGTAAATTTTACTATATATTTACTTAAATGACTCAAAAAAATTATAGAACTACTTACTTCCATTAATTATTTTTCTAGGTTCTCATCAAGTCGGTCTACCATGCGATTGTCACTGAAAAATTATTTTATCAAGAGACTATGTAAATATCAATTTTTGGTCTTCACGTAAAAGTTGATAAGATAAATAATTAGATATACATGTGCACACATATATGTTTCATCATGTTGTATAGTTGTATGACTTTCAATGAACTTATTAGTAACTTTTTAAAAATCTCGTTCCAATTTTATAGATTATACATTTCATATAATTGTTCAAATATTTTCTAGAATTGGTAAATAGTTAAAATTATGTGCTCTTAATTTATTATGAATATAATCTAAACTATTTAAGGAATATTTTAATTTTTCACCTTTAACCATGTGATAAATTATATATTTATGAAATTTGATTGTAGATATAAGAATTTATATAGTGCATGTATTACTTGAAAATTAGATAAAATATCTAGATCTACATATGTATGAGTGCATACAATCATCAAATTGAACATAACATGATCATAATTGATTGCTTATATATAATCATCACATTAAAGTCATCTGATATAAATAAACAAAAATATGTATATGTCAAGTCCAACACATAAAAGTTTAAATAAAACTAGAGATGTTTGGTCTATTTAAAATTTAAAACCATTTAACTATTAGGTTGATCAGTCAAATCAAGTCTCCTCTTTGTTCTAGGTCGATTAGATGTACCTCCATCATTCTGTAAAAGAGTACAAGTAACTTGAAATTAGATTTAAATTTATTTATAAATTTTGATATAATTAAACATATTTAAACTTGAAAATATAAACTTTTGGATAAAAACTAAAAATTTAATTAAATATCTATAAATACAATAAAAATGATTTTTAGTACATGCATAATTTACCATATGATCATGTGAATCTACTGGAACATTTTGTTCAACGGGTAGCATAACTATCACTTGAGAAGATCCAAATGCCTGATCTACTATATCTTGCATATTCATATAAAGCAATCAATATGTTAAAACCTCGAATATATATATATTTAAAAGATCTGTAAAAATTGTTTAGGATATTTAGTAAAGTTTACAACCTTGAATGATATGACCTCAAGATCACTCACTTGAGATTTCCCATGCATAAATACTGACGATGTCTTAGGTGCACCTGCAATGGGTGTCCCATGAAATCGTTGCATATAGATGTACAACAATTTGTATAGATCATTCACGCATGTGTATGTAAATGTAAAATCTTTTTAGGATATTTAGTAAAGTTTACAACCTCGAATGATATGACCTCAAGATCACGCACTTGAGATTGCCCATGCTTAAATGTTGACGATGTCTTAGGTGCACCTGCAATGGGTATCTCATGAAATCCCTGCATATATATGTACAACAATTTGTATAGATCATTCACACATGTCTATGTAAATGTAGAAATTAAATTAGATCTATGATGTGTATTTAATTCAAACTTAACAAACTTTTTGATAGAATGCACCTGAGCTGATGATGACTCAGGAGCGCTCACCACAACTTGTGGTTGGTCAACACTAGGCACTCTCATCTGACCTCCCTGCATCTAGATATAATATATATCAATCACACATCATGTGTAAACATTCAAAATAAATTAGATATATATATCCACACAAACTAAATTTAATATATATTTGTTTAAGTACCTGACCAAAAGGTGAGCCCATATCTACAATACTTGACATATAGACATGATCATTTTGAGTTTCAGGCATTGTCTGATCACGCGTCTACACCCAAACACTTATTGAATTAATATTGTAATATATATATATAATTTGATGTTACTATTTAAACATGAATTTTGCACATTCCCAAAAAAAAAAAAAGTTCAAAAGATGAACATACCTGTGTAAGATGATGCTCAGAATATAGTAAATCCATAAATGACTCTGTCTCAGACGCATATGGGTCACCTGAAGTGGATGCCTGAGTATTCCTATTACTCGAGCCTCCATTCTCTCTATTGACCACTTCAGCCGCCACGTGTGAAGTCCGATGAGTGAGATGTCTTGAAAGTGAACTCAATGCTCCTAATGTCGATAGCATGGTTTGCTGCTGAAATGTAGTGGGAACACCAGGAGAAGCAAGAGGAACAATAGGAGAAATTGGAGCACGCCGCTGAGGATCAACACGTGCTCCTAATCTATGTTGGGGCATGCCATGCCCAACTCCCTGAAATGACCTCATATCAAAATAGTTGGGTTTTAAACCCAACTCAAACTCTACCCATAACTTTCTCAAAAAGTATAGGGGCACATCAGAATTTCTATGTGGTGGAGTATCAAACACCATCCACAATCTATCCCAAAAATGTGCAGCTATCTAGGGGTGCCTACACCATAAAATTGAAATTCATTTTTTGGTGGGTGGAATTGGTTGGCTAGTTTGGGGGTTAAAAAATTACTAGCACATGGCTTCTTTGGTAATTTTAAGGTCATTAATTTCTTTATAAGACAATCCATCTGCATAGAATTGTCTCCTCTCATCTCTCCATTGATGGAACCTATCTAGGTTTGCATCAATAGATCGAACAAAATTGACAATAGTTTGCATCATAGATGAAAACCGTGAGAGATGGGGGGGAATTCTAGGCACATTTTTTATGAGATCTATATTTTCTTGAATGACCATAAGATTAGCCCTAATGCTCTCTCTCAACTGATCTTGGTCTACTATAGGGGGTGGTGGGTTAGGAGGTGGAGGGTTTGGAGGCATGGGGTTTTCTTGTGGCGGTGGGTTTGGATCTATGGGATCTATAGGAATATGTGGTTCAGGCATTAAATCCTCTATGCTAAATAGTGGATCCATGTGAACGTACAACCAAATGGCAACTATACATGTTAAACAATTAAAAAATATATCAACAAACTAATTAAATAATGCATACAATTTGAAAGAACTATTTAAAAATCACATTGAACATGCACAAATTCAAAATACAATTCATTTGAAGACCATTCGATTTATAACATTAAAAAATCCATAATGTTCATTAAAAATCCATAACATGTACACATTAAAGTTTATAATTTAAGTTTGTACAAGTTTTGAAAATTTCAAGTTTGTGGTTCACAATTTGAGTTTTGGGTAAAGGTTTGTGTTCATATTTTAGAATGTAGGGTTTAGTTTCTAGGGTTTTCTTGATTAATGATATTTGATTATGTATGGTTTGGAGTTTACATATAGTCTAAAAGATATCTAGGTTTTATGGTTTAGGGATGATAGATAGGATTATATGGCTCATGATGTATACATATAAGGTTGTAGACATCTATTTCAAGATTTAGGGATTTCGAAAGTTATATATGTATATTAGAATAACAATAACCATTAAGATCTAGAAATTAAAAAAATTGGTTATAAGGATACATTTAAACATATAATAATAGAAACATAGGAATCATGGTATTTGAAAAGGGGAAATGATAATAGGAGTTACCATAGAACACAAAATATTGTTCATATGAGAGACATAAAAGGTATGAGAATTAAATATTATTTTAATAATAAACTATTAAACAATAGTATAGTATGAAACTTAAAGGATGCAAATAAATTAAAATTATAGTGATTAAAAGTAATAATTATGCAAGAAATAAGGAAGCCAAACTACCAATTCGGTAGGGTCAAATCCAAGAAAGTTTGCAACCCAATCCTTCACCAATTATAGAATTTAGATTTATACATTTTAATTTTGAGTAATAGTAATGAAGGAAAATCTATAAGTTGATGTTCTAGGACCCCCTTTGACAAAATGGTAACAATCGACCTAGATTATGTTGAATCAAGAGTGAAGGAAATGAAAATTCAATATGTTATGACTAAAAGTCTATGGTTGTTATAACAAATTGAGGGAAATGCATTGTCTTGTGATACCTCACAATTACCACTACTAAAAATAAACTTTGTTGATCACACCTAAAGACCCCATTGTTATATAAGTTTGTAAATAAACTCTTTGAAAACTAAGATTGTGAGAAACATAAATTGAAGAAATAAGACTAAAACCCTATGTGTTTTAAAAAGTTCCACTAGTATTCATGATTTTAAAATCCTTATGAAACCATCAAAAACCTTAGGTACCTAAGTACGGGGATATTGGCTCAAATACATAGTTTCAAAACTAAGAAACTACTAGAGTATGGATTTCAATGACAACAAAACCCTAGAATAGAACAACCTTTACAAACATCATAAAAAATTTGAGGGAAATTCTCTATGATTTAGGGTGTAATGGGCCCAATATATATGCACATGATATATTTTTTTGAAGGATTTTTTAATATATTGATTTAAATTGTATGCATGTGTGCATATGTATTTGTAAATGAATTCATTGCATCCTCTTAAGTTGTGTTCTAGTTTAAGAACAAGTTGAATGTAATACCCCTCCATTTTGTTTCTTGTTCAAGTTGCTTTATGTTATGTTTGGTTGTAGTTACCTTGCTTCTGGATATATTTTGTTATAATGTTTTGATCACTACTATTGAGCGACAACTATTATTGTAGGATGTAGTTATCTGATTATTGTTTCGCATGCATTATGGATTAATGATGTTGTAGAGTTAGCATGATATGTTATTATGAGATTATTGGAATTATGATGGAAGTGTCAGTTTCGATGAGTGTATTGGTGAAGAGGACAGTTTCGCATCACTCGCTTGCGAGCGCCCTACAAATCCATAATTTCTTCTTCACAGTGTGTATTATATGCTAGATATATTATATGATGTTGTTTACTTGGTTGCAGGATTGCAGGTACATGACATCGACTCTACCTGGTTTCACAGGTTTGAGCGTGTCGATCCAACGGTTAAGTTGAACGGGAGATAGTAGCTAGGTAACATGTGTCAAGTCTATGCCCTAACCTTACTGTATCATCAATTGTGTGTGTCGAGTTATAATTTGTCTTGTTTTAATGTTATTTATTTCTGAAGGATTATTGATTTGGAAATAAATACTTAGAATAATTGCATTTAAATCATGTTGGTGATTATTTAATTTAAATAATGCAATGTGGATAAAAGTTTATATTTAAATTATTTAATTAATTAAATTTGATCCAAGGGGTTGAATTTAGTTATTAAATAATTAAATTAATTAATTAAACGTGATGCAAGAGAATGAAAGGAAATAAAAGAATTAGAATTAATTTTGGAATTTAATTCCAACGTGTGAGAATTAAATTAGAAATTGTAATTAAATATTTATTTGGGAAATTGGTTGCAACTTTGGAAATTAATTTATTATTTCAAATTGCATTTTAAATTGAAAGTGGGTTTTCCAAAAGTGAAATTGAAATTGAAATTGAAATTGAAATTAAAATTGAAATTAAAATTGAAATTAAAATTGAAATTGAAATTAAAATTTGAAATTGAAATTGAAATTCAAATTGAAATATCTAATTTGCTTGCAATGTGAGTTAGGGTTGTAAAAATTGAAATTGAAATATCTAATTTGCATGTAATGTGAATTAGGGTTGTATTAGGTATTTTTGATTTATAAAGAATATATGTTTTAATTTTAGGGGAGAAAAATCTTTAGAAAAATACATTTTTACAGCAGGGAAGAAATTTTAGAAAATTTGCACAAGAGTTTGAAAAAAGTTTGATTGTAGAATTGATTGAAGGAAAGATTGTTTGCATTTGTTGGATTTTGGATTGGATTCATTGGAGGAGACTTGCATCAGAAATTCATCTCTTCCTGTAGCTTCTTGTACCAGGTTTTTCTCTTTGTGTTTTATTGTTCTTGATTGTTTTCTTTAAAATAGTAATGATTAAAGATTTGTTTGTTAAATCTGTTTTAGAAAATAAATTTGATGTTAGAAGAAAAGAATTAAACAAATTTACAGCCTTTGCTTGTGAAAATTTTTGAGTGAAAATTATGAAAACCTTAGTTGAATTTAAATTATTTGGGGAAATAGATTTTGTTGTTATTGAAATCAAACATAGAGATTGAACAATGCATTTAGAATGATTTTAGAAAATAAAACCCTCTGTTGTTATTAAAAATCGGATTTTAAAATTTGTAGTATAGTTATATTTTTCATGGTAAAATGGTCTGATTGCGTCGCCTATAACTTTACTTTCACAAACTGGGTTTTCAAGAAATTTAAAGGGTTTATGCATTTTGAAATTTTATTACCCTTGTTCAAAAATCGTAAATACCCAGATCGTAGTTTTTGATTTATGCTTAAAACATAAGACTGCTATTAAATTATTTTCCCATGGCTGCTTTGAAAATAAAATAATAATAAATTGATATTTATAAATATTAATATTTTATGTATTGTTATTATAATATTAAAATATTATTTAATAATATTTTATATTATAATTTATAATATTAAAGTATTATATTTATTTATATTATTTTTAAATAAAATTTGTATATTAGATTATGGAATTAAAATTATAAGCATATGGGAAATTATTGTTATTTTAAAATGGCTTGTTAAAGTTTAATTGAAAGAGTTAAATATTTGATTTAAAGAATGCAATATATTATTGAATAGAGATTTAAAATTGAATTGATTAGTGTATATGAAAAATGGATAGAGAAACAATATGTTATTATATTAAAGTGATTGAATGTGTTAAATAGAAAATATAATGAGATGTAAGATTTGGTTAGAAAATGGAAAGAGTTTACTTGCATGGATGTGTGTCGATTTAAAAGTAAATTAAGAAGTTGTTTTATTGATGAAGCAATCAATTATGTTATTTATTAATTTTTATTTAGATTAATTGAATCATTGTGATTGGATTATGAAAGAGATATAGATTTAGTATATCCAAAAGTAGTATCTTCCTCATGCTTATCTTAAAGGATTTAATTCTTTGTATCCAGTAAAGGGAAGTAAGTTTAATTGTTTTAGATTTCCAATAATGAAAAGGAAAATAGGGGTTATGATTATTTTAGATGATCTACTTATCATGTCTTTGACTTTGTCAACACTACCTATTGAATGAGTATGGATTAAGGAAATCCAAATATTAGATTTGATTGATGACTTGAATGCTTTTGTTGTTATGTCGTCAAGTTGCATTGTTGATTTTGGGATTTAGTGTTAGTCCTAAATTATAAGTCTTCCAGAAGAACTTAGGGGATAAGAGTTGTTGAATCTTTATTCCATCCTATTGTTTTCTCTTAGGTACTGCATGGCGTCTTTTCAGTTTTACCCGATTTTCACGAACGGGGATGTTTGCACCTCCTTGGTTTAGGAGCGGATTATGGGATCTGTGTCTCCTTGTATGGAGTGACCTTGTGATGTGGTTTCATCTTGTTGCCTCCTGTGAAAGGAGTGGACTATGTGTTTGTTGCCTCCAAGATGTTTGGAGAGAGATCTTTTGTACCTCCTGTGAAAGGAGTGGATTATGTGTTTGTTGACTCCAAGATGTATGGAGTGAGTTCTATTTTTTGTATCCTCCTTGTGTTGGAGTGGATTATGATGCCTTGTTGGTATGCACTTGTGGTTCCCTTGGTGGATTGTTTGGATGTGTGTTGTCGAATAGAAGAGTGGCTTTTGTTAGGCACCCGAGCCCAAAGAGGTAAACCAGATAACCTTCAGGAGTGATTTAAACAAGTGATAATTAAAATAATGTACTTAGAAGATTAGGACTAACTTCTCACTAATCAAGATAATTTAATCCTCACTCATAGACGCAAGGGCTTGTTTAGGCTTGGGATGAGTGAGAAGGCCTGGAATGGCAAGATCAACTATCTAGTTCTTGCGAGAGGTAGTTGATTCCGCATGAGTGAGTATGAGTGCCGAGATTCGGTTGAGGCCACCAGGATTACTTGTGCCAGAGCCTATGAAGAATGCCCAGAGGAGATCTCATGACAAACCTTGCGATGACACTCTATCTATGACAACTGTTGTTAATTATTTTATGTATATAGTTATTTGAACATACTTGATCTACTTTATGTCTGGAAGCAATGTGACCTATGTCAATGATGTTGGAGTTGTACTTGTATTGTACTTGATTTGTACTTGTATTGTACTTGATTTGTATTTGTATTGTATTTGATTTGTACTTATATTATACTTGAGTTGTACTTTATTCGTACTTGTATGGTGAATGAGTTGTACTTGTTAATTCATTTGGTTGGTTATGTCAGTTTGAGTCAGTATGAGTCTGCCTTTGGTTAGAGGTAGTAGATCTTTGTTCATGTTACTTTGTTACTATCTCCTAGCATGGGGGGTGGACCTTCGGGTACCACATTGGTAGGGTGGAACATGCACTAAAACCCTTGGGTCCCCATCGATCTTCAGTACTTGGTGGCAAGACATCCAGATGGACAGCTCGCGGTTCTTGTTGTATTATCTTGCATTGTAATATTTTAACTTATATAAGTTATTTTATCCCTCTTATGTTTATGAGGTGGAATTTTGTAATTGTAATCTTTTGTACTATTGCCTCATTCTGGGAATGAGTGATGTATCTATTGGATTAAGATAATGTTTATGAGATTGTATCTTGGTTGATTATCTTATTATGTTATGTGGTATTCTTATAATGTATGATATTTATATCATAAGGTTCATAATGCTATGGTTATATGTAATATGTATGTGTGGGTTTAAGTAATCCTAACCTTGTAGCCTTAGAGGTTGTTATTAACTAGTAAGTGAATGTGTATGTTAAATGCACTTTATAAAAAAAAAATTGGTTCGCTTATGATGTTAATTGCAACTTCCTTTTAAGGTTACTTGGCGGGGCATTACATTGAACATATTCAATATGTTCATATAAACAACTTGAATATGTTTAAGAAAAAATTCAAGAACACATAGAAGAACAAGTTGAACAAGAACATGTTAAATAATAGATTAGAAAAAAAATTGTTAGAGATGCAAAATTGGAGAATTCAGTTCAAGAAGACATTCCTAATAGATTTATTTTTCAAGTTTAAGATAAAAAATTTAATCGATATATATGAGGAATTTTTTAAAATATGATTTCATCTAGGGATATGTTGCCTTATATTAGAATTTTTATCACACTAATTCTAACTTGAACCATAGATGGGCTAATTATAACTTGAACCATAGACCCTAATTATAACTTGAACCCTAATGTATTCTTACTTGAACTCTAACCCTAATTGTAATTAAATCAGGTATCATAACCTTAGTTGAACACTAACCCTAAATGCATATAAACCTTTTAATCATAAACCTAATTAAATATTGATTGAATGTTTAACTCTCACCAAAATTACAACCATTTAACCCTAGACTCTTAATTAAATTTTTACCCCAACCCTAGAACCCTACACAAATTGACGGGGCTAATTCTAACTCCAACCCTAACCTTCATCTTAAATTTTAATTCATAATTTCATAATCCTAACCCTAACCCTAATAAAAATATAACCTTAACTCTAAACCCAGTTGAATACAAACCCTAACCTCAACCCTTACCTAAATAATTATCTTAGAACCCTAACTCTATAATGAATTTTAACCCTAATTGAACTCCAACTTTAATTGAACCCTAGAAGCAGGTAATTGAATTCTTTAGTATTAAGCAAGTAAACCTAATCATAACCCTAATGGTAATTTTGAAATCTAATTATAATATATATTAAAGTTTAAGTCAAACCCTAATTGTACACTAGCTTTAACTTAATTTTAACCTACTATAACACCCTACCACTCAAACCTAGAGGATGATGCAAACATCCCCTAAGGTTACGAGACTGAAATGACATAACAACCCAATACAACATAAGTGAATATAAACCATGCCAATTATTTAGACAATAATTAAACACATACATTCCAATTAAGATAATTTACAATAATTATAGAGATAACTATCCAATCCATTTATCCATAATTAAATACTAAAATTACAACTCTCATTCCCCGAATGAGGCAAGTCCAAAAAATAAGGTTACAGTTACAACTTCCACCTCGATAACAAAAGAGGGGTAAAATATTACAAAATCAACTGAAATGAAATAAAGCAAGGATTGATATAGAATCCAACGAGCTCTCCAACTGGAAGTCTTGTCCATATGAACATGAAGAAAGAACCCAACGGATTTAGGTGCATGCCACCCAAACAAGTGGAACCCAAAAGGCCCACCCCCCGTGCTAGGAGATAGTAAGTAGGAATCCTAGCCAAGACCATCTACCTCTAGACACAGTCTAAATCATTACTGAACCAAATTGGCACATCCAATCGCACGTACCACACAAGCACATCACCAGTACAACTCAAGTACCACATAAGTACAACATAAGTACAACTCAAGAGCATCACGGCTACCACATAAGTACAACTCAACATGGTCACATTGCTTCTAGAAACAAAGCTGATCCAGTATGTTAAGAGAACCATACACATAATAATCGAATACCAACTATGGTCACATCAGGTATGTCAAGGAAACCATACCCACAAGAAACAAGTACATGAGTTACCCACTATGGATCATCAATATGGTCGTCTCAACCGATCCTCGACCCTCATACTTACTAAAGCGAAAACAAATACTGACTGTTGTCCTAGACAAAGTGTCATCACACAACTCATCATGGGTTATCCTTTGGGATTCTTCCTAGGCTCTGGCCCCCACTAAGGGTTATCCTGATGGCCTCTACCAAATTCCCATCCCTCATACTCACTCATGCAGAATCAAATACCTTTCGTACAGACAAGATAGATGACCTTGCCATTCCAGACCTTCCCACTCATCCCAAGTCTAAACAAGCCCTTGTGCCCATGAGTGAGGCATAATTATCTTGATTAGTGAGAAGTACCACCTAATATTCTAAGTTTTATTTTAGTTATCACTTGATTAAACCACTTCCATAAGTTATCTAGTTTACCTCTTCCAGGCTCAGGCCCCTACGAAAGCCACTCTTCTACTTGACAACACACATACCATCCAAACACCAAGGGTATCAAAGTGCAACAAACAAGATACCGCGACCACTCCTTTCTCAAGAGGAGTCAAAAGATAAAGCCATCTCCGACACTAGAGGTAACAACAATAACAAAACCACTCCTGACAAAGAGGCACACATTACAAAATCCCCTCCTTTCTCCAGCGGCACAAAACATTCCTGTTCGTAGAAACCGGGTATAACATTGACATAACTTCATGCACTACCCAAGGGGATTAACAAACAGTCGACATCACAAGACGACAACCCCCAACCTCTAGGGTCCTCTGGAAGACTTACATATTAACACTAAACCCCTTTCCCCAAAACATGAACTTAGAGGAAATAATCACGAAGGCAAGATGCGAGGAATTAAACTAATTTTTGATTTATTAAATCCATTTCCCATAATAACATCAGCAATTTCTTGCAATTATATAAACAGATTTAGAATACGTCTTTTCAGACAAGAGAGAAATTAAACTCAATATTTGATTCTTTAATTGTTTTCAATACTTATAAAGTAAATGTTTATTTCAACCTTTAGGAAATAACATTTTAAAATAAATAAATGTTTCCTTTACTTGATATAATCATTTTCTAAAACAATTTTAACATAACTTAATATCCATTTTGTTTAAAACAAATATGTTATTCCATCTAAATACATTATTTCCAAAATAACCCTAACAAATTTACCCATCCATCATTTAAAAAAAAAAAAAATCAAATATTTATTCTAGAAATAAACACTATTTTAAAATAAGATTGGAAATTCAGCCATTTAACATACTATTTTAAAAGAATTCCTCCATTGAAATATAATCATGCCAACATTTAAATTCACCATCTAATATATATATTCATATATATTAAAAAAAAGAAATCAACTATATATATTATTACCCAATATTATATTAATATAATATAAAATATAATGATATTTTCATATTAAATTAATATAATATAGAATAATAAATATATATATTAATTCTTATTTTATTTTATTTTTAGCAAAAGGAAGCCACTCATGCGTCTCGGGCTACTTGCCAACCTTTAGGGTTGGGTCGTGGTTACCTTGGACCGCGTGCTAAGGATTGTTGGATGGATTAGGGCGTCATTTCCATATTTTAACCCGGTCGTGGTTTCCTCACAGTGGCGGTGAATTTCTCAACCGGCGGCAGTTTATGGGTAGTCGGCGGCGGTGCTACATAGTCTGCCCCCAACAACGGTGACTGTGGCCCGCCCATCCCAGTGGGTGGCACTGCTGTGCTTGGCATAGCCGACCACCACTCGTAGTGGCGGCTGTGTAAAGCATGGTTGTGGGAGGTCTATGGGGACCGCGCTGGGCATGGCTCCCCCCACAACGTCTCCCATGGGGCGCGGTGGGGGTTGAGCCCCCAGCGACCCCCAACCCAATTTTATTCTATTTTATTTATTTTTTTCAACAAAAGGCCTGTAGATTTTTAATCCGTATTTTATATATTTTTTTTCTTTTTTAATAGCATACCCTCTGATTAAAAAAAATATAACAATATATATATGTAATATGTATATATATATAACTATATATATATATGTACATATATATTTAAATTTGAATTTAAATTTCTCACAGAGATTATAAACAAATTGAACAAATCATTTATTTCTAGTAAAGAACATTTTTATTTTTAAAGAAAAAATCCCATTTTCAACCAAAGATCTTTCCTTCGAATTTAAATGCAAGATTCAACCTTGGTTTCATTTGTAGAGCAACATAGACTTGAATGTTTTCAAAAATCAATTATACATACTAAAACAACTGAATTCAATGAACAAAGAACCTGATATCCTTGAGTTTGAGGAGGTTGAGCTAGTGCCCAGCTCTTTGCTTGATTCCCTCCTCAGCTTCCACCAATTTTCACCACTTAGATCCAACACCCACAAATTTGAAACAAAATTTATTTCTCTTTCCAAATTCAATCCTTCTCCAAAAATCCACCCCCAAAATTGAGAAGAGAAATTCTAACATAAGGATGAAACCCTAAAATCCAACAACCACCCTCATAAATTCTTCAAAACAGAAAAAATAGAAAATATCTAATTTCTTTCAGTTTTTTTGAATTTAAACTTCTAATTTGACTTTTAAATCATTTTCCAATTTTTCAATTCCAAATTTCTCAAATTGACTTTTAACTCATTTTCATAATTTTCAATTTCAACAAAGATAACAATATCTTTAACATAAATAAATTAAATTCTTTCAACATCATAAATTTAATTAATTAATAAATAGATTTAATCAATGATTAAATTATTTATTAATTAAATTAAATTAATAATAAAATAAATTACCTTTCAACATAATCTCAGAACAAATTAATCCACAACTTAAATACTTTAAGCCATTTAATTACCCTTTCCTAACTTGAAATTAAATAACGAAGAGAGGGAATGATTCTCAAGGCAACACAACCAGAAAAACACTTGACAACATACTAGGACTAGGGTGACGACTTGACACAGAAAACCTAGCTACTATCTCCCAATCGAATATCGTTGGGCATTGAACATGCTCTAACCTGTGAAACCAGGTGCAGTCGATGTCTTATACCTATCAACCTATAAATCAAGTAAACAACAACATAAAACGCACACCATGAAGAGGAAATCACAGGATCATAGGGCGCTCGCAAGCAAGTGATGTGATTTGTCCCCTTCACCAATACAATATTACTAACTGATGAATCTAATCATCATTAATATGATCAAAAGCATAAACATCATTAATTCAATTATCCACTATGCTAATCCAAAGCATGTCATAATGATAATATCAAAAAATTACACCATCACACCAAAATATAATGTTTGCATCACTTACAGATAACGATCAAATAGCAACTAAGTTCTAAGTCAAAGTACAAACATAAAATAAGGCATAACCAAACAAAACACTATTCGGTCAAAAGAGAAAAATGGAGGGGTCTTACATCCTCCCCCCTAGGGTCAAGCTTACTCCTGGAAGCTTGCAACTACCCCTAGTGCAAAATCCATACAATCACACATAACCAAGGGTTCCAAACTGAACCACTCCATACCTCAACACATAAACAACAACCACCTATGTCGTATACAACTCAACCAAGAACACTGTCAATCCAACCAAGACAATATGGTGAAGCAACCACCAACCAAGTCTCCAAAACACAAAACCAAGGATTCTCACACATAATATACATATGAACAAATAAACATCACTCAGAACATCGGCATGCCAAACCATGATAGAAGAATCCATGAACCAAGAACAACTAACCAACTCAAATAAATCCAACAAGACCACAATGACCTATCTCTTGCTATATAAGGTGGTCAGCCTCCAAGAGATAGTCATCACAACAAAGGTGAGTAGTGGGTCCTAGTTGCAAAACAATCTCACATACCCCCATCCTCAACGTTTCCTACATCTACTTCCTCGTACACACACACCAAGTCCGTATCATACGTCCTTGGAGAGGAATTACAATACAACACTTACCCAACATTGAAAACAACAAAGATAACTAGCTTAGCCACCAAGTTCATAAAGAAGATAAAATTAAAGTCCCATTTCAGCAATAAAGAAATAAATACGCATAATTTCAACACTGAATCAAATTTATAACCACTAGGGTTATACGGAAATAAGATCACAAGTTGTGGCTAAATCTTCACAATCAAATATAACCAGATGTCAGCCCTCACAATCAACCGAAAGAAAGTTCACAATCTTTAAATTTCACTATACAACAACTATGTGACTAGTTACTAGCCACCAAATGAGGAAGGAGGAAACAACGACAGACTAGAATGATAACAACCCTCATGTGATGCAAAATGAACACGCAATCCACATGACCGAGAGTGTATCCATGACTCTCAAACAAGATAAAATTACTAGTTTCTTACATTTACTGGGGTATTACTACATACATAATCCCATAGTAACATTCAATTCCAAGCTCACGGGATACGTATTGAAACTTCCCAACCCAAAACCTTTTATCAGGCTACCTTCATGCTACTCTTCTTCACAGAGTACATCATGCTAAAGTAAAAGCCATGAACATGTGAACAGTTGACCAACCCACTAACAATCACAGGGACAACATAGTGGGCACAAATGTACCCAGAGAACCCAGTGTTTAAACCTAGGCTTTGATACCATGTGTAACGCCCCACCATGCAACCCTAGAGGATGATGCAAACAACTACTTAAACATGCTAATTTTTTTTGTTTAAGTACAATTAATATACAATTTTCCTTCCCAATGCAAACATCCCCTAAGGTTACGAGACTGAAATAACATAACAACCCACTACAACATAAGTGAATATAAACCATGCCAATTATTTAGACAATAATTAAACACATACATTCCAATTAAGATAATTTACAACAAGCATAGAGA
Source organism: Sequoiadendron giganteum (assembly GCA_007115665.2). Lineage (NCBI taxonomy): Eukaryota > Viridiplantae > Streptophyta > Pinopsida > Cupressales > Cupressaceae > Sequoiadendron > Sequoiadendron giganteum. The sequence continues at coordinate 280,580,048 of CM021102.1, read as the reverse complement.
TAACTGTCAAATCCATTTATCCATAAATTATTACAATTAAAAATCTCATTCCCCGAATGAGGCAAGTACAAGAAATAAGATTACAGTTTCAACTTCCACCTCGATAACAAAAGAGGGGTAAAATATTACAAGATCAACTGAAATAAAATAAAGCAAGGACTGATACAGAATCCAATGAGCTCTCCAACTGGAAGTCTCATCCATACGAACTTGAAGAAAGAACCCAACGAATTTAGGTGCACACCACCCAACCAAGTGGAACCCAAAGGCCCACCCCCGTGCTAGGAGATAGTAACTAGGAATCCTAGCCAAGACAATCTACCTCTAGACATAGTCTAAATCATCACTGAACCAAACTGACACATCTAATCACATGTACCACACAAGCACATCACCAATACAGCTCAAATACCACATAAGCACAACATAAGTACACTTCAAGAGCATCATGACTACCACATAAGTACAACATAAGTATAACTCAACATGGTCACATTGTTTCTAGAAACAAAGCAAATCTAGTATGTTAAGAGAACCATACACATAATAATCGAATACCAACTATGGTCACATCAAGTATGTCAAGGTTACCATACCCACAAGAAACAAGTACATGAGTTACCCACTATGGATCATCAAGATGGTGGTCTCAATCGATCCTCGGCCCTCATAGTTACTAAAGAGTAAAAAAATATTGACTGTTGTCCTAGACAGAGTGTCATCACACAGCTCGTCATGGGTTATCCTCTAGGATTCTTCCTAGGCTCCAGCCCCCACTAAGGGTTATCCTGGTGGCCTCTACCAAATTCCCGGCCCCCATACTCACTGATGCAGAATGAAATACCTTTTGTACATACAAGATAGATGACCTTGCCATTCCAGACCTTCCCACTCATCCCAAGTCTAAACAAGCCCTTGTGTCCATGAGTGAGGCATAATTATCTTGATTAGTGAGAAGTACCACCTAATCTTCTAAGTTTTATTTTAGTTATCGCTTGATTAAACCACTTCCGTAAGTTATCCAATTTACCTCTTCCAAGCTCTAGCCCCTACGAAATCCACTCTTCTACTTGACAACACACATACCATCCAAACACCAAGGGTATCAAAGTGCAACAAACAAGATTCCGCGACCACTCCTTTCTCAGGAAGCATCAAAAGATAAAGCCATCTCCAACACTAGAGGTAACAACAATAACAAAACCACTCCTGACAAGGAGGCACACATTACAAAATCCCCTCCTTTCTCATGAGGCACAAAACATTCCCGTTCATAGAAACCGGGTATAACATTGACATAAATTCATGCACTACCCAAGGGGATTAACAAATAGTCAACATCACAAGATGACAACCCCCAACTTGTAATGCTCCACCATGCAACCCTAGAGGAAGTTTCAATTCACAATAAAAGCGTACTATTTTTATTTTTTTTATTAAAATGAATTAAGCATACATGTTCATCTACAATTGACAACATCCCCTAAGGTTACGTAATCGAGATTACTTAAATCCCCATTAACATACATCATTTAAATTACATTGCATTAAATAAGACAAGTAGTAAGCATTCATTCTACATAAACAAATACCAAGATAAGAAGATACATCCATAACATAAATCCATTACAAGAATAATTGATTACAACACTCATTCCCAAAATGAGTCAAAATACATAAAAGTTACAATTACATAAATCCACCTCATAGTACAAGAGGGGTATAAACAACTCCTTACAATTTGAAATACAACAAAGCTCAAAAAGAATAACAAGATCCGCGAGCTGTCCAACTGGATGTCTCGCTTCCACAAACTGAAGATCAATGGGGACCCAACGGTTTTGGTGCATGTTCCACCCAACCAAGTGGTACCCGAAGGCCCACCCCCCATGCTAGGAGATAGTAACAACGTAACATGGACAAAGAATCTACTACCACTAACCAAAGGCAGACTCATACTGACTCATACTGACATAATCAAATAAATGCTCAACACAAGTACAACTCTCACATCACTAACATAGGTCACATTGCTTCCAGACATAAAATAGATCAAGTATGTTCAGAGAACCATACACATAAAAAAATTAACAACAGTTGTCCTAGATAGAGTGTCATCGCATAGTAGTCATGAGATCTCCTCTGGGCATCCTTCATAGGCTCTGGCTCCGGTAATCCTGGTGACCTCAACTGAATCCTGACCCTCATACTCACTCATGTGGAATCAACTACCTCTCGTATGGACAAGATAGTTGATCTTGTCATTCCAAGCCTTCCCACTCATCCCAAGTCTAAACCAGCCCTTGTGTCTATGAGTGAGGTAAAATTATCTTGATTAGTGAGAAGTTAGTCCTAATCTTCTAAGTACATTACTTTAGTTATCACTTGCTTAAATAACTTCTGAAGGTTACCTGGTTTACCTCTTTGGGCTCCGACGCCTAACAAAAGCCACTCTTCTAATGGACAACACACAAACAAACTAATCACTAAGGGAATCACAAGTGCATACTACCCAAGCATCAAAACCACTTCAACATAAGGAGGAAACAAATAGTACAATCCACCCCAAACATCATGGAGGCAACAAACACACATAGTCCACTCCTTTCACAAGAGGCACAAAACATCCCCGTTCCTAGAAACCGGGTAAAAACCTAAAAGGACACCATGCACTACTGAAGGGAAAACAACTAGATGGCATAAAGATTCATCAACCCTCATCCTCTAAGTTCTTCTGGAAGACTTACAATTTTGGACTAACACTTAATCCCATATCCTAAAATACATCATGACGACATAGCTACAAAAGCATTGAAGTCATTAATCAAATCTAATATTTTGGATTCCCTAAATCCATACTCATCCAATAGGTAACACTGACAAGGTCAAAGGCACAATAACTGGATTAATTGAACTAATCATATAACCATATTTCCTCTTTCGTTATTGGACATCTAAAACAATTAGACTCACTCTCCTTTATGAATACAGAGGAAATAAAACATTTAAGGCAATCATGGGGAAGTTACTATTTTTGGATATACTAAATCCATATCCCATTCAAATTCCACTCACAATAAAATAAATTATTTCCCTTTCAAAAATAATTGAAATAACTAAATAAAAGATAGACTAGTTCAAATAATTTAAATCAAATCCATTGTTTTCTTTTAAAACTAACATAAATCCTCTTCAATAATTCTTTTCAATTTCCCAACCAAACCTTATATTTCTTCTAGTTTTCCAATAACACACTATGTTCATTTCATCTAATAGTTTCCCCTTTCAAATTTTTATTGCATACATCCATTTATTCAACAATTAAATATACATTCTAATGTATATATTACATGTAACATAAACCTTTCAAGACTTTCCTATATCTTTCAATTTTCTAAATAATACATATAGTTTCCTCCATTTATACAAAATTTCATTCTCTATCCATTCATCCATGCATGCAAATCAAACTCTTTTAAAATTCCCATTCAATACTAAATTGCATGCATTACATTAACATAAGATAAAATATTAATTATTCACCCAAATGTATATACCTACAATATATACATTTAAATATAAGTTAATATTTTTAACTATATATAATCATTCACATATCTTCTATCATTTTACAAAATATCAAATATATATTAATATAATTTATTAAACAAATATATTATTTTAATAAATGGGTATGTGCAAGATCATCATGGAAAAAATAGGCCCTTAAGTGGCAATAAAAAGACAAAAAATCAGAGTTAGACAACTTAACGTAAAAATTTGAATCAGTTATCTATATTATTTCATAAAAATGTAAAAATAGAATCTGTAGAAAATTGAATGTAGTTTCTAAACTACTAGACCCTTATTTTTATAGAAAAATATATTTGGTAAAATTTTGAAATTTCAATGCAGTAGTATTTAAATTTTAGGGTAAAAATAAGAAGTAGGTGTCTGTCTGACCACCCTAACCACAATAAAATGATAATATTTTTTTTATAAGATTTCAGATATAAGTAGAGGACTCATGTCCCAATGTGATGCATATTTGTTTATAATTTTTTTCCAAGTAAATAATTAATTCTGATTTTTTTATTACAACTTTTAAAAATATAAAAGCTCGTTTGTCTAACCACCTCAACTTGGTCAAAAATTCATGAAATTCAATTTTTTATTTTTTAATCCTATAGTTTGAAAAGCATAGAATGTGATGCATGTTTGGGATTCAAAAAATGTGATACCATTTGAAAGTTATAGATATTTTTCAATCAACCTATCAATGAGGACTTTATTCGTAATTCTAATAGAAAATAAATAATAATTATTTATTAAATTCAAAGTAAAGAATAATTTATATTGGTGGAAATCTAAGAATCTCGTCTAAAAACCCTTTTCATTCATCAATTTTGGGTAAAAAAATGTCGTCAGCCACATGGACCATCATATGGCTTACATATCGCCACTTTTTGGCCCATCATGATCCTGCACATACCCAAATTATATTAATATTCAAAAAATAATTTTCCAATTGCAATGTTATCAAATATTTAAATACAACTGCAATGTTTTAACATTCTTTCTAATTATACCTTTTTACACACTGTGTAATTATTATTCATTTTGCTGATTATAAATATTTAATATTTAAATATTAAATATTATAAAATTTGCACTGATATTAAATATCAAATGTCAATATTTTATGAAAAAAAAATGTTGGTAGACGGAGTTCAAAAAAATAAAAATAAACCGTTTTCGGAAATAAATTAACCTTTAGGAAGAGCACTGGACTATACTAAGTACAGTCGACCTCAGTACCCTGGGCATCAGTTTGTACTTAGTACAGCCAGCCACCCTTATAAGGGACAAAGGGGGCAACGCTCCCTATGGGGCAGTGCATCCCCCTATGAGGTGGGCGCACTGCCTCATAGGCAGCACTTTCCCCACCTGGTACAAGTGGGCAGTGGGGCTTTGACCTCCCCACCTGCCATTACTTTATCAAATTTTTTGTTTTAACATAAAAAAAAAAATGCAAAACTAAACCCCATACAGATAAAGTAAAATCCGGAATTTCATAGAAAAAATTTTGTAAATACATTCAACGAATTTCATCAAAATTCATGTCTCTAACACACCGTACGGATGACATTTTCCAAAAGAAAGAACTATTTAAATCAATGACCAAAACAAATAAATATACATATGTATATTATGAATATAGTTATATACATTTATCAAAATATATATATTTACACAAAATGAAATAACTAGTAAAATTGAGAAATAAGTAATTAAAACTAGTAACAAGAAATTAATTAAATTTTTCCAGAAAATCTTTCCAAATTTCAAGAGGTGTAAATTTAATTTCCTTTAAACTTTTCCTTCAAATTTTCAATTAAATAAATATAGGAAAATTAAATAGATCCTAATTTTTCAATGGAGGTTTTCTACAAGGGTTTGAGTTTGAAGAACAGATGAATAATTTCCAAACAGTAAAAATCTTCATGAAACTACCTTAATGTTTGAAGCACAAACAAATATTGAATTTCAACAATGGATCTACAAATTTTGTTTACAAATATACATCCTACAGTAAATTTATCAAATTTTCCCCCAAACCATTAAATTGAAATTGAATTGAACAAACAAGTACAAAACCTGCAATTTGAAGCTACAGAAGAAGATAAATTTCTTTGATACAAGCCTCCTCTAAGAATTTCCTCAACCATGCAACGAATACAATCCCAAAATCCAAAAACTGATTCAAACCCTTCTTGTGCAAATTCTCCAAAAATCTTTCAATGCTCTGTAAGATCAATTCCTTTTTAAAACTTCTCTCCCCCAAAATTGAAAACATGCATTCCACATAAACCAAAAAAAATATCTAATACAACCCTAATTCCCTTTGCATGCCAAGTTGAGAATTAGATATTTGTTTTCTTTTCTATTTTCGAAAACCCAAACTGACTTTAAAATGCAATTTCAAATTCTAATTTAATTCCAACTTAATTGAAATAAAATCCCAAAATAATTAAATTCCCACTAAATGAAATAAAATTCCATAATGGATTTTAATTCTTTTCTTTCTTTTAATTTTCTTGCATCACATCTAATTAATTAATTTAATTATTTAATAATTAAATTCATCCCCATGGATTGAATTTAATTAATTAAATAAATTAAATTTAATTAATTAAATAAATTTAATTTAATTAATTAAATAAAATTAATTTAATTAATTAATTTAAATATAAACTTTTATCCACATTGCATAATTTAAATTAACCAACCATCAACATGATTTAATGCAATTTATTCAAAATATATATTTCCAGATCAAGAATCCTTTCAAAATTAAATAACATTAAAACAAAGCAATCAATAATTCGATGCACACAACTGATGACACACTATGGCTAGGGTGTAGACTTGACACATGTTACCTAGCTACTATCTCCCGTTCAAATTAACCGTTGGATCGACACGCTCAAACCTGTGAAACTAGGTGGAGTCGATGTCATGTACCTACAACTTGAAAACCAAATAAACAACCTCATATAGTATATCCATCATATAATACACACCATGAAGAGGAAATCATGAATTCGCAGGGCACTCACAAATAAGTGATGCGAACCCGTCCTCTTCACCAATACAATCATCATAACTGACACTTTCAGCTTACTCAATAATCTCATGTTATATCAACTAACGTCTTTACACCAATTAAAGCATGTAAACTAAAGCATTAGATAAATCAAATCACATCACATAAAATAGGTCATCGCTCTATAAATAGCGATCAAATACACACACAAGATAAAATATTTGATTATCCAGAAACATAAATCAACGCAAAACAAGGACAGATTGTGCAATCCAGAAGGCAAAATGGAGGGGTGTTACACAACCTCTAGGGTCCTTTGGAAGACTTATAGATTAACACTTAACCCCTTTCCCCAAAACATGAACTTAGAGGAAATAATCACGAAGGCAAGATGCGAGGAATTAAACTAATTTTGGATTTATTAAATCCATTTCCCATAGTAACATCAGTAATTTCTTGCAATTATATAAACAGATTTAGAATACGTCTTTTCAGACAAGAGAGAAATTAAACTCAATATTTGATTCTCTAATTGTTTTCAATACTTATAAAGTAAACATTTATTTCAACCTTTAGGAAATAACATTTTAAAATAAATAAATGTTTCCTCTACTTGATATAATCATTTTCCAAAACAATTTTAACATAACTTAATATCCATTTTTTTTAAAACAAATATGTTATTCCATCTAAATACATTATTTCCAAAATAACTTTAACAAATTTACCCATCCATCATTTAAAAAAAAAACAAATCAAATATTTATTCTAGAAATAAACACTATTTTAAAATAAGATTGAAAATTCGACCATTTAACATACTATTTTAAAAGAATTCCTCCATTGAAATATAATCATGCCAACATTTAAATTCACCATCTAATATATATATTCATATATATTAAGAAAAATAAATCAACTATATATATTATTACCTAATATTATATTAATATAATATAAAATACAATGATATTTTAATATTAAATTAATATAATATGGGCGGCCGGTGGAGAGCTGGGCGGCCGATGGCAGTGCTACACAATCTGCCCCCTACAGCGGTGATTGTGCCAAGCACAGCCGACCACCGCTCGCGGTGGCGGTTGTCTAAAGCATGGCCGCGAGAGGTTTGTGGGGACTGTGTTGGGCATAGCTCCCCCCATAGCATCTCCCATGGGGCGTGGTGGGGATTGAGCCCCCAACGACCTAATTTTTTTTTTGAACAAAGGCCTACGGATTTTTAATCCGGATTTTATATATATTTTTTTCTTTTTTAATAGCATACCCTCTTATTAAAAAAAATATAACAATATATATATGTATATATATATATATATATATATATATATATATAAAACTATATATTTATGTACATATATATTTAAATTTGGATTAAAATTTCTCACACAAATTGTAAACAAATTGAACAAATCATTTATTTCTAGTAAAGCACATTTTTATTTTTAAAGGAAAAATCCCATTTTCAACCAAAGATCTTTCCTTCTAATTTAAATGCAAGATTCAACCCGGGTTTCATTTGTAGAGCAACATAGACTTGAATGTTTTCAAACAACAATTATATATACTAAAACAACTGAATTCAATGAACAAAGAACCGGATATCCTTGAGTTTAAGGAGGTCGAGCTGGTGCCCAGCTCTTTGCTTGATTCCCTCCTCAGCTTCCACCAATTTTCACCACTTAAATCCAACACCCACAAATTTGAAACAAAATTTCTTTCTCTTTCCAAATTCAATCCTTCTCCAAAAATCCATCCCCAAAATTGAGAAGAGAAATTATAACATAAGGATGAAACCCTAAAATCCAACAACCACCCTCATAAATTCTTCAAAATAGAAAAAATAGAAAATATATAATTTATTTCAATTTTTTTGAATTCAAACTTCTAATTTGACTTTTAAATCATTTTCCAATTTTTCAATTCCAAATTTCTCAAATTGACTTTTAACTCATTTTCATAATTTTCAATTTCAACAAAGATAACAATATCTTTAACATAAATAAATTAAATTCTTTCAACATCATAAATTTAATTAATTAATAAACAGATTTAATCAATGATTAAATTATTTATTAATTGAATTAAATTAATAATAAAATAAATTACCTTTCAACATAATCTCATAACAAATTAATCCACAACTTAAATACATTAAGCCATTTAATTACCCTTTCCTAACTTGAAATATAATAATGAAGAGAGGGAACGATACTCAAGGCAACACAACCCGACAAACACCTGACAACATACTAGGACTAGGGTGACAACTTGACATAGAAAACCTAGCTACTATCTCCCAACTGAATACCATTGGGCATTGAACACTCTCTAACATGTGAAACTAGGTGGAGTCGATGTCCTATACCCGTCAACCTATAAATCAAGTAAAGAACAACATATAATATGAACAACATAAAATACACACCATGAAGAGGAAGTCACGGGATCGTAGGGCGCTCACAAGTGAGTGATACGATCCGTCCCCTTCACCAATACAATATTACTAACTGACGAATCTAATCATCATTAATATGATCAAAAGCATAAACATCATTAATTCAATTATCCACTATGCTAATCCAAAGCATGTTATAATGATAATATCAAAAAATTACACCATCACACCAAAATATAACATTTGCATCACTTACAGATAACGATCAACTAGTAACTGAGTTCTAAGTCAAAGTACAAACATAAAATAAGGCATAACCAAACAGAACACTGTTCGGTCAAAAGAGCAAAACGGAGGGGTCTTACACCTACAATAGGGTTTTGGTTTATGTTTTCTAGGGTTTTAGTTTACATTTTCTAGTGTTTTAGTTTACGTTTTCTAAGGTTTTAGTTTATGTTTTCTAGGGTTTAGGTCCAAGGATTAACGGTCTAAGTAAATTAGTTTTTTAGAACCTACAGTTTAGGGTTTTCAAATTTCAAAATTAATGTGTCGAATTTAGGTTTTCGATTTAGAATTTTATGTTGTTTGTTTCATTGATGTTTTCGGTTAATTAAATGCAGTTTAAAAACTATTAAATATTAAATTAAAACAAACTAAACAAAAATAACTAAATAACAATATAAAACAAAAATAACTAAATAGCAATTACAATGCAAAAATATTGTAGAGTTCAACCAACCTAGAAGTCACTGAGGTCAGGTGTGTCGAGGGGAGGAGGTGAGAGTGAAAATTTGGCAAATTCTAGCCATCTAAAACATGTACGTGATCTACTTCTCCTTCTGGCCCACAAAACTCAACTGTGAAAATGACTTTCACAGTCACTTATTTAAAAAAATAAATAGTTTTTAGAAATACGTATGCATTCCAAAATGCGTACATGTTCATAACGCATATGCATTTCATAACGCGTATGCATTACAAAATGCATATGCGTTATGAATGCGTATGCGTTTCATAACGCGTACACATTTTAGGTTCGTTTCCCTAAAGTGTAATGCATACGCGTTATGGATTTAGGATTGGGTATGCGATACATAACACGCATGCGTTTCGTGTGGGAAAAAAAAAATTTGGCCGAAAATTCCCCTCTTCGTGGACCCAACTTCTTGCACTTACCCATAATATTGTGTTCAAGGATGAAAATGTGAAATTAGAAAAGGGTCTAGAACTGTGATTGCCACTGGAAAAAGTATTGAAGGAAATATCTATCAACTTAAAGGTGTTGATCGACATTGCTTTATGTCTCAGATTAATGATAGTTTCTTATGGCACCAGAGGATATGTCATATGAATTTTGACAACATGGTTAGAATCAATGTAGTACAAGCTATGAGAGATTTACCAAGAATCACAAATTTGGTTAATGTTGTTTGTAAGAATTGTCATTTTGGAAAGCATGCTAGAAACAACTTCAGAATAAAGGAACAATCTACTACCGAAATGTTGGAATTGATTCATACAAATATTTGTGGTCCTACAAGGGTGGTAAGTCTACAAGGTGATAATTATTTTATGCTTTTGATTGATGATTATTCTAGAATGACATGGGTTACTTTTCTTAGAGAGAAATCTGATACATTGGAAAAATTCAAGACATTCAAAGCTATGGTTGAAAATGAAATAGATTTGAAAATAAAATGTTTAAGGTTTGAAAGAGGTGGTTAATTTACCTCCAATTAGTTTAACATTTTTGGTTAAGTTCATGGAATAAGAAGACAATTGTCTGACCCTATAAATCCTCAGCAAAATGGACCTGCTAAAAGGAAGAACATGACAATTCATGAAGCTGCTAGAATAATGATAACAAAAGCAGGTCTACCAAAAGTCTATTGGAGAGAAGCAATTCACATTGTTTTTTATGTTCTTAACAGAGTTTAAGAAAAAGTTAATAGTTCTATGACTCCCTATGATCTATGGTATGGAAAGATTCCTACTATTAAGTACTTGAAGGTGTTTGGAAGGAAATGTTATATTAGGAAAGATGAAGAAAATCTAGGAAATTTATCTACTAGATGTGATGAGGGTATATTCCTTGCATACTCTACAATAAGAAAAGCTTACATATGTTACAATAAAAATCCGAGAAAGGTTGTAGAAAGCACAAATTTCAAGGTTGATGAAGCGTTGGAGAATTCAATTGGAGTTGATGGATATGTGTTAGATGAACCTGATTGTAGAGAAGAAGAAGAACAAGTTGAAGAACAAGAAACACAAAATGAAGAGGAAGAAGCTCCAAAAAAGTCTCCTACAACCCCTAAGTATACAACCCCTAAGTATGTGCAAAAGAATAATTTCAAAGATTGGACCTTTGGAGACAAGAGGAAAGGTGTATTGACAAGAAATAAAGCTGTAGAATTTGAGGTAAATTATTGCTTACTTTTTGAAGTTGAACCTAAGATTTTGAGTGAGACATATAAGTATGAACATTGGATGAAAGCTATGGAAGGAGAACTTATGAAAATTGAGAAAAATTACACTTGGGAATTGGTTCCTAGACCAGTAAATAAGAAAATAATTGGAAGCAAGTGGGTTTTTAGAAACAAAATGAATGAGAATGGAGAAGTGATGAGAAACAAGGCAAGGCTTGTGAGCAAGGGTTACTCACAAGTGGAAGGTATATAATTTTAGGAGACATTTTCCCCGATGGAAGCTATCACATTTTTTTGGAATTTGTAGCGCATAAAGATTTCAAGCTTTATTAGATGCATGTGAAGTCCGATTTCTTTAATAGAGAGTTGGAAGAAGAAGTTTACTTGGAACAACCAAAGGGATTCTATTTGTCAGATCAACAAGATATGGTTTGCATATTGAAGAAGGTTTTATATGGATTGAAGCAAGCTCCTAAACCTTGGTATGCAAGGTTGGATAGATATTTGATTCAACAAGGTTTCAACAAAGGTACTATTGATAGCAATATCTATTTCAAAATTGAAGATGACAAGATCTTGATAGTAGTTGTGTATTTGGATGACATTATCTTTAGAGACAATGAAAATATGTGTAAGATGTTTACTGATGAAATATAGAAAGATTTTGAGATGTCTATGTTTGGTGAGATTATTTTTTTCTTTGGACTATAAATCAATCAAACAAACAAAGGAATTTTCATTTCACAATTCAAGTATGCAAAGGAAATGTTAAAGAAATTTGGGATGGATGGTTCCAAACCGGTATACACTCCTATAGTAACTGGATGCAAATTGAGAAAGGATGATGATTCACCTAAGGCTGATCAAAGTAATTAAAGATCCATGATTGGTGTACTATTGTATCTAACTGCTACCAGACTGGATATCAAGCATGTAGCTTGTCTTGTGGCTAGATTTTAAGAGGATTATAAAGAAACACATGTTGTAGATGTCAAGAATATATTTGGATATCTAAAAGGGACTTTGGATCTTGGCCTATGGTATCCTAGGGATACTAAATCTAAAATTAGTGCTTATACAAATATAGATTGGGTAGGATGTATTGGTGATAGAAAAAGTACAAGTGGTGGTGCATTCTTTCTTGGATGCAGATTGGTTATATGGTTAAGTAAAAAGAAAGATTTAGTTTCCTTATCCAATGTAGAGGTTGAGTATATTGTTGTAACATCTTGTTGCACACAAGTTTTCTAGATGAGATAGACATTGAAGGATATCAAAGTCATGTATGATGATTGTTAGAATTGTGAAACAAGCATAAAACCATGAGCCAGAGGATCAAGCAATGAAAAAATACACCTTCCATGCAAGAGATCTATAAACAATATGTGAAATATTTTTCAACAAGAAAAAGCTACAAAAGAAAGAGACTCTGAAAAAGATATGAAACCTCCAAATAATTATAATGAGGGTTGAGTTCTTAAAAGAGAAAAACCCTAAATGAGAAAAGGGATCAGATCATGACAAGTGTCAACATCACATCATATGGGACATAATGATCTAATATTAGCTCAAATAATAAAAGAATAAAACACTCCTAAGTTTAGCTTAACTTCATTGGAATAAATTAGACTAATAATTAGTTAAAGATTAATTAATTATTGGCTAATGCATGATAACTCTAACACCCCCCCTTAAGATGAACTTAAGGAGTAGCTAAAAACCTAAAAAGAGAATGCATGATGGGTCCTAGAAAACAAGGCCATGTAAGGTACCCATGTACAAACATAGGATCTCTATAATGTGGAGAAATAGAGAAAACCTCATGGGAAACACTCCACTCTAAAAAAAGATGAAAGCCAAGTGAAGGAATGAAGAAGCCTCCAAGCAAGACAATTTTTTCATAAAAGATAGGAACAAAGGATCAACAAAAAGAACACCACTAAAACATGAAGAAGCTATAAACACTATCGAAGAATTATTGTTGTAATGTTGAAAATAGGAAAGAAAAGGTGTCCATATGGTAAGTGATACATCTCATTGAAATAGAAGTAACCAACCACTGATGTATGCTACATTTAAAATTAAATAGGACCAAATATTGTATGCATAGCTCACTCCAACGCAAAACAAAAGAAGCATTAGAACTAATAGTAGAAACCCCCCCTATAATGTTGAAAAGGGAGAGGCATCACATATACACTAAAACTAAATGTCAGAAAGAAGTGCATGAAGAAGAATTAGGAACATCTAAATATGCAAACATGAAAGTACCCATATAAAGGGTGTGAAAAAAAAAGACACACACACATGAGGTTGTTGTCATGGATGGGACACTCACTTGAAAAGGGTATGATTGCGAACAAAGGAAAACAATAAAAACCCCATGGTACTTTATAACATAGTGTGAGTAAAATAAGGCACAAAGTGATGTGCAAGATCCCATATAAGATACACCTATTGTGGCACTTTATTTTAGTGTGTTTACATAAATACAAATTCATACAATGGGAGCCCATAATATCCAAAAAAGTACTACATGCTGAAAATAAAATTCTCTGATAGAAAAAGAGGAAACTAGTAGCACCATGATGAAGTACACAAAAAAACATGCACTTAAAAAAAATAGCCCCCAAAAATGTGTCTAGATGTAGAAGATATGGCTCCTCAAAGTATCCAAAATGAGAAATGATCAGTAACAATACTAATAAAACCAAATTCTTGAAAAAATAAGAAGCCAAAATAGGAAACCACCTGCACCACCGTGAATATCTTTAAATTTTACCCCATTTAAAAACAATTGCACTGAAAAAGCCCATTGTATGGCCGAGATATGGCCTGTAAAAGTTGAGGTGAAAAAGTGAAAATCCCAATTTAGAGGGGCTGAGTAGGGAAAATGAAAAAATGCACCAAATTTGTCAAAAAAACCTCTAGAAATAGAGGCCCACCAAATATAGTAGTGTGATAAAAAATTCCTGAAAAACAACATTCAAACAATCAAATTTACACCTTCCACATAAGAGATCTACAAACAATATATGCAATATTCCTCAACAAGAAAAAGCTTCAGAAGAAAGAGACTCTCAAGAAGATATAAAAGATCCAGATAATACAATGAGGGTTGAGTGTTTATAAGAGAAAAACCCTATATGAGAAAGTGATCAGATCATGACAAGTGTCAACATTACATGAGCTGAGACACAGTGATCTAATATTAGCTCAACTAATAAAGCATAAAAGACTCCTAAGTTTATCTTAAGTGCATGTGAATAAATTAAACTAATAATCAATTAAAGATTAATTAATTATTAGTTAATGCATGATAACTCTAACAATGATCCCATCTCTATTTTATGTGATCATAGAATTGCAATTAATATTTCAAAGAACCATGTGATGCACTCAATGACAAAGCATATATGAATCTAGTATCACTTTTTGAGAGATAAGGTGATGGAGAATGAATTAAATCTTGAGTATGTAGCTATGAAGGATTAGATTGCTGACATATTTACTAAGGCTCTTCATAAAGATACTTTTGAGTATCTTCAGGAGAAGTTTGGGGTTGTTTCCCCTCCTTTCTCGAACTAGATGCATATAGAGATGTATCATTCCAATGGATATATGGATCTATCTTCTTTCTAGACTGATGTTTGGTGGACACCTCTCAAGGGGAGTAGGTAGTGTCTAGTGTTGTCATTGTGTAGATGATTGGGTGTACTCCTAAGGGGGAGTATTAAGTGTTGGTATAAATCTTGGTTCAATTTCAAAAGGAGAGAACAATGAAAAACATATTTTTCATTTTCCATTGATGTCAAAGGGGAACAAAAAGTATCATGTGAAAAATCTTATTCATTTAAAAAATTTGCAAGAAAAGTTGTTCAAAACTATTGTGTTTTCTTTAATGTTTTTTCACATCATGTGTTGTCATTAATGACAAAGGGGGAGATTTTTGAAAGTATAAAGTGTTGTCATTGATGTCAACTATGTGGAGAGGAAGCAAGCTATTGACTATATATGTCAGGGATATTGAGAAAATTGTAATAAATAAGGTTTGTTGCTTATACATGTCTAGTTGAGATGTTGAAGAATTGTTGTGAGTACAAGGAGTTCTTCTTATGTTGCTATGATTGGAAGTATGTTAGAGTGAAGTATTGTGCGGAAATGATGTCTCTAGTACTTGGTCTCCAAGTGCTTTTGATAAAATTTGATAAATATAGATAATAGTGTATTGCAGGTGTTTAGTGTTTGCTCTAAGATGTGCTTTCTTTTACTGTTGTGTTGATTGTATTCTTGTGTAGATCTAAGGTATTGTTCATAGTTGCTATTATTTTCTATATCCAAAATTTGGGCTTCTAGATCATTATATAGTGCGAGATATTTTCACTAGTGTGTCGACCAGCTATTCAGTAATACTTTTTGTGTTCTAGGAGAAATGTATTTGCTCCGCATTTATCCGCTACTTGGATTTAGGTTGTGCGGATTTGAGAAGTTGTTTATACTGCTTTTATCTTTCTATGTTCAAATTTTTACTTGATTTGGTGTAGTATAGTGCAAGTTTCATTTATTAGTATGCAAGCAAGTGTTATTAGTTGTATTGAGTTAAAATAGTTGTTGATGTGAAGATTTGTTGAAGTGGTTGATGAATATTAAGTAATTCATGATATTTTTTGGATTTCTTTCAAGCGAATTATGTTGTCTGAAACTTTTTCCTTGATCTAAGGAAGTGTGTACTTAATTTTTACGGTGTTTTGTATGGGTGTCGGATGACCTTTTGTTTAACACTACATGTGAGTCTTTTGGAAGCATGTTGAAGTTGTTCGAGATCTATTTAGGTCCTAATTAAGGTTTTATGTAGGTTGTCTTCCATTCCTATCTATCATGGGAATGTTTGGGTGCTGACCTATTTCGAATTTGAATGTATAACGGCTAGTGGTCGACATTGAAGAAAGTTTTGAAGAAGAGGATGATATAAGTATGTATGGTTTTGATGCAAGAGGGGAGATGAAAGAGTAATAACTAGATAGATAAAATATTTTTGTGAGGGGAGTGTAATGAGATGAAAATTTAAGCAAAGTAGTGTGAATTTCATGTTAGGGTTCTAAAGGTAGTGAGCTGAAGGTATCCAACATCTTTCTTGTGAGACTGCAAAAGTGTGCGAGAAATTTTGGTGGGCTCTTTGGTGCAATAAGAAGTGTTTCTCTATGTAATATTCTTCTTCTATCTTCTTATTTTATTTCTATAGAAATGAGTCCCAACTATGAGCCTTTTTGGATAGTCTATCTTATTCTGGAAGTGAGCCTCTATATCTGGTTTTGGATTTCTTTATATTGTGAGCTAATCCACACCATGGTCTTTCCCTCATTGGTTTTTCCACATAAATTTGGTGTTCTTATGTGCATGGTTTAATACTTTCAGTTTTAGTTTTTGCATTTAATAAGTAAAAACATTAGCAAATTTAAAGTTTTTGAATTCTTATGATCTAACTTCTATTGAGGATTTGAAAGGTTAAAATTTCTATAGTTGATTCACCCCCCTAAGTTGTCTTGTTCAAAAAATTAAATATTCGACTTATTATCCATAGCCTTCTCTCTCAAAAAGCGATACCTGATAGATATATTCTTTATCCTTGAGTGCATCATTGGATTATTTCAAATGTTAATTACACTTGTATTATCACAAAATATAGATATAGGCCCATCATATAGAGTTCTTATATCCGACAATGTATGTCTCATCCAGAATACCTATGTATAGCATGGTGCTAGTACAATATACTCTACTTTTATAGTAGATAAAGACATTGAGTCTTGTTTTTTACTCAACCATGAAACCAATCGACATCCAAGAAATAATGCACCACCACTTTCTCTTTTCCTATGATCAACACAACTGGCCCAATCTACATCTATATAAGAACTTAATGTAAAATTAGTATAGGATACCATAAGCCATAAATCAAAGTGACTTTGAAGTATATAATATCCTCTTCACTCCTGCAAACATGTGTTTCTTTAGAATCTTCTTGAAATATACCTACAAGACAAATTACATGCATTATATGTAGTCTATAATTAGTCAAATAAATAATTCTACCTATCATAGATCTACACTTTCTTTGATTAGCCTAAGGCGATTCTCAATTCTTTGTCAATTTGCAACTAGTCACCATAGAAGTACATACCAGTTTGGATTCATTCATTCCAAAATTCTTCAACATCTCTTTGACATACTTAGATTGTGAAATGAAAATTCCTTTATCTTTTTTATTGATTTGTAGCCTAAGAAATAAATTCATCTCGCAAAACATTGGATTCAGACTTTTTTTGAAAGGAAAACAGAGGTGCAGAAATGCTTTCCTAATGCTAATACAATAGAGGAGAGTGCAAAATTATAGTCTTAAAGCTTCTTAAAACAACTGAGATAGACACATCCAAAGTAAAAGAGATAACATAAATGAGAAAACATAGATAACACCAGATTACATGGGAAAACCTTTTCGGGAAAAAACCCACCACACCAAGAGAAGAAACTTTGTATTTCAGTAAAATAAGATTACATACAAAGCTCACAGTCCTCATTCTCTGATAGTTAGCTTACAATAGTAGACTTTAAGAGTTCATATACTCACACCGTTATACTACTTCTACAAGTATACAATAAATTACATCTAACTTCTCAGTCTCTATCACTCTCCCTTTTCACCATCACCTTTTGTGACTTATATCAATTTAATCAATTATACAAGTCTTACATCACATTTAACATTCCAACCAATCACAGGTCTTAATGGTGCATCGATCACCCAATCAAGTAATCCAGTCTTCTGACCAATCTTCTCTACATCGGGTTGCCCAGATATTAACTTCCCTTGCCTTAGTTGGATCCTATCACCAGTCCAAAAACATCTAGCATTTACTACCTTCATCGATCTAGACATCGACGAATCAGGTGTTGATATCTTGCCACTTGTTCGCTACTCCCAATCAGGTCAGCCCGGTCAACACAATTGACAAACACTTCTTACTGTGCTACCTATCCGAATCAAAGCAACCACCACTATATGGCGATGAAACCACCCAACCATGAGGCCACCTTAACACCCTCGCGGTGTGGCGGTAAGCCCTTGAAAATATGTCTTCTACCTTTATCGCGCGACTGCGAAGCCCCGCAAGACATCCCATGGTAAGGCGGTGATCGTCTGTGTCGACTGTCGGGCTCGACCATGCTACCTCACCCTAACTGCAAGGCCTTTGTAGCAAGTAGATAACCATCCCAACCAACCACCATGGCTTACCATCCCATCGTGACATGGCCAAAAGGCCATCGCGGTAGGGTAGTAAGCATTCTTCATAGATAGCCATCCATTTACCACAAGCATCGAGGCTCCACTAAGCGATGCCTGTAGTAAGGTGGCAACCATCCACTTGATCGCTGCCCTTCATTGCATAGCCACACCATTTCCAAAACATACGTGCACTATGGTGGTGAACCTTTGCTTAACTATCACCCATCAATCATGCTACTGCTAGCCTAGGAAGAAGACTCTGTGGTATGGCGGTGACACCGCTCAATCGAGGACAAACTGACAGAGGCCTACGATAAAGCGGTAAACCGCTAGAACGCACCTCTTTTAAAGACTCTCTACAGTAGAGCAGTAGGGGGTGAGAATGGATGATTATTTCACCAAGTCTTTTGAGAGGTCTAAGCCAGAAGTTGAGGCACCTGTTCCCAACAAGCTCCCACTTGACGAAGAATTGCTAGCTTCCTCTAGACTTCAAAAAATTATTGAAAATCATAGTCCCCAAGGCCCATTGAATCTATGCACCATCTGGACTTGTCAATGCTCACTGGCTTTGTTAACACATCTACAACATTCTTCAAAGTGTCAACCTTTTCTAGTCAGATCCTTCCATCTTCCACCATATCCCTCACAAAGTGATATTGCACATCAATGTGCTTTGTCCTGGCATGGAAAGTTGGGTTCTTTTCCAAACAAATGGCACTCTGACTATCATAACATATTGTAATCTACCCTACATTGAAAGCAATATTAGAGCACAATAGACTCAGCCAAACTACTTCTTTGCAGGCATGTGTTGTTGCCATGTATTCAACCTCTGTGGTGGATAAAGTGACTACAACTTGTCGCTTGCTCATCCAACTAGCTACACCACCATTTAGCATGAAAGTGTATCCATTGGTGGATCTTCTGCTGTCAACATCCCCTACCCAATCAAAATCAATGTATCCACGAGTTCTTAGTGTTCTCTATGATGCAACTAAACTCTCATGGTAACACAGAGCATATTTCAAACTCCCCTTCAAATATTTGAACACTCTCTTTACAACATCCAAATGCATCCTTCCTGGATTTTCCATAAATCGGCTGAGAACTCCCACTGCTTGGGAAATGTCTGGTCTTGTATAGACCATTGCATACATTAAGATGTCAATAACTTGCATAAGGTACCCTGGTCATGTCCTCCATCTCAGTAGCAGATTTAGGATAGTCTTCAACAAATAGTTTCGTTCCCTGCATAACTAGAACAACTAGCTGCTTGCAATCATTCATAGAAAATCTCTCCAGGATTGTATTGACATATTTACTCTGACTTACCTAGAGCTTTCTGCTTGTTCTATCCTTGGTTATCTCCATTCCTAGAATATACCTTGTTGCACCTAGATCATTCATTTCCAACTTTGCAGACAACTGAGATTTGAGATCAGAAATCATAGACTTACTATTTCATATGAACAACATATCATCCACGTACAAGAAAATAATAAGCACATGATCATTTTTCAGATTTATAATAAACACAATGATCATATTTTGATCTCACAAAACCCATAGACAACACAAAAGTGTTCAATTTCTGGTACCACATTCTAGGAGACTGCTTCAAACCATATAGAGATTTCTTTAATTTATAGACCAGACTTTGTTTACCTTTTTCAACGAAGTGCTCAGGTTGGGACATATAAATCTCTTCTTCTAGCTCTCCATGGAGAAATTTTGTCTTCACATCCATCTGCTCAATCTCTAAGTCATAAGCTACTACCAATGACAACATAAATTTGATAGATGTCAGCTTTGCTATAGGGAAATTTTTTTATCCATAGTCAATTCCCTCTATCTGGGAAAATCCCTTTGCAACCAACCTTGCCTTATACTTTTCTACACTACCATGTAGAACAATCTTCTTCTTGAATACCCATTTACAACCAATAGGCTTTCACCCTTCAAGCAAATGTACCAAATCCCAGGTTTCATTTTTCTTCAATGATTCCATTTCTTAATTCATGGCTTCCAACCAGGAATTTGAATAAGACATGATAATAGCTTCTTTTACAGTCCTAGGCTCATCAGTGCTAGTAATCAAGGCATAGCCATAGTTTGAATATAACATAGAGAAACAATATCTCTCAGGTTGTCATTTTTCACGTGAAGACCTTTTGACTAGCTAAGGTTGTGGTTCTTAATCTTCAGAACTCTCAGAGCTGCTCAAACTCTCCTCAATTTTAGGTACACCATGTAGTTCCTCTTTTTTGGAGTTTGAGGAATCTGAACTACATCATTCTTCTTTTTTCTTTTATCTATCTCAAGCTATGGATCAGCTACTGAAGGTTTTAGCTCACAAAATATTGCACTTCTGATGTATATAACCTTCTCAGTATTAGGATTCCAAAGCTTGTATCCCTTCACACCAACCCCATAGCCAATGAAGATACATTTAACAACCTTGTTCTCCAACTTTGATCTTTTCTCATTTGGCACATGTATGCATATACCTCATAGCCAAAGACACAAATATGTCTAATAGAGGGCTTCTTACCAGACCATGCTTCCAAAGGTGTCTTCTCAACAAAAATAGAATAAGGTGAATGATTTACCAGGTAACATGTTGTAGCCATAGCCTCAGCCCAGAACTTCTGCTCCAGACCAACACTGCTCAACATACTTCTAGCTCTTTCCATTAACATTTTGTTCAACCTTTCAGCAACTCCATTTTTCTGTGGAGTATAAGGTGTAGTTTTATACCTTTTAATTCCATGGTATATGCAGTACCTTTCAAATTCTGCAGAACAAAACTCACCGCCATTATCCATCCTCAAGCATTTAATTTTCTTTCTAGACTGATTATCTACCAAAGTTTTAAATTCTTTAAACTGACTGAACACTTCTGATTTACTCTTTAGAAAGTATACAAATGCCCTTCTCAAAAATTCATCAATAAAGGAAACATAATATCTAGACTTTGATAATGAAGGAACATTAACTAGACTAAACACATCATAATGAACATAATCTAGTATACCAAAATATTTATGTGGACTCGAATAAAAAGAAACACAGTCTTATTTTCCATAAATATAGTGTTCACAAAAATCGAACTCAAAGATACAATCATCAAGCCCTTCAACAAGATTTTTATTTTTCAAGTTTTTTAAACCTTTCTCACCTATGTGACCAAGTCTATGATGCCACAACATGGTCTTCTCTACTAGAATTTTCACCTCCAAAGCATTTGCAACTAGATGAGCATCTTCATCTTTCTCTACAGGAACAACTTTGCTTGACTTTATGGAGGTGATGTTACATTGAATAGGATGTGCATGAAGCTTGTATAGAGTGCTAGTAGATACACCCTTAGCCAGTACCATTGTGCCTCTAGCCATCTTACATCCTTTACTCGAGAAAGAAACTACTACACCAACATCATTCAACTTACTGACAAAAAGTAAGTTATGAGCCAGAACTGCTATGTGTAGTATGCCACCAATCCCTTTGATTCTATCGTTAGGGAACTATATCTTGAATCTTCCATGACCAACAATATCCAATGTTGAATCACTCGCTAGGTACACCTTTCCACCATCATACTTCTTGTACTTAGTGAACCATTCTCTATGAAATGTCATGTGAAAGGATGAACCCGAGTCAACCAACCATACATCATCTGATTCCTACATTACCAAAGCTGCAATGAAGGCATCTGCATCACTTTGAGAAGAGTCATTGTCTAAAGCATTACTCTTCTTCTTCTCCTTATAATACTTTCGGATATGACCAAGATGCCCACAGTTCCTAAATTTCACCTTGGAATTTTTACCAGGAGACTTCGATCTCCCTTCTGATTTAGATTTGGACTTCTTGTCCTTCTTCTTACCTTTCTCCTTCGATCTACCTTTAATAGCAAGGGCCTCTTTGTCCATCTCTAAAGACTTCCTCCACATCTCTTCAGACAACAGTGAGGCAAGAACATCTTCCACCTTGAAAGTAGTGGTCGTACTTCCAATAGCCATTACAAGATGATCCCAAGTGTCAGGTAATAAACATAACAATAGCATGCAATGATCCTCCTCCTTAATCTTTAAACCCAAAGACACCAACTGAGCAACACTCATGTTAAATGAGTTTAGATGGGCTGCAATAGATGCACCTTCTTCCATCTTCAAGGAGTACAAATTCTTCCTCAGGAATAACTTATTTACCAGAGACTTTCCTTGATAAATATCACCAAGATTCTTCCATAATGAAGCTATAGACTTCTCCTCATGGATGTTCGGGAGTACATAATCAAAAAGACTAATTTTTATCAGACCTCTTGCTTTTCTATCTGCAAGGTCCCAATCTTCTTGCTTCATAATTTGTGGTATAGTTTTAAACACAACAACCCAGAGGTCTCTATACACAAGAAAGTCTTCCATTTTGAGTTTCCATAACTCAAAGTTGTCACCATTGAATTTTTCAATCTCAAATCTACCTTATGTACTCACCATCTCAAACAAAACTAAGTTCTAACTTTGCAAGACTCCCATTGGAATAGTATTAGCACAAAAAACAAACCTTACTATCAAGGATAACGCAACTGGCCAAGCTCTGATACCACTTGAAAGGAAAATAGAGGTGCGAAAATGCTTTCGTAATGCTAATACAATAAAGGAGAGTGAAAAATACCAGTCTTAAAGCTTCTTAAAATAGCTGAGATAGACACATACAGAGTAAAAGAGATAACAAAAATGACCAAACACAAATAACACCAGATTTATGTGGAAAAACCCTTTCGAGAAAAAACCCACCACACCAAGAGAAGACACCTTGTATTTCAGTAAAATAATATTATATACAAAAGCTCACAATCCTCACTCTCTAATAGTTAGCTTACAACAACAGACTTTGAGATTCATATACTCACACTATTATAATACTTCTACAAGTATACAATGAATTACATCTAACTTGTTAGTCTATGTCACTCTCCCTTTTCACCGTCACCTTTTGTGATGTATATCAATGTAATCAATTGTTCAAGTCTTACATCACATTTAACATTCCAACCAATCATAGGTCTTAATGATGTATCGATCACCCAATCAAGTAATCTGATCTTCTCTCGATTGAGCTGCCTAGACATTAACTTCCCTTTCCTTAATCGGATCTTATCACCAGTCAAAACACGTCTAGTATTTACTGCCTTCACTGCTCTAGACATCAAACAATCAGGTGTTGATATCTTTCCATGTGTTTCCACTCCACTTGTTTGCTACTTCCAGTCAGGTCAACTCGATCAACACAAGTGATAAATACTTCTTACCGCGCTACCTCTCCGAGTCAAAGTAACCACCGTGGTATGGCAGTGACACCGCCCAACCGCGAGGCCACCTTAACACCCTCATGGTGTGGTGGTAAGCCCATGACAACCCATCTTCTACCTTTATCATGCCACCGCCGAGCCCTATGAGATATCCCATGGTATGGTGGTGACTTCCTATGCCAACCGGTGATACCGCGCCCCGACCGCAAGGCCTTTGTGGATAGGAGGTAACTATCCTGACCAACCGCCATAGCTTGCCGCACGGCTGCGGCATGGCCAAAATGCCATCGTGGTAGGGAGGTAAGCATTATTTGTAGACCACCAACTGCTTATCGTAGCCACCAAGGCTCCATGGAGCGACACCCGCGGTAAGGTGGTAACCGTCCACTTGACTGCCACCCTTCACCACGCAGTCTCACCATCGTCGAAACATACCCATGGTATGTCGGTGAACCTTTGCTTAACTTTCACCCATCAACTACGCTACCACTAGCCTAGGAAGAAGACTCCATGGTATGCAAGTGACACTGCTCAATCGTGGAAAAACCAACAGAGGCCTATAGTAAAGCGATAAACCGCCAGACTACACCTCTTTTAAAGACTCTCAACGTTAGAGCGGTAGGAGCTAAGAATGGATGATTATTTCACCAAGTATTTTTAGAGTTCCAAGCCAGAAGTTGAGACACCTATTCCCAACACTTTTTTAATTTCATATGAAAACTTCTTGCACATAGCTTCATTTCCGCCAAGGATAATATCATTACATATACAACTACTATCAAGATTTTGTGTTCGTCAATTTTAAAGTAAAGATTACTATTTTTGGTGCCCTTAATGAATCCTTGTTGTATTAAGTACTTTTCCAACCTTGCATACCAAGAATTGGGAGCTTTCTTCAATCCATATAGTTTCTTCTTCAACTTAGATACCATATTTGGTTGATCTGGCAACTTAAATCCTTTAGTTTGTTGCATGTAAACCTCTTCTTCCAATTCGCCATTCATAAAATCAGATTTCACATCTATTTGATAAACTTCAAAATATTTATATGTTGCAAATGCCAAAAATATTCTAATTGCTTCCATCCTAGCCAAAGTAGCAAAATTTTCCTCAAAATCTATACCTTCCACTTGTGAGTAATCCTTACACACAAGTCCTTCCTTATTTCTTACCAATTCTTCATTCTCATTCATAGTATTTTTGAAAACCCATTTAGTTCCAATTATGTTCTTATTTGTTGGTCTAGGAACCAATTCCCAAGTCTGATTCTTCTTTATATCTATAAATTCTTCTTCTATTTCCTTCATCTAATGTTCATCTTTACATGCTTCATTAACTATTTTAGGTTCAAATTTAGAAAGTAAACACAAATTTACCTCAACTTCAACAACTTTGCTTCTTGTGAGTACACCTTTCCTCTTGTATCCTATGATTTGATATTTATAATGTTTCTTTTGCACATACTTAGGGGTTTTAGGGGTCTTCTCTAGAGCTTCTTCCTCTTCAATCTGCACTTCTTGTCCATCATCTTTTTCTTCTTCTTCTTTGCAATTAGGTTCCTCAATTTTAAAGTAAATATTACTATCTGCAATGCCCTTACTGAATCCTTGTTGTATCAAGTAATTTTCCAACCTTGCATACCAAGATTTGGGAGCTTGCTTCAATCCATATAGTTCCTTCTTCAACTTAGATACCATCTTCATATGTTCCATGTAAACCTCTTCTTCCAATTCACCATTCATAAAAGTAGACCTCACATCCATTTGATAAAATTCAAGATATTTATATGTTGCAAATGTAAAAAACATACTATTTGCTTCCATCCTAGGCAAAGGAGAAACAATATCCTCAAAATCTATACCTTCCACTTGTGAGTAATCCTTACACAATTTTTTTTCTTTATTTCTTACCACTTCTCCATTCTCATTCAGATTATTTTTGAAAACCCATTTAGTTCCAATTATGTTCTTATTTTTTGGTCTAGGAACCAATTC
Source organism: Sequoiadendron giganteum (assembly GCA_007115665.2). Taxonomy (NCBI): domain Eukaryota; kingdom Viridiplantae; phylum Streptophyta; class Pinopsida; order Cupressales; family Cupressaceae; genus Sequoiadendron; species Sequoiadendron giganteum. The sequence continues at coordinate 280,554,006 of CM021102.1, read as the reverse complement.
CAAAGTCTAATTCTTCTTTATTTGCATAAATTATTCTTCCATTTCCTTCATCCAATGTTTATCTTTACATGCTTCATTAACTATTTTAGGTTCAAATTGAGAAATTAAACATAAATTTACCTCCACTTCAACAACTTTGCTTCTTTTCAGTACACCTTTCCTCTTGTCTCCAATGATTTGATCTTTATAATGTATATTTTTCACATACTTAGGGGTTTTTGGGGTCTTCTCCAGAGCTTCTTCTACTTCAATCTGCACTTCTTGTCCATAATATTTTTCTTCTTGTTCTTTGTAGTTAGGTTCATCTAACACATATCCATCCACTGCAATTGAATTCTACAATTTTTCATCAACTTTAACATTTTTACTTTCAATTATTTTTCTCATCCTTTTGTGGTAACATCTATAATATTTGCTTCTAGTAGAGTATCCAAGGAAGATACCTTCATCAGACCTTACATCAAACTTTACTAAGTTTTCTTTTTCTCTTCTAATGTAACATTTTCTCCCAAATACTCTAAAGTACTTCATAGTAGGAATCCTTCCATACCATAGACCATAAGGATTCTTTGTGTTGTTAGCTTTAGCTTGAGCTCTATTAAGTATGTAAACACTAGTATGGATATCTTCTCTCTAGTAGAATTTTGATAGAGTTTCCTCTTTCATCATAGTCCTTGTGGCTTCTTGAATGGATCTATTTTTCCTTTCAACAACTCCATTCTACTAAGGAGTTCTCGAGGCGGACAAATGCCTCTTTTTGCCACAAACTTCACAAAACATGTTAAACAAATTGGAGGTGAATTCACCACCTCTATCAGACCTCATACATTTTATTTTCAAATCCATTTCATTTTCAACTATAGCTTTAAATGATGTCAAATTATCTAACGCATTAGATTTCTCTCTAAGAAAAGTAACCTATGTCATTCTAGAATAATCATCAATCAAAAGCATAAAGTACTTGTCACATTGTATAATTCTCATCCTTGTAGGACCACAAATATCTATGCACACTAATTCCAATAGTTTTGTAGAAGATTGTTCCTTTCCCTTAAAGCTACTGCTTATTTGTTTTCCAAATTGACAACTCTCACAAACAACATTGATAGGTTTTGTGATTCTAGGTAAATCTCTCACTACATGAACTGAACTAATTCTTTCCAAATTGTCAAAATTCATGTGACACATCCTTCGGTGCCATAAAAAACTATCATTAATTTTAGAAATAAAGCAATAGCCATCAACACCCTTAAGATGATAGATATTTTCATTTTTCTCTTACCAACAACAATCATAGTTCCAAAGCCTTTTCAGATCTCACATGCTTCATCCTTAAAAACAAGATTATATCCCTTGCTACACATTGTTCCAACAATTAAAATATTATGTCTTAAGTCCTTAACATAATAAAAAAAATCAGTATTATGCTTGCCATCAAAACTGATTAAACCTTTTCCACAAATCTTAGCTCCTGAAACATCTCCAAACATAACTAATCCTCTATCATACTTTTCAATTTTAAAAAACTTAATTTTATCTACAATCATGTGGTTAGAGCAGTCACTATCAACGAACCAATGCATCTTATCCTCTTTGACATGAAAATTAGATACCAAATTACCTTCAACCTTATCTTTCATCTTTGGAGCACTTTCCTTCACACAACTTTTAGGGTTAGCGGAACTAGATTCTTCTTTTATAGTCTAAAACTAAAATTCACTATCATCAAAATCTCCATAATTGGATTCATCATAAAAAATATCAACATCTTCTCTCACATAGAAATATTTCTTAATCATTTTTCCTTTACTCTCCTAATTTTTGTAGCTCTCTTTTTGACATCTTGAAGCATAATGACCTATTTCAGCATAACTAAAAAATTTGAAACATAACTTACCTTTGTACTTATTGATGCCCTTTTTCATCATTCTCACAAAGTTAGCTTCCACATCATCAAGATCTTCTCCGTTTGAATCTTCAACCTTTTTTGATTTAGCAGCCTTGAAACCAATCTCTACTTTTGTACTTTTCTTTAGTTTTCTCATTTCAAATGTAGTTAGTGTGTCAATTAACTGATCTCTAGAATAATTGTCAAAATCTATAGTTTCCTCAATAGTAGATACCTTTTCATTGTAAAAATCTAGAAGAGATCTAATAACTTTCTTTACTACTTTAGATTCTTTAACTATCGTACCAAGACATATCATAGTACTTACAAACTCATCAACTCTCTATATGTAGCCTTTAATTGTTTCATCCTCAGACATCTACATGATTTCAAGATGTGCTTTCAAGTTCTACATTTTTTCTTGTTTGACCTTCAGATCTCCTTCATAAATGCTCTCTAGCTTGTCCCAAACTTCTTTAGTAGTCATGAAACTCATAACATTTAAGAAATTAGTATTTAAAATTCTATTCATAATAATAAATCTTGCCTTAGTATTGATCTCACGTGCCTTGATTTTTTCCTGTGTACGTGGACCATTCAAAGGTGGAGTATATGTAGTTAGATTCACCTTCTCAATCTCATATCCCTGAGATAACAAATATCCTTCCATATTTATCTTCCAAAATGCATAATTTGTTCCATCAAACATAGGACATTCCAAAGCAACCTTATTCATCATCCCAAATCTACCTCAAGCGGTTAAGCTCTTCTTCAAGGAACCAAGATCTGATACTAATTTTTGGAACGAACAAGACAACTAAGAGGAGGGTGGTGTGAATCAGTTCTAGGAAATTAAACTTTCAAAACCCTCAACAGTAATTAAATCCACAAGCATTCAATAAATCCTTATGTTTTTAGTATGATTAAATATGAAATGCAAATAACAGAAAATCAAATCATAACTCCATACACAAGAGAACACCAGATTTACATGGAAAACCCAATGAGGGAAAAACCATGGTGATGATTAGCTTACAATATAAGTAATAGAAAAACTGGTACAAGAGGGCTCATTGCAAGAATATGACACATTGTCCAAAAAGGCTCATAGTCACAGGTCACGGCCATAGAAAGAATACAAGAAGATAGAAGAAGATTGTTACACAAAGAACACATCTCAATGCAACAAGGAATCCACCAAATTTTCTCACACTTTCATAGTCTTGCATGAAAGATTCCAGATTCCTTCAACTCACTGCCTTCACAAACCCTAACATTTAAATTCACATTGCTCTACTCAAATTCACATCACACACATCACTCGCGTGAACTTTGCATCTATCTTATTTCATACTTCTTTCATACCTCAACTCACCACAACTATTAGAGTAATAAGTTATTTCACTTAATTAATTATATCATATTGGTTAATTAATTAAGTCACTTATCAGTTTAGTTACTTAAGCTAAACTTAGGCACATTAATAATTGATTATTTATTAATTATTAAGTGTGTACACTAGGGTTTCCCTTTTAGGGTTTCTTGATCTCCTTCATAAGGATCGGTCACATTGTAATAATTGACTCTCTTAATGCATTTTTAATTTGAGGCTTGCAGAATATCTTCTTTGGTTTTGAATATCTTTCATTCTTTGTGATAGGTTATTGCATGTAGGTGATTCTTGGGGTTTATGAGGTTGGGTTTCTCAACTTCTACATGGTATCAAAGCTTCAGACCTATAGTTGGTTGTTCATCTTTTGAGGATATTTTCTCATAGTGATTTTTTTTGTGCAAGGGTTTCAAGCTAGGCATCTTTTTTTGTGGATCTTGGGGTAGGAAATTTTTCTGTGCATTTTTGGAGAAAATGAACATTGCCATCGTAATCAGAGTGCCCAATAACCTTAGAAACGCCTGTCAAACCATCGATTTTGGAGAAGTTGGTTTCTGAGGAAAAAAAATTGCTAGGGAGGCTGTATGGCATCCCCAGCATGCACTTCGAGGAATTTTTTTGAAAAAAAAAAAAAATGGGCATCACCAAAGCGTCACCTGCAGAGCAGTGCCATAGTGGTGCACTACCTATAGAGCAGAGCTCCACCAGAGCCCACCACACGCATGGCTCCAGTGCTAACCCAATTTGGCGGTGACCACTAGCCATCTGGCTAACTATCGGCGGGGTTTATGGTTTTTTTAAATTTTTTTAATAAAATAATATGTCGCTAGAGTCACATGGGCAACCAGCGCCTAGCCCTCAGGGCCTTTTTTTGCGTTTTTTTGCAAAATAGGCAGAATCGGGAAAATGGGCATAACTTTTCACTCGGTTGTGAAAATTGGGCAAACGAGATATCGTCAGAAAGCTACTTCCGAGCACTATCCAATGTTGATGGTTTTTCTATTATATTTTTCTTTTGGTGCATTTTATTACTGTCTGAAGTCAGATCTTCATTTATGGCTCCCGAGCTCATAACTTTTTGCCACAATCTCTGATTTTCACGATTCTTGTGGCATTGGAAAGGTATTAAGGAGCTTTCTTTTTTCATTCATGCTCTTTTTCTGTATCTGTCCCATGTTGATCGCATAGTCTAGGGTATGTGTAGGATAATGATGGGCTAAAAAGTGGTGATATCAAAGTGATATGATGGCCCATGTGGTTGATGACTTTTTTTTTACCCAAAATTGATGAAACGAAAAGGGTTTTTAAAGGAGATTCTCAAATTTCCACCAGTATAAATTATGCTTTACTTTGAATTTAATAAATAATTATTATTCATTTTCTATTTGAATTATGACTAAAGTCTTGATTGATAGGCTGATTGAAAAACATCTATAGCTTTCAAATGGTATCACATTTTTTGAATATGAAACATGTGTCACATTCTATCATTCACATACTATAGGATTAAAAAAAGAAAAATCGAATTTCATGATTTTTTACCAAGTTAAGGTGGTTAGACATACGAGTTTTTGTATTTTTTTAAAATTTAAATTAAAAAATCATAATTATTACTTACTTGGAAACAAATTACAAAAAAATATGCATCACATCGGGACATCAGTCCCCTACTTATATCTAAAATCTTATAAAAAAATATTATCACTTTATTGTCGTTAGGGTGGTCAGACATACACCTACTTCTTACTTTTTCCTTGAAATTTCAAATTTTCACCAAATAGATTTAAAAAAATAAAAGACATCCTAGTAGGTTAGAAACTACATTCAATTTGCTACAAATTCTATTCTTACATATTTTTGAAATAATATAGATAACTTATTCAAATTTTAACGTCAAGTTTCCTAGCTCTGATTTTCTAAATTTTATTGCCACTTAAGGCCCTGTTTTTCCATGATGATCTTTCACATACCCTCTAGATTTGGCCTAGTGGGTTTTTTGGAGATTACTTGGATGTTTTGGTAGTTGGAAGGGTGAAACTTGAATCTTTGCACTTCACTTACGTAATGCATCATTCAATAATCTATTGTTTCTTCATAGATTACAAGGTTGTGCCAATTTGGGGTTTTTCGAGTGTTCTGTGGCATTGGGCCTGTTGTTTCTTTTTCATGATTCCTTGAGTCAATCAATGATTCTCATCTGGTTTCAGTAGTAAATAGAAGTATCTTTCCTTTCTTATCGGATTTAGGTTCCAATGTTACTCCACAGTGTTCTTCCAACACTTCTTTGCAGCATGTCATCTCATTATAGGGGGTTTTGTCCCACTGGGTTTTTCTTCTCTACCTCATTCTTGCATTTGTAAATGGGTACCTAGTCAGGCCTTGTTACTGGGACCCATCTTTGCTTTCATGCATCTTTTTCTTAGTGTTTTAGCTTCTTCCTAAGTTCATCTTAAGGGGGGGTGTTAGAGTAATAAGTTATTTCACTTAATTAATTATATCATATTGGTTAATTAATTAGGTGACTTATTTCTTTAGTTACTTCAAAGGTAAACTTAGGAACATTAATAATTATTTATTTATTAATTATTAAGTGTGCACACCAGGGTTTCGCTTTTAGGTTACCTTTTAGGGTTTCTTGATCTCCTTAATAAGGATTGATCACATTATAATAATTGATTCTCTTAATGGACTTTTACTTTGAGGCTTGCAGAACATCTTCTTTGGTTCTGAATACCTTTCATTCTTTGTGATAGGTTATTGCATGCAGGTGATTCTTGCAGTTTGTGAGGTTGGATTTCTCAACTTCTACAACAACACCATACATATTTATACTGACCTCAACCTCAAAAACCTTTTCCAATGTTTGCAACTAGCCATTATACATACAAATTTAAAATAGGTTAGCACCTAAACATTCCCATCGTGGATAGGAATAAAAGCGACCTATGTAAACCCTTGATTAGGAACCAAATATATCCAAACACACTTCAACACACTTCACAAGCCTGACATGTAGTTTTAACACAAGGTTGGCCAACACCAGTGTTAAACACAATAAAACATTAAGTACATGCTTCCTCAAATCAATCCAAAATTTTAAACAAAAAACTTCTCTTGAACACGATCTAGAATAATCCTTGAACACTTAAGATTCATTAAAAACTTCATCCAAGCTCACATCATACAAACAATTCAATTTAGAACAACTAGTAACCCTTATTTTTATATTGATAAATGAAACTCACTCTGTATTGCACCAAATTAAGTAAAAACTTGAACATTGAAAGATACAAGCATTATAAGCAATTTCCCAAATTGACACAACCTGAAGCAAAATCACAAAGAAACTCAAAGAAAATACATTTCTCCTAGACCGCATAAAACATCACTAAACAACTAGTTCACACACTAGTGAAAATATCTCGCACTCTACAATGATCCAAAAACCCAAATTATTAATATATCAACATCTTTCAACCTTGAATAACTTGTAAGATCCAAATAGGCATAGAATGAACATAGAAGAAACTTGGAGCACAATACCGAAACACACTATGAATACTTGCACAACACAATTTACTCCATTTATCAAATTTTCTCAAAAACTTTTGGAAACCAAGTACCAAAGACATCATCTCAACTCATTACTTCATTCCAAATCATCTTTAGACTCTACAAAAATGATAGCTCCATGTACTCACAAAACTTCCACAATATCTCAGCTATACAAGCACAATTTGCATCAATCTTCCCTTTTCATAATTTTCTTAATATCTTCAACATATAGTTGACACAAATGACAAAATCTTCATACATGCAACAATATTCCCCATATCACTGACACCATAAGAGAGTAGATATACTTCTTGAAATCAATGACAACACCTTCATACTTGCAACAATGATTACTTTAATTTTAGAAATAAGGGTAAATTTTCAAATAGGTTTATAATTTCAGTAAATTTTGTTTGTTTGATGTGCCTCCACAAGGTTTACTTAAGAGGGAATAAGATGAAATATTTAAGAAATTATGTATATTCAAACTTCTAAAATTTCTTTGAACTAGTTGGACGGTAGTGAATGTTTGTATTAAATAAGAAAATAAAGGTTTTTATTTTTTACCACTATAATTCCCAAAATAATATTTGGCTTCAATTTCATCAAGTTTAAATAAAATAAATTCAATGCTCTGTCAAAAGAAAATAAATAGAAAATATTAAACAATAAAAATAAAACATAAATTTAACTATTTAGGTTATCCAAATATCTCTCCTAGGGCTATGGATGTCTGGCTGGTAGTAGAGCTATGTTTCAGAGAATTATAGATATAACATAGTCAGAGCTATGTATGCTTGATTATTACTAAGGCTCTATCCAAGGCTAGCTTATAGAGTTAATTCAAACTATGTAGCTTACTATAAATGAATAGAATGAAGCATATGCACACACTTAAATTCCATTGAAAAAATTATTATTTTTATTAATTATACTATTATGTGGCTTAATAACAAGTTTGGATTTATTGAAATTGTAAATTCTATGTTTAAATTCTCATTTATTTCCTTCAATTTTAAAATTTTGTTATTTTATTGGGTTGCTAGTTGTTATGTAAGAAGGCCACACAATATACTAAGAGTGGGGGTGAATTAGTATATACAAATATATTTAAAACTCTTTAATTCAACATGGATTACCATGAATATTCAATTATCAAGCTTCATGCAAAATGGATGCACACATTCACTTGGAAACCTATAATGGGAAAAACCACAGTGATAAAAGATGCTTGGAGATACTATGCAAAAGCAATGAATTACTTAAAATCCTAAAGTAGGTGCCAACCTACTAGAGACACCAATCCCCAATTGTATTTGTAGTGTTACATCCCACCCTAGTTTTCACAAATTTATTTTTACTTTGAGTAAATTATGTAATCAAATTTATGACCTCGAAAGCTAGTTATTCTATAATGGAATTATGAAATTTTTTGATTAAGTTTTGTGGTAGAACTATGGATTTTTTGATTCCATGAACCAGATGAAATGTAATTCTAGGAATTTCTTTCTTTAATAGAAAATGTTAATATGAATGCAATATGATGAGAATACTGTATTGATTATTAGACTAACTACCTTTGTCTTCTTGAGTGATGATGTAGGATGATCCAAATAACTTCAAGGAGAAAGAGGGGGGGGATCGTCTAGGAGAAAGGTGATGTTGCGAGGTCTTCGGGTATGCCATCTAAGCTTGATTCAGTCTTGTTTAAGTCAGTAAACCTAATTGGATTATACAATGCTTCTTGGATGCTTGAGGTACAAGCCAACATGTGGCAGCTTAATGCATATAAATATACATATGAAAAAATATAATTATGCATATTAATGAATATAATCATTATAGTAATAAAGATATTGGTACGACGATTTTATTTCAGCAATAATGTCACATCTAGATGTAATTGTTAACAATACACTCCATGATTATAGTGCTTCTTTATTAAATGTTTATTACAATCCTTTAATTATGTATTTAAATCAGCCTACATAGCCATAGAGATGATATTATAGGTCAAATTATTGTCAAAAGGAGGAGTTTGATAATAATAGTAATAGCTCCACCCATTTTGATCAACATTGAAGTTATTTTCATTAAGGCTATTTAACACAAGTTTAATGACATGGAAAACATCATCATCAACCTAGTAGGCAAGAAGTATTACCTTTAAACATTGGTATGAAAATAATGATAAGTTGAATTGTCGGTGTTAGCCATGGGCTTAGTTATTAGCCAATAGGCTATTTTGTTTGAAGTTTCTGCTAGGATTTTCATCAACCCAGCCATGAATTGGATTTTACGATGCCAGAGATGTGTCGTCTGGTGGTGACTTGACCAAGGTTTTTTGTGGCAACGTGGAGCTTTGTAATTACGTGGTTTGGTGGTGGTGGAGTTGGTGTCCTCGATAAGTGGAAGCTGAATGGTAAGTGTTTTCTTATGGGAGTGTTAATGCATTATGTCGTTGTTGTACAATGGGGGTGGAAGAAGTAAATGTGTGTGAATGAAGTAAATGCAATATTGAGTGTTGCAGTGTGGGAAAGTATACTTTGATTAAGTTGTATTTTTGAAACAACCATTGTGGTGTTCGTTTCATAGTAGACTATTGTAAAAAACATCTCTATGGTTGGTTTGATAACAGACTATTCGAAAAATCGATGACTTCTGAACCATTTTATGCTAGATTGAAAATTGTTGTTCTTCAGAATCTATAAGTCTTTTTACATGGGTATTTTGCATAGATGATTAATTTATTGTTCATATCTACTTGTTATATGTTTCTATCTTTGGTTTTATACCCATTTTGGAGATTTGAAAGAGATTATCGCTCTATATGGATGGAGAAATTATAGTTAAATCTTCTTTCTTTCATTAAAAAACATGGTTAGGGTTAGTAATTTTTTCGCCGTTGGTTTATTGTTTGAGTTATCTCTATGCATCTGTATGGTAAGTCATTTCATATGGGTATGTTGCATAGATGATTACTTTATTGTTCATGTCTTCTTGTTATATGTTTCTATCTTTGGCGTTATCCCCATTTTGGAGATTTGAAAGAGATTATCGCTCTGTATGGATGGAGAAATTGCAGTTAAATCTTCTTTCTTTCATCAAAAAATATGGTTAGGGTTAGTAATTTTTTTTCCATTAGTTTATTGTTTCAGTTATCTCTGTGCATCTTTGGCATTATACTAATTAACATAGGAGCAATTTTTTTTTCGCCCTTGGTTTATTGTTTTAGTTATCTCTGTGCATCTTTTGTTATTGTTTGTAGTTATCTCTATGCATCTTTCGTTTATTCTTTGGCACCAATCCCACATTAAATAGAACTCGTAAAGCCAATGAGTAGAAATAACCCATACAAAATGCTTGTAACGCAATAGACTTAATCAATAAAATTTGAGCTACATTGCCTGGCACTAAATATTCTATACAAATAGAAAAATTGTAAGAGATCTATTACACAAAAAATCGTATTCATGGCTGGCCTGGCAAAAAATCCCATTGTAAACTTCAAAAAAATAAATTGAATAGATAAAAGAGATATTAGAAAGTAGTTTCAGGTGATGTAGCTAGAATTTTCATTGAAGCCTATGGGCTTATACTCATTATTACATGGTTGTTTTTCATAGATAATTAATTTATTCTTAATGTCTTCTTGTTATATGTTTCTATCTTTGGCCTTATGGCCATTTCAGAGACTTCAAAGAGATTATCGCTCTTTACGGGTGGAGAAATTGCAGTTAAACCTTCTTTCTTTCATCAAAATAATATGGTTAGTGTTAGTAATTTTTGGTTGTTCATTGTTACTAAAATAGCTCTTTTACAATTTCTCTATTTGTCTATAGTATTTATTGCCAGGTGATGTAGCTCAAATTTTGAATGAACCTTTAGTAGTTTAATTTAATGTGGCTTTGATTTTATCTATGTTGTATGGATATGTTTCATGATATTCTTTTTCCCTCGTTTGTTCAAAGCTCCCCGTAACAAAGTATTCTTCATGATATTCTTTTTTTCAGTTGCTCATAACAAACTATTGATTACCATAGTTTGCCTGTTCTATCCTGCATTTTTTATTCATCATTTTCTTGTTTCCTAATATGTTCGAAGTTAAATTCATAATTTTTCCCCAATCCTTATTGACAAATGAGTGATGTTTAGGAACATTCTTTGTTCAAAAGGTAAGGTCCACGTCGTGCTAAGCAGATTAAAAAATTATTGTTCTCTGGAATATGTAAGTCATTTTACATGGGTGTTTTGCATAGATCATTAATTTATTGTTAATGTCTTCTTGTTATATGTTTCTATCTTTTGCATTATAACCATTTTGGAGACTTCAAAGAGATTATTTCTCTTTATGGGTGGAGAAATTGCAGTTAAATCTTCTTTTTTTCATCAAAAAAATATGGCTATGCTTGCTAATGTTTTTGTGCCTCATTTATTGTTTGTAGTTATCTCTATGCACCTTTTGTGTTATACCCATTACCATAGGAAAAATTGTATTTACATCTTCTTTCTTTCGTCAAAAAATATGGTTAGGGTTAGTAATTTTATCGCACTTGGTTTATTGTTTTAGTTATCTCTGTGCATCTTTGGCATTATACCTATTAACATACGAGCGATTGCAGATTAACATAGGAGTAATTGAATATATATATATAGAGAGAGAGAGAGAAAGGGTTAGTCTGAAAGCATAGGTATATTGGAGATAAAATTAGTTTACTAGATGTTAAGTGTTATTCTAATAGCACTTTTACAATTTCTCTATTTTTCTATAATATTTAGTGCCCGATAATAGATCTAATTTTCAATAAATCCTGTGGGGTTACACTTATTTTGCATAGATTATTGCTACCTATTGGATTTAGCAGTTCTATTTGATGTGGCTTTTTGTTCATCTGTCTTGTATCAATATGTTTCATCATATTCTTTTTTCCTTATGCATTTGAAGTTCCCCATGATAAGTTGTTCTTCATGAGATTCTTTTTCCCAGTTACCCATAACAAACTATTGATTATCATGGTTTTCCCCTTCTATTCTTCATTTTTTATTCATGATATTTTATTAAGGTTATGGGTATGTGCAGGATCATCATGGAAAAAACAGGCCCTTAAGTGGCAATAAAATTCATAAAAATCAGAGTTTGGCAACTTGACGTAAAAATTTGAATAAGTTATATATATTATCTCAAAAATATGTAACAATATAATTTGTAGAAAAATGAATGTAGGTTCTAAACTACTAGGTTTATGTAAAAAAAAAAAAAATTTGGTAAAAATTTGAAATTTCAACGCAGTAGTACTTAAATTTCAAGGAAAAAATAAGAAGTAAGTGTTTGTCTAACCACCCTAACCACAATAAAATGATAATATTTTTTTATAATATTTTAGATGTATGTAGAAGACTCATGTCCCGATGTGATGCATATTTTTTTGTAATTTGTTTCCAAGTATATAATTAATTATGAATATTTTATTACTTTTAAAAAATATAAAAACCTATACGTCTAATCACCTTAACATGGTGAAAAATTAATGAAATTCAATTCTTCTTTTTTTAATCCTATAGTATACGAAGCATAGAATGTGACACATGTTTCGGATTGAAAAAGTGTGATACCGTTTGAAAGATATAGATTTTTTTCAATCAGCCTATCAATCAGGACTTTATTCATAATTCAAATAGAAAATGAATAATAATTATTTATTAAATTGAAAGTATAGCATAATTTATATTGGTGGAAAGTTGAGAATCTCCTTTAAAAACCCTTTTCGTTTCATCAATTTTGGGTAAAAAAAAAGTCGTCAGCCACATGGGCCATCATATAACTTACATATCGCCACTTTTTGGCCCATCATGATCCTGCAAATACCCTTATGACAACAATTATATGATGCAATAATCTGTGCAAAATCTGTAAACGCCACAAATTTAATTGTAAATTTGAGCTACATTACTCGACATTGAATATTATAGACAAATTATTTATACAAAAGACCCATGTAAACCAACTTGTAGCAAATAATTGTTATTCTAACACCTCTTATAAAATTTTTGTACTTCTATTCAATATCTATTGACAAATAACATAGCTCAAAACTTGTATCAATATGTTTTATGATATTCATTTTTTTCTTGATCTACTTGAAGGTCACTAGAATAAACTGGTCAGGTCTATATATGTAGGTGGTGGAGGTTGCTAATTACGTGGGATGGTAGTGTCTTATATTCAAATATGTTTCATTATATTATTTTTCCCTCATTTGTTTCAAGTTCCCCACAATAAACTAAATTATTCTTCATGATATTCTTCTTTTCAATTCCCCGTAAAAAAAAGTTCATTATCATAGTTTTCCTCTTCTATTATCCATATCTTAAAGTTCTATTTAATGTGGTTCTAAGAAAATTTGTCATTTTCCTTTTATTCTTAAGTGTTTTCCTAATAGGGAATTTCCAATTTTTCATTTCTTATTCTATCAATATGTTTCATCGTATTATTTTTTTCTCAACTATTTGAACTTCCTATTAACAAAGTGCTCTTCATGATATTCTTATTTCCAGTTCCCCATACCAAAATATTCATTATCATACTCTCCCTATTCTATTCTCCATATTTTAACATTCTATTTAATGTGGGTTTTGAAACATATTTGATTTTCCTTTGATTGTTAAGTGTTTTCTAATAAGTCAATGAAATACATGTATAGATTTGAGTTTGCAGCATATTCCTACTTACCATAAATTCTATCACTATCTAGATAAGGTGTAACAACAAATTCTATGTAATAATTGGCTTGTTAATTCAAAATTCAAGCTACATTATTTCCCACTAAATATTATAGACAAAATAGGGAAATTGTAAAACAACTATTAGAAAAATACTTAAGAATCATAGGTAGCACCAGAAATGTCCCAACCAGTAGGCTACTTGTTTGAAGTTTCCATAGGGATTTTTGTCATCCCAACCATTAATTGTATTTTCCGGCATCGAAGATGTCCTGGCCGGTTTGACTTGACTGGGTTTTGGGGTGGAAAAGTGGAGCTTGGTAATTATGTGGGTTGGTGGTGGTGGAGTTGGTGTCTTGATACCTAGAAGCTCAATGGTAAGTTTTTGTTCATGTGAGTGTTAATGCATTATGTCATTGTTGTGCGATGGGGGCGGGTGGAGCAAATATGGGTGGTCGTCGAAGTAAATGGAATATTGAATGCCATAGTTTGGGAAAGTATACTTTGATTAAGTTGCATTATTGAAACAACCATTGTGGTGTTTGTTTCATAGCATTTTGTACAAGTTATTGCCCTCTTCTATTCTCCATATTTTTCCCATGATATTCTTTTTTCATTCATCTGTTAGTTACATCCACTTCTTAAGTGTTCTCCTAACATCTAGTACAAGTATTTCATAGACTGCTTGTCTTGCACCAATATGTTTCGTGGATTTATTTTTCCCTAGTCTGTTTGAAGCTTCTTATAATAAAGTGTTAATTGCTATGGTTATTTTGTTTGTATGGAACATGTTATATGTCTTATATCAATATGTTTCATGATATTCGCAATTCCACATCTATTTGAAATTCACCATAACAAGCTATTCTTCATGATTCTTTTCTCTAGTTTTCGATAACAAACTCTAGCTCTCCCCAGGGTGCTAAACAACCCTTAAGCACCAGCCCTGTAGGTGTGTTTCCTGTGTCATTTTTGCTGCGGTAAATTTTATTGGCCCTTTGTTGGATGCATGGTTGGTTTTTTCATCAATTACATTGAATCTTAGATCTTCAAATTTTTTGTTACACTTTGTATTATTGTTTGATATGTCTATGCATATATTTATATATATATATATATATATGCATATTTATATGTATATGTATATGTATATATGCATATGCAATCAAAAAAAGTAAAGATTTTTTAGATGGAGGGTGCAAAAAAGGAAGGAACGATGCATACACATAAGCAACAGTAGCATCACACTCTCCGGGAAAGGGAAAAATGCACTATACCTTCCATTCATTATGCTCTCCATCGAAAATGCATTGCATATGCATAGATACATTTACATATGAATATGCATAAGCATATACATATATGCATATGTATATTCAACCTAATTAGATGTATGCTTCTTTTGTTCTTCAATTAATTTTTTTCTATATTAGTTTAGTGGCTCTTAATTGTTATTGTCATCCGTGTTATACAATTTCTCTATTTGTCTTCAATATATATATTCAGATATGTATATGTGTATGTTTCAAAGCATTGATTTCCACATATCGTTCATAATCTACACCATGCTCTTTGTAAGGATTTAAAGTTAAATAAATTAGAAAGATACAAGGAAGTAATTGTACAAAATGTGTATAGCAACAAAGATGCACATAGTATATATATGTGTCTATATATGTATATATATGTATGTGTATATATATGTATATGTATATATATATGTGTGTGTGTGTGTGTGTGTGTGTATTGGAGAGCATACTCTAAAATGTGCAAGAAAATATATTGATTAAGTTGTATTATTGAAAGAGGAATTGTTGTCTTGGTTTGATAGTAGAGTATTGTACTAATCACTTGCTTCGTGTTTGTTTTATTGTAGATTTCAAGATTTTAAAATTGTTGTGCTCTGGAATTTGTGAGTTGTATAGATATATACATATATATATACATCTATACATATGTATATATATGTATGTATATATATATGTGTGTGTGTGTATATATGTATATGTAAATAAATATATATACCTATATATATGTGTGTCTTTGTGTGTATGTATATATATATGTATATATGTATGTATGTATGTATGTATGTATATTTTTTTAATAATTTTTTTACAGTTTCCTTATTTGTCTATAATATTTAGTGCCAGATAATGTGGCTCTAGTTTAGAATTGATAAACCAATTGTTACATAGATTTCTTGTGTTGTATCAATATGTTTTATGATATTCTTTCTTCCTATTTAAAAGTTCTATTTAATGTTGGGTCTCAATCATCTCTCAGTTTCCTATGTTTGTTGAATATTTTCCTAATAGCTCTTTTAGAATTTACCTATCTGTCTATAATATTAAGTGCCAAATAATGGACCTCAAATTTAGGATATATATGTATGTATGTATATGTGTGTGTGTGTGTGTGTGTGTGTGTGTATGTATGTATATGTATATATATGTATGTATGTATATGTATATATATGTGTATATATATATATATATGTATATGTATATATAAAAATATGTATACATATTTACACATATGTGTGTATATATATATATATGTATGGAAATGTATACTGCAAAAGGTGTGAGAAAATATATTGATTAGGTTGCATTATCAAAAGAGCCATTGTGGTATTGGTTTGATAGAAGACTATTGTAAAAAATGTAGCTTTTTCCTCTCTTTCAAGTACCCCATAACAAACTATTCTTCATGATACTCTTTTTCTTGGTTCCCCACAATGGACTATTCATTATCGTATTTTTCATAAGAATTAGAGGTTAATGATAGATGATCAAGAACCCACATTAAACATATTCATACAACTCAAGCAGTGTATGTGAGAGTTGGCTTGTGAATTGAAAATTTGAGTTGCATTCTTTGGTAGTAAGCCCAGATTAAATAGAACTTGTAAATGCAATAGGTAGCAATAATATGTGAAAAATGGCTACAAGGCCACATAGTTAATTGGGAATTTGAGCTACATTACTTGGCACTAAATATGATAGAGAAATAAACAAGACTTGCCTTGGGTTTTTAATGATGACATGGACCTTACCTCTTCAACAAAGGATGTTCCTAAGTGTTGCTCACTAGTTAATAATGATTGCAAAAAAAATATCAATTTAGAAATGATAAGGCAACTGTTACATAGATTGGTTGTCTTGTATCAATATGTTTCATGATATTGTTTTTCCCTCATCTATTTGAGTATCATTATGTTTCATGATATTCTTTTCCACTCATGAGTTTGAAGCTGCCTGTGACATTATTCTATTGTTCTTGTAACAAGGATTATTTTCAATTTTTAAAATTCTATTTTTTTTGCCATGGTCATTTTGTTTGGATGGAACGTGTTATATGTCTTGTATCAATATGTTTCATGATGTTCTTTTTTACTCAAATTTTTGAAGTTCATGGTAGAAATGTTCTCTTCATGATATTGTTTTTCTTGGTTCCCCATAGAAAGCTGATCATTATTTTAGTTTGCAGTTTTTCTATACTCTATATTTTAAAGTTGACTTTTTCATCATTTGTTGTTTTCCTGTTCATACAATTCAAGCAGTGTATGTAAGAGTTGGCTTGCCAATTCAAAATTTGAGCTACATTCTTTGGCAGTAAACCCACATTAGATAGAGCTTGTAAACACAATGGGTAACAATAATCTATGCAAAATGGTTGTAAATCCACAACTCTAATGGGGAGTTTGAGCTACATTACCTTACACTAAATATTATAGAGAAATAGAAAAGAATTTCCAATGGTTTTTAATGATGACATGGAGCTTACCTCTCCATTAAAGGATGTTCCTAAATGTTGCTAATTGGTCAATAAGGATTGCAAAAAAAATATGAATTTAGAACTAACAAGGCAATTGTTACATAGATTTGTTGTCTTGTATCAATGTTTTTCATGATATTCTTTTTCCCTTATTTGTAATAGATTAGTCTTTTGTTCTTGTAACAAAGATTGTATTCAATTTTTAAAATTTTAGAATTTTGTTGTGGTTATTTTGTTAGGATGGAACATGTTATATGTCTTGTATCAATATGTTTCATGATGTTCTTTTTTACTCAACTATTTGAAGTTTGTGATAACAAAGTGTTCTTCAAAACAAAGTATTCATTTTCATGGTTCAGCTCTTGTAAATTCTAAAATTTTGTAGACTGCTAGAAACTATAACCATGGCGTTGATCTGTACCTTTGGGCTGCTTGCAACTTTTACATAAACAGATGCATATATGCATATATATGTATTGAATTCCCTAGGTTTTATATTTAAAAATGTACATATAGGTAGATATATATATCCTTGTATACATACCAAGACCAATGTGGCTTGTTTGACAATCTAATAGTAATTTATATATTCACATGTATATCGAAACATATGTGTATGGTATCTTTATTCTTATTTATGTAGACTTTGATTTAGAAAGAGTAGAAAATACCAAAGGACCACAATGCCTCTTTCGACAATTCAACTTAATAGCTATATTTTCTCACACATTTTGGAGTATACTTTCCCATACTGCAACATTGACTATTGCATTTACTTCCTCCAATGCCATGGTGCAACAGGACCATGATGTATTAAACCTCATGTGAGCAAACACTTACCATTCTAGTTATGTGTATTGAGGCAACCAAGTCCACCACCACCAAACCACGTAATTAGCAAAATCCATGTTGTTATAAACAACCCCTAGAAAAAACCCCACCGAAAGTACATATGGATATATATATTTGGTTATATGGTTTTTTTTAAATGTGTAGATAAAGGGAAAATTCAATGCATATATGTACTTAACCATTTCCATTCTTTATATTGTATATTCTATTGTTTGCATTAAAAAAGATGAAGGAAATAGAAATAACTATTAGAAAAACACTTAAGAATGATACGTAGATCACAGATGATCAAAACCCCACACTAAACATATTCATACAAGAAAAGAAATATGTGTAAGAGTTGGATTTTCAATTCAAAATTTGAGCTATATTCTTTGCCACCAAACCCACATTAAATAGTAATCATAAAGCCAATGAGTACCAATAACCTATACTCGGCTTCGTGGTTAGTTTTATAGAATATTGGAGGGCTTTAAAACTATTGTTCTCAACAATTTGTATGTCGTTTTACATGGGTATTTTGCATAAATGAACTTTTTACTGTTTATGTTAAAATTGTTGTTATGTGGAATCTGTAAGTAATTTTACATGGGTGTTGTAGTGGAATATAGTAAAATGGTTGGTAGATTATCAATATTTCTAAGTTGTCTACTAATTGGAATTGTATGTTGGAATACATTAATTTTTTATTTTTTATTGTGAAATAGAGGTGCCAATCAGTCAATTATAATTGCAACATTTCCTCCCTCCAAAAGGTTCTAGACCTATGTCTACTGGATCGAGCTTTGTGGATGGGTCTCTAGAGTCCCTGAAAATTGATTTGGTGACACCTCCTACAGGTCCCGCTATGGAGTCCTGCTCTGAGGGTGCCATCCACTAGCCTCTAGATCCTAATTCCGTAAGTTTGTATTTCCTTTTCCTTATACTTACTACAAAATTTCTATTATTTTTTTCTTCCTATCTTGTAATAAACTTGAATATTGCCTTTCAATTACTTTACTTTTAGGATTCTCAAATACAAAAAGATACAATGCATATGCTTTACTATTTATTTTTCTAGTATTATTGCCCTTTATGTGTATACACACATGGATGGACCTAGTAAAGCATATAGATGTGGAAGTACATATGCATTGATCTTTTAGAAAACATAAAAATATCTCTTTTTAGCCTTTATTTTTCTTTCTTCTTTTATCCATTTGGTGTGATGATGTGCATTTTCCTTGATTGAACTTGTCTTTGTAGGATGCAAAGAAACAACAAACTTTGACTTCATTTGTAATTCGTTCAATCAATGTTGGAGATAGTGTTACCTCTCCAGTCCTTCAACTTATGTCATTCAAACAAAATGGTGGTGATGAAGGGCAAGTTGAGCGATACAAGGTTGTTTTATCTGATGGAGACCATATGCAAATAGGAACCCTAACTTCCAAATGCAATGATTTATTATTTCCAGGTTCCTTGAAAATAGGGTCCCTTGTATGTTTAAAAGACTATGTCTGTAGGAATGTCCAAGATTCAAGGTGGGCTGCGTTATTTGTTATCTATTTTAAAAATTTCTCTTTCTCCTTCGTATGTGCCTAACATAATGTGTCCAATATATTATTTTTCCTCTTTTCCAGGGCCTTAATCATATTCAGCTTAGTTATGATTAAGTTTGATTGTTAAATCATTGGGACCCCTAGGTATCTATTCAAGTAGCAAGAAGATAAAATTTTGGGGCCAGACTTGCCTTCTCCTTCTAAATGGACCCCTAAATTTGGTCTACAGTTGTCCCCTAAAAAATAAAATAGCCCTCCAAATTTCATCCCTATTAAATCTTTGAACATTTATCAAAATGTTTAGACACTGAAATGACATGCAACACATATTAGAGAGATGTACCATTTCCACAAACAAAGAGGCAAAGGGAAACTTTCTAGTTCTGACATTATAGATATGGAGGGGACATAAATATGTGTTACTTATTTCGATGATATTATTGAAATGCATTATGGTCAAGTTGAGGTGGGTGCAACCTATTTAATATCAAGAGGATCAATGAAGGAAGCAAATAAAAAATTCAATAAATTAAATAGTAACCTTGAAATTTTTTTGGATGAAAAATCAACAATAAAACGATGTGCAGATGAGATTTTTGTGCCAAAAAAACCCTATGCATTTGTGCTAGTTAGTGACATAATAAATTATAGTGATAATAGCTTGGTTGATATTATTGGATTGGAGTACATGTTGGATACATATCAACTTTTCATAGGAAAAATGGATCTGAAATAAAATGATGAACTATTAAACTATATGATATCTCTGCTTCTTTCATTGATGTTAATTTGTGGGGACCAAGTTGGCAAGAAAAAGGTGATGCCTTAGAGTGGATGTACCTTTCTAGTGATATAGTCATAGTGGTTGTGTGAGGTGCCTGTGTAGGCTACTTTAATGGTAAAGTTATCAACACATCAACAACAATAGTCCTTAACATGAACCCTTATATTCCTGAGGTAAACAATCTTAGATCCAAGGGCCCAATCAAAGTAGAACAAATGGTTTCATCTTCTTTTGCACCTCATAGGTTGTATCCTTCAAATGATAGAGTTACTATTGCATTCATCTTGAAGAACTACCTTGGCTTACTAGAAATTGTTGAACTCATTTTTAAAGAAACCATTCAAATTGCAAAAATAGAGTATTTTTGTTATCCTGCTTGCCCTTTGTTGGTTAATGGGAAAGAATGCAAAAGAAAATGCACACGCCCTCGTGTTGATGTTTGGTTTTGTGATCATTTCCAGATGAAAATCGAGGAATTAAACTATCACTATATTCTACAGTTAAAGCTGCAAGACCATTCAACCACCCTTTGGTGTATTTCTTTTGATAAAACTACAATTAGTTTACTGTAAATTCCAGCAAAAGACCTCTACATGTTGCAGAATAGCTCTGAGTCTATGACAGATCTTTTTGTTGTTATTAAAGGCCTTGTTTGTAAACCATACACCTTTACTATCTTCATTAGAACAAATACTTACAATTCTAAGGAATGACTTAAAACAATGATTGTGAAAGCAACAAAAGTTGATTTCGAAGTAGAGTGTAAACCATTGCTTTCATACATAGTAAATATATTTACCTCTACTCCAGAGAAAGGCTCCACTAGTGAGCCTATGCTTTGACTGCTCTTTTGCACTTTCCAACATTTCTCGTACTCTTTTCTTTTTATTGCTCACTATGGGATGTTAAGAATTTTGTTTTAAAAATATGAACATAATTTATTCCTATGTTTGCATATATATATTTGCACATTCATTGACCTTCCATCATTTTGATTTTAACATGGTGCCCAGATTATTTT
Organism: Sequoiadendron giganteum; assembly: GCA_007115665.2. NCBI lineage: Eukaryota > Viridiplantae > Streptophyta > Pinopsida > Cupressales > Cupressaceae > Sequoiadendron > Sequoiadendron giganteum. Next base: position 280,532,475 of record CM021102.1, on the reverse strand, counting down.
TACTCTACATTGTCACTATGATTCTTTATTCCTTTTATATGATGGAATTTTTAGTTCTTCTATGCGTACTCTAAATTCCCTTCTTCCACTTATAATCATTGAATAGCAATATTATCTTCAATGGAAAACATATAACAATAGTCAAATACTGAAAAATGGTCAACGAAGAAATCTGTACAATAAGTTTGTATATATATTTTTATATATTGCAATGTTGAAACCATGTTATTCCTCTTGTGATCATCCATAGATATGTATTTATATCCATAGGGATACATATATATTTTGTTATATGTTTGTGTGTAATTACTTTGACTATCATGACTAATATTGAAATTAATAAAATGAAAATAAATAACATCAAAGTAATAAATTATCTACTACCACAAGCATTGGGAAAAATATGCCATACCTAAAATTATGGACTGGTGTTTTTTAAAGAATACTTTTTTATTGAATATTAGTAATTAAAGATATGATTAATAAATATTTAAAAGAGGACAATCCTTTAATCTTCCATATTTTTCATAAATATTATTTAATCCATAACTTCAAGTTTGTGATGCATTTCTATGTATGTGTATCTTTAAATAATTAAATAATAATCTACTAGTTGATTGATTAAAGCCTAGAGAAAAAGGTCAAATATAGATGTGCATCTAGGTCTAATAAATATAAATTAAGATAGAGGTAAAATTATATCATAATTGAAGAAATCTATATAACAGTTCGCTTGTCAATTTAAAATTCAAGCTACATTATTTGACACTACATATTATAGAAAAATAGGGAAACTATAAAAGAGCTATTAAAAAGATAGTTACTATGTATTAGTTGCCTTGTTAATTATAAATTCATTTTTTTTTTGCAATCCTTGTTGACCAATGAGAAACACTTAGGAACATCCTTTGTTGAAGAGGTAAGCTCCAGGGTATCATTAACAACCTCAGGAAAATATTCTCTATTTCTCTATAATATTTAGTGCCAAGTAAATGGAGAATAGAAAAGGTGAAAAAATTACTAACCCTAATCATATTTTTTTGACGAAAGAAAGAAGATTTAACTGCAATTGCTTATATGGTAATGAGTATAACTCCAATGATGTACAAAGATAACTACAAACAATAAACAAAGGGTGAAAAGTATATGTGCATGTATATGTATATGTATATGTATATGTATATCTATATATAAATGTATATATGTATATATATATATATATATATATATATATATATATATATATATGTATATTTATATGTATGTATATGCATGTGTATGTATATGTATATGTATATGTATATGTATGTATATTTATATATATGTATATGTATAATTTTGATCTATAGAATTCTCTTTTGAGCATTTTACTATTTCGCTCTTCCTCTAAATTTCTTTTAGAAATATATAGTCTTCTATACATTTCATTTTTTACTTAATATATTATAAGGCTCCATCCAATTTGTGAGGCCTTGCCTAGGCCTGTTCACAACAACGATGGAGTTGGTTTCCTCGTTGAATAGACTATATAGAATGGTAAAAACCTACCATGCACCTCTAGTGGTTGGCATATTGGATGGTTTAATAAGTGTTGTGTTCTACAATTTGCACTGTCTCATCCCCCTATTATTTTTGTAAGTTGTTTTCCCATTGTCTTTCTAACTGTTCCATAGACATCTAACCATTGATATATATTTTGATAGATTGAAATAAAATGTTGCTTTGTAGTAATACGATGTTGGCCTTGATGCAAGCATAGAAGGACAAGGAGATATGAAGCCCATATGTGGAAGAATCCATGCCTAAAATATTCCCATAGATATAACCGTAATCAAGGTTTGTTTTATAAATTTATATTTTTATAACTTATACATTCACCCCTTTTCTTTCTGTAGGGCTAGATATGCTCTAGTACATACCAAAGTTATACATTCACCCCTTTTATTTCTGCAAGGCTACATACATTCAAACACATACCAACATCAGGTATGTTTATAAAGTTATTTGTATACATTGTGTAGACACCGAAAATTGGTCCAGGCCTGCAACACCATTTTCTTCATGGTCATGATTAAATAATGTAAATTATTTATTTACTTTCTAAAGTTGTCTATCCTCTATTAATTAAATAACTTGAATTATTTAATTAACTCATTATTAGCTTCGTTCAATCTTGATTAATTAATTAAATATTATTTAATTTATTTAAATCACTAATTAATTAATCCTGTTTCTAAATTAAATAAATTATTATTTAATTTAATCCTCAAATTTTGAATGTTGAATTAAATAAACATTTAATTCATGAAAATAATTATTCCTAGCATATTCCTCTATGATTAGATAATCACTTAGTTATCTAATTAGTCATTTACCACTTAAGTCAAGAGTTAACAAAATCAATTATTTATCTCTTGATTTAATATTTGATTGTTTCTGACGACCAAACTTTTTTCTTTAATCAATCAATCTTATTCTTCTGTGTGCAAACTTTTATTAATTAAATAACTTTATTTATTTAATTCATTCATTCATGCATTCGAACAAACTGTCTCTTCTTTATATTTTACATGCAATCATTATTCTTCTGAGTTTCGAACAATCTCAACTAAAGATTAAGTTATTATTTTATTTAATCTCCATTACTTATTCTTTTTCACTCGCATTATTACTAACACTAAATCTCTATCACATGTCATTCATGAATCTCAATCGTCGATCTCTCTTTGAATCTGAGGCAATCATTCAAAAATCAATTATCTATAAATTTACTTGACCTTCATCATTATTACTCCTCCCAAAATATTTATACTTTTAGGAGGTGACTTTAAGAGTCTTCGATATTTTGCTAAATCATTATCAATAAGCCATACTTGCATACTTAAGAGAAAATTTGAGGGAAATTATTATACAATGAAAAAATGGAGAAGTGCAATAAAGGTGATCCATGGAATGGATGAAGACTTTCATGAGATTGTTCTTTTATTTTTGTGTTTTCTTTAATTTCCATTATTCTTTGTTGTTATCGTAAGTTAGATTTGAGTCTAGTGCATTCATATTTCTTAATCTTGCATTTCTGTTTTTCTTTTATTCAAGTTTGCAGTGTGTATTTTTAAGGAGTTAACATAGTGTCTGCCAGAAATTTTGTAGAAGAAAATTATTCAACCACCTTTTGTAGGATGATTGATTAAGACAGAGACAAAATAAACCACTAATGATTTGTTTTTCAAAAACTTTGTCAAAGATACTTTTAAAAACTACTAATGATTTTCTATGCAGAACCTAAGTTGAAAGATAATTTTGAAATAGATCATTTGAGTAGATTTGAAAATTATCATTTGGGCTTAAAATTAATTAGTGTCTTCTATGTTTGGTGCATTTACACCTTTGTTAGATCAGACCCTGATTCAATAACAAAAGTATCTTCCCCCCTTGTGCATTTGTGTGATCCTCAATGTAAGAGAAACTATTATTGACTCTAGAAATTTGGACCTTCTTTGGTGGGAAAAATTACTCACCCCAAAGCGACTCAAAGCCGGTGATGAGCTAAAGCTTGGCTACTCCCGACTAGTATACAAATTTTTAATGTTGAAGAAAGCTCAACATTAATAGGTGCAGATGTGTTATATAGAAAATTTTATCTTGCCTCATGTATAGCCACCTAAATGGGTACCTTTACTAAAAAGACAATTTTTTTATAGATTAACCAAAAAACCCTATTTGTTGGTTCAAGAGGTCGGACCTCTGAAGTTGTCTCACATTCATATGGTTCTTAGTAGAGATGAAAATTTTTCCATGGGAGAGTCATGGGAACTAAAGCTTGGCTAACCGAAGAAGTGTGTGTTGTGGAGGGGAGCTAGTGTGGTCAAGCTTCTAGTCATCCACTTTGAATAAGCATAGCGAGGGAAACCCAAGTGAGAATTCAACAAGTATTGTCATTGCCTGCCTTAGGATTGTACTTGTTTTCTATAATTAGACACATTCATGTTTATCAAACCAAAAACACTTTATTTTCTGATTGTCTATATTTGAAAAAATTCGATCATGAACAGAGTCATTCAAAACTACAATTACCTAGAAAACTACAACTGTCAAACTGAGTCGCATTTGTTAACCAAAAAACATCTATCAAATTGAGTTGCATCTTTTAACCAAAAAATTGCAACTGGAAAAATTGAGTCCAGTTTGTCATTTACCAGAAAAATCGAGTTGCATCTATCATAGTGAGTCGCATCTGCAATAGCGAGTCACATATTTCATAGTGAGTGACATCTATTTAATAGAAAACCACATTTGATCTAGCATGAGTCGCATTTGCACATCATAAACCTGAGACATAGTTTATCAGAAAACTGCATATGACACTGTAAATTGCATCTAATAAATTTTATGAGGCATCTTTAAACCTGAACCACATTTTCCTGAGAACGAGAAAACTAGAATTCATTGTCACAATCCAAAACCAAATAGTCATATCAATCTTTTATTTTCACAGTGATCCTTCAAAAGGAAACCATAAAGTTTTCTCATACTTTGCATAATTGCATCCTTTAGGTATCATTTAGCTTTGGTGATAGGTATCCAAGTTACATAATTTAGCTACATCTTAGGAGAATTACCTTGTAGATCTTAGAATAGGTTAACTTTCCACGCTTTGGAAAAAACCCTTGCTTCACCAAACATTGTCATTTAACCTAGTCACTTTTCAACATATCTTTTGTCCTACACATGAATCCTTCCAGCTCATCAGTCTAGTTTGGGAGTTCACCTTATCTTTTGGTCCTAGTCCTACACAGGTTCCTTGAAAAAACTAAATTGTAGCCTTGGTTAAACTATAGGTGGTAGGTAACCTCCTTTTAGAATCATTCAAAGTTGATTACCCTGGAAGTTTGCTTTTACTTTTTGCATACTTAGACACTATCATCCTAGCATAAAATCATTTTAGACACTTCTTATTTGCTAGAAAATACCAAAAAAATAGTTGCATTCATCATATCCAGAAAATCCCAAAAAAATAGAATAGATCATATCATTCTTAGACATAGTATTTGTATCACCCCATTTTGAGCAACATCTTTCATGGTTGAAAAAAGGTCTAAAAAGAAACAAAGAGAAATGGTTGATTCACGAGACTTCATCAATCCCTTCTCGAACCTACCATGAGGGACATCATAACCTCACAAAGCCTTGCTTGAAAAATTTGTCACTAGAGACAGACATGGACAAAAATTTTGTAGAAGACATAGATTGTGTTGTCCAAGATTTTGAATTTATGTCTTTTATAGATTAATGTTTGGCACAAGATCCCTAGAGATATCTAGAAAAATTGTTATTAGAAGGTTCCACATTACCTCTAAGATTTGAAATCCACACATTAAAAACTTCGTCTACTCAAGGGACGAAAACCGCGACATCGAGTGTCTCTATTCCTCAGATTACTACAGCTATACCATTTTGGAATACCTACTCAAACTACTACAATAATACACACAACACCATTTGGTATAACACAAGACCATAATTTTACTATAGGAGAATCATCATCAAATTCCTTTGGCACTAGTACTAGAAGTAAAAGGCCTAGAATTGGCATAAAAACAACACAAGCTATACCACAGATCAACACCAGTACTTCCATTCCACAAATAGGGGTTATATAAATAGGACACATATCTACACCAAATCAGAATTTGTCATAAAATTTTGCTTTTCAGAACACTTACATCGATCCTAACAATGTAACCAACATGCCTTTGACATAGTTAGATGTTATACAAATGCAAATGCAAGCCCTCCAAGAGAAAATGAACATGTCAATGTCAGAAAAAAAAAAAACATTTCAGTACAATATTTATGTCCATGTCCCTTTGCAAAGCACTATACATGACACCCTTCCCACACAGATATATTTTATTGAATTTTCGTAAGTATAATGGGAATTAAAATCCTCTAGCACATATAAGGGAATTTTCAGCAAAATACATGGACATCTCATATGACCCCATGTACCTTGTGATACTTTTTCTGTGAACCCTCATTGGGATAACATTGGAATGGTTCTCTAAACTTTCATATGACATAAAATCATGGAGTGAATTGGCTGAAAATTTTGTGGAACACTTTGCCTTTAACATTGATAACAAAATCACAATAGGTACCTTGTGTCACACAACACAAGAAGAGGGAGAAAACTTCATAACCTTCTTCCAGAGATGGAGGAGTTTAGCTAGTCGATGTCCTATTGAGATACCAAGAAAACAAAAGGTCACAATATTCCTTGAAAATATTAATCCAAAACTGAGAAGTGACTTTAGAGTACATTTTTGTACCTCTTTTGTGGACCTAGTGCAAAAAGGAATTATACTGGAGAAAGCCCTCATTGAAAAAGGTGAAATCAATGTGCCAAGTAGGAATCCAATTGTTCAACACCAAAATGCTCCCAACAACAGAAATATATTTTGGTCTTGAAACAAAAATGTAACTAACGATGGATTTGTTGATGCTAAGAATCTACACACGAGACCTTTCATCATGCTTCGAGGACATAATCCCTCTCATGAAATACCTAATAGTGTTGATCAAACTACCAAATTTTTCCAAAACACACAACAACAACGACCAAAAAGGAGGTTTTTGAAACGTGAGTTTACCCCTCTTGGGGAAACGATTGAGTTAGTATACAAAGAAATATTAAAACACAAAATTATACAACCTCATGAACCAAAATAGTATGATCCTAGAAAGTTTAAACCCTCTTGGTGGGATTATAATTATTTTTGCTATTACCATCAAACTAAGGGACATCGTCTACAACAATGTTGAAAACTAAAGAACATTATCCGAGATTTTGTTGAAAACATAACCATAGAAGTCAATGGGGAAAAACATACCACAAATAGTGACCACAAGGTATTCACAGATCCATTACATGACCATGGGAAAAGGAAATTCCTCCAGTTCGGGAAATAAGACTAATGCCTTAGCAAACTATGCCCATACCAAGTATGACTATAACCAAGGTAAGATCATAAATCGTATTCGAACTACTGAAGTAAACATCCATACCATTACCACAAAGAAGGGTCTTGAATGTTCTTTCATTACACACCAAACGAAGATAACCATCCTAGGTTCTTAATGCAGCAATAACCACAGTCTTCCAAGCCTAAGTATAATTTACTTGACCAATTGGGGAAAACCTGAGCACAAATATCTATCTTGGAACTATTGACTATATCACCCGACCATCGAGCCATCTTAGATAAAGCTTTGAAAACCGTCACTATCCCTACCAACTTAGATGTCAATCATTTCCAAGAGATGGTAAGATACTTAACCAATTCCCATCACGCTACCTCCTCTCAACAAGATTACGCAACCGATAAGACCAACTATAATGACCCATTGCACCTTGAAGTTCTTGTCCATCAAACAAAAGTTAGACGAATCTTGGTAGACAGAGGAGCACGGTTGAATATTTTCACCTTGAAATTGGTTAAGGCATTATGCTTCTTAGAGGCATGCATAGACACCACTAAGAGCATAGTCATCAAGGCATAGGATGATGAGGAGAGATCATCTAAGGTAGTTGTGACACTCCCCATTAGAATTGGCCTTGCGGTTATGGACACTAGTTTCGAAGTCCTTGATCTTGTCCTTCCCTACAATTTGTTACTGGGAAGACCATGGATACATGCAATGAAGGTTGTACCTTCCACTTACCATCAATTTCTTAAGTTTTCATATAGTGGCACCGAGATCACGATTGATGGTGATCCTGATCCTTTTCAATATTACACAAGCCTATGCGAAATACCACAAAGAAAAATTCCTATTAATCAAGAGGTGTCATCCTCTAACTTATCCCAGTACATTGATCCATCCACTCTCTCCAAGTCAATTACATCCCAAACACCATATTCCACTCCTAAGGTCGAGATCCAAGGCAAGGGTTGTGGAGAATATCACATGAAAGTATCCTATTATGTCAGCTAGTCGGTTCCTCCTAAGTCATATAGTCTACGCATAGTAGATAGGAGACAATCTATTGTCACAACACATGTCCCTCCTACAATGACTTTCACAAAATGGGGAGAGTTAAGTAAAGAAGCTATGGATCAAGAAGATGTGACCTCTTGGTTATATAACAAAGACAATGAGAACCCTCCTCCATTTATTCAAATATCTAAAGATCAATATGGAAAACGCTTCATGATAATGCAAAGAAAAGGATATGATGGACATAGTGGGTTAGGAATACATAAGAATGGAAGGACTAAACCAATCATGGTCTCTCAGCAACCAAAAGGCCTAGGGCTAGGGTTTCAACTAATTAAGATTGGCATTCCTAGTACCTCGACACCATCACAAGAGGAAGTAAGTGCTTCTAAAGACATCAAGATATCTCATGAACCATATGACCCATTCTACTATGACTCCTGACTCAAACGAATATGAATAGGATTCCCTTTTCTCCACCAATATAATGGACCTAGATAAACTATTTGGGGAACTTGACCAAATGTTTAATCCTTTGCCAAATCCATCTGACTCTCATCCTAAAAATTCCTTGACAAAAGAAGAATGGCTCAATATTTACTAAATTGGGAAACCCTTGATCTTGCCTCTTGGGAGCCTAACGAACCTACTTCTGATGACCAAGCCTTAACAGTGGTCCCACCTTAGAGTCTTCTTGTCCCTAGGAAAAAGAATAAGGAGTTGGTAAGAAAATTTTGTGACCATGTCAATAGATCTATCCTCACCTTGTCAGCCTCCACCTTTGATAATTATTATGATGACATGCCCCTCATATATACCCAACTTATAGATTGGGATCAACAAGACACCCACATATTAGACATATTTGAGAAAGATGAAACAATCCCTGAGTTCATGGGACTGCAAAATGACATACCTAGTGGAGACCATAAGGCTGGATTTACCATAGACTTGGATAACATGGCATATTTTGGGGAGTTTTTTCACCCCTCTAGCCACAAAAGTGAAAACAAAAAGAAGAAAAAATGAAAAGAATGAAAATGATGAGTCTCTAGGTTAAAACCAAAAGGTGCCTTTGAACGATGAACAAGTTAAAATAAAAGACGGATCCAAGGGCGAAAACCTCTTTGAGCCACCCAAGGATGGAGGGTTGAACATTCTCCCAATTGATAAGGGAAAATAAGAAATGTTAGTGGAGGAATCTATCGAGATCAACATAACCATGGAAGAGAATCCTCAGGTAATCTATTTTGCAACATCTTTGACAGAGACAAAGCAACCTAAGTTTTGTGACTTCTTCACAAAAAGACAAATAAACTTTGTGTGGTCATATGCCGATATTCTTGGACTATATCTTGATCTTATATTACATCATTTACCATTACAACTAGGTGTTAAGCCCGTGAAGCATAAGTTAAGGAAAATGCACCCACAAATTGCTTTATTAGTCAAAGCAGAGCTAAAGAAATTGTTGGATGTCAGCTTTATCAGATCTATAGACTATGTAGAATGGATTTATAATCTTGTGCCAATAACATAACCATCTAGGGGCATCCACATCTATACAGACTTCAGAGATATAAATAAAGAATCTCTTAACGATGACTTCCCTTTGCCAAATATTGACCTGATAGTGGACCTAACAATAGGATATGAGATGCTATCCCTTATGGATGGTTTCTTTGGATATAATAAAATCAGAATTTCACCCGAGGACTAACATAAGATAGATTTTACATGTCCATGGGGAGCATCTTGTTGGAACGCCATGCCTTTTTGGCTTAAAAATGTTGGAGCTACATACCAACGCACCATGACAAGAATATTCCATAATATTGTACACACTCTCATGGATGACTATGTAGATGATCTAATAGCTAAATCATGGACAAGGGATGATCACTTACAAGTCCTAGATAAGATATTTCAAGGACTAGAATAATATAAAGTAAGGCTAAATCCAAAAAAATGTGTCTTTGGCGTTCAATAAGGTAAACTTCTATGATACATCATTTCAAGATGAGGCATAGAAGTGGACCTAGCAAAAGAGAAATTCATAATGGACATGCCTCCACCAATCAACATAAGTCAGCTAAGGACACTACAAGGGAGACTACAGTCTATCAGGTGATTCATAGTGTGCAGTTAGCAGATAAGATACATGCATTCCAACACATACTCAGAAAAGGGGTACTATTTGTATGGATAGAAAAATGTCAGGAATATTTTCAAAAGATCAAGGATTACCTACTTACACAATCAATGTTAATGCCACCTACAGATACATGACCTCTGATACTCTACATTTCAGAAACCCAATTAGTGTTAGGAGCCTTACTTGAACAAAATGATGATGAAGGTCATGAAAGAGCAGTGTACTATATCAGTCGTACTTTGGTGGGATGTGAGCTAAACTATAGTCACATAGAACATGCTTGTCTTGCAATAGGTTTTTCTACTCAAAAAATTAGGCACTACATGTTAAACCACCAAACCATGTTGGTTGCAAAGATATATCCTTTGAAGTATCTCATAAGTAAAGAAGCATTAATAGGTCGATTGGCTAAATGAGTAATGATACTCAATGAATATGGCATCCAATATGTAGAAAGAAAAGCTATAAAAGGACAATTTATTGTTGATCAACTGGAAGACACACCAATTAAGGTATAGCATCCTCTAGTTGCAGATTTTCCTGATGAGTTCATCTTCACCATTAACAAAAGAACCACATGGAAGTTATACTTTTATGGGTCCCACACTAATCATGGTTCAGGAGTAGGTATACAATTTGTTACACAACAAGGCGACACTATTCCTACATCATTCAAAAAAAAATTTGTGCACAAACAACATAGAAGAATATGAGGCCCTTGTGATAGCATTATAGATGGAAATCAAATGGAAGATCAAACATTTACAAGTTTATGGAGACTCTCAGCCTGTAGTCCGACAAGTCAATGATGAATATGAAACTAAATATGAGAAACTTGCCCCATACAAGCGAATGGTAGGGAAATTAAGCAATATTTTGATAACATCAATTTCCATCAAATACCCCACATTCAAAACAGGGCATAAGATGCTATGGAAACCATTGGTTAACTATTGGATATACCTAGCAACATGCCTAAATTTGAATTCTTGGTAGAACAACTTTTGGTCCCTGCCTTTAACAACCTAGATTTTTTAATGGTGTGTGAGATTGTTGGTCCCACTTCCCCAGGGTACAAGGACATATATGACTACCTCCATGCTTAGATCCTACCCCTAGACCTGTCAAACACCCAACGTAGGACATTCATTTGTATGTCTTCCAAGTATACCATCATCAAAGATACCCTTTATAGATGAGCCCTAGACAATACCTTGTTGAGATGTCTCAATGCTGAAGAAGTACAAGCAACCTTATGTGTGGTACATGAGGGTATATGTGGATCCAATTCTAGCGGTCCTACCTTAACTAAGAAGATTATGAGGTTGGGATATTATTGGCCTACCATGGAAAAGGACTCATATGCCTTTGTCAAGAAATGTTGACAATGCCATAAACACAGAGACTTGATACACGCACCAGCATAGGAGCTATGTCCAATAACTTCACCATGGGCCTTTTCCCAATAAGGACTTGATCTCATAGGTAAGATACATCTTGCATCATCCAATGGCCATAAGTTCATCATAACTACAATTGAATACTTCACCAAGTGGATTGAGGCTATTCCTATAACCTACATTACTGACACACAAATTTCCAAGTTTATCCTTAATTACATCATTTTTTGGTATGGTGTTCCTCAATCCATTATCATGGATAATGCTCACCGATTCAAAAACCAAGAGGTCTACCATCTTTGTGAAGAGTTCCATAACCAACACCACTTTTCCACTCCTTATTATCCATAAGGTAATGACCAAGCTGAGGCATCTCACAAAAAAAGATCATAATCCTCAAAAAGACTATCAATGATGCTGGTCGTGACTGGCATTTACAACTTAATCCTATCCTATGGGCTTACTTCATAAGCATTTGCACTCTCATCGATGCCACTCCATACTCATTGGTATTCTATTCTAAAGCCATCTTTCCTATAGAGGTCAAAATTATTTCCCTAAGGGTATTTTTGAAAGGGCATATTGACGATGAAGAATACTGTGTGTCAAGACTGCATGAGTTATAATTATTGGATGAACGAAGACAAAAGGCACTAGATAATATTCAAGCATATCAAAACCATCTTCGTCATAGCTATAACAAAAAAAAATTGAATTTCCACTTTGACATTGGTTACCTGGTCTTAATGGAGAATCCAAAGAATCAAACAAAAAGAGAAAAACCAGTCAAGTTTGAATCAAATTGGTTACGTCCTTACATTATTACAGAAGCCTTTGGATTAGGAGTATATCAACTCTCTACCCTTGAAGGAGAACCACTATCATCACCAATAAACAACCTTCATCTGAAGAGGTTCTATGCATAGCTTCTGAGAGCCTTTTCTTAACCATAAAATATATATATATATAAGCAAAAAAATTGTTATCTTGGTGAAAACCTAGTAAATAGGCATCTTTGTAACACCAATTTTTTTATAAAAATCAGCAAAATAGTAAAGAGAAATAATTCATCCAATAGTGAAAACCACTTTGGTGGCACTTTGGATAAGTACCATGGTGAAAAATTGACAAACATGCGTCAATGTGTAGTCAACTTCATTCCTTTGTCTACCATTATTCTAATATTATTTTCTTATCATTACACCCATAATAAATGGTTTTCCTTTCCATAACTTGGAACGATTGACATCGAGTCCACTCCACATCTCCATCCCATCCTATTCAGCTTATACCCGACTAGGGGAAAATACTTGGCCTACATCATTTAAACCTTGTACTTCGTATTCCAACATCATAAAAGGTCCTAAAAAAAATCCAAAAACATCATAAAATGTCTTGAAAAAATCCAAAAAAGCATAAAACCCCAAAAAGATAAAAAAAATCAAAACATGTCAAAATCCCAAAAACAGAGTCAGGGTTAGTTCTGTCAATTAGTCATGGACATAGTCGAACTACATTGCCTCTACAACTAGACATAGGAAAGGCCATCACCTGATGCACCCCCGAGGCATTAGGTTTATTTTTCTAGGTTTTTCACATAACACACACATAAAATCATGACTCATTCTTTTTACATCAAAGTCATTGGTCATGTCGAACAATGATGTCTCTGCACATATAACATAGGAAAGGCCATCAATCGATGAGCCCCTAAGGCTACACTAGGTCAGTCCATTAGGGTTTATCACAATCACTATCACACATGTCAAATAACATCAAGTTAAAAGTAAATATTTTTCATTCTAATTTTTTAGTCAAAGTCTAGTCAAACTATGAGGTCTCTACATGTATAATGTAGGCAAGGCGGTCAATCAATGAGCCTCCAAGGCTGCACTAGGTCAGTCCTTTAGGGTACATCATGTCAACATAAGTCATACACTATAATCACACACAAAAAATGGTCAACACATCAAGACATGTCACGCATCAACAAGATAAACAAGTGAATAATATCATTAAGTCAAACCAAACAAATTACCAAAATAAATCCACTTTTGTCTTATACAAGTTGTGTCCTTCTTGATAACAGACAGTGTCATTTAATCAAACATTATCAGTGCCTTAAATAGGTGGCCACATGATAAAAACTAGACTCAACATCTTATATGATATGTGTGTTTCTGAAACCAGGCTCCGTCATTGCCTTAGATAGGTGATCACATAATCGAAATGAGACTCAATGTCTTATACGATATGTGTCTTTCCTACAATCAGGCTTCATTAGAAAAACAACAAACAGAATAAATTTTGGCAAATATTTTTACTGGCTATTGACTTTATGGCCTGTTTTGTCTTACCTTTTTTTGGCTGTCTTTGAGTCCGGTTACTAGCTTTCTCGAGGATGTCCCATGAAGGATTTAGAGAAGAAATAATGTCTCAGGACTCTTTTTCTTTGACTATTCTATGTTGTCTGTCTTTTAACTTGATTTTCAAGTTAGGTTATTAGCTTTCTCGAGGATGACCCATGAAGGATTTAGAGGAGCAATAATGTCTCCCGACTTTGTCTTTTTATTTGATTGTTGTTTTTTGTTTGTCTTGACAAAAAGATTGGGGAATTTTTTCCATTGGTATGAGTCAGGACACTCCTTGTCTATGATTGTTTTTTTTTAGGAAGTGGATGACTCTGTACACCTTGGTCTCTCTCATATCATGTTTTTTATTATCCATTTGTGTCATATAAATCCCAATGATGATTTAATGCAAGGCTTAGTATTTATTTGAAAAAATATTGAAGATTCTATATTCTTCTAACAACCATTTATCAGACTAACTTCTATATTATTCCATGCTAACATTTCTTCTATCCTATATAATGATAGAGTCCTGTGACACACAAAAAATAAAGTAATTTTCATATGCATTCATTTTTCCACCATCATGTAGACATTGCCATATATATGAACATAGTAAACTATAGATCTATGTTGCATTTCAAAAACAACACAAAAATATACATATTCATCGCATCTAGGTAACCATGGCATACATGTAACTACCATTAACAATTGTACATATATCCACATGACATTATACATAATCAAATCACATTGCATCTCATTATCATAAACATAGAATGCATACATGCTATTTATAAATACCATATATTCATCATCACATACACAAAACATATCATCATAGGAAATAAAACATCATAATATAAACATGATCATACATAATATGTGCATGCATAGATAGAACACTGCATAATCATATAAAGAATTGAAAATCATATAATTGTCACCAAAAATGATATATATATCGCTCAAAAAAATAAGTGCCATAGTACAATATCAAAATGTATCAATTGAAATCGAGCTCGCAGGCTCTAAGACCATAACACAATGTCCACACATATAAAAAAAGTCTATAGGATGTTCTCCCACCACTCCCATGTGGATTTTGAGTAGGTGAATGATGATGAGATACTCATTGAGCAGAAGGAGTCCTGCCATAAGGTCTTGTCCTGGGTGGTCCTACCACATCATCTGTGCTCTATAATCGGCTATGTGACCTACTCTGGGAGCTATTTTTCCTATGAGTAACTAGGATCCCATCTCTCAAGAGTTACCTTGGCTTCATATAAATCCCTATAATACCTCTCTCTGTCACCTGCTCTGACCAAATCTCAAACAAAGGTTGCCTCCAGTGTAGTACATAAAGACCCTCAACTCTAAAAACCTCTGCTCTGTCTCCTGTCTTCAGGCCACTGCATGATCTATGTCCATAGAAGCACTATCCCTCTCCATCTACATAGAATATCTCTTTTTCATCACTACCCTCACCCTCTCCTCCAAGGCCTCTACTCGGGCCTATAAATCTGCCAATTGTTGATCAATGGAACCCTCCTCCTCCCGTCATGGTCTCTCTCCCACCTTTCCATCACACTCCTCAGCAATCATGTCTCAGAGCTCCCTCTCCTACTCCCCCATCTCCTCCTCCTCCTTCTGCTAATAGCCTTCCAGTAAACCAAGGGTATCTATCTCCATCTCCTCTCCATCGACCTTCTCCTCGACATGCTCCTCTCCAGTGACCTCCTCAATAGCATGCCTTGCACCTATCTCTTCCTCCCCTCCTCCACTCAAGTCCAATATCGGCACATACTCTCCCTCCCCATCCTCCTCATAGAGGGGTGACAAACCTATCCCTCTATCACCTCTCCTACCTCCCCCTCTACCATCATCCCCACCATCTCTGTCACCTCTTCCACCTCTCCCATCACCCCTCCCACCATGCCGACCTTGTGGTCTTGTCCCCCATCACTCTACAGGAGCTGGCTGATCTAGATCTGTGTAAGGTATTGGCCTATGCTCTGCCCACCAAGCATCATATGCGACTATAGTACTAGGATCTGCAACTCTGCTCCTCCAACCTCACGAAATAGGCTATAGTGTCTAAATGTTTGCCTCATCTATCACCACAGGAATCATAGGCCCCCTCAAAGGAATCTCTCTAGAAGAACGATAAAACTCAGCTCGCCCCCATGGCTCATATTGGACCTCACCAAAGTGTCTCAAGACTCAATCTGGAAGGTGTCTCTTGATAATATCTACACTAGAAGTAGTCCTCCCAATTAGGTAATGTGTCTCTCCTCATCGTGCCATCAAGCACAATCCATATAATGTCTCCATATAAAATATACAAGTGTGTCAATGGCATGTCTCCAATAACCTATGTCTCTAACATGGCTCTTGCTAATGGTCCTAGAATTAAAAAAATAATATGGGGATCTACCATCTAAATCTGTTGTCACTAGGGGATAAAAAAAAACAATCTGTTCCCATGCCCAAATCATTAGTAAAGAGGTACCATAGCTCATCGACTGTGCCTCTTTATAACTATGTCATGTAAATGAAAATATAACATCACAAATAAACAAGGGCCCCATGCATATACATGTTGCTCTAACATACCAACAAGCATCTCACCCACCCAACTCGAAACCCATGACCTCGGCGATTAGGGAGAACAATCCCAAAAATAAATATGCACAACATACAATCAATCCACTCATATCTCTGAGCAAGGACATGCCATCTAATCTCATAATGCTTGATATTGAGTAGTCTAATGTCATGATATATATAAAACTGGGTGAGCTCACTATAACCTCTTTAGCTATCATACATGACTCTCTATCCCCTAATTGGTAATCTCAAAATCCTATATACATCCTCTAATGTAACTATAGCCTCTCTAGTAGGAAAGTGAAAGGAGGAGGTCTCTGAGTGCCATTGCTCACAGAGAGTTGTCAACATACCTTAGTTATCTCGAATAGTGGGCATAAATTCAACATGATGTAATCCCAAACTCCGTATCAACCGTATCTCGACACTCTGCAGCTAGTATCACAACTCATATGTCGTCAACCTTGACTCCTTGGTTTATATCGGATCCAAAATAGTGTGCCAATGCATAACAATACTTTGTGTCAAAAATATAAAACACTCATTTTCACATCACAAAATTTGAAAATTTTGACAAGAAAATGCATCACTTTAATATCAAATGCGGTGCACAATTTTACATGCATCATTTTCACTTGCACATGTGTTGCACAAACCAACATGCATCATTTCAAAATGTAAATGCATCAAACAAACAAGCACACCTACCTATCATGCATATGGGTCATAATTTTATAAATGTAGTGCATTATTAATCACCTACCTATCATGCCTATGCGGTGCAAAACTAATCACTCATCTACCATGAAAATGCATGTCTAGAAACATATGTGGTGCACTATTCTACATGCGACACTGTTATTCACATATGTGATACAATTCTACACATGCAGTGCATACAAATGCAAATGCATTGATTTATCTAAATGCCCTAATTTGACCTAGACATGTTTCCACATACGTATCATTTTTTGAGAACATGCATCACATATGAATGCATATGTGTTGATCCTAAAGTGATGCATATGAAAATTAAATTTTAAATACCTAAAAATGTGTGAAAATTAAAAATTCAAAGGATGGTTCAGGGGTACATAGTAGGGGTCCTACATCGGTTGGGCGTCTAAAGGTCTGAATGTGATAACCATGGTGGTATGTGTATGGAACGGGTGAAATCTTCGCTGAGAGCTCTGGAGCAATATCAAGGTTTCTAAAACTTTAGGGGTGCAAATGAATTATTTTTCCACCCAAATCCTATTCATACCTAGGGTTTTGGAGGGTTTTTCTCAGACCTTCTATACTAGGCACACTATTTACCAACTTCTAACATCCATTTCACATACTAAACCTCTTCAAAATTTCTTTCTTTCACCACCATCAAAATTTTGACTAGATCAAATTACCTAATCAGAACAATTTCCAAAATTTTCAAATATTTTTTCAAAAAATCTCATTTTTCTCGATGGGGCATATTCTTATCTATTCCACATGGAGGCACCAAAGGGGCATGTTTTAACTGATTTTCTTTGACACAAAGTTGAAATGACATTATATCAAAGAGGGGAAAACTATAGACACCAAAAATTGGGCTAGGCCTGCAACACAATTTTCTTCATGGTCATGACTAAATAATGTAGACATGGAAAATATACAATTTGACCTGACACAGTAGATCCTAATTTACTAACACCATTTCATCCTGAATCATCTCCTTTGCTAGTCATTTAATCAAATAATTTGTATTTGATTAAATTCATCACTCTTCATCTCTTAATTAAATAAATCAACTTTATCTAATTAAGTCATCATCTCCTATTAATTAAATAAATCAATTTTATTTAATTATTTCTCTAATCCCCCTTTTAATTAAATAAATCATTTTATTTAATTAATCCCTAAAGTCATCTCATTTAAATTAAATAAATCTTTATTTGGTTTAAATCCAACATCATCCATCTTTAATTAAATAAATCAAATCTTTATTTAATTAAGTCTTTAATCATTTTCCTCTCATTTTGATTTAAATCAATCCTAAAATCTAAGTCAAAATTGTCAAATCACCTAACCTCTCACTAAATTAATCAAATCTTAATAAATTTAATCCCTATAACTAAAATCCTCTAGAGAATGCAACTTGCACATGAAAATGGATTTAATTCATTTATTAAATCTCTATTTTCCCTCACATGGCATAAAAAGGGTATATTCCCTCAAGTTTGAATTCAAAAAGTCCAAGTGGATGGGTATTTCCAACAAGGCATTCACTCCTCTTACATGTCCTTCTCATTGAGCCAAGTGACGTTAACTCCATTTCTTTCTCCCTCCAACATGTCACATTCAAATTTCAAATTTGAATCTCATAGCATTTATCATGCACATTGACCAAAATGTGCTCATTCCTCCTCCAATAACATGTGGACAAGTGGCCTCTTCTCATTGGTTGGTCTTTTGTCCCACATTCATCCAATCCCTCTCTCTTCCATTTTGGAAATCTAAAAATGAGAGACTCTTCCTCTCATTCTAACATCCACAAGTTGAGTAAACTTATTATACTCAACTTCATCCTCAAGCATATCTAGTTTCATCCATTTCATCAAATTCTTAGCTAGGTTATGCAGATTTTTAATCATGGAGCTTGATTGAATCTTCATCAAGGTGGATCACTCATCAAATAATCAACATTGCAACAAAGGAGTTGGGAAAGGGCCAATTTCGACACATCAATTGGCACCAATTCCCCTATGGGATCAAGAGTTTGCTTAATTTAGATAGATTTAATTTGATTCATTGCATTGTTCTTCATTTTCCTTTCTATTTAAGTTTTGTAAATGGATTTCATGGGGAATCCTTCTTTCATCTTGCATTTTGATCTAATAATGTGTTTGTTTGTTGTATTTGTGTAGGTATGAAACTAGGGTTCACAAATAATGTAAATTATTTAATTACTTTCTAAAGTCATCTATCCTCTATTAATTAAATAACTTTAATTATTTAATTAATTCATTATTACCTTCGTTCAATATTAATTAATTAAATAAATATTATTTATTTAATTATGTCACTAATTTCTCTCCATTACATCTCTCCTGTTGCAATTTTGGGTGGATTATTACTTTCAAATTATTGGGAATGTTGATCTTCAAACCGAGTGCGATGGCAAACCGACAATGGTAGCCTAAAGACTCTTTTGTAGAAAATGATAGCTCTTGTCGCCCTCATGGCAGAAATATGCATAGTAATCAATTATATCGTATTCTACGTCATATAGCAAACCAAAATAGGTAGTATGGAGACAAGTTGTATCATTTTACATGCCTGAATTGGGCTTCGCTCTCGATTCATAGGGTTGTCAACAAGAACAATCAGCAGTTTATTGGCATTTGTGTAAAAGATACCCTCCACAACAAATAAATTCAAAGAAGATGTTATGAGAAGGATTCAGTTTTTTTTCAACGGTCGTATCGAGAAGCTGAAGAAGACCTTAAATCTTTTACAAAAAGGGATTCAAAGCATTCGCATATAGGGTTTCAAGATTTGGAAAGAAAGGGTTTTGAAGGTTTGAGCTCAAAGTATGAAGCTGGTGTTAGGGCTCCAAAAAACCCCAAAGATTACAAAATCAAGTGAGTGCTTTCAAAATCACCAAACAATCTTGCGTCGATCTCTCAACAGCAAGGCGTTTCCTTCAATCCAAAACTAAAAGAGAACGTGAATGCAGAAAAGGACATTCCAAATAATGTCAAGACTCAGAATCAACACAGAGTGGCACATAGAAAGAAAAAATTGAAGAACAAGAAGAAAAAGGGAAAAGGGCACAAACAATAAAAGGGGTCTAAAGAAGGTATGGAGATGCAAGGACTTCAAATCATTGGGTTATGATTTTCATTCTCAAATTAATCAATAGGAGACTCAAACCCTTTCTTCAGAAGGCAGTAATATTTTAAAAATCTCTTTTCTAGAATTTATGTTGCTACCTCAAATCAAAGACTTAAAGGAAAAATACCTAATCTACAAGTTCTGGAATCTCACTCTGCCTTTGAATGATTTAAAATTTTTAATTTACGGTGATTGGTATGGAGTCAAACAAGTTTTCTATTTAAACTTTTACAAGGGTATCTTTGTAGTTATTTTTGATAATAAAGAGAAAAAAGATGCTATGTTTTGAATCAAATAATGGGTATCCAAGGATCAGGGTTATGCATGGAGCCTTGGAGTCCAAATTTTAAAGAAGAAAATACTCCTTTTAATTTTATCCCGATCTGGTTTCAAATGCATGCTCTACCATTAGAGTATAGGGAATTGAATCTAGTCGAGCCAATAGAAAATCATCTATGAGTATACCTTATGCATGATAAATATTTCTTTAAAAATCCCTCAAAACCCACTAGAACATGTGTTCTGATGGATACGAGTAAACAATTTCGAGAATAGATTATGTTATCTTCAAAGTTTGGCAGTTGGAATCAGAAAATCTTCTTTTAATTTCATGAGACTACTTGTTTTCAATGTCATACTATAGGTCATTGCTACTCTTAATGTTCACTTGGGTGATCCTCATTACATTCTATCCACATGAGTAATGCTAAAATAGGGGATCAACAAAGCAATTGCAAGAAGAATGAACAAGGTCTTTCCTTAAGTAGAATGAGTGAGAAAATTAGCTGGTCAAAAATAGGTCAAGACCAAGGGAGTAGCATCCTTGTAATCCAATTTCACAAAAGAAAAAGAGAAGAGAAAGGTTCTCAATTTGGCCATTTTACAAATCTCAAATCACCTAAAAAAGCTGCATTGAACTTTAAAGTATCTAAAAACATATGGAGATTAATGCAAGCCTTTCATAGCTTATCGCTCAATTTATACTCTCCAATGGAAAAATCAAGTTTTGAACCCCATATAATAGAAATAGTGAGGAAATTAATGTTTCAAGGCACTAGAGATCTTTTATTTGGGAAGTTCAAAAATAAGGGCCAAATAAATTTTGATACTCATGATCAATTAGGGACTGTTCAAAATGATAGAAATTTAGCATTAGTTACAACCAATAGACCCTTAGATGCTGAATTTGAATTCTTAGTAGATAAAATATTGGTATTAGTGGGGTCAGATATATTTGATGAAATAGAAAAAAGAGGAATAATTATGGGAAGTGGGTAGCTTGTCTCAAATGAAGTCCTTAGCAAACATAGCTGAGATTCTACAATAGGAAGTTTCCTTGAAGGGAGATAAACGAGAAAATTTGTCTATGGAAGACCAAAAGTTGATTGAAAGGGGAGATCAAGTTTCTCAAGACACTCATACGAAAGGGGTCTTGGAGGAATTGTCTATTTGCGATAACACTCTTATGATAACACAATCCTTTTCAAACTTTAGTGAAGAAGTCACCTGGGAAGAGAGGTAGGGAATCAAACCTTACTAAAATAAAGAACAAATTGAAGTAGGGGTTCAAAAGAGAATTATTGAGTCCATGTTAAGAAAGAGGTCGAGGACAGCATGCTGCTATCCTCGGGATCAATGAGGATCTCCTCATGGAATGTTAGAGGTATTAATTTCCTTGACAAGTGTGCTCGTATCAAGCATCTAATAGATGCTTGTGGAGAAGACATTTTCCTTTTGCAAGAAACCAAAACCTCAATAGAATTATTTGAATCATTTAAAAAGAAATGAAACAACTGGGAATTTACTTACTCACTGGCTCAAGAGGCATCTGGAGGTCTAATGATCCTATGGGATCCAAAATCAGTAAGTGACATATCACATAGAAATGAGAATTCTTGGTAGCTTATAGAAGTAACAAAGTTTGACCTCCATTTTTGATTAATAAATGTTTATGGCCCTACATCTACAATGGACAAGAAAAATATGTGGGATGACATTTCTAGGAAAATTGGTGTACTCCATACTAAGAAATTTATCATTGCAGTGGATTTTAATGCAATATCTTCTCTACAAGAAAAAAGTGGTGGGATCAGTCCCCCACCTAGAGTAATGACAGATTTTAGCCATTCTATCTTAACGAATTCCTTGAGAGATGTAAAACAAGTTTCTAGAAAGTTCACTTGGACTAACAAGAGGAAAGGTTTCCTAAAAATTGCAGAGAGATTAGATAGGTTTTTAGTCTCCCCAAATTGGTTCATCTTTGCACATAAATTAAAATCTAAAATCTTGCCATACTCGGGGTCATACCATTTTGCAACTTCTTTGGAAATTTCAAACATTACCATGTCAAGAGAAAAATATTCCTTCAAATTTGAAAGCATGTGGCTTCGACACCAACAGTTCATGGATATTTTCAAACAATGGTGGGTTAATGCCCCATATGAATAGGGGACTAATATGTTTCAATTCTAAATTGATTCATGTGAAGCAACAAATAAAAGTTTGGAATAAATAGGTATTTTTTTTTTAAATCATCAAAAAGAGTTAATATTTAAAGAGATTACAGTAGTTCAAGAGAATATAATTCAAAATGGGTTAGATGATGCTCTTTATGAGAAGAAAAATTTTCTATAGTTAGAATGGGAAGAATTATGTTCTAGGGAATAAATATACTGGAGTCAAAAGTCTAGAGAGCTTTGGCTAAAAGAAGGTGATTGTAGTACATAATTTTTCATGCCACTGCTCAATTGAAAAAGGCTACTAAATCAATTCAAACAATTTAGGAGATCACCATAGGTGAAGGGTTAACAAAAGAAGATGATATCAATAAGGAGGGAATTAAGTTTTTTTTTGAACTACTTTCAGCTCCACAATCTACAGATGATAATAGAATTAGAGATGAAAATGAACTATTGGATACAATCCCTCATTTTATCTCCACTGAAGACAATAACCTTCTAATGAGACCCTTTACTTTAGAGGAATTGAGACATGTAGTTTTTTCTCTTCCTCCAAAAAAGGAACTTCGGCCTGATGGATTTATAGCTTTGTTTTTTGAAAAAGGTTGGGAACTTTTATATTTTGATCTTTTATGGGCACTAGAAGAATTTAGGAGAACTAGGTCTATTTTCAAACAGTTCAATGTAAAAAACATTACAATTTTTCCAAAATTCAAAGATCCTAAAATATTTGTTGAGTTTAGGCCTATATCATTATGCAATACAATTTATAAAATATTTACAAAAGCGATATATCTGAGGTTACAACCATTCATTCCAAATATTATTTCTCTCGAGCAAGGAGGTTTTGTTGCTGGTAGGGAAACACATGAAGGAGAAATTTTTGCACATGAAGTGTTGCATACAATATCAATGTCAAAGCTACCCTCTTTCATTATCAAATTAGACATGATGAAAGCATATGATAAGGTAGACCCACAATTTCTTAATAAGGTTTTGACAAAATTTGGGTTTTGCTCATAGTGGCATAGATGGATTATGTATTCTCTATCTGAGGAAAAGTTTTTAGTAATTATAAATGGGAATCCAATAGGTTTCTTTAGTTCCATGCAAGGTGTAAGGCAGGGGACCTACTTTCCCCTTTCTGATTCATAATTATGCAGAATCCTTAAGCAAATATATTCATTTAAAGCATAATGCATCTATGGAAAGGTGTGTAGATCCCAAATTCAATCATATCAGTCACACATTCTCTCTTTCTTTATGATACTCTTTTATTCAATAAATCATCCTTGTTGGAAGATAAGCAAGTTAAACAAGTTCTTGATAAATACTCATCAACTTCTGAACATAAGATAAATGCTCAAAAATCAAAGATTTACGTCCTAAACACTCTTGATGACTTGAAAGAGAAAATAGTGAACACATTAGGCTTTCAAGAAGCTCAATTTCCCTATACTTATCAAGGGATTCTTTTTTTTAAAGGTTCAATAAGGATTCCTATTGGGTTAAGGTCATTGATAGACTTAAGTCAAGAATATTACTCTAGAAAGCTAGATGGCTATCATTGTTAGGTAGAATTCTCCTAATCAAATCAGTTCTAGCTTAAATTCCAAACTATTTTCTTGCGGTTCTTAAAGCTCCTACATCAGTAATTTCAGAAATTGAAAAGATAATAAGATCTTTTCTTTGGAAAGGAAATATTGATGAGCGGAAAAATATCGCTTTAATTTCCATAGAAGGTTTGTCAAAATAAAATAAATAGGGAGTAGGAATTCAGAATCTCTTGTTGAGAAGTAAAGCATTTGGGGACAAACTTGCATGGAATATGTACACTTAGCTTGAAGCTAATTGGGCTAAAATATTACAAGAAAAATACTTAGACAATGGAAATCCTTCAAGAAGTCTCATAGTTGCAGACCCTCCTCAGGGTTCGGCTATTTGGAATTTCATTAAAAATAGTAGGAACCTCATCACTAATTTTTCATCTTGGGAGGAAAATGATTGTCAAAGTGTAAAGTTCTGGGAAGATTCATGGAATGGAAAGGCCCTATTGTCATCGAATCAGGATCTTCATGAGGTTAATATAATTCTATCTCAATCTTGGGGAGAAAATTTATTGGATTATGCACAATCATCAAATTCCCTAACTAGGAAGGTAGTTTGGAAAAGCCCTTCAAATAGTCCTATAAGTGCTCAACAAGAAGATCTTTTTAGTAAGTGTGTGACAGAAAGAATAGTTTATTTGTCTGGAAAACCATATAAAGTTATATGGGCAGGCTCAAAAGTAGGTTCATACTCAGTGAAGGAAGGGTATGCACAATCTAAATTCTTTGCACTACACCAACGGGCATACTCTTTTTGTTGGAACAACAAAATTATTCTGAAAGCAGGAAGTTTTGCATGGCTTTCTTTATAGAAAATAATTTTAACAAGTGATCATCTATTTAAATTGAAGATTGTTGATCTGTTCAAATTTCCTCTATGTGAAGTGGAATTTGAAACTGTAGATCACTTGTTTCTACAATGTATTTTTTCCAATCAAATTTTGAATTTTATTAAAAGAAAGTTGCAATTCTCTATTCTCCTACCAAACATAGTTTGGGATCTCTTTCAGAGTTGGCCAATATTATTATAGTCCTCATTATTTGCAAGCATATGGTTTATAGTCTTGGCAACTTTTTTATGGAATCTTTGGTGGGAAAGGAACTTGAGAATCTTTAAAAAAATGAAGTCTTCAATAGAGATAACGCTAGTAAATATAGAAAAAGCTATATCATAAGGGGTTAACTCATGTGTCTAGAAAGAGAAAATTATTAATTCATTATTCACAAATTGGAAAGGTATCAATTTGCCATTTGATGGAAACATACTTAAAAATTGCACTCCAAAATTTGATAGAGCACTTGTTAAATGGAAACCACCTATGAAGGATTTTGTTAAAATAAATTTTGATGGGGCATCTAAAGGGAAGTCAGGGTCTTCAAGAGCGGGAATTTGCATAAGAAATGAATAAGGATTAGTCTTAGCAGCCTCTTCTTATCATCTCCAACATGGCACAAACAACGGTGCAGAAGCTCAAGATTTTTTATTGGGTTTGGAATCAGCTATCCAATTAGGATATTTAAATCTTCATATTGAAGGGGATTCATTGATAATTATCAATGCATTAAGGGAAAGAAAAGTCCATAATTGGAATTTAAGCTATATACTACACAAAGCATGGCCATTATTAGACAAGTTAGAAACCTTAATTATTTTACATACTTATAAAGAAGGAAACAAGGTAGCAGATTTTTTGGCAGGTTTAGGAAATGATAATGTTGAGATTAGGGTTATTAATGATTTCAGTGTTTTAAATGATTTCCCTTATCTGCTTGAAATAATTAAGCAAGATGTTAGGTCTGCAGGGTTAAATTTTTAATTGTCCATTTCAAAGAAGGGGGGTTGGGCGAGAAGTGTGCTTTATTGTCTTTATGCCAAGTTCTTTTGTTAAATCACATTTAAATGCATGTACTGATTGTGTGTTATCATTGAAAGTGCAAGGCTCTCAATTCACAGTTTCAAGCACATGTAATTATGTCTTATCATTAAAATTATAGGGCTATCAACTCATAGTTTTAAGCACATGTGTATAAGTGGTCATATCGTGGTACATCAAGTACAGTGTTTACACATAAAATATGGAGGATTCAAAAATGGTAGTTGATATGGAAATTTAGTAGGATCTTCAAGGATGACATACTTGGTGTTATCTCGATGCCATTTTGCTCAGTATTGAAAGTACATTGCTAAAGTATAATGTTCTTTGGCATTTTAATTTATTATAATTGCGCCAAGTTTTGGTTATCATGCACTGCTATGGGTAAACATATCATTTTAATGATTTCAAAATAGTATCTTAACTTGTGTCAATGCTGATAGTTGTACATATGTGGATTGATATTCCATATGTTAGAAAGTATCAATGCGGATGGGATAAATATCAAGGCAATCCAAGTGTGCCATCCTTGTGAGATGCTGCTTCCAAGAAATCATGAAAAATTGCCTTTAAATAAGGCTCGTTTTTTTAAATTTGGTTTATATTAGTTGTATGTTGTTTTCATAATATTGAAAGGTTTCTACTAATCGACAAAGTCTTCCAATGCATTGTGTGGTTAATGGTATTTTGCAGGGATATGGAGCTCAAGGAGTTTTATTTGAAAAATTATAGGGTGTCGGTTTCAGTGAAATTGTGGGAAGATCCATTCTCATCAAACATCAGAAAGGAGGAATTACATAAAGTTTTCAACGTTAACTATAATTCAGTTTTCAATTGCATTAAAACCATTATTGGTGAAGAAGAGTCGCACACAGAACTTCAAAGGGTCATATTTCCAGCAAATCTATTGTCCATTTTCATTTCGAATATTTTTTATTTGGTTTCAGAATTACAATGTTTTAAAATCTATAGCTACTAAATTAGTAGTTCGAAGGTATTTGGAAAATGATGCGTTGCTTCTAAGTCTGTAGAAATATTATGATTTTCCAACACAGATGGCCTAGTAGGAGGTTTATTCCTCAAACATCTAATTCATTGCAAAAAGAGATATGCAAAAGTGTTCCAAGGTATGTTATTATCAACAATGCACGATACCTCATCTCACCTCTACCAAGCTCTTTACAAGTATGGCTCTACTTTTTCCATGGAAGACATAGATCAAATAGAAAGGAAGCTTCATGGAATTTCCTTTTTGAGGAATCATACTTGTGTACATGATCTACAACTAACAGTCCATCCTCAAGCTAACAAAGGAAAATGTTGTTACCATCATGTTCCCAATATTAATGCAACCATTCCTTCATAGGATTATGATTATAAGCATAAGCAAATATGTGAAGAAAGTTCGGTGAATGGTCCTTGAGGTGCAGGAAATAAATCAACATCCTTCTAATCCTTTGTTTAGTTTTGTAGGATGATTGTGCAATCAGATATTTTGGCTATTAAGCATCGAATGACATAAGGGTCTGTGTGTTACAAATTCGGTGGGATATTTTATCATCTATGTAAAAGGTCATGTAAAGGTGTTTACAATGTAACTGCGAAGGGTCGGTTTTATGGTCATGTAATGGGGTTTTGGAAATTTAGTGGAATATTTTTATCATCTATGTAAAGGGTCATGTAAAGGTGTTTACAATGTAACTCGGAAGGGTCAGTTTTTATGGTCATGTAATGGGGTTTTGTAACTTATCTTTGTAAAGTGGGTTTGTTATATGTACATAAAAGATGGTATGTTCTAGGGTGGGGTCAGTACATCTTAGGATTAATATTTACTTTCTTGAGCTATAACCAGAGGTTTTCTTCTCCTAGTTCTTTACTGCCGGTATGCTCGCCTGAACCAGGATTTTGTAATATCTATTATTCAATATAATACAATATATCGTGGCTTGCCACTTTTTCCTAGAAAAAAATTATGTCACTAATTAATTAATCCCCTTTCTAAATTAAATAAATTATTATTTAATTTACCCTCATCACATTTCCAACTATAATTAAATAATCATTTTGAATTATTTAATTATTCTTTAACTTTTTCTCCGGTCAATTAAATAAATTTTCATTATTTATTTAATCCTCAAATTTCAAATGTTGAATTAAATAAATATTTAATTCATAAAAATAATTATTCCCAGCATATTCCTCTATGATTAGATAATCGCTTAGTTATCTAATTATTTGTTCAACAAAAAACTGCCAAAGCCTTTGCGGTTTTATATTTACCTTTGTGGTTGTGCCTTAATTTACAAATGCTCACTGCCCTCGAAGTACTCCACATGGCTTCCTCGTGAAGCTTTTCACTTTTCTTTCGCTTCACTTTTCGGCAGTATCTGTCTACGTGTCGTGTGGCTCTCTCTGGCTTCTTTCTGAGCTAGGTCGCCTTGTACTTTCTTTTGCTTAGAGCGCTCCATGTGGCCCTCTCTCGACGCTTTCTGTTGGGCATCTTTTTGACTTTCTATCAAGCTCCATCTATGTGACACGTGGCAATTATTTCCACACCAATTACCTTGGAGTTGCTGCTACGCCTGTTGTACTCGCCTGCTATCATATTTTCCCTTGTGGCGCCATGTGTTCGTTCCTACTGCTACTTGGTTTTTCGTTTCCTATTGTGGCTTTGCTGGCATGCTCCTGAATGATTGATAATTGCTATGGCGACCCAAGGTGATCAGTACCGTCCATCCTTGATCTTAGTTTTCATTCTCTTGGTGCATTTCAGGCAGTGGACTGGCCAATAAATACAGCCATGTTTCATTTATTTAGGTTGTTGATTAAGTTTGCAAAAAACTCCTGAGCACTGGAAAGAAAGCCTTTTGTAATAGTTTCATTTAATTCAAAGACTTTGGACTGTGCCAAATAAATTCAGCCTTTCTATTTTGAAGCATTTGTTAGAACTATTGGTCTGTGTTGTTATCTTCTTTTCGTATGAATGCCTGTTCTTCAGTTTTTGTAATCTTTCATAGCTCAATGAATACAGATCATGTTTCTTCGACTCCTCTGTGTTAGAAAAAGTTATGCTTGATTATATTATGCAAATTAGAGGGTATTTTTCCGTGATAAATGCTTGTGAGAAAATAACTTAATTAACAACGTTTTAGTGGTTCGGGCCTTTACATTTTGCATTGTGTTCTATTGAAATTCGTCAATGATCTTGGCGCATCGCCTGTAGTGTAGTTTTTACATTCTCGCTATCTTTCTAATCTTTTTCTCCGCACTGAACGAAGAGTCGGCTTTGATAAAAGACCAGAGATCACTTAGCTAGCACACAATGTTCCCCAATAGCTAAGTTTCCCATAAGACTGCTGCTACATGCAAAATTCAGCGTCAACACTTCTTTTTCTAGCATGCCCAGTGGGACAATGAACTAGCACGTTTGCCTAATTTTTATAAGTGTGTATGAGCCATCGACCTGTAACTAGGTCATAGACTGCAAGAGTCCCTAGCCAGCTCGTACCACCTTTAGTTTTTGTGCACCTGAGAGGTCACCGAGGTAGCCCTTCACCTCCTCCGTCTCCTCCTTCTCTGCCATCACCTACTCCGCTTATACCTATGGCTGCTAGGAATTATGTAGCCTGGGACTCTAGCAGTCCATTAGTAGCACCTAGGCCTCCTATAGTATGGGCCCCCATCCCTACTTCCGCTCTAAAAGCTATCCCTAAATATTCCAGGGATGAATCAAAGACACCAACGAAGCATCTGCAATATGTAGTAGATGTATGTCTGGTACATAGTGTATCGAACAAAAATGTAGCCCTCAGATTGTTGGCCACCTCCTTTCAAGGAAAGGTGCTAAAATGGTACAAGACTTTACAAGCTAGTACTATTGCTACTTGGGACCAGCTCGGAACCCCATTTTACGAGTGTTTTTTGAATGCTAGCGACAAATCTTCGCTATACTATCAGTAGGAAAACATAAAGCAGGCTCCTCATGAAGCTCTGCTTGATTTCAATGCGAGGTTTCATTCGACCTGGTAGAGAGTGCCTATTGGTAGCCGACCACCTCTGTATCTAGCATTTATGTTCTACCTAAATTCTATCAATGCCAATATCTCCATGATGTTACAAGCTCTGGACGGAGAAACTCTTCCTGATGCTTATGCCTTAGCTGTCGCTGTAGAAAATAATCTGATCACTGCAAGAAAGTTAGCACCGAGACCCATCATGCCATTATTTCCTGAGTGCAACGCTACAGAGGCTAAATTTCCTTCCACCAGTGTGCCTATGGCTCCTCCTTAATCTATGTATGTCTATCCTGGAAGTGTTCCGAGCACTGCCCCGATGACAGCTCCTATGGTAGCTCCTGTGCCTAATCCCATGGCCGCCGAGATGAACAAGATGAGAGAAAAAATGTGGGCCATGAATAATGAGTTGACCACTTTAAAGAGGCAGCAATACAGCTATCAAAAGCTGGCATACCAGAGTTACCAAGATGGAAAAGCTCCATACCAATCAAATCAGTGCTAGGACAGGTCACGTGGGAATACCTTGGCTCAGCCAAGTAACCAAATGGTTCCGATAACCCTACCGATGCAGACTGTTCATCCTAATTTGAATAAAGAGTTGGTGGCGAGACAAAATAATTTAGCTAAAGATGCCAACTCATGGTGTTTTCCTTGCAATGATGCACATATGCCGCGGAATTGTCCACGGGGAAATTTGCAACAATAAATCGCAAATCAATGTAGCTAGGGTGGCGCATCTGTTTTCGATAATCCACCATATGCCTCCCAACAAATGGACAATGCAGTCCTCACTGCTCAAATGCAGGGGATATCCATCTAGCAAGAGTCGGACATTGTTCTGTACCAAATGCTCTTTTCTTGGATGGAAGGAGAATAGTCGATGTTTCTAAATGACATCCCTATAGATAAAGTACCTCGAGTGCAATCTGACTACAATACGCATTCTAAGCATAGATTCACCGAAGAGTTCATAGCCTTACCTATGAATTCTCCATTAGAGTTGATTCCTAGCCCAATGGGAGGACTATTGCCCATCCCTCCATAGTCCAAGACAACAATTCCTAGCTCTCTGAGTCTACTTCCACCGAAGGCGAAGGCTCCATCGATCACTCTTGCTATTGCTAACCTGCTAGATGTACCAGCCACAAAACCAATGATGACTGTAAAACCTAAAGAGAAAGCAATCACGACTCACCAGTCATGAGCACAATTTAATGTGGTAGAACAACTAAAGAAGTCATCTGCCAACGCTTCTTTGTGGGATGTCCTAGCTATTCCAGAGTAGAAGATGTTGCTACAAAAGGCATTGTTGGGAGAGGAAGACAAGAAGGTGCCTTCCTTGTCTAGTGAAGAGAATGTATCCAAGTCAAACTTGGATAAAGTGCTAAAAAATCAACCCAAAAAGAAGCTCGAGCCCAAAAAATAAAGTAAGCCTAAACGTAAACCTTTCTTTCAAACACTCATCACTGGTGATAAGTTGCTACATAATGGTATGATCGACTCTGGTGCTAGCACCACTGTCATTCCAAAGCAAGTAGCTGATGCTTTGGGTTTAAAGTATGAACCTCTAAATAAAGGAGTCATGCAGTTAGATGGAAATAATATGGATACCATTTGGGTAATCAAGGGATTTCCTATGACTTTGTTTGCCTGCCCTAGTATCATTGTAAATTAGGATACTGTACTCATTGATATCCCTCTATTCAGGATTTTTTTGTCCCGAGAGTTCACAACAAATGTCGAAGGATATCTAGCATTAAACTGGTCACATCTAATTCTGAGGACCAAGCATGGGGCTAAGATGAAACTATTATCGAAAACTTTGCATTCCGAACATGTTGCTGACGAGGTCTTGCTCAACTTTGCAGTAGCACATACTTCAATCACCTAGGAAGAAAGGTTAAATGTGGAATTTCTTTGAAGAAGAGGAGGCTACTAGCTCCCGGATAGAAGACGAAGAAAATTTGTTGAAAGAATTTATTGATACAGACCCTTTTAGGAATTACCATGCAACTGGCCTTAGAACCTATGTTATAGATGAAGAGGGGGAGATCATGCCCAAAGTTACTAAAGAACCTGAAGGTGAAGAATCTTTGAAAATATGGACTTTATACTTTGATGGAGCCAGATGTAGAGTAGGAGCTGGAGCGGGGATTTGTTTGATATCCCCGTTTGACAAAAATAATTTGAGGCCTAACGGCTTCCAGTTTGCTTGTTCGAACAATGAAGCTGAATATGAAGGTCTCGTCCATGGTTTAAGCTTTGTGGAACAAATGGGTACAAAGCAGATAAGTGTCTTCGGAGATTTCGAGCTGGTGGTCAACCAAATCCGTAGAACTTCTACTACAAAGAATATCCGTATGCGATCCTATCGACATAGGGTCTAGGATTTGATTGACAACTTTGAGGCATTAAATATTCAAGCTATTCCAAGGGAGATGAATTCCAAAGCTGACAGGATGGCAACTATTGAGGCTCAGTTCGAGCCAGCCTCTGAATTATTGAGAAATAAACATGCGGTGAAGGTAATTGTAAGACCCGTTGTCCCAGATAACAATCAAGATTGGCAGGTGTTTGATAGCGATGCTCATATTGCATCATTCCTCCAATCATCTAGAGAATTCGCTGATCAGCTGCAATTGAAGATCGTCGAAGCTTATGGAGATCAAATCATCCAACTGAAATCCAACAATCTCCTAAGGGGCCTAGTCACTCTAGAAAGCCTATTCGATTCTGATGATGCAATGAGAGACAAAAGAAAGCTCGTGGCTGACAAAGGTGATTACACCGATTTGCATATCGGGAAGATAGGAAGCTCAAATTTGGGAAAGAAGTGTCGCAAAATAATAAAGACAGACTAAGACACTTCTACGAGGAATACCCGAGCGTAATTGCTTGGTCATATGAGGATCTTAAAGGATACGATCCCAGAATCATCGAGCATACAATTGAGTTGTCGAAAGGGGCGAAACCAGTTCGTCAAAGGCAGAGACCCGTGAACCCAAAGATAGAGTCTCTCATGTCACAGGAGCTAAATAAGTTGATCGCATCCCGAATAGTGTTCTCGATCAAACACAACACTTGGGTGTCAAACCTGGTGCCAGTCCGAAAGAAAAATGGGGATATACACCTGTGCATAGACTTCTGAGATTTAAATAGAGAATCCTTAAAGGA
This sequence comes from Sequoiadendron giganteum, assembly GCA_007115665.2. Classification (NCBI taxonomy): domain Eukaryota; kingdom Viridiplantae; phylum Streptophyta; class Pinopsida; order Cupressales; family Cupressaceae; genus Sequoiadendron; species Sequoiadendron giganteum. Next base: position 280,498,955 of record CM021102.1, on the reverse strand, counting down.
TCATTACCCCCTGCCTTCAATGGAGGTAATTCTGCAAACTGTTGTTGGCTTCAAAATGTTTTCAATGTTGGACAGCTTTTCGGGCTACAACCAGATTTGAGTAAAAGAGGAGGACCAACACAAGACAACGTTCACCACAAAGTGGGGGACTTATGCATATGCTAAAAAAAATTTTGGGCTCTCAAATGCTGGAGCTACTTTTTAGAGGGCTATGGATATTGCCTTTAAAGATTTGATCCACAAGATTATACTCATTTACCTAGATGATTTGACAGTATTTTCAAAATTTGTTGATGATCACTTCGATCATTTAGAGCTTGTTTTCTAGAAGTGCTAGGAATTCGAGATTTCTTTAAGCCCGAAGAAATGTGTGTTTGGAGTTCCCCAGGGGAAGCTTTTGGGATATGTGGTCTCTAAGGAAGGCATTTCTATTGATCTGGAAAGAGTTGATGCAATCTGGGAACTTCCATTACCTGTCAACAAGAAGGGTGTGCAATCTTTCCTAGGAAAGGTCAACTTTATTAGCCGATTCATTACAGATTTTGTAGGTATTGTTCATCCTATTACTTTAATGCTCAAGAAGGATCAGATTTTCAAATGGACGGCGGAAGCGAGAAAAAATTTTGAGCTTATAAAGGAGGCTATTTCCTCTGCTCCTGTATTGGTAAACCCCGACCTATCAAAAGATTTTATTATGTATGTTTTTGGTGGTGGAAATAGTATTGCCACGGTGCTTATGCAAAAGAATGATGAAGAGAAAAGGGAGTCCCTTGTTACTTTCTATTCATGAACTTTGAAAGAGTATGAAGTAAAGTACAAATTTGTAGAAAAGTAGGCCTTTGCCATTGTTAAAGGGCTTAAGAAGTTTTGGCATTTAATATCATACAATAAGGTCATTGTTTGTGTGCCACATCCTAGTGTGCAAGAGTACATTATGGAGGGGGAAATCACTAAAAAAAGAGCCAATTGGATCACTAAGATCCTAGAATATGATATTGAAATCAAACCTATCAAGACTGTCAGAGGAAAGGGACTGTGTGAATATCTCATAGAAAAAAGTGAAACAATGACAGAACTTGAGGCTTCGGAACCTGTCTTAATAAATGAAGAGAGTTTTCAGAGCAATTGGCTTGATGATAGAATAAATTTCATGTAGACAGGAAGGTATCCGATCGATCTCCCATATTTTAAAAGGCATTTCTATCATTTGCAAAATAGTAATCATGTTCTTCTAGAGGGTGTCCTGTTTAAAAGAAATTTTAACGGCATCCTGCTAAGATGTGTGAATGAGGAGCAAGCCAAGAAGATATTAGATCAATACCATAATAGCCCAGCCGGAGGACATTTTTCTACAAGAATCACAACAATTAAAATTATATGTGCTAGTTATTTTTGGCCAACACTTTTTAATGATGCATTTTCATTAATTAAGTCTTGCAAGGAATGTAATTTCCATGTCGGGAAGAGACATAATGTTGCTATGCCTTTAAGGCCTATAGTGGTAGAAGAATCTTTTGCTCAATGGGGTTTAGATTTCATTGGGATGATTCACCCTTTCTCTTCAGCTAGACATAGATGGATATTAATAGCAACCGACTAATTTACTAGGTGGGCAGAGGCAGTGCCATTGAAAAAAGCAATAGAAATGGAGATTGTTAATTTCCTTGAAGATCTTGTGGCCATATTCGGCTTGCCTAAAACAATCATCTCTGATAATGCTAAGTCTTTTCTCGGCTCAAAGATGAGCCAGTTCACACTAAAGTATGGAGTGTTCCTAAAGACTTCCTCTAACTATTATCCCTAGGGGAATGGCCTCGCAAAGTCTACTAACAAAAACCTCATAAGGTTAATAAAAAAAATAGGCTCAAAACACCTGAAAGAGTGGCATAGGAACCTCTGGACAGCATTGTGGGCAGACCGAATCATGCCTAAGCAGATATTGAATACATCTCCTTATGATATGGTGTACGGGAAGGAGGCATTGCTGCCTATTGCCATGGAAATTCTTGCCCTGCAGTTGCTTAAATCCCTGGAAATTGAACAGAACGGAGAAATGGAGGTGAGGTTTTCCAAGTTACTTGAGGTGCAAGAGAAAAGAGAGCACGCCCTGGAAGCGATGAATAGCTGCCAATAGGTGGTAAAGAAATGGTTCGACAAAAAGGCTTCAGATCAAGGGTTACAATGTGGAGATTTGGTTCTTAAATTTAATGAGCATGGCACAAAGCCGAAACAACACAGAAAATTTGACAGTCTCTGGGAAGGGTCATTCAAAATTTCCCAGTGTAAACAGTTCAACTCTTTTGAGTTGGAAGATATGGAAGGTAATGCCTTGAGTATTCCAATCCATAGAATACATCTTAAAAAAATTTATTAATCCTGCCTGTATTAACGCCGTGTAAATTGTAAATATGTAATTAAGTTTTCCTGCTTTAAGTTTTGGACCTTCTCAGTGCAATAAATGAAATGAAATAATAGCAATAGTGCTAAATAGAAATATTGTAAATGGGCTAAGATTTTTGAAAAAGATATATATTATATTCATAAGAGCTAAAGATTTATATTATATTTGGGGGGCCAGAGGCCTAGTATCAATATTTACATATGTCTGCTATAGAGCGGAGCTTGTAAGGATAAAAACAAAAATTTGGATAATCTTCATTCTCAAGTCATCAGTGGGCAGGACCAGCAATCATGGCAGCAGGCGGTGTGAGATCAGGAAATACCATTCTTTCAAAATCTTCGTACCACTGAAGATTTTGAAATGGTTCAATGTAGTGCACACACATAAGGAAGTAGCAGCTGGCGTGGACCTTGGCGCGATGCTCCTCATGAGTCTCTAGCTTGAACTCGAAAAGGAAGGGCCTGGTTGGAACAATGCCTCCATGCAGTTGCTTCAGGTGAATGTTGCCGACCGAGGGAATCCCACGATCAAATTGAGCTACATGCACAATCTAATCCAAGCCTCCAAGGTAGTGCTGAGGGAAGACCCACTTTGTTAGCTTTAAGATTTTGCATTTGGAAATGCTAATGTCCAGTAGTGAGGCAACAAAGTAGGAGAAAATGCTAGTATTCACCTGGTACTGCTCCTCACGTAGTCTTTCTCGAGGACCCATTTTATTGCCTTCACATACAATAGGTTCTTCACACTTGTCATGCGTTTTAAGTGCCTGCATCTAATTTTTCCTAGAAAGGTAGCTTGAGTCTTCCTGCAGACAAGCCTTACTAGCATTTCCTTGATGTTTGCTTTGGGCTAGAGGATGAAATTGCTAAAGCAAGAAGAGCTTACTAAGCTAGGAAGGCTAGAAGATTTTGTAATTTGCAATGCTGCAAAAGGGTCTTATTTATAGACTGGCTAAGGTTCGCCAACCAAGGAAAGCCATAATTATGACTGAACTAAAGTGTGTCGCATTACCTTAGTTTTCAGTGTTGCAGCGTGCGAGGTGATGGGAATGTGTAGGTACAATTTGCAACTTGCTCTATTGAGTTGCCACATTCATTAGAGATAGGCTAGGTGTCAACACAAAGGGTTTTCGTCTCATCCGAATCTAGGAAAAATCGTTTGGAAAAGCTGTTGGAATCAGTAAATGCATAAAGCCTACAAAAATATTTTTGCAAAGTTGCCTTGGTTCGTCTTTCAAGAGAAGTCAAGCTCTGTCACATGCGAGAGGTTGTCTCTTAAATGCTAGAGCAATTTTGTTGGTTGACGATATTTTCACACATATGAAAAGTAGGCGACACATAATGGCAACTTGGTATGAGTGGCTGGCACGTACCCTTTTCGGTCGCTTTTCTCAAAAATGAAAAAGACAAGTTATGGCATGCAAAGAACATATTTATTGCAAAAAAGTTACCAAGAATTAAACAACAAAGGCATTCGCAAAAAGAAAGAAATTTTCAAAAAAGCTAAGCCGTTTGCCAAAGGTTTGCAGAAAAGCTATTGCGAATATTAAAAATGGCTAAAATTGCAGAGAACCCATCACAGATCCTAACCCCAACAACTATAATCGAGCAAATGAAGAGGGCACCCTACGTGCAGCTCTACGACTAGGAGTCTTATTCCATTCCAGGCATACCCACAAAGCCTTGCTGGCCTTTCACTCATCCGATGGACTAGAGGTTATTGAATGCAATCTGTCATAGAGATCAGGCAGTGGTTGTGGAGGATTGGGATAAAATCTTTGATCCTGAGTTATCTCACAATCCTAAGAGCCTTAGGGAGGCTGCATGCAAAAAAATGAAGCATGTAGTAGACCAATTTAACAAGCGTCTATGGTTATGTGGGCTTGCATAGTACATGGTTCTTTTGGTACACATTTTCCCAAAAATTATGGCAGCATGCATGACAAATTTTGACCTGGACACTAGGGTAATCAACGACAAATATTTCAGGGTAGTCATTAGTCCTGAAACTATTCAAGATATGTTGTGTGTCCCACTTCCCTTGACCCATGAGGTTGAGATTTTTGAAGTGAAAAGAATGCAGCAAAAGTGGGGAGAGCTCCAAATGGGGCCACAATTTTATCTCTCTGAGATCAATCAGCTAATGAGTAGTTCAGCGCCGCCCAAATTCCCTTTCAATTTAAAGGCTCTGAAAGGTGGGTCTTCCTCTATCACTAGTGTGTGGTCTAGATTCAGACAAGCACGTTCTTGAGTTTCAAATGTGCCTTAACTTTATGATGAAGAGGAATCATGAGGCTTCGCTCCTAGATTTTGCAAGAGTTGTCAGTGATGGAATTTGGTAGCAACTACAGGAATTTGGGGTCGGCTCTAAGTTTAGGTATTCATCTTTCCTTGCTTACTTGATTTTGCACTAGAACCTAGATTACTTTTTGGCATCCATGTCTCAGTCTGTTTTTTATGAGGGTGGCCTAAGGAAACCGATTTCGACATGCACCCCTGTCATGTCAAAAACTTTTGATTATTATCCATTTTTGGATTCATTCATAGCCCCAACTCTAAGGGCTTTGGATAGAGCTGACATCAATATGACCGAATGCATATCGCCCCGATAGAGGTCCTGGTAGGGGAAGCTGGTTCCGCCCTATGACTGGTTCTTTGGCATGGATTTCACCATACTCCGCATACCAGGTTTCATCTAGGAGCCTTTCTGACTTCCCCATTTACTTTCTAATAGAGTGTTGGCCCTCGAGGAAATGAGGCAGCTATGTACCCTTGGCGATGATTACTAGGGGAAACACTTAATCTCCTATTTGTTGTTGCCAATCATGTTTGGATCCATGTCGTTGATTAAGAAGAGGACTTCAAAGATTGATACCTTAGTGATTCTACTTTCAAAGTTGGGTCACCTCGGGTTGGTAGTGATAGAAGATCCCTAGGATTACAACCCCGGCAATAATTTATCAAGGGTCGGCATCAAAATCCCACATTCGCCTCGGCCATTCTGGGACCTTTAGAGGAATGTCGAGGAAGGGAATTTAAGTAGATATGTAGGCCTTGAGTATTTGCCTACAGTGGATGGTCAACCGCCATGGCTGAATTTTTATCACATCGTGGGGAAGGCCAACCCAAAGCCGAAGATCAAGTCCTCCCTAATCACCCAATTGAGTAAGCTCGGTTGGACACCCAAGAAGATTCAATTTTTTCTGGGTATACCGGCAGGAGAATTTTTCAACTGGAAAGCTTCATGATGAGGTAGCCCTAGATGAAAGATTTGATGATATCTAGGAGAATGAACATCCGGATGTTGAAAGGTCTCTAAACCGCTCAACATCTGTGTAGCACTATAGAAAAGAAGAGGTTGCCACGAAATCTAAGGAGGAGGTAACTTAGAATCTCCCTACCGTTTCCAAAAGTCCAATGCACGAGAAGGATACTGGTAAGCAGCCAGCACAGGAGGAAGAGCTAGACGCACAAACATTAGATCCAATTGGCTCTTCTAAATCAACATGAAACTGGGCAAGGACTACTAGCGGATGGAGGTGGGTCATTCTTGACCTTGATGATCCTCCAGAAGAAAAGCGACAACGAACCAGAGAGGTTGGGTGGGAGGAAGAGTAGTTGATGGAGGAAGTGGTCAAAATGTCTACCACTCCGCATGAGCCTCAGGTAAATTTTCCTCCCTCTTGTCTCTCTTCCATGTCTCTGGTTTCTTCCTCATCGGCCCCTGCTTTTTCATCTATGCCAGTTCTCTCTGTCACTAGATTTCCTGGGTAGTCCAATCTTGCCCCTCCTGGTTTTCCACCTTTATCCTCCTCTTTCCATCCCCTACCCGGAATGCAATTTGGTGTAAGTACTAGGCTTGTGGGCTAAAATTTTTTATCTCCAAGGCCTAACCCTGCTGTTGGCACATCTCCATTTTTCCCTTACACCACATTTCCATCTCCTCCGAGTGGCCAATTCATTCCGCCATTCTCCCCAGCTATTATAACATCGCCCAACAAGATTTCTAATGCATCGAGTATGTTGTCTTTCCCACTAGCCATCCCTCAGGAGTATCCTTTTGTTGGTGGCCTGGGTATCCCTGCCCAGGAATATTTCTCATAGGTTGATGCAAATAAGAGCACCCGTGCCAACCAGATCAACAAAAGAAGATAGAAAGATGCAACTAGGTAGGTGGAGCCCCACTTGCGAACCATATTCAATGAAAGTCATAATTCCTTGATGTTTGCAAAAATCACTCCTAATGTGATCAAGGCGGTAGGCGAAATGCTGCCGAGTGATTATTCTGTGAATGCTATCGAGTTAGACTTGTAGTAGGCCCGCCTGTGAGATAAAGTTGAGGCGATGGAGGAGACCCAAAAAATAGTAACTACTAATTATCTCAAGCTTAACTACCAGATAAAGAAGAAGGATGATCAGATAGCAGAGCTCAAGAGCAAGGTTGACATCTAGATAAACAGATTTAAAGCCCAGGAGAACAAAATAAAGCAGCTTGAGAAGCAGAGGAGTTCCTTCAAAAGTCAAATAAAAGAGTTGCAAAATTTGAGTGCAGAGATCATTCTGGCTCTCCAGTAGGAGGTTGAGCTAAGCCGAGTAAGTGAAGAAAAACTTCACACTAAGTCTGACCTGCTAACTAAGGGAATGAAGGAGCTCTGATAGAACACCACTGCTAAAATTACTGAAATGAGTGCCAATCTGGAATTGGAAATTCAAAAGACCAAGCAGGCTAAATTGGCCCTAGTAGAAAGGGAAAAGGAGGTTTTCACTCTGAGAGAGTAGATGTCTATATTGGATAGAAATTTGTCAGAACTAAAGGCAAGTTTGAGTAGCAGAGAGGTAGAATTGGCTACCTTAATGACCCAACCCCTTGTGTCCCAGATGAGCTCGTTGGAAATTGCTAAGGAATTGTATGCATCATACTAGGACAAGGTGAAGGCATTGTGCCTTACTCTTCATCCCACCTTGAAATTTATGGCACAAGCAGCTAGCCTTTATGGAACAGTGAGTGAATCAATACAGCAAGTTTAGGAGCTAACTTCTGACAAGGTTCCAGAGGCTAGAATTTTATTGGGCAAGTTATATAAAGCTTTCAGTGAAGCATTGAGCAGCATGGGCATCAATGACCGAATGACAATGGCTATGGGCGTAAGTATCCTCATCTCCATGCATGAGGTCATTCAACAGGTAGCAGAATGCAGAGCTCAGTTGAACCAGGTTACCAGCGACATGTGGGCAAAGTTTTCTTGTTTGACTCAATGTGGTCTTCCTTCTCCCTTCATTGCAGATCAGGTGGTAGCGGGAGTGGAGCATATTTTTGCTATGATCAAAGAAAATAAGCACGATCTTTTTGTCTTCCATACTTTTGATCAATCTTCGACCCCCGAGGAAATTGAGGGAATCGTGCATCCGCTGGCACAACTCTTCTTCCAATTGGAATTGGAAACAAAAGTATTAGGCTGATTGCCCTTCAAGGCAATTATCCCTCTCAGGCTGGCTCATGAACATCTACGAGCTCTCTTTGCACTATTGAATGAGGTCTGGTCTAGTTTGTACACTGCCCTCTCAAGGTTGTGAGCAGTTGGGATGCTGAACCAAAATTTTTGGGGTTCTCTATTTCGCAAACAAAATGCCCCTATGAGTCGCCAAACTGTTCAACAAAAAACTGCCAAAGCCTTTGTGGTTTTATATTTACCTTTGCAACTGTGCCTTAATTTACGAATGCTCACTGCCCTCAGAGTGCTCCACATGGCTTCCTCATAAAGCTTTTCACTTTTCTTTCACTTTGCTTTTTGGCAGTCTCAGTCTGCGTGCCACATGGCTCTTTGTGGCTGCTTTATGAGCTAGGCCCGCCTTGTACTTTCTTTTTCTCATAGCGCTCCACGTTGCCCCCTCTCAAGGCTTTCTGCTAGGCATCTTTTTGACTTTCTACTGGGCTCTGTCTGGGTGACACAGGGTAATTGTTTCCATGCTAGTTACTTTGGAGTTGCTGCTGCACCTGTCATACTCACCTGTTGCCGCATTTTCTCTTGTGGCGCCACGTGTTTGTTCTTGTTGCTACTTGGTTTTCTGTTTCCTATCGTGGCTTTGCTGGCATGCTCCTGAATGATCGATAATTTTTGTGGCGGCTCGAGGTGATCGGTACCGTCCATCCTTGATCTCGGCTTTCCTTCTCTTGGTGTGTTTCAGGTGGTGGACTGGCCAATAAATATGGCCATGTTTCTTTTATTTAGGTTGTTGATTAAGTTTGCAAAAAATACTCGAGTACAAGGAAGAAAGCCTTTTGTAATAGTTTCATTTAATTTGAAGACTTCGGACTGTGCCAAATAAATTTGACCTTTATGTTTTCAAGCATTTGTTAGAACAATTGGTCTGTGGTGTTATCTTCTTTTCATATGAATTCTGGTTCTTCAGTTTCTGTAACCTTTCATAGTTCAATGAATACAGATCATGTTTCTTCGACTCCTCTGTGTTAGACAAAGTTATGCTTGATTATATTATGCAAATTAGAGGGTATTTTTATGTGATAAATGCTTGTGAGAAAAATGACTTAATTAACAACATTTTAGTGGTTCGAGCCTTTGCATTTTGCAATGTGCTCTGTTTAAATTCGTCTATGATCTTGGCACATCACCTATAGTGTGGTTTTTACATTCTTGCTATCTTTCTAACCTTTTTCTCCCCACTGAATGAAGAGTTGGCTTCGATAAATGCCCGGAGGTCACTTAGCTAGTGCACAATGTTCCCCAATAGCTAAGTTTCCCATAAGACTAATGCTACATGCAAAATTCTGCATCAACATTATTCATTTACCACTTAAGTTGAGAGTTAACTAAATCAATTAGTTATCTCCTGATTTAATATCTGATTGTTTCTGATGACATAATTTCTTGTTTAATCAATCAATCTTATTCTTCTACATGCAAAATTTTATTAGTTAAATAACTTTATTTATTTAATTCATTCATTTGTGCATTCGAACAAACCATCTCTTCTTTATCTTTTACATGCAGTCATTATTCTTCTAAGTTTCAAATAGTCTCAAGTAAAGATTAAATTATTATTTAATTTAATCTCCATTAGTTATGCTTTTTTACTCGCATTATTACTGACACTAAATCTCTATCACATGTCATTCATGTATCTCGATCGACAATCTCTCATTCAATCTGTGTTGATCATTCAAAAATCAATTGTCTATAAATTGGCTTGATCTTCATCATTATTACTCCTCCCAAAATCTTTATACTTTTAGGAAGGGACTTTAAGAATCTTTGATATTTTTCTAAATCATTATCAATAAGCCATACTTGCATACTTAAGAGAAAATCTAAGGGCGATTATTATACAATGAAAAATTGGAGAAGTGCAATAAAGGTGACTCATGTAATGGATGAAGACTTTGGTGAGATTGTTCTTTTATTCTTTTCTTTATGATTTAATTTCCATTGTTCTTTATTGTTAATTTAGGTTAGCTTTGATTTTAGTGCATTCGTATTACTTAATCTTGCATTTTTGTTTTTGCTTAGCATTATACATTGTATGTTTTGAAGCAAAACCTTTTCTATTTCTTTGATGTCTTCCTTTTAATGATATCTGTGTATTTCATCTATGGAATTCATTCTACTTTGAAACAAGACCTCCTGTATATTCTCCTTTTCCTATATTTATCAACATTATAGAAAAATTTCATCTTTCATAGTTCTTTATCATCATTCTCTTAAATTATAAAAATTTATTGCAAAAAAAAAACACTAGGAAAAGCAATCCATAAATTGGAACACATAATTTTTTTAGCAACTTTGGCATTGTGTGATATATGATGGAACTGCATCCAATTTATCATCAGTGTTTCATGTTTTTCCTGGTTGACAGTTTTCCATGAGCCCATGAGGCTTCATGATGCCGATGTGGTGGGGAGGACAACAACCATGTGATTTGCACTTTATCCTTTCACTGTCATATCAGATATGTATATATACATATATATATATATATATATATTTACATACAATGTGAACTGTATGTGAGAATCAATCATTTGAAACATAGAAAAATAGAGTATTTGTGTGAGAGGTATTCAAATAACACTTATTTGTTACTAAATACTATACACAACTATTCAGCTTTCGTGTGTCGAGGACACCAACTCAACTACCACCAACCCATATAATTACCAAGCTCCATGTCACCACAAAAAAACTCTGTCAAGTCCCCACCAGTCGGGGCATCTACAGTGCCAAAAAATCCAATTCATGGTTGGGCTGACAAAAATTCTGATAGAAACTTCAAGCAATTTCTTAGTAAATGGTTGTTTCGACAATACAACTTAATCAAAGTATACTTTCCCACACTACAACACTCAAAATTTCATTTACTTCGTTCACCCGCATTTACTTCATCTATCTTCATCGTGCAATAATGACAAAATGCATTAAGCCTCCCGTGAGAAAACATTTTCCATTCAAATTTGGTGTATCAAGGCATCTCTAGCACTAGCGAATACAAATCCTAGTTGGGCTGAAAAATCCTAGTGGAAAATTCAAGAAAAATTTTAGGCAATGGTTGTTCCAACAATACAACTTAATCAAAGTATACTTTCCCACAATGTAACACTCAATATTGCATTTACTTTGTCCACCCACATTTACTTTGCCTACCCCCATCGTACAACAATGACATAATGCATTAACACTCCAATGAGAAAACACTTAACATTCAACTTTTTTGCATCAAAGACACCAACTCCATTGCCACCAACCCACGTAATTAAAAAATATATCTAGACAACATTTTATCACCATCCCATCTTTTTAAAGTTGTTGCACCAAAAAAAAACCCACAATAAAAGAAATCATATATGAGAACATTGAGAATTCCCCTACTACTGTGTTGTTTTATATATGATATCACTCCATTAATTTTTTTATGGGTCTTTCATGATTTTCCTTGCTTGAGGGTTTGGCTAGTGCCCATGTGGCTTTATCATGTGAACATGGCAAGGAGGAGAGCGAGCATGGGTTTTCTTCTTTTTCCTTGCATCATCATATATTGAATACTACAAATACAAAACATACTCTATTCTGCCAGCTACATTTCTCCACAGTTATACAACTATCCTTTCAACTTTCCAAATCAATTATTTAAACCCTGTTCTTTATGACAATACATATTTTCTCTATATTATGGTTGTTAGTGTTTCTTAGATCAGATTAGATAATATATTATTCAATATAAATGCAACACATAAGACAATGAACACAACAAGATACCCTGGGAAAACCCTCCTCTTGAGGGAGAAAAACCCAGCAAATGATTCTCTTATATATGGTGATACAATAACAGAATTCTGCTTACAAATCAGGCCCAACAATGGCCAATGCTTGTTTGAAGTATTCGCCTTCTTTCTTAATACAGAGAACTGACTTCTTTCATGAATTCGGACTGCTGCTATAGAGATGATGATCTGCTGTTCAAGTATGAACTTCTTCTAGGAATGCGAACTTGATATCTACTGTTCAAGTATGAACTTCTTCTAAGACTGCGAATTTGATCTGCTCTTCAATATAATAGCGAACTTCTTGATGATATGAATTGTATGTAATAACCAAAAGTAACCTTGTATATATATCTTCTTGGCGCCTCTTCATTTAGGTCGACCTTTATACAAATAAATGAATAAATATAACTTAAGTCGGCCAGTTGACAAGTAAATGATATAACTCAAAATAGGGTCGGCCCATGCTCTAGTTGATATTTAATATAATTCTCTTGGGAAGTGCAGACCGACGCTGTACTAACATCAACACTCCCTCTCAGCTAGGGATGAACTTCCATCTACACAAGACACATTATGTTAGAATGAAAACAAAATAGAATATCACCTCAACGTGATATTAACCATTATGGCTACTCCCATAGATGGTATAAACTCATCACGGATTCCCTCACGTGACGTTGTCATGGAGTCACACACATGACATCCGCCATAGCTTCTCCCAGAGGGTGGAAACAAGGGCTTTCACCTCAACTCTCTCTCATCAGAGAATTGAATTATCAAGGGCTTTCACCTCAACTCTCTCTCATCAGAGAATTGCATTATCAAGGACTTTCACCTCAACTCTCTCTCAGCAAAGAATTGTATTAACAAGGGCTTGCACCTCAACTCTTTCTCAGCAAAGAGTTGCATTCTCAACAAGGATCACTGATTACTGAGACTCTTTCTCAGTCACGGCTGCATTCTCCACCATACCAAGTTTCTCTCGGAAGTATACAAACTTAATCCTGGCGAGAGGCTTGGTGAGAATGTCTGTCGTTTGCTCTTCAGTGCTGATATACCTCAACTGTATAGCTTTCCTTTGCACCATATCTCTAATATAGTGGTACTTGATCTCAACATGTTTTGTTCTATCATGAAACACAGGATTCACAGAAAGCTTCACACAACTTTGATTATCACAGTGTATGATAGTAGGCTCCATTGATTGTCCAAACAATCCTGCAAGGAGCTTACGAAGCCACACTGCCTCATGAGCTGACACACAAGCTGCAATATACTCTGCTTCAGTTGTACTCAAGGCCACTAAAGATTGTTTCCTGCTACACCAGGAGATCATAGCAGTCCCCAAACTGAAGCAACAACAAGAAGTACTCTTCCGATCTGAGACACATCCTGCCCAATCAGAATCAGTAAAACCATGCAGCTCCAAATCCATGTTTGAAGAATATCTCAACCCATATCCGATTGTGCCGCATAAATATCTCAGGATATGTTTAGCTGCTACAAGATGTATTTGCTTTGGTTCACACATAAATTGGCTAAGTGCACTCACTGCATAGCAAATATCAGGTCTAGTGTTAACTAGATACATCAATGAACCAATCAACTGTCTATACATCGTAGAATCCACTGGTTCTGAACTAGCTGCAGCTTCTTTCAGCTTATCTAAATTAGTCTCCATGGGTGTAGACATAGGTTTGCAGTCAATCATACCAAACCTTTTGAGAATGTCAATAGTGTACTTCCCTTGACTTAGAATCATCTCATCTGGCTTTTGCCAAACTTCTAAGCCAAGAAAGTAATGCATGAGACCTAGATTCTTCATCTCAAATTCTAAAGCTAATTCCTTCTTGCATTTTAGAATTAGATGTTCTTCACTAGTAATGATCAAGTCATCAACATATAAAACCAAAATTAATACTTCACCATTTACTACTTTGAAGTAGAGGTTAGAATCTGCATCATTCTTTGAGAAAACTAGACTTGAAAGATACTGATCAATTCTTTCATACCAAGCATGAGGAGCTTGTTTAAGACCATACAAGGCCTTCTTCAGCTTGTAGACATGAGACTCTTTCCCATGCACCTCAAATCCTTCTGGTTGCTCAATGTAAACCTCTTCTTCTATTATGCCATTCACAAAAGCTGTCTTTACATCCATTTGGTGAATCTTCCATCCTTTAGATGCAACAATAGAAATGATGGTCCTAACAGACATGTAACGAGCCACAGGAGCAAAGGTTTCTTCATAGTCAACTCCCTCTTTTTGTGAGAACCCTCTAGCCACAAATCTAGCCTTGTGTTTCTCAATGCTCCCATCAGCTGCATGCTTGATCTTGAAGAGCCACTTAGAAGACACCACAGATTTGTCTTTGGGTCTAGGAACTATATCCCAAACATCATTCTTAAGTATAGACTGATACTCCTCAATCATGGCATCTTTCCATACTTGTTGACTAGAAGCTTCTTCAACATTTGAAGGCTCTGACTCAATAATCTGACTCATCAAGGCAACATAACTAGAGAACTTGTGAGGTCTCTTGCTTTCTCTGAAGGCTCCTCTTGGAGCTGCAAACCTTTCTGCTTCCTGCATTGTCCTGCGAGCCCAAAGAGGTCTTTTCTTTCCAATCACAATGTCTAGAGGCCCATCAGTAGGATCCAAAGGCTCAGCTGGATCAATATCTTCTTTAGGTTCTGTATCCTCCTTCAGATTCTCTGGAATATGGTCAACTTCCATATCTTGAGGAGGTTCTTCTTCATCAACCTCCATAGGAGTGCCTTTGGACCTTCTATAAGCAACATCTTCCTCAAATGTGACGTCTCTACTGATCTCAATAGACTTCTGTCCTGGAATGTAAATCCTGTAAGCTTTTGATGTCTCACTGTAGCCTACAAGAATTCCTTTCTTCCCAGAAGGTTCTAGCTTTGTTCTCTTTTCCTTTGGAATATGAACATAGACTGGACAGCCAAAGATCCTCAAATGACTAACTTCAGGCTTCACGCCTGAGAATGCTTCTTCAGGAGTTTTATTCTCTAAGATCCTGTGGGGACTCCTGTTTTGAACATAGATGGCTATTCTTGATGCTTCAGCCCAAAGACTGATTTGTAAGTCTTGATCATGGATCATAGCTTTCATTGCTTCCACAATAGACCTATTCTTCCTTTGAGTAATACCATTTTGTTGTGGATTATAGGGAACACTGAACTCCCTCTTAATCCCTGCTTCAATACAAAAGTCTCAAAATGTGCCGGAAGTGTATTCTCCACCATTATCAGATCTCAATACTTTGATCCTCTTCCCAGACAGATTTTCAATTTGTGCTTTGAATTCTCTAAATCTTTCTAATACTTCTTCTGATTCTTTAGATCTCAATAAATAGATCCAAGTCTTTCTAGAGTAATCATCAATGAAAATAATATAATACAAGAAACCACTAGCTGATGCAATAGACATTGGACCATAGAAGTCAGAATGAATGAGATCAAGAATACATTTAGATCTACTTTCACTGGAATGAAATGTACCTTTTGTGTTCTTGCCTAGGGCACATCCCTTGCATGTACCTTCATGTTCTTGATCGAATTTTGGAAGACCGGTGACCATCTTCTCCATGATAGGTAGAGCACGAAAGTGAATGTGAGCCAATCTTCGATGCCAAAGATCACACATGCTGGTACTGTTATGCACAAGTGCTTGAAGAGGACGAGTGCACAGCGTGTAGAGACATTCATGTCTAACTCCAATCACTTGAGCAGTTTTGAAGCTGGAGTTCTTTGCCCATATAAGAACTTTCCCTTTAGAGAAGGAAACTTGATAACCTTTGTCTTCTAATGCTGAAATTGAAACAAGGTTCCTCTTTATCCCTGGTACGAACAGTACATCATTCAACTCCAAAGAAATTCTAGAATCCAAGTGAAGAGTGGAGTTTCCAATCCCTTTTACAGTATATCTAGCATCATCTCCAATAACAACTTGATCACTGGAGTTGCTTTCCATTAAGTTTGAAAGGTGACTTCTGAATCCGGTGATGTGCCTAGAAGCACCACTGTCAATCAACCAAGTATTAGAGTTAGTAGGAACATTGCTAGACAAGGCTAAATAAAATAGATAATCACTGGAGTCCTTTTGTAGAGCAACTTCTTCAACATCTACAATGGCAACTTGAAGCTTAGGTCATTGGGGGCAAACCCTCGCAAAGTGACCATACTTATCACAGTGAAAACATTGAATCTTGGACATGTCTCATTTTCTTTTGAGGGTAGGAGCATCATCATTTCCATCTTCTCGATTCGTTTTGAAGAAACCTCTCTTAAAGCCTTTTCCTTTGTTTGATGAATAAGAGGTAAGAACTTGTAATTCTTCATTCTTTGAGCTTTGATCAATCCCCCTTGCTATTAGTCTTGACTCTTCTTGAATGCAATCAATCCTCAATTGATCAAACTTGGGAAGTTCGGATCTTGCACTGATTCCTTGTATGAATGCCTCCCATGAAAGTGGAAGACCATTGAGAGAAAGCATAGTCAATTCTTTATCATCAATCATGTGACCAATAGTGGAGAGTTGATCTTTTATCTCTGAAATCCTCATCAAGTATGTAATAACAGATTCTCCTTTCGCCATTTTCACATGGTGAAGTTGTTGCTTCAGAGCAAGGGCTCGACTGGTGTTGTTGATTTTGTACATCTCTTCCAAGGTTGTAAACATCTCTCTTGCTGTATCCAACTTGAAGATAATTGGTACAATATGATCCTTGACGGAATCAACCAATGCTTTCTTTGCCCTAGTGTCTTTCTTCCTCCATTGCAGCTTCTCTTCTTCCCCCTCAGGTTTGGGAACTTTTGTTTTCACAAACTCAGCCAAATCATTCTCTTCCAAAGTTAGAATGAACCTGAACCTCCATGATATGTAGTTCTAGATCCCTTCGAGTCTATCCTTGATTTTCAGACCATTCACCATCTTGAGAAAATTAGAAGGTAGACTGAAAAAGAACAATGAGGGTTGCAAACTAACAGATCTGAATCTGATCATGATCTTTTTCACACCCGCTCTGATACCATGTTAGTGTTTCTTAGATCAGATTAGATAATATATTATTCAATATAAATGCAACACATAAGACAATGAACACAACAGGATACCCTGGGAAAACCCTCCTCTTGAGGGAGAAAAACCCAGCAAATGATTCTCTTATATATGGTGATACAATAATAGAATTCTGCTTACAAATCAGGCCCAACAATGGCCAATGCTTGTTTGAAGTATTCGCCTTCTTTCTTAATACAAAGAACTAACTTCTTTCATGAATTCGGACTGCTGCTACAGAGATGATGATCTATTGTTCAAGTATGAACTTCTTCTAGGAATGCGAACTTGATATCTGCTGTTCAAGTATGAACTTCTTGTAAGATTGCGAATTTGATCTGCTCTTCAATATAATAGCGAACTTCTATATGATATGAATTGTATGTAATAACAAAAAGTAACCTTGTATATATATCTTCTTGGCGCCTCTTCATTTAGGTCGGCCTTTATACAAATAAATGAATAAATATAACTTAAGTCGGCTAGTCAGCAAGTAAATGATATAACTCAAAATAGGGTCGGCCCATGCTCTAGTTGATATTTAATATAATTCTCTTGGGAAGTGCAGACCGACGCTGTACTAACATCAACAATGGCAAGAATTATATGATGCAATAATATGTCCAAAATGTGTATAAAACCACATACTTAATTGGAAATTCAAGTTACATTGCTTGGTATTCAATATTATGGACATATCATTTATGCAAAATACCCATGTAAAAAGACTTACAAATTCTAGAGCACAACAGTTTTAAAACCTTGAAATCTGCTATAGAATAGACTTGAGGGTGACAATTCTTACAATAGTAAAATGACAAACCAACACCACAATGGCTCTTTTGAGAATTCAAGTTAATCAATATATTTTGTTTCCATACAAATAAAAAACAATGACAATTAAGAGTTTGTTAAAAGGAGCTTCAAACAGATGAGGGAAAAAAATATCATGCAACATATTGGTACAAGACAAGCGGTCTATGTAATAGTTGTAAGAGGTATTAAAGGATAATACTTAAGAATCACACATATGTGGTTCTTCAATTTTTTGGTAATAGTTCTTTTACAATTTATCTATTTCTCTATAATATTTTGTGACAAATAATGGAGCTCAAATTTAGAATATATGCATATATATATGTATATATATGTGTGCATATATGTATATATATGTATGTATATATATGTGTGTATATATGTATGTATACATATGTATATATATATGTACGCTTAAATATATATCATCTTGGCATTATGGTGCAATAGTGTACCAGGAAGTAAATGCAATATTCAATGTTGCAGTGTGGGAAAGTATACTCCAAAATATGCAAGAAAAAATATATAGATTTAGTTGCATTGTCAAAAGAGCCATTGTGGCATTATGAATATTTAGTAGCAAACAAGTGTTATTCTAATACCTGTTATACAATTCCCCTATTTGTCTTCAATGTCTACTACCAAACAATGTAGCTCGAATCTTATATCGATATGTTTCATGATATTATTTTTCCTCATCTGTTTTAAGATCCCCAGAACAAATTACTCAAGATTGCTTATGGCAGTCGTAGAGCTTCCTACTTGCATATGTTGGCGACGGTGCAGTCAGTTGCCTCGATACACAGAAGTAGAAGGAAAGCATTTTTCCATGTGAGTAATTTTCATTAGAAAAGCTTACACAAACATCTTGTCTTGTATCAATATGTTTCATGTGGGTTTCGATTATTTGTCATTTATCTCTAATTCTTAAAGCATTTTCCAAGTAGTTCTTTCACAATTTCTCTATTTTATCTAGTACCTTGAATTTTCAATTGACAAGCCAATTGTTACATAGATCTCTTCTTTTGTATCAATATCTTTTATTATATTCTTTCTCCTCAATCCCCCAAAGCAAAATGTACATTATGTATCAGTATGCGATCTATGTAACAATTGGCCTATCAATTTCATCATCATTTTTACTATATTCTTCCTTAGATTGTAGTTGTGTTTTTAATATAGGTACATTTAAACTCACATTATGAGGTTAGATGGACCTTCTACCTATTGTGCATTGTTCTATATATTCCATCTATCCATCTTCTTCTAGTCATATTCAAACCCCATTATGCTAGTTCTTTACCAGGATATCTATTTTTCATGAACTTGTCAGACCAAAAACAAAACTTCAATATTATAGAACATGTTTCAAAACACCCGCACTTCCCCGAGTTTGTTATTTTGTGCTATATGGTAAGAGTCCATGATATTTTCCACGGACCTTACCTTATTTTTTTGCTTGGGGGTTTGGCTAGAGCCCACAACGCTTCATGATGCCAATATGGTAGGGAGGAGAACGAGCATGGGTTTACGTGATTGTGGACAACAATTGAACACCACTATCATGTGCTTCTGAGAGGACAAACAATTTTATCCCCAGAAGAACATGAAAATGGTGTTTGTTGCTCCATTCAACTAAACCATTTAAAATGTCATGGTTGGCTTGGTTTTATTTTGTACATGACTACATTTTTTTCCTTTCTAGTTATTGGTTGTTATATGTGCCCATGTTTCACAAACAAATTTCTATTTACAACAAATAGTGCTAACCTCTTTTATTGTAAATGTATATTATTTGTTTTATGTTGTTGCATAGATATAATAGGCATTCAACAAAATTAGTGTATTGTACACTGTTTATTTTAAATTCTTTCATGCTCCTAGTACTTGATCCAATGCAGCTTGTCCTTGTTAGGCACAATCAACAGTGTATGTAAGTACAAAACTTTCCCATTGCCAATAAACAAGTTTGGTTAACTAATTGTAAAAAATATTGATTTTTTTTCCTTCACATTGTATATATTAATTTTACCCATATACGTACTCACTTTTTATCACTCCTTTTTCATTTTGCTTGCTTGTGCATTAACATACACTTGTTTTTCATTGTTTGGAACTAGGCTTAAGCATGAAAAAGGATTCGCAAACCAAGATATCTTTTTTCCTTAAAGTTTCCACATCAAAGAAAACACAAAAATATCAGATATTATATATGAAAACACTGGAGTTTTCCCAAGTTTTTTATTATGCAATTTATGATGAAACTCCACAAAATCTCTCATGGGTGTTTCATCCTTTCATTGCTCAAGGTTTTGGCTAGAGTACATGGGGCTTCATGATGCCAATATGGTAGGGAGGAAAACAAGCATGCGTTTTGTGGTTTTACTTTTAACGCCACATATTTGTTGTTACATAGATTTATGTGTACACAAATCCTTGTATAAATTTAGCTTTGACAAACATACTCTATAATAACATGTTTTTCATGTCATAGCAAGTTGTATTGAAACAAAAAATATGTTTCCCATTGTCATACTCTATAATAACATGTCTTTCATGTTGCCTCAAAACAAGACGTTCCTTCTAATTCAATTACTCTAACAATGGAAAATATTTGTTTCGTTTCATTGCATTCTTCTTCTAACCCAGAAATCAAAAGCACAAAAATGATTGTATTCCCAAAATTATGGACTAGATACTACTTACAACATCTTTATTTTTTTAAAAGGTCATTTGTGGTGACCACTATAACTAATATTCAAATAAAAAATGACTTTTTTAAATAATACTTTTTTATTCAATGGTAGTAATAAAAGAGATGACTACTAATGGAATGACATTTTTTAAAGAAGACTTTTTTATTCAACATTAGTAATAAAAGAGGTGACTAATAAGTCTTTAAAAAAAGAAAAACCTTTAATGTTCCATACTTTTCTTAGATATTATTTAATCCACAACTTTAACTTTGCCATGTATTTGTATGGATATGTATGTTAAGAGAATTAAATAATTATCAATCAATTCATTGATTAACCTACTCAAAAAGTTCAAATATAGATGTGCATCTAGGTCTAGTAAATGTAAAACTAAAAGAGCTAAAATTATATTGTCTAAAATTTTGAACAAATTATTATTATTTAACAAATTAATTATTAAAAATTTAAATTTTACTTAATTTTTCAATTCTCTTTTATAAGGATTTTTTTTTTCATACCCAAAATTATTCATTAAAGTGAATTTTAAAGAACTGCTCTACCTAAAATTATTAAATATTACATATTAATAAAAAAAAGTTATTGATGATTAATTACCTCAAATTAAAATTAATGGATAGATTGCAAATAATAACATGACGTATAGTTTTATTCTAGAATTTCATAACTAAGATAGAGCTAAGATATATTGTGTGAAATTTTGAACAAATTATTATTATTTAACAAATTAATTATTAAAAAATTATATTTTATTTAATTTTTCAATTCTCCTTTTATAAGGAATTTTTTTTTATACTTAAAATTATTGAATTTTAAAGAACTATTCTAGCAAAACTTATTAAATATTACATATTAATAAAATAAAAGTTATTGATGATTAATTATCTCAAATTAAAATTAATGGATAGATTGCAAATAATAAAATTGTTCAAGATGACATATAGTTTTATTCTAGAATTTTCATAACCAATTTTCAACTGATAAATTTCCATTGCGAAACACAAAGACTATTTTCCCATTTTTATGCAAATGGTTCTCAATCTGACATTATAAGAACGAACAAGTGAACTATAACATCAGATTTATAATACTTTGTAATGTTCATATTAAATGAATATATATAAAATAATCTCTGTGTCAAAAATATCTGATTTATAAAAAAAGTCAGTTGCACACTACACATTTAATAGCCATTTGTAGTGCACCCTATTGACTGATCGTTGCATGCCTGTGACTGCTAGTTTAGCTCGAATCTTCTTAAACACGGAGCATCTTTTATTATGTTTCACTTTAATAGTGAAATTGGAACAAATGTAGCTTTGAAAGAGAATTTCAATGGCTTTTAACGCTAATGTGGAACTTGCATGAAAAGGTGACGTGAAATTCCCACTATTGTTAATCTAGTGTTCTACGATCTGGCCGTGACAGACTCTACGTTGTGCAAAGTTGAGTCTTGTAGTTGAAACTTTCATTGCCTTATCCTTATCGAATTAATAGGTAAATGTTATGGTGATCTGGTGAAATTAATTACTTAACTGAATGCAAAACTGTTTAATCTTTTGTCTTATTATGGAAACTTTTCGTAGATAAATATTACCAATATTTGTACAACTGATTCCCAACTTTATCAGGTAGAAGCCAATCTTTGGTGTAAGAAGGTAGTTTCTGAAACCAATTAGTAACTAATTAGAAACCAAATTGAACCTGTTTTGGATCCCAAAGATTTAAATATGATTTTTTCAAATGAAAAGGGTTGGACGGTGAAGGTTATGAAGTTAATTGAAGGTAGAGAAAAAGATATAATAGCGGGGAAGATTTGCTTTCAGAGCAGGGAACTTAATATCATTTTGTAGAAAGAAGGAACAAAAGGAAATGTTGGGGTGAGATACTTCTACACAGGAATTATTGCACTATCTAAAATATCACTATTTAGTATTTCTTAGTAAACCGAGTAGAGGAAGAGAAAAGTTGTTAGGAACGAAATGAGGAAATTCTTTGAGTTTATTTTCTACTTATAATCTCCTTTAGCTCGCAGAGAGAAGAAACCATTATAGCACAGGATTCTTAGTAGGGGCAGTGCAAGTTAGGAAGGAAGTCACATCTTTCGTGCAACACAGAAAAGTAACTTTCTTAAAAAAACTACCTATTATTTTCTTTCAGATTATATAGGAAAGCGTTTGGTTGATGAAAACCATTAACGTATAGTATGTATGATATATAGCTTTTATAGAGTGTTGGTGACTTAGTGAAATATGATATCAATATCTACATGGTTTCTTTTTTGTGCTAGAGGTTTGGTTCAGTTATTTAAACCCATTGAGAAACAAGCCTAAGCTAAATTCTTTCTTTGCTAGCGTCTGAGATGCTTCGTTAAACTTCAACCTCTGATTCTTATCAATTACTTGAACTCTTGTAAATAATATTCTTAGCTTGTTTTTACTTGCGAAAGTAAAGATTTAGTTCTTCTCAATAAACAGCCTTTTCAGAAAACAATAGTGGTTTATGTTGTTTAAGGAAGAACACAAATGAATCTAAGTATTTGAACTTGGGTTTATCGAGCAGACAAAATTAAGTAACTCAACTGTGGGGTGAGGATGCTTGGAGCCTAAGCAGGGTTAGTAGCTGAATTGAGTCAAGAACATTTAATTAATGAAGAACTAGAGTTGCAATTTTCTTTCTTGATAATGATAGCACATAAAGTTTTTTTTTTTTCTAAAAGAAGATTAGCCTATATTGAATAGATAAAACCTTTCTAAGGTTTTGTATTTATTTTGAAGATTCTGAGAGGTCTTGTTGTACATTTGAGATCATTGATTAACCTTGTGTCCAGATGGGACAAATTCAATAATTATGTCAGCATGTGATTGCCAAGAGGACTTTCTATGAGAATAGAAACCATTATGTGGTAAAACCCTTGAATCTTAAGACCTTGAACTAGTGGCAGGAGCCAAGACTTGAGAGTTATGCGAAGTAACATGGGGTTTTAGGGTGATTCCTTTCTTTTGTTAGTTAGTTGAATCATGATAGAATAACAACTCATGTTGTGTTATGAACCTTTTGTTATTGTTGTGGAGTGGGACAAGTAGTACCAAAATTCCCTAGTTCAAAAATGCTTTCCAATTCGAGAAGGGTTGGTGAACAATGACTTCACTCTTTGTAGCATTTGTACTTGACTTACAAAAACTACAACCATAGTGAGTGTAGTTAACACCGTGTGCACTTTTCAGTTCATTATGACCTAAATAGCGAGTGTAGTTGCCATTGTGTGCATGTTTAAGTTCATCATGACCTAAATACTTAGCTAGCTAGAGTTGTCATACTTAGTTGGAGGGTATCAATAATAGTATGATGGAGTTATTTAAGCAAGGAAAAACACCATAGCTTTGATGGAAAAACTGAGAGGGTTCTCAACTAAATCATTCGTTGAAGGGTAGGACCACTTCCAATCAAGAAGGTCTGTGAGGGACCACTTAAGTCCAAGGTTGGAGGTAAAGCACCCAAATGATGCTCTCTCTCTTGCAGATGACATGTCAAGTCTTGCAAGACTATAAGAACCAAATATGGATCTTTGAACCTCTTTCTTGTAGCTTCTTTCAATAGCTTACTCAAATGACTTATTGAAATGAAATGTGATGTGCACATATTGCTAACCTTTTCAGATGGAATAGTAAATGGTGACGCTTTTGTTTTATCTATATGATATAATATGCATTTGCATGCTTGTTTCTCCTTTTTTTAAAAATCTCTCTTATCTTTCTCAATGATTATTAACCTTTGGTGTAAAAATTTTCATAAACCTTTTATTAGAAGAAGTTGGTTGTTACATGTGGTATTAGAGGTACTAGGTTCAACTCTAGAACCTATGAGCTCATTACGTAAGTGTTATCCAAACATTATTAGTAGATAATGGTTGAAATTTTCTTATGCGAGGATGGAAATGGAAAGGAAGAACAAGGACAATCAATTTTCCTAAAACTTGTCCAAATTTGGGACTAGGAAAGAATCATCCCTGGAGTTAAAAATCCTAAACCAACAACTCATTGAGATACACCCTTGGATTGTGGAAGTTATGCAACAAGGTTTAGTGGGAAGATTACTATATATGATTACCTCCACCCTCTAAATTTGTTTAAATGACTCTAAGGGTGAGAAAGAACTGAAGTGATCCCTTATTTCTAATAGGGGCTTGTAGTTGCGAAAAGTTAAATGTTATGAATACAGATATTATGAATTTACAAATTCTTTATTGGAAAAAGAACTAATTGTTAGCATAAATAAGAAACTTTAGTTGGAGAAGAAAGTCAACATATTATGAACCAAAATCAACTATAGAGGTATCCAAGAGGCAGGATAACCTTCCGAAAATCCTGATTCAAACAAGATTTAAATAATGCAATTATAATCGTAATCAAGAGTAAAAATTTATGCCTTAAAGTAAAGGGATCAAAGACCTGAATGGGTTTGAAAGAGAAGGAACCTACGAAGGATAAAAGTGGATATGATCCCAACAAATAAAATGGGCAAGGATGGGTTGGAGTTCTAATTAAAAATGGGGAAAAGAAACCAAACAAACCTTAGAATATCTAAGGTTATGAAAAAGTGAAATCACGAAGAGTTTGAGATAAAATTTCTTAGAAAGATGTTTGCAAGGTAAAAACATGGATAGTAAATTAGACCATTCTAACAAGGTCTCGAATAGAGCAAAGTTTTGTTGAAGTTCAAATAGAACTTATAGGTTTGCCAATGAAAGTAAACTTTTGTTTACTCCAGGTTTTAGAGATTATTTGAAAATGATCAAGAATTAATTGGATATGGAAGAAGACTATGTTGTCAAATGAAAAGAAGATTTTTTTTTTATCTAAAAAAGATCTGATATGGATTCAACAAATTTTAATGATGCATTTTCAGTTTGAAATAATTTTTTACTTCTCCTTAAGACATGGTCAATAAAAGTCAAGGTATTGGAACTATTAGTGAAAGATTTGGGTGATCAATAAATGATAGAGGCTTTTAACCATTTAGAGAGAAATATCTTCAAAACAATTCTCTATGTATTTGTCAAAGAAGATCATTTTTTTATCAACATTAATGTGTTGAAAAAGGTTAGGCGGAATCCTTATTCATGCAAGGAAATATTTGTGATCTTGTGCTGTCCAAAAATGTTCATACTTGGTAACTATGTATGCATTAGTTGTTTGGATATATTTTGGGAGACAATATCAAACTAGGATGATCTAACATAAAATATTATTCAACCAATTTCAATGCTCATCAAAAAAGATAGATTGATCTGAAAATAGGCAACGAATTTGGAAATGATTAAAGGGAAAAATAAAGTTGAGGTATGGATGCATAAGATGAAGGAGATATATCTCCTCAACAATATCTAATCATTATATTATTAGGAATTAAACATAGTATAAGTCCAAGGAAGATGTTTCATTTAATTGGAATGGACTATTATGAATCAAAGGTGGACCTAAGAACCAAATTCTAGAAAGATAAGGAATAAGGTGTGGTAAATTGATGTCAATTCAAGACAAATCAGAATGAAATATTATTGACTAATGAGGAACCATTGCAATCTAGAAGGAAACAGAGTAAGACATTGCAAGGTATGTAGCAAGTTGTGCAATATTTCAAAGGGTGAAGACAATATTTCATCATTAATTTATGACTTGTATATACTCAAGAAATTACAAAAGGGAAGTGGCAAATTATTAGAATAATTTTTATCTTTTTATGTCAAGGGGTTTAGCATAAAGTTATGGTGGACAAACTCACCAAGGTAACCAATTTCTTATTGGAAAATCTAATTTGTGGGCATACCATCTAATGCAACTTAAGAATGAGGATATCCACAAAATGACTTTTCAAACTAGATTCAGGCCCTATGAGTTAACGGTTTTGATTTTTGGATTAACAAATGTGACAAAAACATTCATGAATTTGATGAGCAATGTGTTCAAAGTCTATTAGGAAAAAAATGTACTCATCTTCCTCAATGATATTTTGATATAATCAAAAAATGAGGAAGAGCATTTTCAGAATTTATAATTTGTTCTTCAATGATTGAGGGAGCATATATTATATGGTAAGTTATCTAAATGCTCATTTTTTTCCAGAAAGAAGTACAATACCTAGGGCACATCATTTATGCAGAAGGGATTGCGAAAGACCTGATGAAGATAAAGGCTATTCTAGAATGACTAGTGCTCAAAAGTGTGCATGAAGTTTGTAGTTTCATTGGTTTAGCTATGTATTACATGAAGCTCATTTCTAATTTCTCAAGGATTGCATGCACTATTATTTCCCTTCAGAGAAAGGGGAAGATATTTGTATGGACTAAGAAATATTAGGGGGTATTTGACATACTAATGGAGAAAGTAACCACAACACCAATACTAAAAGTGCCTGATCTGGAGGGAAATATTGCAGTCACCACTAACTCTTCAAGAGAAGGATTAGGACGTTTACTCATGTAGGACAAATGGGTAATTTCCTATGAATCTAGGAAACTAAGGAATTATGAGCAGAATAATGCACCACATGACCTAGAGTTGGAAGTGATTGTGCATGTGTTATTGATGTGGCGACATTATTTTCTAGGTAAACCATTTGAGTTGAGATCTAACCACCAAGGTCTATGATATTTGTTTACTCAACCTCATATGAATGCTTGACAGAGAAGATGGCCAGACTTAATATCAGATTATGATTTTGAAATCAGCTATATCAAAGGGAAAGAGAATTGAGTGGCAGATGCTCTCAGTATAAGGAGGCATATCTCCTCAATGATATCTATGTGAACTAATTTGCATAGCCAGGTATTACAACATTCCAACGATTATGAGTACTATGATCCAGTTAGGCAAGCCTTACTTGATAATTATCAAGACCCTAGATATGATAGTTTTCTTTTTGAGTTTGATGGATTACTTAGGTTTATGGGAAGAATGTATGTTTCTAACTCGGGGGAGTTGAGGAATGTAGTTTTGAGAGAATCTCATACCACACCTCATCTAGGGCATCCTGGTGTAACAAATCTTATGGCTGTTGTAAAGCCATTATAGTTTTGGAAAGGGATGAAAAGAGATTTTACTACATATGTGGCAGAATGTTTGGAATGCCAGAGGGTGGAGGTTAAGCATCCATACCCAATACGACTTTTATACCCACATGAAAGACCCAAGTGCAAATGGAAGGTTATCAGTATGAATTTTGTACAAGGGCTTCCCCTATCCAAGAATAGACACAACACAATTCTGGTAGTGGTAAATAAGCTCACAATAGTGGCATACTTTATTGTAGGAAATTTGATTGATGGGGCACCAATCATAGCCTGCAAGCTTTTGCAAGAGGTTTTCAAACTGTATGGTGTTCTTGAGAATCTTATCTCGAATGGCCATGCAAGGATGGCCTCCATTTTTTTCCAAACCCTTTTTACCTCCCTTGGAACACAACTGAATATAATTTCATCATACCACCTAGAGAAAAATATTCAAATAGAAAGGGTAAATCAAGTTCTAGAGAATTTTTTGAGGGTATATTGTATGGATTGACAGTACAAGTGGAAGGATTATCTTCTGCTTATGGAATTTTCCTACAATAATTCATAGCACACTATAATTAAAATTGCTCCATTTGAGGAATTATATGGAAGAAAGTTTCAAACTCCTATAAGTTGGGATAAGATAAAAGATAGGATTAGCCTTGGTAAAAAATGGAGGAATAGATCAAGATGATACAAAAATCCTAGCAGAAGAGAATGCTAGGCACAAAAATTTATGTTGATGCCAAATGAATACCTATAAATTTTACAATGGGGGAAGAGGTCTTTTTGAGAGTGAAGCCTCTAAATAGTGCAATCAAGTTTGGGAAATCATGTAAGCTAGATCTGTGATACATGGGTCAATTTGAGTATCTAGAAGAAGTTAACTCAGTCACCTACCAAATTTCTCTACCAATAGCTCTTGGTAGGATGCACAATGTCTTTCCTATTTCCTACCTTAAAAAGTATATACCTAGCAATAATAACATTATTGATTGGAATGCACTACATGTTCTGGATCCAGGAGTGATCATGATTGAGCCACTCAACGTGTTTGAAATGCATAGGCTTCACCTATGTAACAAAGATGCATTCTAGTGTAAGGTCCAGTGGGATCAATATGTTAAGGACAGTGCCACCTAGGAGAACTACTAGGATATTAAGTAAAGATCCCCTCATCACTTGTGATATTATGAAATTGTTGATTAAAAATTTTCTTTCAGTTTCTTCTATCAAGCTATTCATCATCGAGGATGATAATTCTCAAGGGGGGGGATATGTTACATCCCGCCCTAGTTTTAAAAAAATAGTTTTTACTTTGGGTAAATTATGTAATTAAATTTATGATCTTGAAAGCTAGTTATGCTATAATGAAATTATACAATGTTTTGATTAATTTTTCTAATAGTTTTATGGATGTTTTGATTCCATGAATCAGATGAAATGTTATGCAAGGAATTTATTTATTTAATAGAAAATGCTAATATCAATGCAATATGATGAGGATAATGTATTCATTATTGGGCTAACTACCTTTATCTTCTTGAGTGATGATGCAAGATGATCCAAACACCTTCAAGGAGAAAGAGGGGGATTATCATTTGGGAGAAAGGTGATTTTGTGAGGTCTTTGGTTATGCCATTTGAGCTTGATTAAGTCTTGTTTAATTCCCTAAAATTAATTGGTCTAGAGGATGCTTCTTACATGACTGAGGTAGGCCAACCTGTGGCAACTTTTTGTGTCACCTTTTTTCTTTGAAAGTTGGTTTTAGGGTTTGTAAACCATCTTGATTTTTTCCATATAAATATAAATATGAGAAAATAGAATTATGCATATTCATGTGTATAATCATGCTAATAATAAATATATTGGTTCTTTGATTTTATTTTGGTAATAATTTCACATCTAGACATAACTGTGTAATGATTTTAATGTCTCCTTATTAAATGGATATTACCATCATTTTATTAATATTCAAATTGGCCTATATAGCCATGGGGTTGATATTATAGCTTGAATTCTTGTCAAAAGGAGGTGTTAGATAATAATATTAATGGCTCCACCCATTTTGATCAATGTTGATGTTACACCTCGTTGTGTGTTTACCTATTTATTATTACTATGGTTGGTTAAAATACTGAATAAATGAATGTTGAATTAATTTGGAATTTTAATTATGAAATGAATATATATGCAAATGATCGTTTTGATGAATAGCTAACTACCATTGCAATGTTCTAACTTGAATGCAGATAAAAGGATCAAGCCTCCAAAAGGGAGGGGATGTATCAATCAGGAGAAGTGATTGGTTAGGTAACCCTTAATGAAGCCAAACTGAACTTTTTCACACACACACACATATAGATTGGTTAAGTTGAGTCATAGTTTAGGAAATTGGTAAGTTATCCCTTAGTTTTGTTTGTGATTGAATTGGGAAGGTTTATGAATTTTTTGGGAATGTTATTTTTGTGATATTGGTGAGTCTCCTTTGTGCATGTGAGTTCTTTCTTATGTATTCTTTGTTTAATCAACGAGATATATATACATAGAATATATATGTATACATGTACATGTCGATGGTAAACCCATACACATAAGTTAACATGTACATGAGTATACATAAGTAGATGTACCTACACATGCTCATGGATAGATTACAAATGGGCATGTGAATATCAAATGGATAATAAGACATGTTTGTATGTATATATACATCATATGCATATATATTTTGATGAGTTTGTAAATATGTACTATTGATTATATAAGAAAGTGTATATATGGATATATACATATATATACACACACACACATATTGAGAATATTGATATATGTATGTATACATATATAGGTATATACATATAGATTTTTTTGTTAAAATAATAACACGAATATATGCATTCAAAATACTGTGATATATATTTATTATGTGAGTTGATGGATATATATAAAATATATACATACATATATGTGAATGGATATATATATTATTCATTAAGTGTTATGTTTAAATAAAGTGTATGTAAATGAAGTGATATTGTTACTAGGAAATAAAGCGCATACTATATACCATATAGCACATAATACATACAAATGATAACACAACATAAAATGTGTGCATTAAAAGCAGCACAAGAGTAATTTCTTAATCCATTGAAAAGCTTACAAATACAACACAAATATATAGAAGACTCACTCAAAATTTCTAAGAGATATTTGAAGTGTGATTAAATGTTGACTTGGCAAATGCACAAAAAACATCAAAATGCACGATAGAAGGTTTGAGGTGGTGCAATAATCTGAAAATATACTTCTAATAGAAGTCTAAACTATAATATGTGTCTAGTGATAGAAGACTAAGTAAAATGTAGAAAAATTCATGTAAAAGTTGGTATATTTGGAGTCGACCTATTGATTTTTTACCTTGCATTTTTGGAAACCATTCTTGTTGTCTCTATTTTAATCGACATGTTACTCTATTTTGATGAGTATTGGTTTTAAATGCTTCCGCCCATTGATATTAGTTGTTGATTTGAACATAATAGTCTAAGAAGTTTCAATGAACATAGCTTGATTGTGGGCAAGTAAGTCTCATATTTTTGTATAAATAAGGGTGAAGATTACATCATTTGGACCCATTATTAACTTGAATTTTGTTATTTTTAGTCTGACTTATTCTTGTTTGAGCTGAGAGATGTTTTGTGAGGAGAGTTACATGAGTTATTGTGAGTATTTTTGTGAGTGGATTTGGAGATTTGTTGAAGAGTCTTGTTGTGGATTGAGCATATATAATTTACTTGAGGTTAAAATTAGTGAATTTACTTCCATTGAACAATCGACATGCTACACGTGGTATCAAAGCTACCGGGTTTATCTCTGGAACCTATGTGCTTGCCATAATTTCCATCCAGCATTGAATGAGACTAATGTTTGGAAATTGTTATGCCAAGATGGTGCATCTCAGATTAACTGCAAGAAAGTCAATAATTGGGAATGAGCGCTACTTGAGGGAAAAGAAGAAAAAGGAGGCAATTTTTTGTATGATAGATGGAACCAACTATAAAAATATTGTCAAGTTAAGTGATACTGAGATAATAAGTCAAACTCTTTCAAAAATTAGTCAAGTGAAAAGAAGGATGAGGGAGGAAGCCAATTTCAAGTACTTACCTCCAGTCTCACTAGTAAAATCTGACTCCTTGTCACTTTCGAGGGATCTTCCCTCAAAATGTAGCATCAGTCTTGCATTAATATTTAGGGACCCTTGAGTTCTTCCTTTATCAAAAGTGATTGAAATTTCCTCAAGTAATGAATCTAAGCGATATTTTCCTCTTAACTATGTGTTGGAAGATAAATCCAAATGATATTACCCCTTTTGGGATAGAGAAGATAAAATGAGAGATGAACAAGAATTTGTTGGGTATACCCTATTGAGGTATGTATTTGAGAGTTAATCTGAGGGATACTCTTCTCTCGACTTTTTGGATAGTCATTCTTTTTAAATGAAAAGGATATTGAGATCCTTATGAATAAATAAGTTATATGTTTATCAAATCTTATGCTCATACTTATGTGATATTTCTTTTATGTGTGAATGAATGCCCACTTAAATAGTTTTCATAAGTTGTGTAAACTTAATTTAATCTAATAAAGGTAAGCCTTTAGATGTAACCCTTTTCTTGCAAAGGATGGTGAAAACAAGG
The DNA here is from genome assembly GCA_007115665.2 of Sequoiadendron giganteum. Lineage (NCBI taxonomy): Eukaryota > Viridiplantae > Streptophyta > Pinopsida > Cupressales > Cupressaceae > Sequoiadendron > Sequoiadendron giganteum. Next base: position 280,466,914 of record CM021102.1, on the reverse strand, counting down.
ACTGATCTTAGAGGGGGCTAATAATTCAAACAAGGTCTAGAGGGTGTTGAAGCCTGGTGCAAGAGCACCAAGTTGCTTTCAAGCCTCCATGAGGCCATTTGTAAATATTTGCTCTATTTTATGTATTGGGTCTTATAATAAGGTTTATAAAACCATTTGATAGGTTTTTGAGTCTTGGGAAGTCATATTTGAAGTCATTTGTCAAATAATGTTTAAAGTTGTTCCATATTGTAAAAATTGTAAAAGTTGCTCAAGAAAGTTGTGAAACAACTTGTCAAAAGTGTCATTAAGGTATTTTTTCAAAAAACTAACTAAAAGGTGGTTGAAAATAGTTGGTTTTGGTTTTAAATGTATATGTACACCCTCAAAAACTCGAATTGAGAGGTTGGAGAGGTTGGAGACATTACTTTTGAAGTTTGAAGAATGACAACCTCAAGTTTTGTATGCATTTTCTGATTTTTAAATTGTTTTCAGGTTGAAGTTGTTCTTTGTACGGCCTGATATGGACTCAAATAATGGATTATCATATATGGATGGAAAGATCTCTATTTCTAGTTTCCAATTATTTTTGTCTCATTGAATTTTATTGTGTTTTGTAGAAGATATGATTATTTTGGTGAGGGCAGGTTTGAACACTGCCTAGGGTTTGTAGTTTTGGAAAAAATGCAATAACTTTATTTTACACCATTGGATCTTCATAAAAATTGGAAGGGAGGTCTATAATTATGATATATTAAATCTCACTGAAGCGATTGGCTTTATTATTTGTTGTGTAGAAGTTATTAATGACTATTCATTGCATTAAATTGTGGGCTACCATGGCTATGTTTCTAATGTGATCTAGAATGCACTTAATAATTCTTGGAGATGAGTAATTTTATGAAATTTGTGAAGTAAATGGAATGTTGAGTTGTGAATCCTCTTGCTCTGCATCATAGTGGTATCATAGCTTGAAGATGCTCTGGGGAAGTTGTTTGTGGTTTGTGTGTGGTTGTTTGCAGGTTGAGGAAGGAACCTGATTGCCTAGGTGAGGCAAGGTGAAGTGGAAGCAAGGAGAGACTTGCTTGTGAAGATGGAATTTTTACAGAGATGTTGGCAGGCTGAGGATTCACGAAGGAAGAAGGAAAGAGAGGGAAAGGAAATGAGAAAGAAGGAAAGAAAGAAGGCAATAAAAATAGAGTTTGAGAAAGCCTTGGAAGATATAAGCCAAAGGTTGGAAAGATTAGACAAAGAACACCAACTTCTTAAGGAAGCACAAAGGAGTTGGAATATACCAATGTAAAAGAGGTTAAGATGGCTTCTAAAGAATATTATGAAGAAGCAAGGAAAACAAAAGAAGGAAAAAAATGAGACAAAGGTAAAGTTCGAATCTTTTGTTCAAGTTGAGCAAGATAAGTTACAAGTTGAGATGCATGATATTTTGATTGTGCTTGAAGATGAACAAACTTCTTTGTTGGTTAATGAACATGTTGATGGTGAGATTAGTGATGTGGTTGTTGTTGGTACTCAAATAGTTGATGAAAATTTTGTTGATGAACAAGTTGAGAAGGTTTTTGATGTTATTGATAAGCCTTGTATTGATACTCAAGTTGATGATGATAAAAAAGTTGATAACATTGATGTTGATATTCATGATCAAGTTGTTGTTGATAATAAGGTTGTTAATAAAGATATTGCAGATATATTTGTTAATGAGGTATATGAAGTTTTGAAAGAGTGTGATGCAGATTATATATGGTACTCTAATGATAAAAATGAAGATATAGATGATGCTACTGAGGTTTATACACAAGAAATGGAGTTTTGGAGCCTAGATATTGAGAAAATGATGGAGAAGAGATGGTATAAGAAGAAGAGGAAGACAAAACCATGGGTTAAGATGAAGATATAAGTGTTTTTTATTGTACATGATAGTGAAGAATCATTTATTTTTTCAGGTGCTTTATTTTATGCTAACTCAGGGGACTTGAGTTTTTTCTTCAAGGGGTGTATGGTGCAAGAGCACCAAGTTGCTTTCAAGCCTCCATGAGGCCATTTGTAAATATTTGCTCTATTTTATGTATTGGGTCTTATAATAAGGTTTATAAAACCATTTTATAGGTTTTTGAGTCTCGGGAAGTCATATTTGAAGTCATTTGTCAAATAATGTTTAAAGTTGTTCCATATTGTAAAAATTGTAAAAGTTGCTCAAGAAAGTTGTCAAGCAACTTGTGAAAAGTGTCATTAAGGTGTTTTTTCAAAAAACTAACTAAAAGGTAGTTGAAAATAGTTGGTTTTGGTTGTAAATGTATAAGTACACCCTCCAAAACTCGAATTGAGAGGTTGGAGAGGTTGGAAACATTACTTTTTAAGTTTGAAGAATGACAACTTCAAGTTTTGTATGCATTTTCTGATTTTTAGATTGTTTTCAGGTTGAAGTTGTTCTTTGTATGGCCTGATATGGAACCAAATAGTGGATTATCATATATGGATGGAAATATCTCTATTTCTAGTTTCCAATTATTTTTGTCTCATTGAATTTTATTGCGTTTTGTGGAAGATATGATTATTTTGGTGAGGGCAGGTTTGAACACTACCTAGGGTTTGCAGTTTTGGGGAAAATGCAATAACTTTATTTTACACCATTGGAGCTTCATAAAAATTGGAAGGGAGGTCTGTGACTATGATATGTTAAATCTCACTGAAGCGATTGGCTTTATTATTTGTTGTGTAGAAGTTATTAATGATTGTTCATTGCATTAAATTGTGGGCTACCATGGCTATGTTTCTAATGTGATCTAGAATGCACTTAATAATTCTTGGAGATGAGTAATTTTATGAAATTTGTGAAGTAAATGGAATTTTGAGTTGTGAATCCTCTTTTCTCTGCATCAAAGCTGAATTGGATCAAATTTTTGCTATCATTCATGAAACCAATGGAATGTTGGGGAATCTTGAGTAGGAAATAAGGGGAAAAGATGGAGTAGAACAAGATGTTCCAATTAATGAAGATGAGGGAGACAATTATCATGATCATATTCAGAGCAAGAACATGAGAATGAGAAATCAAACGCTCAGTCTAAAGGAACTAGTAGGAAACATTTGGAAACTGAACTTTCTAGGGACATGAGGAAAATAACTCCACCTAGATTTGAAGGGAGTATGAAAGGGGAAAAAGATGAGGCTTGGCGAATACAAATGGAAAAATATTTGAGATAAGAAAATACTCTAAGGTTACCTTGAGGCTTTTTGGGGAGCCTATCAGTTATTAGGAGAAGCCTCTAACTTGAGGATGAACAAGAAAATGGAACTCAGACTTAGTTCTTTGAAGTTGAATTAGGATGAGTTCATGGAGATATTCTATAAAAGCTAGCCACCCTAGCTCTTTTTTGATTAGAAGCTCATTTATTTCAAAAATATTAAGTAAGGTCCTGATATGTCAGCCAATGAGTATTGGGAGAAGTTTTCTTGTCTATTAAGGTATGTACCAATGTACCAGAAAGATGAGCATATTTGTATTAGAAAATTCATTATGGGGTTGAATGGGAAAATAAGTTGTGAGGTGGATGTGCATGGTCCAGATATTATGGACCTAGTCTATGAGAAGGTTGTTAAGAAACAACAAAAGCTCAAAGCCATCTCAACCTTTTGAGAGAAGAAAAACTATAATAATTTTTTAGGAAACCAAAGTAACCAGACTCCAAAGAATTTTCATTGAGTGTAGGGTTGTCAAAGGTAAGAAGATTGAGGATCTCACAATAGCTAGAGTGAACCAAGGAAGGATCATAGAGGGAATAATTCCAATAACAATAATGTTAACAATGTTGGGGAAAAAGCAAGTAATTTTGTAAGGGTCGCAATGAAGAAGGGGCCTATGATAGGATGTTATGCATGTGGTGGGTTCTGCCACAATAGTGTGTCTCACTTTTGGGATGCATTTATTTTTGCCTAAAATCACTATTTTTTAAAAAGATAATGATTTAAGTATTGAGAGGCTCCATATAAAGGGTTTTAATTGAAGAGGGATAGATAAGAACCCCTTAGATCAAACCCCCTTGTATAGAACCCCTCTATTATTAACTCATACCCACAATGAATTCTCCTTCACACCTATCAAAATGCTGGAAAAAAACCACTTTTTTCTCTACTTTTTAAGGGATTAAATAAATTCATTCAATATTTATATTTTTCAATATTATAGCCTTCAAAACAAGCTTTACAACAAGTATAGTTTTAATATATTTTATTTTGTCATAAATTTAATTTTAATTTTTACTAAACATAGGCTTTTTTTTTAACATCATGCTCTTTGTTGTGCAAAGGTGGAAAAATAATAAACCATTGTAACAAAATTCAAAAAATACCCATTCTCTACGTATTGATGTCCCTGTTTCACCTCAAAAGGAAAAATAAGATTTTGATATATACACAACAAGTTATATTGTATGACACACACATATGTCCAAATTATAGTTATAGTGACTTCAAAAATTATTTTAAAAAAAAATAATGCAACAAAAACTTATGAAAAATATCCTTTCCCTAGATATTGATGTTGAGAATCTATATTTAAAAAATTAGAATTTAATCCTTTAACAAAAAAAAATTGTTGTACAACACAAACATTCCTTTCTAAAAATGTTGTTTCTATTTAAAACCAATTATTAAAGGAGATGTTGAAAGATTCATGATTTGTTTCAGAAAATTTGACAAAAAAAATATATTTAGAATCTACACACAAATTTCCACAAATCACTAGTTCACATCATCTTCAAATTCTTAATGGTTTAGCTACTATAGGCCTTAGAAGATGAAGATTTAGTTAAAAATATTGATGTAAATGTTCATCTTGGGAAAAAAGTGAGACAGTATTGCAATTTCACCCTGGTGGAAATAATTTTGTTAAAGAATGTCCTAAAAGAACTTTAGGACCTCAAGCTCATGGAAACTCTATTCCACCCCAATGAGCTACATTTTAGTAGTGGATCCATGCTATTGTGGATAATTGTCAAGCATAGTATCAAATTACTCTAGTGGAATCAACATGCATTTTATTTAGTATACCCATTCTATACTTATTGATACTAGAGCAACTAAGAACTTTGTTTCACCAAGAGTAGTTAATCAAATAACTAAGAAAGTTGGATTTATGGAAAATTCATGGGTTGTAGAGTATGAAAACTAGAAAAGAGAAATGGTGGAACAATGCTTGTTCAAAGCTAAGGCTGCACTTCCTTGGTTCTCAATAGAGTTAAACTTGTGCGTAGCACCTTTAGGTTCCTATGATGTCATCCTAAAAATGAACTAGATTTAGCAACATAGAGCCAAAGTGGATTGTAATTCCAAAACTGTAGAGTGCTTAGACGATCTAGATAATTGGGTAACATTGCAAGGGACACCTAGGGAAGTCAATTTACATAAGATCTTTGTAGTGCAACTCCATAGGGAAAATAAGAAAGGATGCAAAATCTTTGTAGTTAAGATGGAAAATTTCAGGAATGCAAGGAGTTTATTTCTCAAGATGAAAAAGTCTCCAATTGGCCACAATTCCACTAAGAAGTAGAGGAGGGATAAGTAATGGAAACTAGAGAGACATATATGGAAAAATATCCCATCTTACAAAAATTTATGGATGTATTTCTAGAAGAGCTACATAGATTACCGCCTAAAAGGGTATTTGACTTCTCCATAGATACAGTTATTGGATCAAATCCTATTTCCAAAGAACCATACTAAATGTCAACAACTGAGTTAATGGATCTTAAGGCATGCAACTAGAGGAGTTGTTATCCAAGGAAATGATAAGACCCAAATTTTTACCCTAGGGAGCACCAGTGATCTTCATAAAGAAGAAAGATGGTACACTACGTTTGTGCATAGATTATCAGATGCTTAATAAAACCATGATAAAGAAAAAGTACCCATTTCCACACATTGATGATCTCTTTGATCAAATGAGAGGAGCAACTGTGTTTTCAAAAATTGATCTACGATCAAGATATTGCCAATTTAGGATCAAAGATGAGGAAATTTTCAAGAGTTCTTTCAAGATGAAATACAAAAATTATGAGTTCACATTCCTACCATTCAAGCTTGCAAATGCACTAGAAACATTCATGAACCTAATGAACAACATGTTTAGGGATTTCCCATATAAGTTTTCTTTTTTTTTCTTGGATGATATTTTAATTTTATTCCAAAAATGAGAAGGATCATTGCAATAACTCATGGATAATCCACAAGATGCCAAGTACAAAGGATATCACTTTGAACACAATGGATTGGTAAGATTTAATGGAAGAGTGAATGTGCTCAACTTCGAAGAGTTAAGGAACTTAGTGTGGAGAGAAGCTCATGAAACACCTTATTCGAGACATCCAGGTGTAACAAACATGTTTGTTCATGTGAAGTCATTGTACTTCTAGAAAGGGATCAAGGGAGATGTTGCAAGATTTGTGGCTAGATGTTTGGAATTCCAAAGAGTGAAATCTATGAGAATCATCATCTTAAAGGACTATTGTATCCACATGATGTACCTAAAACTAAGTTGGAATTCATTAGTATGGACTTTATACAGGGATTAGCCATGTCAAAGAATACGCAAAATGCTATTTTTGTGGTAGTATACAAGCTTACTAAGGTAGAACACTTTATACCAGGAAATTCAACTATTGGAGCTCTTGTTATAGATTAAAAATTCATTCAAGAAGTGTTTTGATTGCATGGTATTCCAGAGAAGATTATGTCAGACAAGGATGCTCTTTTCACTTCTAGGTTTTGGTAACCCTTATTCTCTTCACTAGGGACTCAATTGAATATAAGTTCAATGTATCATCCAGAAACAGATGGTCAAACATAAAGAGTAAAAAAAGTATTAGAAGACCTACTAAGAATAAATTTTATGGATCAACAATACAAGTGGGAAGATTAATTGCCTTCGGTGTAGTTTTCATATAAAAATTCCTATCATTCTCCAATTAAGATGGCTCCTTTTGAAGTATTATATGGTTGAAAATGTCAAAACCCTATCAGCTAGGATAAGATTGAGAATAAGGTAAGTCTTGGTCTTGAGATGTTGTCTACAATGGAGGAGCAAGTTAAGGTTATAAAGAAAAGGCTAGCTGAAGTCAATGATAGGTAGAAGAGCTATGCAGATTTGAAGTGGGTACCCAAAAACCTTGTAGTAGGAGAGAAGGTATTGTTAAGAGTAAAGCCTCAAAAGAGTTTTTTTATCTACTGAAATTGCGCCATGTTGAATATGAAATTCAACATTCCAGTGTAACATGGGAAGACCTCTCAAAGTGTGGGCTTTGATAAGTAGAGGTTGACCTCCGGAGAAGTCTGGCTTCCTCTTGGTATCACCTATTCTAATGATTTTGAAGGAAAAGAGAGAGGGATGACTTAAAATGAAAATTGATAAAACACTATTCCATGGTGATACACCTAAACATTAACTTGACTTGTAAACAACTTACATACACAAACTAATCAAATGACAAAGCTCAACTCACACAACTCAACTTCATATGCTTCCTTCATAAGTATTTCATAAGAAGACCTTTAAAATGCTAAACTCTTAGAGGAAAAAATGACTTTCAAAACTATAAGCATTTGCACTTTTTGATACAACTTATGACTTGAAACATGCATGTATTTCTGCAAAAGGTGCTAACTTTGAGACAAAAATCATAAGGAATTAGAATTCACATTCATAAGTAATCCTATCTATCATATACTTGCACATAGTATAACAGAAGAATTGAGAAGGTAAGATACTTTACTTCATTGATTTTCAAGGCATCTACTATCATTCAAGTCAAAAGAGTTACATAAATATTATTTTCTCTGTCAAAGAACTGTAAAAGTCACTAACTCAAAAAAATCACCAAGTAAGAACTGATTACAAATGAGTCACGCAAGTGACTAAATCCATCAACTCACAAAAAGATCCACCAAAATAGCTCTTGGAAACCTCTTGGGTCGTATGCCTCCATAAAGCCTAAAATCAAGCTCCTCAATCCCATCCAAAAGAGCTCCAAATGGGTGAAAAATTCAAGCTTGACTTTGTCAAACCACAAATACCTCTAAAAATTCTCAAAAGGAAACATAAAGCCTATATTCCCTCTACAAGATGATGAATCACCCCTAAATCCTCTCGACATGTTAGCAAACAACTCAAAACACTTTTCAAAAATCATGGCATGTTATAAAAGCCAACCATCTTTCCTACCCTCATCACTTGGTCATAATGAAACATGATCTATGTTTTCATCCTCCTTTCATGCGTGGAAAGTTTTAATCATTTTTAATCTTTGCAAAAATAAAATGTATACTTCAAGTGATTTATAAACATCACTTAAAGAAAAAATGCTTTACACTTCAGAGACTGCAAAAATAAACAATATTAAGTTCAAATACAAGGAAAAAAAGCAAGGAAAATAAATGTCACAAGGAGTTTGTGTGGAATATGTAATTCGTAACCTAGGTCATGAAATACAAATACTACCACTTGGCTTAAAAAACTCATATTGCATTTTTTCAAAATATTGCAAAACTTGCCAAGTCCTATCAGCATATTTAGGGTTTCAAAACCTAAAGAACAAAAGATAGGTGAAATGAAGAAACATAAGCATCATTTTTCATCAAGATTTTTGAGAGTCGTGAGAGTGTCGCCATGAGGGTTTCCTAGAGCTTGACCATGGCAAGATTTTGGAGTTCCAGAGCAACATACTTCAACAGATTCGTGCACAAAATGAAGGGAAAACTCAGGTATAAGGCTCTAAATTCATTTTTTTCCTCTTTTGTGAAGATAAAGGCTCAAATCGAGCTTCATTTGCAAGAAAAAATGAACACTTTTTATGTTTGGTGCCCTCCTAGAGGTTTCCATATACTTTTATGTGAAAAAGATGCTCATTTTGAGCTTTGCTAAAACAAAATAAGAACATGTTACCTCTTGTTTTTGTGTTCCTTTCTCCCCTCATGACTTCTTCATGGCCATAGCCTCATACTGTTGTAGGCATTTCATTTGTTTCTGGATGTTCCGAGGTTTTTATCAATTTATCATTTTTGTAGTTCGGCCTTTGTGACTCCCTCTGGTGGAAAACTTGCTTTTCAATGGCCATAGCCATGTGCTTCTCTATTGGAAACTCAAGGGCTTCCATGATAAGTATTTAATATTTTGACTATTCCTTACAACTAAACTTTCAAGATTGAGCTTGCACCTATTTACATTCTTGATGGCCTCCAACTGAGAGGTTGGTTTTATTGGCATAGTTCTTTTTGAAACAACACTTCATACTTGCCTATCACTTAATGCATTGTGTCATTATCAACTCTTAGCATTGATGTCCTAATTACTTTCCATCATAATGAGATCTTTCATTATTCCTTATTGAAGTACATTATGAAAAGTGTGTTTGTTGTCCTTTACTTGGATATGCTCTAATCACAATTTCGTTGACTATATTTGTGCCTCTATAGGATTGTTACTATCAAAACCTTTTATTTGATGACTCCACCTGCATGCTCAAATATTTTCTCTATGAAGAGATGAATATAAATAACCCACTATGGATTAATCAAGAAAAGAGCTCAAGTAATGCTGAAATTATTGACTTTAAAAGTTCAAACTGTAGATCATGACTCTGAGTTGAGCATCGCAACTTCAAAGCTGACTCAATTGACTACACTGTCATGGAAAAACATACTCTAATTCTTCTATGTAATATCACTGTCATATCATTTTATGACCTTCCACTACCTTCAAATTATTGTATTTTCTACCAGCTATTTATAAGGTGACTATCTTGTGCTATTGGAGAACCTAGCTCCTTTATCTATCTTATATGATAACTAAAAAACAAACTGACTATATCCCTTTGGTTTTACTATCCTTTGTGCTAAAAATATTATTCATTGCTATAAATCCTTTGCCACTAGCTTTTGATCAAACTCGTGATATGGGCATGTGTTACAGAGGCACTAGGTGCTACCCTTTGTTGTTTTAATAATTATATGATCTCTTTGCCTAATTTCTACATGATGATGATCTTGGATAAGCACATTTCTTCTTGATACCAAGTTGTTATGTATAATTACCATGGAGTCTGTTATTCATTATTCATTGTTAACATAACTTGTACATATGTAATGTCATGATATCAATGCTAATATGTATTGCATTTATGACTCATTACTTCATTGATGGCTTATGATTGCATTCGAATTAACTGAACTAATGATCCATGATCTGCTTGTTTAATGATATGTCCTTTATGATAGTGATCAAAAAGATATTGCCATAGGTGATGTATAGTTGTGCAAGTAAACCATGAGGTGACTAATTCAATTCAATGCCATGTTGAAATAGAAATAGATAGCATGTTGACTCAGACATACTATAATCTTGAATTCCACCATGTTATTGTACACTGTCAATTTGCAAGTCACCATCATCTTGACTGCATTCCTTTATACGCACGTTGGGCTCAACCTTGGTGGGAGCCACAATTTTCCCACATGCTAAAAATTGATAGATTAGATCAGAAACACAAATGCACTTGTATCTGTACTTGAAGCAAATATGTTAGTTAAATAAATGTATATTTTTTGGATGTGTTTTACGAGTTCAATGATTTTTTCTAGGACATCCAAGGTATACATTGCTTGTTTAATGCACATTGAGACCAATTTATACATGTATAGGGTGAATGTGTATACAATGTTTGTAATCAGTCATTTCTTAGAGCATTGATCTAACATCATTGCTATTTATTTTGCAAGGATTAGAAGCAAAGGAGCTAGGAGGAATCAAGTGGCTCAGGGAAACATCAACCTAAGTCAACACAGTGAACCAGTCATTTAGGCAATGACTGGTTACTTTCCTTCTATGCATATTCATTTCTTTTCTTTACTTATTCATGTATATATATTTTTCATGATTTGTATTGAATAAGAAAAATTCAATCTCACGTCTTGTGTGAGACAATGAACATTCTTACATTCAATAAAGATCAATTTTTAGAAAGATTTTTGTAAATCATTTCTCTATTGCATGCACTTGTATAAATGCAATGATCTGTTACAATAATCTTGTAATCTTTTCTATTTTTTTTGTTTATACAATTTTATGTAATGTAGGAAAGTTTAAAAAATGTACCTCATTTTCTTAGTTTAAAATCAACAAACTCTGCCTGATTGAGCTATAAGTGAAACTATGGTAACATTTCTGGGGAACTCTGTAGAGTTTTTTCCTACTAAACACTATTGTCCAGTTGCATAGACCTATCCTTGGGCACAGAGTCACTCAAAAACTAGGCTCATGACTTAGGAAACAGACTCAAAACTTCTGTAACTCAATAGAACGACATGAATGACACCCTATAAATTTTTCGAAAGAAAAAATGTAGAAAGGGAACTACCTAACTATACTAAAAAGAACTTAGGGGAATGAAACTGCAACTAAACTGAAACCTATTCTATCCTACTCTAATCAACAAAGAAGTTGGTCAAACAAAACCACTGACTGGCTTTGCAAAATAAAACCCCTTCCTAATCAATAACTGATGCTTAACATGATTATGTATTGCTAAAAGAACATGAAACACATGCAAATATTCAATAAATTGCTTCAATTTTTCATTAATAATGAAAAATAAGCTTACTTACTCCTTGATTTTGATGATGCCTATTATTATCCTGAACTGGAAAAGTGAACTGTATTTAATCATTTTCTATTGTAACTTCAAAATCATCTTTTCCTTCAATTGTATGCTCATTATTGGGTGTGAGCATTACCTTAAGTATTTCAATGGCCTCCAAACTAGCTAAATATCTGATAGGACAGACCCTAGAATGAGAAAAACTGAAACTATCATAGCTGGTTGCTTCTCTTTCTTCCTACTTGCCATGATTTTCCTGCTTTGTGGTTAAGTTTGGATTAGTAAAAATATAGTTTGAATGAATATAAAATACAACATTACCTTCACCTTACATAATAACTTTCCATGTTTATTCTTCCTCCATGGTCAATTAGAAATCTTCTTCCAATACTAAAGTAGCTAATGACTCATCAAAATTGTCAGCTCTTAAAAGGCTCTTAGAAGCAGCTGGTAGAAGCTCAAGGTCTGCATTATATTCCAAGGAGGTACACTCCAACTCAGTCTTTTCCTCTTCAATGAAGGAAGGAAAAACCTCAAACAATGATGAAGCCTCTTGAAACAAACTTTCATCTGATAAATCAACTTCAAGCTCTATTGTATAGTAGAAAGGAAGCTCCTGCAACCAGCTAAGATATTATAAATCAGGTTCATGAGATATTTCTTGAATTAAGGAAATAAACTCTCTATCAAGACTATGTTCCTCTTATTGTTTCAGCATTTGTTCAAATTTATGAACCTGTTGTTCTAGTTCATCATGATTATCAACAAATTCTAGCTAGTCTTCCTCTTTTTCATCCAATGTTGAACAAAACTGTTCAATAATATATATGCATACCTCCTCATAAAGCTCAAGATTAGCATATTCATCCATAACATGCTCGAAAACGTCAAAGCTCAAATCCTGGAAGAAGGTATCAAGTTCAGTTTTAGGCTCTTCATCCTAAGTTAAGCCTCCATCATCTTGTTGATTGTCATCAATAAGCAACCCACCAATATCTTTTTGTTGTTCTAAAATAGTTTCACCATCTTGGAGATATTTTATTTGTGTTAATCGATACTCTTCCAAATCCATTTGCAAAAAAATTGGAATTCTAGTCTACTCCATGGTGAATGAACTATCTTGGTCACAATTTTTCTCTTCTTCTGCAATAGTTCTCTATTTTTTGAAACTCTCCTCAAGTTGCCTCTTTCAAAACTCCTTTGTTAGTTGGTACTGATAATCTGAGTAAGCTTGAGTACTTTGCACCGGATCAGACAACAACTTCATTTTCACTTCCTTAGCAGTTATCTCCCATTCAAGACCCTCTTCAAATTGCATCCTTTTTGTGTTCAACTTTTGGTCACAAAAATAAGCCTTCTCAACCATTTCTTGTTGTTGCATAATGGTCTTTTTTCGCTTCTTGATATCAACCAACATTCTATTCATGTGTAATAAAACTTTTCTAGTATCATTAATCTTCATACAATCAATATTTTGGCTCAAATCCCATAAAGTATTGTCAAACTACTTGAACAAAACCAACACACTCTGATAAGGGTGTTCTTGAGGCTAGTTATGTCAATAGTCATGTTGATTAGCATCAAAAACCTCCTCTCGAGACTGATCTTGATCATATATTGGCCGATACAAAGGTTGAGCAAGAGTGGGATGGCGGGAAACATGATGAAAATATTGAGAATCTACTGTTATAGGGTCATTTGAAATAAAAATAATAGGTTGTTTTGTATAAGATGGCTGATAAGAAGGTTTATAGACAACACTTTCGTGAAATGGTGAATGGTAGGACATATTACCATGAAACCAACACTTAGACTACTGAAACTAGTTACTTTGGGCATGGAGTCACTAGGTATGTTAAAAACTTGCCTCCAAAGGCTAAAAGTACTACTGAACACACCAAACAAAAACATTGTGTAGTACAAAAGAGATTGAAAATCAGTTATATATGCCATTGGGCGAGTCAAAATGTTTTTGCTATCTACTGAAATTGCACCCTATTGAATATGAAATTCAGCATTCTGGCTTAACATGGGAAGACCTTTCAAAACGTGGGCTTTGATAAGTAGAGGTCAACCTCCAAAGAAGGTTGACTTCCTCTTGGTATCACCTATTCTAATGATTTTGAAGGAAAAGAGAGAGGGAAAACTTAAAATGAAAACTGATAAAACACTATTCCATGGTTATACACCTAAACATTAACCTGAATTTTAAACAACTAACATACAGAGACTAATCAAATGACAAAGCTCAACTCACACAACTCAACTTCATATACCTCCTGCATAAGTATTTCATAAGAAAACCTTAAAAATGCTAAACTCTTAGAGGGAAAAGTAAATTTCACAACTATAAGCATTTTCACTTTTTTATACAACTTATGACCTGCAACATGCATGTATTTCTGCAAAAGGTGCTAACTTTGAGACAGAAATCATGAGGAATTAGAAAACATTCACAATTAATCTTATCTATCAAATACTTGCACATAGTATAACAAAATAATTGAGAAGTTAAGATACTTTACTTCATTGATTTTCAAGGCATCTATTGTCATTCAAGTCAAAAGAGTTACATAGGTCTACTTTTCTTTATCAAAGGAATGTAAAAGTCACTAACTCAGAAAAAGTACCAAGAACTGATTAAAAATGAGTCACACAAGTGACTAAATCCATCAACTAACAACAAGATCCAACAAAATAGCTCCTGGAAACCTCTTGGGTCATATGCCTCAATAAAGCCTAAAATCTAGTTCCTCAATCCAATCCAAAAGAGCTCCAAATGGTGAAAAAGTCAAGATTGACATTTTCAAACCACAAATACCTCTAAAAATTCTCAAAAGGAAACATAAAGCCTATATTCCCTCTACAAGATGATGAATCACCCCTAAATCCTCTCCACATGTTAGCAAACAACTCAAAACACTCTCCAAAAATCTTGGCATGTTATAAAATCCAACCATCTTTCCTCCCCTCATGACTTAATCATAATGACACATGATCTATGTTTGCATCATCCTTTCATGTGTATAAAGCTTTAATCATTGTTATTTTTTACAAAAATAACATTTATACTTCAAGTGATTTATAAACATCACTTAAAGCAAAAAATCTTTACACGTCAAAGACTACAAAAAATAAACAATATTAAGTTCAAATACAAGGAAAATGAAGCAAGGAAAATAAAATTCACAAGGACTTTGGATGGCATATGTAGTTCATATCCTAAGGCATGAAATACAAATAATAGCCCTCAGCTTAATAAACTCATATTGCATTTTTTCAAAATATGGCAAAAGTTGCCAAGTCCTATCGACGTATTTAGGGTTTCAAACCCTAAAGAACAAAAGATAGGAAAAATGAAAAAAAACATAAGCATCATTTTGCATTGAGCTGTTTGAGAGCCATAGAGGCACCGCCATGAGGGTTTCCTGGAGCTCGACCATGGCAAGATATTGGAGTTCAAAAGCAACATACTTCAACATATTTGTGCACAAAATGAAGGAAAAAATCATGTATAAGCATCTACATTAATTTTTTTCCTCTTTTATGAAGATAAAGGCTCGAATCGAGCTTCATTTGCAAGAAAAAATGAATACTTTTTGTGTTTGGTGCCCTCCTGCAGGTTTCCATATACTTTTATGTGCAAAAAATGCTCATTTCGAGCTTTGCTAAAACAAAATAAGAACATGTTACTTCTTGTTTCTGTGTGCCTTTCTCCCCTCATTAATTTTTCATGGCCACGACCTCATACTGTTGTGGGCATTTCATTTTTTTCTAGGTGTTCTGAGGGTTTTATCAGTTTATCATTTTTGTAGTTCGACCTTTATGACTCCCTCTGGTAGAAAATTTGATTTTCAATGGTCGTGGTCATGTGCTTCTGTGTTGGAAACTCGAGGGCTTCCATGATAAGTATTTAACATTGTGATTGTTCCTTACAAATAAACTTTCAAGATTGAGCTTGCACCTATTTGCATTCTTGATGACCTCCAATTGAAAGCTTGGTTTTATTGGCATAGTTCTTTTTGAAACAACACTTGACACTTGCCTATCACTTAATGCACTGTATCATTATCATCTCTTAGCATTGATGTCCTAATTACTTTGCATCATGATGAGATATTTCATTATTCCTTATTGAAGTACATTATGAAAATTGTGTTTGTTGTCCTTTACTTGGATACGCTTTTATCACAATTTCGTTGACTATATTTGTGCCTCTATAGGATTGTTACTATCAAAACCTTGTATTTGATGACTCCACCTATATGCTAAAATATTTTCTCTATGAAGAGATGAATATAAATAACCCACTATGGCTTGATCAAGAACAAAGCTCAAGTAATGCTTCAAGTATTGAATTAAGACGAAATTGTAGATCATAACTCTGAGTTGAGCATCTCAACTTGAAAGCTAACCCAATTGACCACACTATCATGGAAAAAGATACTGTAAATCTTCTTTATAATATCACTGTCATATCATTTTATGACCTTCCACCGCCTTCAAATGATTGTACTTTCTACCAGTTAATTATAAGGTGTCTTGTGCTATTGGAGAAGCTAGATCCTTTATCTTTCTTGCATGATAACTACCAAACACACTGATTCTATCCCTTTGGTTTTACTATCCTTTGTGCTAAAATGATCATTCATTTCCATCAATCCTTTGCCACTAGCTTTTGATCAAACTCATGATATGGGCATGTGTTATAGAGGCACTAGGTGCTACCCTTTGTTCTTTTGATAATTATATGATCTCTTTGCCTGATTTCCACATGATGATGATCTTGGATAAGTACATTTCCTCCTGATAGCAATTTGTTATGTATAATCACCATGAAGTTTGTTATTCATTCTTCATTGTTAACATAACTTGTAAAAATATAATTTCATGATATCATTGCTACTATGTATTGAATTTGAATTAACTGAACTAATGATCCATGATCTGCTTGTTTAATGATATGTCCTCTATGACAGTGATCAAAAGATACTGCCATAGGTGATGTATGGTTGTTCAAATAAACCATGAGGTGACTAATTCAGTTCAATTCCATGTTGAAAGAGAAATAGACAGCATGTTGACTCAAACAAACTATAATCTTGAATTCCACCATGTTATTGTACACTGTCAATCTGCAAGTCACCATCACTTTGACTGTGGTCCTTTATGTGCACACTAGGCTCAACCCTTGTGGGAGCCACATTTATCCCATGATCATAAACACAAATGTAGTTGTATCTGTACATGAAGAAAACATGATAGTTAAATAAATGTATATTTTTTGGATGTGTTTGATGACTTCAATGATTTTTTTTCATACATCCAAGGTATGCATTGCTTTTTTAATGCACATTGCGACCAATTTATACATGCATAGGGTGAATGCATATACAATGTTTGTAATCAATCGTTTCTTAGAGAATTTCTCTAACATCATTTACATATCTTTTGTACGGATTAGGAGCAAAGGAGCTAGGAGGAGTCAAGTGGCTCGGGGAAACATCAACCTAAGTCAACACAGGGAACCAGTCATCTACGAAATGACTGGTTACTTTCCTTCTATGCACATTCATTTCTTCTCTTTACTTATTCATGTATATATTTTTCATGATTTTTATTGAATAAGAAAAAGTCAATCTCATGGATTTTGTGAGACAATGAACATTCATACATTCAATAAGGATTAATTTTTAGAATGATTTGTGTCAATCTTTTCTCTGTTGCATGCACTTGTATAAATGCAATGATTTGTTATACTAATCTTGTAATCCTTTCTTATATTTTTGTTTATACAATTGAATGTGATGTAGGAAATTCAATAAAATGTGCTTCATTTTCTCAGTTTAAAATCAACAAATTCCATTTGATTGAGCTATAAGTGAAAATAGGGTAACAAATTTCATTAAGTTTGGAAAGTCATCAAAACTATCTCTACACTATCTAGGGCCATTTGAGATTCTCGAGGAAGTAAAGCATGTTGCTTACTAAATAGCATTGCCACTAGCTCTTGCTCGAATGCATAATGTCTTTCATGTCTCATACCTAAAGAAGTATTTACCAGGTGATAATTATGTAATTGATTGGAATGCTTTATAGGTAGAAGACCCCAAAGTGGTAACAATTGAGCCGCTCAAAGTCTTGAAACATGTAAGCTTCACTTACCTAACATGGAGGTTTTATAGTGAAAATTCCAATGGGACCAATATGTAGAAGATTATTCCACTTAGGAAGACTATGTTGAAATTGAGCAGACATTTCCACATGCCTTACATGCTTTGGTGAATTCTTGAAAAATAATGATGTGTTTTTTTTGTTTTTATATTATGATAACTACATAAAATCATCAGGAATGATGATTCACAAGGGAGGAGATCTGTTACACCTCGTTGTGTGTTGACCTATTTACTCTTACTATGGTTGGTTAAAATACTAAATAAATGAATGTGCTTGTATTTATAATTGTAAAATGTGTTTTTACAATTTGATTATATGTATTATTTGGAAATGATGAATGGAAGTTAAATTGATATGATGTTATTTTTAAATAAAAATGAATGTTGAATTAATTTGGAATTCCGATTATGAAATGAATATATATGAAAATGATCATTTTGATGAACAACTAACTACCATTGCAATGTTCTAAGTTGAATGCAAATATAGGGTTCAAGCCTTCGGAAGGGAGGGGAAGTATCACTCAAGAGAAGTGATTGGTCGGGTAACCCTTTATGAAGCCTAATTGATCTTTTTTAAACACACACACACATATATTGGTCTAGTTGAGTCATAGTTCAGGAAATTGGTAAGTTATCCCTTAGTTTTTTTTGTGATTGAATTGGGAAGGTTTATGAATTTTTTGGGAATGTTCTTGTGATATTGTTTAGTCTCCTTTGTGCATGTGAGTTCTTTCTTGTATATTATTTGTTTAATTTATGAGATATATATATATATACATGGAATGTATATATGTATACATGTACATGTTGACAGTAAACCCATACATGTGAGTTAACATGTACATGATTATACATAGTTAGATGTACCTACACATGCTCATGGATGGATTACTCATGGGAATGATAATATATAATGGATAATAAGACATGTATATAAATGTATATATATAGTGTATGCATATATATTTATCGATGAGTTTGTAAATATGTACTATTGGTTATATAAGAACATGTATATATGAATATATATATACACACATATTGAGTATATCGATATATATATATGTATATATGTATATAGGTATATAGGTATATACATATGGTTTTATTTATTAAAATGATAACATGGATATATGATTTCAAAATACAAAATGATATATATATATATGTATATATATTATTATGTGAATTTATCGATATATAAATATATATACACATACATATGTGCGAATGGGTATATATGGATTTTTATTGATTAAGCAGTATGTTTAAATAAAGTGTCGTATGTAAATGAAGCATTATTGTTATTATGAAATAAAGTGTATACTATATACCATATCACATGCAATACATACAAATGATAATGTAGCATATAATGTGTGCATTAAAAGTAACTCAATAGTCACTTCTTAATGCATCGAAAAGCTTGCAAATATAACACAAATATATAGAAGACTCAGTCAAAAGTTATAAGAGATATAAATGAAGTGTGTTTAAATGCCGACTTGGTCATAGCATATAAAACACCAAAATGCATGATAGAAGGTTTGAGGTGCCGCCAAAATATAAAAATTGTATTGCAAATAGAATTATAAACTATAATATTTGTCTAGCGATGGAAGACCAAGTAAAATTTAGAAAAATTCATGTAAAAGCGGGCATATTTGGAGTCGACCTCTTGATGTTTTACCTTGCATTTCTTGAAAACATTCTTGTTGTCTTTGTTTTAGTTGACCTGCTGCTCTGTTTTGATGAGTATTGGTTTTAAATTATGCCAACCATTGATATAAGTTGTTGAGTGGAACATAATAGTCTAAGAAGTGTCAATGAACATAGCTTTATTGTAGGAAACTAAGTCTCATATTTTTGTATAAATAGAGGTAAAAATTACTTCATTTGGATGCACTATTCACTTGCATTCTATTTTTTTTAGTCTAAGTTTTTCTTGTTTGTGTCGAGAGTTAAGTTAGTTATTGTGAGTATTTTTGTTAGTGGATTTGGATATTTATAAAGATTCTTGAAGTGGATTGAGATTGGAAGTTAGTTTATTTCATTTGGGAATTAACATTTAACAGGCATGTTATTTTTCCCTTTTATACTTTATATATTTTTCAAAAGATTGAATGTTGTTGATATCTTGTGTTAAAATGTATTTAATTTTCTTAGTTAGGCAAAGAATATGTTTTTAAAGAATCTTAATATAATTAATTCTTATGAATCCTTATTTGAGTTTTTTTACATACTCCATATTAAGGAGTGATAGTAGTCATTAGTATTATATACTAGGGAAAAGAGGAAGCTTGGAATAGCTTATGAAGTATTTTCAATTTATTTGTGTATTCCAAACTATAGAGATTTCATTGATTTCTTTGGAAGTATATTATCTCTAGAAGAAATTAGATTTGTATTATTTTTACGTAGTAGGAATGTTATAGACATAGGTTGTTCCTAGGATTAATGATTACCCAATGGAGGGAATTTCCTAAGTGTAGTTTAATATAAAAGAGATAGATTGTTCTTGGGGTTAATGATTACCTAATGGAGGGAATTTCCTATACATAGTACATGAATGACCATTAACCAAATCAAGCTAGGGTAGTGGGTGAATAGATGACACTTTTATATGAAAATTTGGTCAAAATAGTGTAAGTAGCCAATGTTTACACTGTCAATTCACTATGTCCAGTATAGACAATTCTAGTTCAATATTTGCATACTCATAGTTGCAGCTACCATATGATTAGGTTCTAAATTGTAGGACACAACAATAAGCTCGGGAAGCCTATTTGTTATGGGTTTTTATCAACCAGTCTCTTCATCGAAGGGTAGGGACATCTTACCATATGTGCCAGATGTGTGGGGAACCGCATTTGTTCGTGGTTGGCAAAAAAGTGGTTGGGTGATGCTTCTCCTTATTGCAAATGGAAAGTTTGGAATATGTTTTATTTCAGATGTGCATATAGCCAGATTTGAATTACATGAATAAGTTTATTGCTATGAATTTTGAACATAGATTATTTACTTGAGGTTAAAAATTAGTGAATTTAATTCTGTTGAACAATCAGCATGTTATAGTTGAAGTCCTTTTCATTAAGGTTATAACACGAGTTTAATGACATGGAAAACACCATAATCGACCTAGTAGGGCATAAGTATTACCTTTAAACATAGGTATGAAAATAATGATAAGTGGAATTGTTTATATGTTAGTCGTGGGCTTGGTTATTGAGGTCGAGTCTTCTTAAATGAGGAGCATGTTCTATTATGTTTTTTCTTTAACACTCTAATTGGAACACGTGTGTTTTCAAAGGGGAATTTCAATGGATTTTAATGCCAATGTGGAACTTGCATGGTTGTGACTCAATCTAAAATAGTGGAATGAAATTCCCACTATTATTAATCTAGTTTTCCATGATTTGGTCATGGTATCCTATATGTTGTGCAAACTTGAGTCTTTTAGTTGAAACTATCCTTGCCTTATCCTTATCGAATTAATAGGGAAATATTATGGTGATCTGGTGAAATTAATTACATAACTAAATGCAAAATTGTTCCATCTTTTATCCTACCATGAAAACTTTTGGTAGATAACTATTACCAATATTTGTGCAACTGACTCCTACCTTTACTAGGTGGAAGCTAATATTTTACATAGGACAGTAGTTTTCAAAATTGATTGGTAACTAATTGGGAACCAAATCAAAACCATTTTAGACCCCGAAGATTTAAATATGCTTTTTACAAATGAAAAAGGGTTGGACAGTGAAGGTTATAAAGTTAATCAAAGGTAGAGAAAATGATATAATAATGGGGACGGTTTTCTTTAAGAGAGGGGAACTAAATATCATTTTGTAGCAAGAAGGTACAAAATGGAAAATTGGCGTGAGATACTTTTGTGCAAGAATTACTGCACTATCTGAAATATCATTGTTTAGTATTGCTTAATAAACCGAGTAAAGGAATAGAATAAAGTTCTTTAATAGGAAGAGAAAAGCTATTAAGAACGAAAAAGATGAAATTCTTTGAGTTTTTTTCTACTTATAATCTCCTTGAGCTCGTAGAAAGAAGGAAGGAACCATTATAGCATAAGATTCTTAGTAGTGGTAGTGCAAGTTATAAAGGAAGTCACATCTCGTGTGCTACATAGGCAAGTTGCTTTCTTAAAAAAATGTTATTATTTTCTTTTAGATCATATAGGAAAGCATTTGGTTGATGAAAACCAATAAGGCATAGTATGTATGTTATACACCTTTGCTAGAGTGTTGGTGACTTAATGAAATACAATATGAATATCTACATGGTTTCTTTTTTCTGCTAGAGGTTCGGTTTGGTTACTTAAACCCATTCAGAAATACCTAAGCTAAATTATTTCTTTGCTAGTTTTTGAGATGCTTTTTAAAACCTAAACATCTTATTGTTATCAATTACATTTGCTCTTGGAGATAATATTATTAGCTTGTTTTTATTTGTGAAAGTAAAGCTTTAGTTCTTCTTAATAAGTAGTCTTTTGAGAAAACAAAAGTAGTTTATGTTGTTTAAGGAAGGAAAAAAATAAAGTTGTATTTCAACTCGGGTTTATTAAGGGGACATAATTAAGTAACCCAACCATGGGAAAGGAGGCTTGGAGCCTAAGCAGGGTTAGTAGCTGAATTTAGTCAAGAAAATTTAATTAATGAAGAACTTGAGTTGTAGTTTTCTCTCTTGATAATGATAATGCTAAAAGTTTCATTTTTATAAAAGAAGAAGATTATCCTATCTTGAACTGATAAAACCCTTCTATGGTTTTTTATTTAGTTTGAAGCTTCTAGAAGGGGTTGTTGTGTTTGAGCTCATTAATTAACATTGTGTCTAGATGGGAAAAATTAAATCTCTGTCAGCATGCAATGTCCTAGAACAATTGCTATGAGTGTAACACCCCTCCATTTTGCTTTATGGATTGGACAGTGTTTCCTTGTTTTGTGTTGATTTATGCTTTGGATATTCAGATACTTTATCTTGTGTGTCTATTTGGTTGCTATTCATTGAGCGATAGATTATATTATGTGATGTGATTTGATTTATCTGATGCTTTAGTTTACATGCTTTAATTGGTGTAATGATGATGTTAGTTGATATAACATGTTAGTGCTTATGAGATTATTGAATAAGATGTAAATGTCAGTTTGACGAATGTATTGGTGAAGGGGATGGGTTTGCATCACTCGCTTGCGAGTGCCCTGCAATTATGTGATTTCTTCTTCATGGTGTGTATTATATGTTGGATATACTGTATTATGTTGTTTACTTGGTTTCAGGTTGCAGGTACATGACATTGACTCCACCTGGTCTCACAGGTTTGAGCGTGTCGATCCAACGGTTAAGTTGAACAGGAGATAGTAGCTAGGTAACATGTGTCAGGTCTACACCCTAGCCTTAGTGTGTCATCGGTTTTTTTTGTTGAATCATAGTTTACTTATTTTAATGTTATTTGATTCTGAAAGTGTGTGATTATTTAATCAATTTTTAGAATGATTGCATTGATTAAAAGTGGTGATTATGTTATATTAAATCAAAAGTATGCTTAGATGTTATATTTAAATTTATTAATAGAATTTAATTTGATTAAACTTAAATTATTTAATTAATTAAATTTGATCTCTAAAGGGTTGAATTTAGTTGTTAAATAATTAAAATTAATTAATTAATTCAATTTTGGATTAAATTAAATAAAAGCAAAAAACTGAAAACTATTTGAAATTGCATGTTAAATTCAAAGTGTGTTTTTCAAAAATGGAATTAGGTTAATATTGTAATTTTCAATATTGTATACAATTAGATTTGGTTGTGGAAGAATTTTTTGGGTTTTATGCCACAAGTGCATGTTTAAAATAAAAAAAAAAGAGGGGGTTGGAAAGGGATTCGCGAAGGGGATTTTTAGAAGAGGCTCTACAGCAAATTTTGGATTACTTGGAGCTTCTTGTCTCAGGGCTTGTTTTCAGCGAAGGTTGCATGAGCAGCAATTTGATAGCTTCAAAACTTCAGCGTTCAGTTTATGCAGTGTGTCAAGTTCTCTTCTTGTTAATTTGTGATTTATTGGTTTTTTCAGATCTTCTTGAAAAATAGTGCTTGGTTTTAGGATTAATCTACTCCTTTTAAACCTGCATGCACATAGGAAAAGAAAACGAATGATTTTAATTTTGAGAAAAATCTGAAAATAGTTGTAAAATAAACAAACCCAGAGAAAGTTTCTCTTAGATTATCATGCTTTGGTTTTTGGAGGGATGCTCAATAGACACTCTTATTTTTTGAACTTAGCTCTGGTTGTTTTTGTTATCCTCTGTTTACTTCGCCACCACTTCATCATCTGTGTGTTTGAGTTTTAGTTAAAAGGATTTTCTAGTCATGTTTATGATTGATCCACTGTGAGGGTCTTAGTATGCCTTAGGCATTCACCCAATCTATTAAGGGCTTTGTCCTCAGTTGTTTTACCCTTATTTCCTTATGGTAGATCGGCCATACTCTTCAGGTTTCCCTGTTTCTTATATTGTTGAAATATGTATTGAGTCATGGCGCTACTTTCCTTTATCAAATTTGTCATTGATGTCAAGTCAATGTAATCGCATGCCTTGATCACCTCTACTATCCGACCATGTGGTTTGGAAATACCCTATAGTTGATCTAAGCTATTAGTGTGGTAAGTTGGTGGTCTAAGTTCGCCACCCTTGGTGCACGTTATCTCTGGGGATAGCTCGGTATCGAGCTGACTCTGCCAATGGTGTCAACCGGGGATATGGGAACTGATATCACCTCCTCTATGCATGTTGATCGAACAATGATTTATGTTAACTGTCTTCATCATTCACCGACCGTAATCATCTCTTCTCTAGCAATTTTGAACTATTTCTATCTTCCTCGTGTCTAGTTCTCCATCATGGAAGATTTTAGAAACTTTTGTCTTGAGATTGTCAAAGGAGTTGGGGAAACCTACTGTCAGTATTATTATCCTTTCACCTGGTATGGATCCAGTGTCTTTGATAACTATTTTGCATGAGTATATCCCTCCATGCATGGCACGATTAACGGTGACTTTGTGTTTGCATGGAGATTTCCGGATGGTGGCGTCTATGTTCTTGTTTGTGGTCGCAGATGGAAGTAGAGTGGTCGCCGATGAAGGTTGGGCAATCTTAGTTGTTTAATCTGCATCGACCATTGTAGTTGGAACATCTACAACAAAAGTGAGGTGCCACGACTTAGGTTTTGTGTAGGTTGCTAACTATGACATCAGTTAGGTCCTGGTGAATGGTCGCCAACCATGTACTCACCCTTGTCTTATCATTATCTTATAGGGTAATCCACAACGGCACTTGGGATTTGTTAGTGGGTTTGTGTTGTGGTCGCCACCTAGGGTTACATGGTTAGTGTCTCCACCGTGTCCCTTCTATCTTTAGAATGTAGACTTAGCAATAGTTTCCCACCCGTATTTTATCCTATGATTTCATCCATTATTTGGATGTTTGAATGAGTAATTACCTTCTGTAATCTGGGTTTAGAGATTTATTATCTAGTTTCTTCATTGAGGAATTCAATATTAATAATTGCTTAATGAAGTAAATTGATAGTAGTATATCACATGTGCATTGTGATTATGTAGAGTGTGATAGATAGTTATTGCATTGCGATACTGTATGATGGTGAATGAAAGATTAAATTGCATTATGGTAAAGATTGTGTATCTTAATGGTCATAGAGATTTGAAGTGGTTCTTTTTGCATATTTGCAAGTAGGAGAATAGTAATTTGAATTGTATTTCAATGTTAGCATTATGTCTTTGAGACTTGATTGGGAAGAATAATGTAGAATGACTATGGTATAAGTTTGTGTAAGTTAATTGTTGGATTTTAAACTATGGTCAGTAATAAGTACCAAAGGCGGAGGGAGTTGGCTTTATCATTTTGAGATTGATCTTGATTGTTATCATGCATGTTGAGATATACACTGTGTTTTCAAACATTGGTTTGTTATGAGATCTTGAGTCTTATGGGTATAGTGGAAGAGGAATTATTTTAAAAGAGGTTATTTAGAATATTTCAATATGTTTATATGTATTAAATATATATATCTGTTCAAATACATTTATTCTAAAATAATTGTATGTGGGAATGTTTAAGTTGGGAAATGAAGGGAAGTGAGTTTAATTGTTTTAGAATTCCAATAATGGAAGAGGAAATAGGAGTATATGATAATTAGAGTTGACCCAGTTATTGTGTCTTTGACTTTGTCAATGTTTCCTATTGAATGTGTATGGATTTAAGAAATCCAAATATTAGATTTGAATTAATGACTTGAATGCTTCTATAGCTATGTCGTCATGATGTATTTTGGGATATGGGATTATGTGTTAGTCCAACTTGTAATTCTTCCAAAAGATTTTAGAGGATGAGGGTTGTCGAATCTTTATGTCAACCAATTATTTTCCCTTGGGTAGTGCATGGTGTCTTTTCAGTATTTACCCGGTTTCCAAGAACGGGGATGTTTTGTACCTCCTATGAAAGGAGAGGACTATGTGTGTGTTGCCTTCTAGATGTTTGGAGTGGGTTCTATTATTTGATTCCTCCTTGTGTTGGAGTGGTTATGATGCCTAGATTCTATGCACTTGTATTTCCCTTGTTGATTAGTTTGGTTGTGTGTTGTCCATTAGAAGAGTGGCTTTTGTTAGGCACCAGAGCCCAAAGAGGTAAACTGGGTAACCTTCAAAATTTGTTTAAACAAGTGATAACTAAATTAATGTACTTAGAAGATTAGGACTAACTTCTCACTAATCAAGATAATTTTACCTCACTCATAGACACAAGGGCTTATTTAGACTTGGGATGAGTTGGAAGGCTTGGAATGGCAAGATCAACTATCTTGTCTGTACGAGAGGTAGTTGATTCCACATGAGTGAGTATGAGGGCCGGGATTCAGTTGAGGTCACCAGGATTACCTGTGTCAGAGCCTATGAAGGATGCCCAAAGGAGATCTCATGACTACTATGTGATGACACTCTATCTAGGACAACTAATGTATATTGCTATATGTGTATGGTTCTTTGAACATAATTGATCTATTTTTATGTTTGGAAGCAAAGTCACCTATGTCAGTGATGTGAATGTGGTACTTGTGTTGTACTTGAGTTGTACTTGGCTATTGCATTTGTTTGGTTATATCAGTATGAGTCAGTATGAGTCTGCCTTTGGATAGTGGTTGTAGATTCTTTGTCCATGTTACTTTGTTACTGTCTCCTAGCATGGGGGGTGGGCCTTCGGGTACCACTTGGTTGGGTGGAACATGCACCAAAACCATTGGGTCCCCCTTGATCTTCAGTTCATGGAGGCGAGACATCTAGTTGGACAACTCACAGATCTTGTTATTCTTTTCTAGCACTGTTGTAATTCTATTGTAATGAGTTGTATTTACCCCTCTTGTTATTATGAGGTGGATTTATGTAATTGTAACACTTTTGTAATTTGACTCATTATGGGAATGAGGGTTGTAATTTTGTAATGGATACATGTTATGGATATTCTATTACTATCTTGTATTTAGTTATGTTGAATGAATGTATATTACTTGTGTTGTTTAATGCACTGAAATATAATGATGTATGTTAATGGGGATTTAAGTAATCTCGGTTACGTAGCCTTAGGGGATGTTGTCAATTATAGATGATCGTGTATGTTTAATTCACTTTAATAAAAAAAATAAAAATTGGTATGCTTTTATTGTGAATTGAAACTTCCTCTAGGGTTGCATGGTGGGGCATTACAATGAGAGTAGAAAATTTATGTGGTAAAACCCTTGAATTTGAAGACCTTGAACCAGTGGCAGGATCCAAGACCCAAGAGTTACGACAACTAACATGAGGGTTTATGGATGGTCATTTCTTTTGTCAACTAGTTCAATCATGATAGAAAAACAAGTCATGTTATGTTATGAGCCTTTTGTTATGGTTTTGTGGTGGGATAGGTAGTTCCAGAATGCCCTAGTTCAGAAATTTTTTCGAAGTCAAACAAGGTACTTGAACAATGACTTCGCTCTTTGAAGCAGTTTTACTTAAGTTACAAAAACTATGGCCATGTGAGCATAGTTTCCACTACATGCACTTGTTAGCTCATCATGACCTAGATACTTAGCTAGATAGAGTTTTTGTACTTAGTTGGAGGGTATCCATAGTAGTATGATAGAGTTCATTAAGTAGGGCACAACATCAAAGCTTAGATGGAAAAACTGAGTGTTCCCACCTAAACCTTTCATTGAAGGGTAGGGCCACTTCCAGTTAGGATGGTGTGTAGGGGATTGCTTAAGTCCAAGGTTGGAGGTAAAGCACCAAATGATGCTCTCCCTCTTGCAAATGACATAGTGAGTCTGAAGAGATAGTAAGAACTAGATATGGGTCTCCAACCCCATTTCTTCCAATTACTTTTATTAGCTTACTCAAATGATTTATTGAAATGAAATGTAATATGTACATGTTGCTAATACTTTTAGTTGGAATAGTAAATGATGATTCTTTTGTTGTATATATATGAGACAATATGCAATTGCATGGTTGTTTCTCTATTTTTTTTTAAATATCTTTTGTCTTTCTCAATGATTATTAACCTTTTGTGTAAATTTTTTGGTAAACCTTTTATTAGAGGAAGTTGGTTGTTACATGTAGGAACCTACCTACTAGAGACACAAATCCCCAATATAAATATTTGAGAACCAAATTACAAAGACATTATTTACAGATCTTTAATGTTGATTACATAGCTTGTACTTGATCTTATCTACCTTTTGACAGTCTTTTTACATAGCATGTGATATTTTGATAATGGTGCACGATGATTAGGATGCAATTCCCATTGCATCCCCCGAATATAACATTCACACCCCCTTTCACATCCACTAATTTTTTTTTTTTGAATGATCCTAATCATATATCTATATATATCACAATACATTAACAATATTTCATGTTATCCAAGAATATCTTGACATCATCCACAATTAGCCCGATCAGCCTAGGATGGACCTAAATTTAAATTGACATGAAACATATAGAGGGTTTTTCCTAAATCAATTTTTTTGCCACCAATAATAGATGATGTTATTTTCTTCCTTCAAAGATCTTAAATTGGACCTATTCATCTTCACACACTTCCTCTAACTGGTGCATGCTTCCCTTTTCTAGAGAAACCACTCAAACATTATTCAGAGTTAGCCAATCAACAAAGGAAATACTTTGCTACATCCAACTTTTTTCCTATTAAATCTTTGCCTCTGAAACTTCAAAATTTGATACAACATGAGTATCTTTACATTAGGTTCAATTTACAAGCCATAGCATTCAATTATGGTAGAATTTAGATAAAAACACTATGATAGTGTAAGATGATGCGTGAATAGAAATCCATATAATACCTCCAAAACACTTCAAGACTAATTCCAACAACTGGAATAGATACAAGTATGATATTTCAAGAATACTACTAGTCTTCTTCACAATATAGATCACACTAGCACGATTTTATCAAATGCTTTGACATGACATGATCATGATAGTAATACTTCATAATTTCAAAATCTCAAATATGTCAAAAGTAACTACATTTAATTCTCACTGATCTAGTGAATTTGACATTAGTGAGCTCCTTTTACATTACTAGTACCTTTTACATAAATGACAACATATGTTCAACAATCTCCCCCTTTATCATTGATGGTAGAAAAAAAATTACTATTAGTACACCAACACACTTAATTCGGAACTCCCCATGTTTGATACAATCTCGATTTTTAGAGATTTTGGGATATATATCATTTTGGATTAATTTATCCCCCTTTGACATCAATAGAAAATGAAAACATGTTAACAATAGCATTTGGAATCCCTCTGAATTGCTTCCTCTTTTTGAGCTCCTCTTTGTCCCTGTGCCTTGTCCTTCCTAATAGCTATTTTCCAAGGCCACCAAGCAATCTTGCAACAGGGATTTAATACTTCCCCTAAACCTGTACTTCCTCATTATTGATGAGAAGGGAGAAACCATTCCAAAATTCTATCAGAGATACTCAAAACTCTCCTTAGGAATAGGTTTTATGAAAATTTCTATTATTTCCTCCTTAGTCTCAACATACTCCAACTTCACTTTTGTTTCTGCAACATTCTCTCATAGAAAGTGATAGTTAATTGTAATATGATTTGCCCTTGAATGCATCACAAAATTCTTGGAAATATTTATAGCACTAATATTGTCACAAATAATGGAAATGGGTTCATCGAGCTCTATTTTTATTTTCTTCTATTTTTGCTTCATCTATAATACTTGAGTTCAACATGAAGTTTTTGTAATGTACCTCACTTTTTCTATAGACAAAGATATTTATTCCATTTTTTAACTACGATACAAGACTATCACCAAGAAAGAAAACTCAACACTTGTGCTGAGTCATCCCACAATGCTAGTTTACAATTTCTGGGAGATTTTGATTTTTGTTGAAATCAAATGTTTTTAGAAAATATAATGATTTAAGCCTTAAAAAGATTTTAAGGATTCCAATTAAAGAGGTTTTGATCAAACCACATAAGATCAAACCCCCTTGGATAGAACCCCGCTATTTTTAAACCATACCTATAACGGAGTCTCCTTTACACCTATTAAAATGCTGATTAAAAACCACTTTTCATTTACCTTTTGGGTGATCAAATGAATTCATTTAAAATTTATTTTTTGGAAGTATGTATTCCTTATTATAAGCTTCCCAAAAAGTATAATTTTAATTAAATCTCCTTTTATTATTATATTTATTTTTTATTTTTTTTGAATGTAGGTTTTTCATCGAAAATCAAGCTCTTTGTTTTGCACATGTGGAAAAATAGTGTTTTATGTGATACGGTCCACCGATGTCTAAATTGTAATTGGTTTGAATTTGAAACTTGATTAAGGAAAAAATATTCTATAAAACACTATGAAACCGATTGGAAGCACTAGATATTGTAGTTACAAATCTAAATTCCAAAAAAGTTAGAATTGTATCCTTCATGGAAAAAAAGTTGTGTTATATGGTGATTGTCACTCCTTAAAAATGGTGTTTACTAAAAAAAACTAGTTTTCGAAGGATATGGAAAAAGAAGTGCAATCTGATTCAAAAAAATTGAAAAAAATATATTTAGAATCTACAAAAAAAATTTCACAAATCAGTAGTTTGCATCATCTTCAAATTCCTCACGGTTTAGCTGCTATAGGTGTCTGAAAGTGAAGATTTAGCTAGAAAAAATAATTTTAGTGTCTAGTTTGGCCAAAAATTGTAAGCCAGTATTGTGGGATCACCCTGCTCTTCCAGTCATCTATGCCTCTTACCTAATCTACATTTGTGTATGTAGTTAGTGTGAATTTTTAATTCTTGGGATACCATAAACCAAAGTTCATTGTAGCCTTAAGATATCCAAATATACTCTTTACTTCCTTGACATGATTTTTTCTTTAAGTGTTTCCTAAAACCTAGCTACCATTGCTACTACTCGCATTATATTTGGTTTGGATGTAGTTACATACAACAAGCTACCAATCATTGAACTATACAAAGTCTTATTTTCTAGAGTTGATTCACCATCCTTACTCAATTTACACCTAGTAACCATAGGTGTACTCACCAATTTAAATTCTTTCATCTTAAAATTTCTCATCTATATTATGTAGTTATTTTGTGTTGTCCCCTGATGGCGACTAGTTCATTTTTCAAAATAAATCACTTTAAATAATCACCTGATGCATTGATAGTTTACATTTCTTGTGCTATTTTTTAGATCATTCATTCTTGAGCATGATTAGGGGTTGTCGTTTTTAAAAACCCTACTATCAATTAATCAAGCCTTGCCCTATTTTTTCAAATCATCATATCCAAACCACAATACCTAATTCGAATTGTTTGATATAGGTTGATGATGTCAAATCAAATAGTAGATGTTGAAATTGAAGGTTATTTTAGGAATGGTTCAAGTTGTCCTCCAAATCGAACATCTATATTGGCAAAAAAGTTAAAGCAATTAAATCTTTAAAACCATGTGTTTCTAGAAGGATCTATCTTAGAGGGGTGGTCCTGGAGGTTTTTTGAGCAATTTGGAAATTTTTTGCAACAACCCAATGTTTGGATTGGGATAATTTAAAGTTTTAACTTTTTGACAAAATGTTAGAAATAAGTAAAATCTAAAATTTGGTTGCTCAAAATGAAGTTATTCTTTTGGGTTTTTATTTTCATAATGTTTGTGTTCTTCCAGCAAAATTCTAGGGTGAAAGGATTTATCATTTGAAATTCATGCAAGTTTTAGTGTTGCAGTCATGAGAAATTTTCAAGGGGTTTATTTGAAAATGTATAAAATTATTTGAAAGCTTTTCGAAAGTTTAAAAAAAATATTAAATGAGGAAATTTGTTGAGAATTTTCATGTCTTGTTTGAGGCATATTTAGTGGGCTTAAGCTTATTGGTCACTCTAAATCCTAACCTCATTGCTCAACTTTTCTCATTTTCTAACCCCTATTGCTCACAAAATTACAATTTCTAACCTCATTGCTCACAAAATCACAATTTCTAACCTCATTATTCAACTATGCCCATTTCCTAACCTTTTATTTGCTCTGAAAATTTTAACTTTTTTTCTTGCATTTTGATAAATCCTAGCCCCATTGCTCAATGTTTCCTAAATCCTAACCCCATTACTCAACTTTTTTCCAAATCCTAACCTCGTGCTCACTCTTTTCCCATTTCTAACCTCGTTTGTTTGCATTTGAGTAAATTCTAACTTACATTTTCTCTCATTTTGATGCATTTTTACCTCATGCTCACATTTTTCTAAATTCTAACTTCTACACTGAAATTTTCCACTTTCCTAGCCTACTTTGTTCATAAATAAATTTGAACTGCATTTGCTCGCATTTGAGTGAGTTTGCCCCTTTCTCAAATTTTTAAGATTTCTAACCTATGAGCATTAAAAGGCAAAGAAAGACAAAGGTTAACCATTTTCAAGGAAATTGTGTGTGGATAAAAAAATATGGAGTGCATCTTTCAATCCCTGCCTATGCCAAAATGAGGAATATGTAACAAGTTATGAATAGTTATTTAAAAACAAACAATAAAGGATCTTTATCAAACATTGTAGTCACATCTACCCTGGTTAGCATGCATGCATGCTGAAAGTGGATGCCATGAGACAAGACATGTGAAGTGTACAATGAAATAGGCCTTATGGAATGCCAACACTACAAGGTAGAATGTGGAGAGATAGAAAGCATTGAAAAACATATTATCTCATGGAATGCAATGATATCAGGATTAGAGCTATAACTAAATATGGAGCACAACTATTTGGTAGGAATGGCGTAAATATATGGAGGCACATATAATATTTGATAGAGCACCTCAAAGCGATAGAGTTTCATAAAATACATGACTGCAGACTGCTTATGAAGAGCACTGAATAACATGAGAAATAATTTAACTAAATATACTACATATAGAGGTGCAACCTAGGCATATAAAGCAGGGCAGTGGATTATTTGTTAAAAAAATTTCTACGTGTGGAGAATAGAAGTGGAGGCATGTAAATTGTTCGATGGAATGCCTAGAAGAGGTGTCAACTTATGGATTTTAAAAAGTGCAAGATATAGAAGCATAGACAAATCCAATGAACTGTTTGACCGATTACCTCAAAGAATTGATTTCATGAATAGAAATGATTACACATAATAGTTTTGTTGAAGATATTTCAGAAGTTTATAAGCAAATGCATTCAACAGTAGGTGTAAAGACTAATTTTTAAAATCTTTACTAGTATACTCCCAAGCCATGCCAAAATGAAAAGCTTTGGAACAAGGTATGATCATTCATCAAAACACAAAGGAATAAGTGATTTTTTCAGATATTGTAGTTGCATATGCCCTAATTAGTATGCTCGTAGTACTAGAAGCATAGACAAAGTTGTGAGCTATTTGAAAGATTACCTCAAAGAATTCTCATCTCATGGAATGAAATCATTTCAAGATTTGCATGAAATGGATCTGTTGGAAAGGCTTTAAAAACTTTCAATCATATGCAATCGACACCTGTTTAAATTTAAATTACATGACCTTTTCCAGCACCCTCCTTGCCTGTGCTAAAATGGGAGCTATGGAACAACGCATGGACATCCATTGAAGCACGAAGGATGGAGGAATTTTGTCTAATTTTGTATATGCGAGATGCCATGGTAGAGGTGTAAAAATTTAAAGTGCACAAAATAAACAAATAGCTGCTGCTCTGATTTCCAGTCAAACTAGAAATACCCAAATTGCGGAAAAACAAAAAGAACTCAATAGAGACAAATAGAACTAGGCATGCAATATTTTCATTTTCTATTCAATGACTTAAAATGAGAATACAAAAAACAAAAAACTTCAAACTCAGAAGAAATAAACTCTAACTAAAGATTACAACTTTTTGGGAGCAATCAAAAGTTGCTCAACTAGATTGGTAACATTTAGGAGCTATCAGGAGCTCACTTTTAGGAGCAATCATTGCTCAAACATAAACCAAACACACAGTTGCTGCTTTTTAGGAGCTCTCAAGAGCTTGCACAAAATTTTCTTCATAGTCTGCTGGTACAATACATTCTTTTTCAACTAACTTGCTAAACAACTTTCCTTAATTCCTTTTGTCTCAAGAAAACAATCCCTCCTGAAATTCAAATTCACCTACAAAATTTATTTCCCCTGCCAAAAAGATTGTTGGAGCTAGCATCATCTGGAGCAGTAGATCCCACATTAACTCCTGACATGATAGGTGAATGTGAGGAAAGGCTCAGGGAGAATTTTTAAATTCCAACACTCCTCCTTTGTCCCAAGTTGACAAAACAAGATCAAACTTGATCAAAATCAATAACACCCAATCAAACCCTTAGGTGCTCAAAACTATCCTTGCTCAATGGCTTGGTGAATATA
This sequence comes from Sequoiadendron giganteum, assembly GCA_007115665.2. NCBI lineage: Eukaryota > Viridiplantae > Streptophyta > Pinopsida > Cupressales > Cupressaceae > Sequoiadendron > Sequoiadendron giganteum. The sequence continues at coordinate 280,432,124 of CM021102.1, read as the reverse complement.
TCAGCTAGCTGCTACTCAGACCTGCAAAATTTTATTTTTATTTCACCATTTTCAACTAACTCTCTGATAAAATGATACTTGATTTCAATTTGCTTGGTTCTTCCATGAAACACAATGTTTTTCCTCAAAGCTATCGATGAAACATTGTCACAAAAGATTTTTGTTCCATCCTCTTGTTCTTCTTTCAAATCTGCCAAGATTCTTCTCAAGCAAATAGCCTAACATGTTGCTACATTTGTTTCTATATACTCAGCTTCAGCTGTTGATAGGGAAACTATAGGTTGCTTTTTTGAATCCCATGAGATAGCTCTCAAACCAAATGAAGCACATAGTTTGATGTGCTCTTCCTATCATCCAAAATTCTTGCACAATCACTGTTAGTGTATCCAACCAAACCATACTCTTTTGTTGTTGTGTACAACACCCCATATCCTTTGGTTCCATTCACATACCCAAGGATTCTCTTACCCGCTTTCCAATGGGTGTCTCTTGGAGTGTCCATATATCTTGAAATAAGACTCACTCCATGCATTATATCCCGCCTAGTTGTAGTCAAGTACATCAAAATTCCAACCAAACTTTTGAACATGGTCGGATCCACATTGCCGCTGCAATCTTTTTTTCTCAACTTTAGACCTACGACTCAAACTCTTCAAGAAGCTTGATGAGAACATGAATTTTGTGAAAATTGGTAACCAGGTTATACAACCTATAAGCTTTTGACTCTTCATTGTAGCCCGTAAAAATACACTTCTCACCCTTGTCATCTCCACGATGGTCCTATTCTTTCTCTCAACCACTCCCCTTTGCTATGTTGTATAACTGGTTGTTAGCTCCTTCTTGATGCCATTTTGTCTACAAAAATTTACAAAACAATTGGAGGTATACTTTCCTCCTTGATCTGACCTTAGGAATTTGATGAAATGTCCACTCTCCTTTTCAGCTTAGGCTTAAACAACAAAAACTTATCAAAAGCTTTAGACTTATGCTACAAAAAATAAACCTATGTCTTATATCTAAAATCATCAATGAAAGTCCTAAAAAAATCGCTTTTACCAATAGATGTGATTTTCATAGGCCCTACCAAATCCATGTGCACTAGCTCTAGTGGCGCACTTTCCCTTATAGAGTTACGTGATTGAAAGGGATGCCTATGTTGTTTTCCCAAAATACAAGCCTCACATCTAACATTAGGCTCTACAATTCTTGGCAAACCATCAACCATATTATTCTTGGACAAAAGACTTAAACCAGCATACCTAAATGCCCATACCTGGGATGCCACAGCCTAGAGGGGTCTTTAATGGTGCTCTTGAGGGCTTCTTTTTGTACTACTGTACATTCTGCATTCATGAGAGGTGTAGCAATAGACTAAGATGAGAAACACATCTCAATCTTCAATGAAAACATCTGATTCTTTGTCATCACAACTATTGAAAACACTTTTGTCCTCTCATTCTTGTCATAAATAATGCATTGAACCTTCTCCATCAACACTTTGTATCCATTTTGGATCAGTTGTCCAACACTCATGAGGTTATTCTTTAACCCGAGTGCAAAAAACATATTTTGAACCTCCTTCTTCTCACCTTTCTTGGTGTGGATCATGATAGCTCCTTTTCCCTTGACTGGAACTACTCCATTGTTCCCCATTCTAATCTCAAATTTAACATTTTTATCAATGAAATAAAATAGACTTTCATTACTACTCATGTGGTTGCTGCAACCATTGTCCAAATACCAGACTTTGGGGCTGTCTTCTTCACCAATGTTGCACATGATGAAGGTTGTGGACTGATTTTCTTTCAGCCACATTTTCATTTTGTATTGACTAATTGTTGTTCTTTTTCCAACACTCAGTGGCATAATGACTAAATTTATGACAGTAGTAGCATTCAATGTTGCTCTTGTCATTTCTCTTATTCGAACTGCTATTCTTCATGCCTCTTTGGGAGTTGTTCTGAGAGCTGCTTGCTCCCTCTTGGTTTCTTGCTCGTCCCAAGCTTTCTCCTCTAGCATTTCCTTGTCCGGATCTGCCTCTACCACGACGAGAGCCATTTGTAGCTCCCCCCTGCCTCTTGCATTTGACTGAGCTTTAAAATATTTCTCCTGGGAATAAGTAGTAGACCTATTTAGGTGTTGCTCATGGGTTGGAAGAGAACCCATTAACTCATCCATCATCAAAGTAGATAGGTATTTTGCCTCTTCAATAGAAATGATGAGTGCATCATATCTCGTGGGTAGACATCTGAGGATTTTCTCCACAATCTTCTACTCCTCCATCATTTATCCATTCATTCTTAGTTGGTTTATCAAACCCGAGAACCTTGTGTGAAACTTTGAGATGGTCTCACTTTCTTTCATTTCAATAATCTTGAACTCTCTTTGAAGTATCTAGAACTTCACATATTTGACTTTTTCAGTCCCTTTATAATTGGTTTGGAGGATTTCCCAAGCTTCCTTTGCATACTCAACTATTGTTATCCTAGGAAAAATATCCTTTATCAAGGTTGCTTCTACCAAACTCAATTCCTCAGCATCTTTCTTTCTCTTCTCCTTCAACTAGTCTTTTGTTTGTTTGTGAGAGCTGCATACTGAATTGGGTCAGTGACATCCATAAATGCATTTATCAAAAAATCCCACAAATCATTGGCAACCATAATAATTTTCATCTTCTTTTTCTAGACATCATAGTTCTATCCATTAAAGGATGGTAGCTACTGCCAACTCTTCCCTTCATCTCCAACCATGTTTCCTATAGAAAAAACTTGATACCTAGAAAAACAAAATGCCCTAACTCATGAAGAAATGGGGCCTATGGTTCTCATACCATGACAAAATTTAAAGTGCACAAAATAAACATAGAGTTACTGCTCTGATTTCTAGTCAAGCTAGAAATACCCAAATTGCAGAATAATAAAAATAACTCAATGGAGACACATAGAAATGGGCAAGCAATATTTTCTTTTTCTATTCAATGACTGAAAATGACAATACAAAAAACATAGAACTTCAAACTTAGAAAAAATAAACTCTAACTACATATTACAACTTTTTGAGAGCAATTAGAATTTTCTCAACCAGATTGGTAACATTCAGGAGCTATTAGGAGCTCACTGTCAAGAGCAATCACTACTCAAACATAAACAAAACACACAAATGCTACTATTTAGAAGCTATCAGGAGCTCGCACAGAATGTTCTTCACAATATGCTGCTGCAACACATTCTTCTTCAACTAACTTACTAAACAACTTTACTTCATTCCTTTTATCTCAAGAAAAAATTCCCTCTTAAATTTCAAATTCACCTAACAAATTTATTTCCCCTGCCAAAAATATTGTTGGATCCAGTAGCGTCATGAGCAATAGATCCCACATTAACTCCTGACATGGTAGTTGAACAGGAGAAAAGTCTCAGGAACAAGTTTTAAATTCCAACAAGACGTGCATGAAAAATTTTAAAGTAGACAAAGCCCGTGAACTTTATGAAAAAGTGCCTTAAAAAAATCTGCCCTCATTTGGCGTGATGGCGTATAGAGGCAGGTAAGTGAAGTGTTTGACTAAATTCCTAGAAGGAATGTCATCTATTGGAGAAGAATGATTGTAGGATATAAAATGAATTTGTTAAAATGGATTTATTAAACTTCCAAACAAGTGCAACTCACATATATGAAGGGCCACACATCTATAAAGGAAGTGCGTGAAATGGTCTGTTGAGGATGTTTTAAAAAATTTAATTAAATGTGACTAGCAGTTGTAAAACTAGAATCTACGACCCTTATAAGCATCCTCCCTACCTCTTCTAAAATGGATGACATGGAAACACACGTGGGCGAGGCCGCCTCAAAGAGATATCATTTCATGGAATGCATAAATTTCATAATGTAGAATATAGATCAAAATGGATTTTTTGACAAGGCCTTAGAAACTTTTAGAGGTGTCAATAGCTTGCTTCATGATGCGAGCAGTAACCTAGAGACACTTATATTTTGTTATTGGACTCTTAAAACGAAGGTTCAACAAGACTTTTAGGAGCTTCCACTTGCAACTTGTGTTCCTCTATGTGACTCTTTAAAACATTTTCTTAAAATTTCTGCAAAGGTCCTTCAAGAATATGAGTGAGGTCCTTCAAAAACCTCACCCATATAATTGTCTTTTCTTCCTTTGACTCATATTCTTGATCAAATTATTGAGTTATTTTTCCATCGAGGGGCCTCTATGGGATATCAATGAATTGTAGAAAAATGAAACATTGGAAATCATTGACAGGAAGAATGAGTTTGTTTTCAAACTCTCTCAAGGAGATTATATGGCAGTCAAACATCTTGAGAATGTTTATCTATTATGTTCCTAAGTGTATGAAAACCAATATTTAGCAATAATCCAAAGGGCCATGAGAGCTTGGTTATGTGGGAAAGGCCATTAATGGTTGAAGGTGCCATGGAAGAACTTGTGGATCCACTTCTATAGTATTTATATGAAACAAATGGGATGAAGATAATGATTCATAGTGTAGAAATTTGTGTACAAAACGAATTTCAACTTCTGTTGGAATTAACAATCTTGAGCACCAATCAAATGCATTTAATGTAGCATCAAAAGAGATCCATTTTAGATCGTTCCCTCCATTTGTCATGTCAGACATATGTTGTGCCTGTTAATGTTTCTGGTAGTGAATTATTTTTTGTTGGTTGAATTTGAAAATGAGTGCATTTTTTTGAAAAAAGGTAAGAAAGACAAAAAGGAAGAATACAATGTTTTAGAAAAGAAGAATGAGGAGGGGAATGTTTAGAAGAACATAATAGATAAAGAAGGAGGAGAAGTCAACAAACTAAAGAAGAAGAAGTATTTGTAGTAGCAAAAGATATTGCACAGAGTGCAGAGCTCTAGTACTCCAAGAAATTTGTACTACCAACATAGAATAGCATGCAAAAAGCTTCATTGTGTCAAAATCTCGTCATTTTGTTGTATGAAGGAAATACAGAGCCATAGCTCTGATTTTTGTATTTAAACCTTTTTTTTAATATAATCTTTTTGTGTATTTGAATGAAATAGAAAATTTATTTTGCCTCCTTTGCTCTGTGTGTTTTCATATTTTCCTACTTTAGTTGGGATCTTTTCCCAACAGTTTAGTATCAAAGTCGTGTCTATTAGAGCCCTAGGATTCTCTGGGCATGCAGTAATAAAACCCTAGCTTCTAGGTATTAAGAAAAGCCCTAGATTTTTTTTAGGTATTTGTAGTTTTCCCCCATTTAGCAAAATGGTTGGAGGAGATAATAGGAGTTGGCAGTAACCGCCTATGTCTGATGGTAAAAACTACGACGTTTGTACAAAGAAAATGAAAACAATTTTAGTTGCAAATGATTTTGGGAGTTAGTAGCAAATGGGTTCACATATGTGATTGGCCCAAATGCATTTACTGTTAGAGTAAAGGTCTTAACTTAATTATGTTGATTAAGTTACCTTTATTCCCTTCTTAAGATTTCACGTTAGTTTGCATAAAGTGACATTTAATAATTATATTAATTATTAAATGTTATCCTATTAGGGCTTCTATTAGGGTTTTATTAGGGTTTGCATGATCTCCTTTTTATAAGGATTGATCCCATTGTATTTCATATCAATTCATTCTCTCATTCTCTCTGATATATACATTTTCAGTATTCAGAGAACTCTTGCTTGTTTGTCTCCATCTCTTCTTTTGTGACAGGTTATTTGCATGTAGGTGATCTTCGGGGTTTGTGAAGTTGTATTTTCTCAACTCCTACATGGTATCAGAGCTCCACACTTGCTGCTTCCTGTTCTTGTTTTCAAGATTTTTGGAGCTTCAAAGGTTTGGGGATTGTTTTCTTGATCTAGGGCATACCTGCAATTTTGAAGCATTTTCAGCTCAAACGGACATCGCCATTGCATCCGCAGTGGTCCAAAACCCCTAAATTGACTGTCCATTTGTCCATTTTGGACAAAGTCAAAATTTAGGGCAAAATTTTTTTTCAAACACCGTCGTACGGCCGTCGACTGCGCGCAATTCGAAAAATTTCTTGGTAAAATTTTTTTTTTTGGGTCGAAATTCCTTTTTCGTAAAAAAAATTATTTATGCAAAAAATTTTGATTGTAAAACTTTTTGATTTTTAAAATAATTAGAAAAAAAAACGAAAAGTTTTTAAGCCTTTTTAAGGCTTGCTCAAGCCTCGGGTTTGGGACCTGCGCAGGCCACAAGTACCTGCGCAGCCCTACGCAGTGTACCTTGCATAGTGTACCCTGCGTAGTCCGCTGCATAGGGGTATGGTGGGGGTGGCCCACGTGCCTCCCCACCTCCAAATTTTATTTTATTTTAAATTATTTTTTTATCAAAAAAAAATTATTTTGTAAAATTTTTTTAATTGCTTTTTTTTATTTAAAAAAACATTTTTTTCCAAAACTAGCCCAATCGCACTTTTATGGTGACAGCTGTTTGGCCGTCAAATTTAACCTCGTCATTTTGCTATGACGGTCGTATGACCGTCAAATTTAACCTAGTGCTGGTTTTTTTTTCCCTCTTTGAAGCTGATTTATTCCGAAGGCCATAACTTGGGCATACGATATCGTTTTTTGGAAAACAAGATATCATCGAAAAGCTGATTTTCTCATCTCTCTAGTGATGTGGGTCTCATCACTTCTTTTTTCTATTGGTGCATTCTATAGCTAGTTGAAAACAAAGGGGCTAGTTTAAGTCTCAAGCTCATAACTTTTGATCAGTTTCTCCATTTTTCACAATCTCAGTGGCATTGGAACCGTATTTTAGAGCTCTTCAATTTCATCTATGCTATTTTTCCAGATTTCACTCCAAGTATATTTTATTCAGTTATTTGTGTTTTCACACTCTGGTGGATTACCTGGACATATTTGCTCTTGGAAACTTTTTGTTCACATGGGATGCTTTGTTCTTAGCTGTTATTCATGTATTTCTAGAATTTTGTCCTTTGAAAGCATTTTGAGCATCATTTGTAAGCTATCTTTTATATAAATGTACTGAGATAAAGTGTCACACTATTGTACATGCATCTTTTGGAATTTTGCACATAAGGTTGTGCCATATTTTGTACTCGTACTGATATTATAAAGTGCCATACGGGTTGTGTAGTTTGCCTTTGTTTTGCCATCACATCTTTGTCCAGTGAGTATCCCTCCACGACGACATTGAAACCATACCATGGGGGGTTGTGTAGTTTGCCTTTTTTTGCCATCACACCTTTTTCCGGTGAGTGTCCCTCCATGATGACCATGGATCCATATGATTCCAGCCTCATGCATGTGTACTTTGTTTTGTACACCACTTTTTCAGTTGTAAGTGCTATCTTGTGCACTTTCAGATGTTTCTTCTCCTTCATGCACTACAGGGTGTTTCACATCATTTCAATGGAACTATCAAGCTCTCCCAGTTCAGCATTATGGGGGGGTATTATATTGTTCATGCTAATTCTTCCTTGGTTTCACCTTGGAAGAAATTTTCCATTCTCAATTGATCAGTGTTTCAGATTATTGGTTCCTGTGCCATCTGTATCTTTGTTCCAGGTGTTTGCCTTTATTTGTCATCTGATTCAAGTAGTGTCGTATGGGCACTTATGTAGATTATTGTCTTCTCGTTCCTGATCATCCTATCTTTAGTGCAGGCTCTTTAGCACCATAGCAGTCATCTTTTGATAGTTGTTTGTAGCTTCTTTTGCTTTAGTGATGTTCTTCTTTTTGGCCTTTTGCATCTCTTTTTGGAGTAGAGCTTTTTCCCATGAGGTTTTCTCTATTTCTCCTCTTTACACAGATTTGGTTGTATTTGGGTACCTGATCTGGCCTATTTGTCGGAACCCATGTTTGTCTTCTTGCATTGTAGTTACCTTTTTTTTTCTGCATTTGTTTGTAGTTGCACTGTTGCTCATCTTAAGGGGGGGTGTTAGAGCAAAGGTCTTAACTTAATTATGTTGATTAAGTTACCTTTATTCCCTTCTTAAGATTTCATGTTAGTTTGCATAAAGTGACATTTAATAATTATATTAATTATTAAATGTTATCCCATTAGGGTTTTATTAGGGTTTGCATGATCTCATTTTTATAAAGATTGATCCCATTGTATTTCATATCAATTCATTCTCTCATTCTCTCTGATATATACATTTTCAGTTTTCAGAGAACCCTTGCTTGTTTGTCTCCATCTCTTCTTTTGTGACAGGTTATTTGCATGCAAGTGATCTTCGGGGTTTGTGGTGTTATATTTTCTCAACTCCTACATTTACAAAATTGAGCAATGCTCAAAAGAATTAGTTAAAGGACACAAGAAAAAATGATGTTAAAGCTCTCACTTTGATTGAGGCAGCCTTGACAAAGGTTAGTTTTTCCCTGAATAGTAGCAACTAGTTATGCAAAAGAAACTTGGGAAATCCTCCAAACTAGTTACAAATGGACTGATAAAGTCAAATTGGTGAAGCTCTAGATGCTTCGAAGAGTTTTCGAGACTCTCCAAATGAAGGACAGTGTCTATTTCAGACTTTCACACAAGATTTTCTAGTTTCATAAACTAGTTGAAGATGAATGGAGAAACCGTGGAAGAGTAGAGGATTGTGGAGAAATTCTTCATAAGTTTACCCTCAAAGTTTGATGCAATAGTGATTGTCATTGAAGATGCAAAACACCTCTCAATATTGACCATTGATGAGATAATGGGTTCCCTGCAAATCCATCAGCAACTCCTAAATAGGTCTACAAATTCTCCTCATGAGAAAGATTCCAAAGCTCAAGCCAATGCAAGAGGTAGGGGGATAGGTGGAAACAACTCTGAACAAAGCTCAATAGGTAGAGGTAGAGGCAAATCCAAACATGGAGGTGTTGGAGAAGATGGCTCAAGAAGAGCACACAACCAAAAGAAAGCAAGCAGATCTCAATCTAGCTTCAAACAAGCCAAGAATAACAACAACGCGAGTCAAGGGTTTAACAAGAGCAATGTTGAATGCTATTATTGTGATGCAAGAATTTATGGAGCTCAAAAAATTTGGCTTGGGAGTCCAATTGGGAAATTTGTTTAAGTTGTTTTTTATTTTATTTTTGAACTCTTGTATGTAATTAAATTAGTATTGGACAATTAGTGTCATTTTAATTAGTTTCAAATAATTGGAAACTTTCATAGGTCATATAGATAAGCATGCAAAATTACCAAAAAAGGGGCAAGTTAAAAAAATTTGTTAAAGCATAAAAAAAAATTACCAAAAAAAGGCAAGTTAAGAAAGCTATTAAAAATTGCCAAAAAAGGTAATTTTCAGATTTTGGTAAAAACTGTCAAAAAAGATAATTTTCGGATTTTTTGGATTTTGTACAAAATTGCCAAAACAGGTGATTTTCATATTTGTACTTAAAGGGAAGTTTCTTTTTAGTTTTCGAAGGATAGAAGGAGAAATAAAGAAGATTTTTCAGAAGTATTTTGAGTTTTTGTGTCTATTTTTGTAATAATAATTTTAATTTACATGTGAATTTTTGGTTGCATCATTTAGTATTAGAGAAGAATTTCCTGAGTGTGCAGCGAGAAGCACCAATTGGAGTATGTTTGCACCAGGACCTGAGGGTTGGTGTGTGTGATTTTTTTTTCTTTGCAAATGAATATGCAATTTGCAAGAGGAAGGATTTGTTGAGTAGAGGTTCTTGTGGTTGTGAGCAGATCGCCGAGTGTGAGGCAATTTGCAAAATAACATAAAAGTGTTGAAGATTTCTAAACAGATCGTCGAACTGAGGCAGTTTACATGTGAAGAACTTCAAGATTTAAAAATTTGTGCTAAGGATTTGTGAGGCCTTAAAAATGAAAAATTGGAAGAAGAAAAATTCTTTTGTCATTAGATGGATTATGAGGATTCATAAATTTGAGGAAATCATAGAGAGACAAAAAGAAGAAATAAGAGTTAGAATGATAGAGTTGCAATAACAAGTGAAAGAACTGGGAGTAGAGATTGAAAGGAGGAAACAAGAAGAAAAAACGAGTTGAAGGTAATTTTGATTATCTTTATAATGACATTTTGATTACAGGTAAGAAAGAAGATGCAATAGATTGTTATGCATGTGGCACAAAAGAAAAAGAAGATGAGTGGGAAGAAGTTTCTAAATCTGAAGCTGAGGAGACATGTCTTTTGGAAGGAATGAAAGATGAAATAAAAGAAGTTGCAGCAAAGAATGGAGATGAAGGAAAATAGACAATAAATTTGAATATTGTTGATTTGAGTAGTGTAGTAGAAGATGAGATGTTGTACTTTGAGGGTTCTATATTTGATAAAGAATTTGGTGAATATGAAGAAGATCTCATACTCAAAGAGGAGATAAGAAAGATAGATATCTTGTTTGAAGGGAAAGTGACTGATGAATGTGAAAATAAGATGATAGAGGATGTAGGAGGAAATGTAATGGTAGATGGTGATGAAGAACAAGATATTGCAATAACAATAGAGAAAAAATCATTGAGGCAATGTTTAATTTTTTTAATTTTGATTATTACAAAGAAGATAATGAGATTTAGCAATTGAAGAGTTGAATGTAGAGGAGATGCAAACAGTTTTTGTGAGTGTAGATTTGTATGGAGATGTTGTAGAAAAACACAAAGACCAAATCAAAGTTGATGATGAACAAATTGTTGTAGCAATAATAGAGGATGAGGTAATAAATGGATTTGATTATTTTACTGAAGAAAAGGAAACTAAATATTATGATTTTTTAGAACTTAGTAGTGTATATTAGTGGGATATAAGCTATGTATTTTTAAACAAAATAGAAAAAGAGGAAGAATAAAAGATGGAAGAGATATTAAATTGCAAGGAAAGTTGAGAAATAATGTTCCAATAGATAAGACAGAGAGATGGATTCAGGATGAGCATGACATCTACAAATGAGAATTGAAGAAGCTAAATAAAAATAAGTGGAATCAATTTAAAGATCATCACTTTCAGGAGTTGTGTTCTTTTCAATTGGATGAGAATGATGGAAGAACTTATAGAGGTCATAAATTTTGAGCTGGGAGTCCAATTGAGCAATTTGTTAAAAAAAAAAAAAATTATTTTCAAACTCTTGTATGTAATTAAATTTTTATATGAAAATTAGTGTCATTTTAGTTAGTTTCAAATAATTGACAAATTTCATAGGCCATATAGATAAGCATGCAAAATTACCAAAAAAAAGGCAAGTTAAAAAAAGTTGTTAAAGCATGAAAAAAATTACCAAAAAAAGGCAAATTAAGAAAGCTATTAAAAAATGGAAAAAAAAAAATGATTTTCGGATTTTGCTAAAAACTGCCAAAAAAAGTAATTTTTGGATTTTCCGTATTTTGTACAAAATTGTCAAAAAAAGGTGATTTTCATATTTGTACTTAAAGAGAAGTTTTTTTTGAAATTTTCGGGGGATGGAAGGAGAAATAAAGAAGATTTTTCAGAATTATTTTGAGTTTTTGTGTCTTATTTTTTTAATAATAATTTTAATTTATATGTTGTGATTTTGGGTACAAAAACTCAAAATACTTCTGAAAAATCCTTCTTTATTTTTCATTCCATCCTCCGAAAAACTAAAAACAAACTTCCCTTTAAGTACAAATATGACAATCACCTCTTTTGGTAATTTTGTACAAAATCTGGAAAATCCAAAAATTACCTTTTTTGGCAGTTTTTAGCAAAATCCGAAAATTACCTTTTTTGGGCAGTTTTTAATAGCTTTCTTAACTTGCTTTTTTTTGGTGATTTTTTTCATGCTTTAACTTTTTTTAACTTGCCTTTTCTTTGCTAATTTTGCATGGTTATCTATGTGGCCTATGAAAGTTTCCAATTATTTGAAACTAATTAAAATGACATTAATTGTCAAATACTAATTTAATTAGATACAAGAGTTTTAAAATAAAATAAAAAACAACTTAAACAAATTGCTCAATTGGACTGCTAGGCCAAAATTTATGACCTTTATAAGTTCCTACATCATATTGTCATAAGTTTGGTCATTATGCAAGTGAGTGCTAGAAAAAGCAATATGCTCAGTCCAAGCAAACTACAAATGTGGTTGATGCAAATGTGGCTCAGGGTAATCAATCAAAAGCTTTCATCATGTGCAACATTTTTTAGCAAGGCAATGATGATGTATGGTTTTTATATAGTGAATGTAGTAACCACATGAGTGGTAATGAGAATTTATTTTCTTGCATTGATAAATATTTCAAGTTTAAGATAAAAATGGGGAACAATAAAATAGTTCCAGTTTTGGGAAAAGGGTCTATTATGTTTCGAACCAAGTAAGGTTAGAAGAAGGAGATTAGCAATGTATATTTTTCCACCGGTATAATGCACAGTCTCATCAGTATTGGACAATTTATTTGAAAAGGGTACAAAGTGTTGATGAAAAAGGGTGAATGCATCATTTATGAGAAGGATGGAAGCAATAAAATAGTTGTAGTAGTGTCAATGGCGAAGAATAGAATGTTTCCTTTGAGGTTAGAGATGTGTTTCTCAGCTCAGTCTGCAGTTGTGACTCCTAGGCATGGAAAATGTATAGTAGTATAACAAGAAACCCTCAAGACAGTCACTCAAGACCCCTCCAAGCTTTGGCATCTCAAGTATGGACACTTAGGTTATGTTGGTTTGAATCTTTTGTCAAATAAGAGTATGGTTAAATTTTTTTCCAACCATTTTAGAGTCTATTGGTAGATGTGATGTCTACAGTTTAGGCAAGCAACATAGGCAGCCTTTTCAATTGAGAAATTCTAGAAGGGAAAGAGCACCATTGGATCTGGTGCACACTAATTTGTGTGACCCTATGCAAATAATTTCTATTAGTAAGAGACAATATTTTATGACCTTCATAGATGACTACATCTGTAAGACATGGGTTTATTTCTTACAATATAAATTTGAATCATTTAACAAGTTTAAAGTGTTTAAGGCTCAGGCTAAAATGGAAAGTGGACATTTCATCAAGGTCCTAAGGTCAAAAAGAGGGGGAAAGTATACCTCAAATTATTTTGTGAAGTTTTGCAAGGAACAAGGCATTAAGAAGGAGCTAACAACAACCTATACTCCGCAACAAAATAGAGTGGCTGAGAGAAAAAATAGAACCATTGTGGAGATGGCAAGAAGTATGCTTAAATCCAAGATACTTCCAAATGAATATTGGGGTGAAGCTATAACAACAACAATATATTTGATAAATAAAATTCTTACAAAGGCAGTTTGTGACAAGATTCTACAAGAGGCAATGACAAAATACAACTGGACCATTGAGCACTTGACAGTGTTCAAGTGTGTGGCATATGTACTTGTGCCAAAAGAGAAGAGGGAAAATTTGGATGACAAGGGTGAAAATTGTATCTTTATGGTCTATAGTGAAGAGTCCAAAGCCTACAAGTTGTATAACCCAATCACCAAGAAAATAGTTATCAACAGAGATGTAAAGTTCTTAAAGAATGAGTCATGGGATGGAACGATGGATAAAAACATGGGTATTCCTGTCACAATACCTTTTGAGGATGAAAAAGCTTCAAAATTTGGGAGCATTGGAACTCTATAGTAAGGTAATAGTTCAAAAAACTACAACACCTCTAGAAACTTTGAATAGAGCAGTTGCTTTCAAAATTTACAATAGAGTGAAAATTTTGGTGCTCAATCTTCTTTATCAGTCTAGTAGTCAAGTAGCTCCAAAAAATTTGACCCTAGGCTTTCATCATTAATTCCATGAAACACAAGAAGCGTGAAGGAAATTTGTGATAGCACAAGGTTTGAATTAGAGTTTGTTGAAAGTGCGAATTTTGCATTGTTTTCTCATAGTGATCTGATTTATTTTGAGGATATTGTGAAAAAAAAATGGTATGAAGCTATGGATGAGGAATTAGATTTAATAGAGATAAATAGAATATGAGAGCTAACTGATTTTCCTCTGAACAAGCAAGTTATTGGAGTAAAATGGGTCGATAAGACCAAGAGAAATTTCGATGGAAGAGTAGAGAGGCATAAGGAAAGATTAGTTGTCAAGGGGTACAAACAATAGTTTGGGAGAGATTATGATGACACATATAGTCCAATTGCAAGGATGGAAACCATCTAGGAAGTCATAGAAATTGTAGCCCAACACAAGTGGAAGGTGTATCAAATGGACATGAATTCTTCCTTCTTGACTGGAGTATTGAAAGAGGAAGTATATGTGGAGCAGCTACCTGGTTATGAAGTTTCGAGTCAGGAAAGCAAAGTATAAAAGTTGAAGAAAGCCCTTTATGGGATGAAGCAAGCACCATAGGAATGGTACAATAGGATTGATTCATATTTGTTGAGAAATGGCTTTAGCAAAAGCAATGGTGAGCTCACTCTTTACATCAAGGCAGTTGATGGTAATATTTTAATTGTTGTCTTATATGTTGATGATTTACTTTTCATTGGGGATGATGATTTCATCATTTCTAATTTTAAAGAGGCCATGAAAAGAGAATTGAAAATGATGGACTTAGGTCTCTTGAGGTATTTTCTAGGCATAGATGCAAGAAAAATTCATGATGGTATATTTATCTTTTAAGAAAAGTATGCAGAAGGGATTTTGAAGAGGTTTAGGATGCAAGATAGAAAGCCTGCCCCTACACCAACAACCATAGGTTTTAATTTGAGCAAGGAGAATTGTAGCAGCAATGTGAATCTGACCATATATAAGATTTTGGTTAGAAGCTTCATGTATTTAACAACTAGGTGTTATATAATGCATAGTGTAAGTGTGATTTCCAGATTTATGGAGACTCCAAAAAAGTCACATTGGCAAGCGGGTAAACGAATCTTGAGGTATGTTAATGGAATGAAAGGATATGGAATTTTGTATAGTGCAACAAATGATTTTGGTTGGTTGGTTACACAAATAGTGATTGGACTGGGACTATAGATGATAGAAAGAGTATGTTTGGATATGTGTTTCACTTAAGATCATGAGTCATTTCATGAGCTTCATATAAACAACCCATAGTTTCTCTATTTACAATTGAGTTTGAATATATAGCAGCAAATGCAGTAGCATGTCAAACTATTTGGCTGAGGAGGACCTTAGTATATTTGAAAGAAGAACAAAAGGATGGAACAATTTTATTTTTTGACAATATTTCATCAATTGCTTAGACAAAGAATCCTATTTTCCATAGAAGATGCAAATGCATTGAAATCATGTATCATTTCATAAGAGAATTATTTGAGAATGGTGAAATTAAAATAAAATTGTGTAGGTATGAGCAACAACTTGCAAATATTTTTACCAAACCATTGAGCAAAGACTCATTTGAATGCTTAAGAGATAGGATTGGCATGATGGAATTTTTTGGAACTTAAATTCTAGAAACTCAGAAATGCGCCGAAAATATTAATATGTCCAGGAAAGAAAACTCCAAAACACATAATAAGTGCAAACAAGATAGCTCCATAAATTTTTCTTCGAAAAGACATTACTCTAAAAACCTAGCACCAAAAATTCAAAATGGTGATGAAAAATAAAAAGGATCAATATTAAGGGGGACTGTTGGAATTAATAATCTTGAGTGCCAACCAAATGCATTATGCAACATCAAAAGAGATCCATTTTAGATCATTACCCCCATTTGTCATGTTAGACATATGATGTCTCAATTGATATTTCTAGCAGTGAATTAATTTCTAGTGGTTGAATTTGAAAATGAGCGACAATTTTTGGGAAAAGGTAAGTGTTGATGCAAGAATTTGTGAGGGAAATAGCCTTATGAGAAACTTAGTTATTGGGGGACTTGTGCACTTAGCTAAGTGACCTCCATATTTTTATCAAAGTCGGCTCTTCATTTTTATGGGGGGAGGTAAAGGGTTAGAAAGATAACATGTAACAGTAAAAACTAAACTAAGGAAATGTACCAAATCATGAGAGTAATAAGTGAGCACAATGTTCAAAGAAAATGCTCAAATAGTAATTGTTTTCTATCAAATAGATTCTCTCAGGAACGCTTCAAACATAAGAACATCATTTCATTGCATAGCATAACCTAATACAACATATAGCCAACACAGTAGAGTACAATATGATCTGCATTTTATTAAGCTGTATGAGATTACAAAAGCTGAAACTAGACATTCATATATTCCAAAAAATGAAAGCACAGTCCTAATATCCCATCAAATGCATGAAAAAACAAAGAGGCCTAATTGATTGGCACAGTTTGAATACTTCAAGTTTAATAGAAAATATTACAAAAGGCCAATTCCCACTGCTCGGGATGTTTTTTAATCTATCTAACAACAAAAAAATAAAGAGAGAAAGGGATTCTTAAATAAGCCATCCCACTGCTTGAAAGCCACAGAGAGAAAGATACCTCAAAAAAACATCGACGTCCCATATCTCCTCAAGTTGGCACTGAATAGGAAGATCACCCAGCAGCGCACCAGCAAACTCATCCTTAGAGAAAACAAGTCCATGCAACAGTAACAGAGAACACACGGCAACAAAGGAGAAACCAACGACACAAGTGGAAACTCCCAGATAACCAGCACACAGAAACACACCACGTGTTGAACACATGGAGCCTAGTAGAAGAAAGAGGGATGCCGCAACAAAAATCTCCAAGAGGAAGCCACGTGGAAGACACCGCAAAAAAGTAACCGTTGAGTGTGCCCGACTCAGAAAGCAGCGAGAGAAAGCCATGTGTTGAATGCATAGAACTCGCTAGAGGAAAAGCAATACAGAATGACACAAAGCTCCGTTAGGAGGCCACATGGCAGATTCTGAAAAGTTGTGAGTGATAACAGTCAAGGCGAATCTGCAAAGGAAAAGATAACCGTGAAGGATAGTGGTTCATGAATGAAAGTTCAGAGTTTGGCGACTCACATGGACATTTTGCCTATGGAATGAAGAACCCCAAAAAGCTTGGTTCAACACCACTATTATCACTTAGAGCTGAGAGAGGGAAGCTTGAAGGCTGGTCTAGACCTCATTTGATAGAGTAGAGAGAGCATAGATTTTCAAGTACCAACTTAAGATCGATGATTTCCTTAAAAGGCAATCCGCGAGATACCTTTGCCTCCAAATGAAGCTGGAAAAAGAGTTGTGCCAGTTGATGCACTATTCCTTCAATATTTTTGGTGGTCGGAGACTGATCAAAGGATTCAAAAATAGAAAGATCCTACTTCTTCTCCTTGATCCTTGCAATTATGTGCTCAACACCTACTACCGCTTGATCTGCGATGAAGGGTGATTGGAGGACTCACTGAGTTTAGTGGGAAAATTTTGCCCACATGTCACTGGTAATCTGATTCAATCTGGCTCTAGGGTGATGGGAGGACTTGCTGAGTTAAGTGGGAAAATTTTTCCCACATGTTTGATGACTTCATGCATGGAAATGAGAATGTTTACACCCATAGCTATTGTTGTTCAATCTTCAATACCTACGCTGCTCAAAGCTTCATTGGAAGCTGTATACAACTTGCCCAGCAATTGCTTGGCCTCTGAAACTTTATCGAAAGTCATATCCTACACCTGTTGCATTGTTTCACTAACCGTCTTGCATAGGCTGGTTGCTTGCGCCATAAAATTTAGAGTGGGCTACAAACTAAGGCATAATTCCTTAACCTTATCCTAGTACGACGCATATAATTCTTTGGCAATCTCCAGTGAGCTCATTTGTGCTGCAGGAGGTTGGGCCCTCAAAAGGTCTAATTTTGTAGCTTTGTTGCCCAATTCCGCCCTCAATTCTGATAAGCTTCCCTCCAATATGGACAACTGAATCCTTAGAGTAGAAAATTCTTTCTCCCACTCCTCCAAGGCCAATTCAAACTGCCTCCTCTTCTCAATTTCTGACTCTAGAGTGGCATTCATCTCATTTACTTCATCATTCGTGCTCTGTCGGAGCTACTTCATGCCATCATCTCTCTGCCTCAAATCAACACAAAGGGTTGCCTCGGTCATCCGACATTGTTAAATTTTATTTCGCAAGGCTGAAATAACATTTGCACCCAAAGCCTAAAGCTCATTTAATTTTCCCTCCAAGGCATTCTTCTCATTCTGCTAATGATCTATCTCAATTTCCTAGGCCTTATGCTTGTTTTCCCAAATATCTACCTTACCTCTCGGCTCCTTCAATTGATCCTCCTTTTTCTTTGTTTGGCGAATGAGCTTGAGGAAGTCAGTAGTCACCACCCTTTGGGTCTCTTCCATTAGCTCAACCTTATCTTGCAGATGATCCTACTACAAGTCCAGCCCTACGACGTTAACAGAATAGTCGCTCAACAGTATTTCTCCAAATGGTTTAATCATATTGGGGGTGATTTTTTCAAACATCACCGAATTCTAACTCTCATGGAATACAACTTGCAAAAGACATTCTTCTTGTCTTCCCACATCCTTTTCTCTTCTTTTTTTAATTTAGCTTCCTCAGGGTGCTCTTATTTGCATCTACCTGCAAAAAATATTCTTGGGAAGAAATGCCCAGTCCACTAGAAAAAGGAAACTCCTGAGGGACTGCTAGTGGGAAGGAAAGTGTGCTCAGAGCACCGATGGAATTGCTAGGCCTGGTAATAATTACTAGGGAGAAGGGTGGAATAAACTGGCCGCCCAAAGATGATGGAAACATGGTATGAGGAAAGATTGGGGAAGCACCAACTAACATGTTGGTCCTTGGGGATGAAAATTTCTTACTCAAAAGGTCAGGACGGGCCACCATTTGTGTTTTGGGGGTAGAAGGGAAAGCAGGAGATGGAAAGGGAAACCCAGGAGGAAAAATATTGGACTACCCTGGATATCCAGTGATAGGAATAATTGGTGTAGATGAAATAGCAAGGGCAGATGAGGAGGAGACCAAAAGCCATAGTAGAGAGAGAAGAGGGAGGAAACAATACCTAAGGTTCTTGAAGAACTGTAGCTGATACCACTGCTTTTGCATGCTCTGACTCCTTCCCTCCAGCTGACTCTCTTGTTCATGACCGTTTTTCCTCCGGAGAACTATCAAGATCCAAAATAACTTTTGGCCGACAACCATAACTCCTTGGTCTCTTCATACCTGATCTAGAGGAGCTAGAAGGCTCTGACATTTGTGTATTTGAAGAGTCCGCCTGTTATGAATGATGTCCACTAACTGTTGCCCCTTGTGTAGGATCTTTTTCAACAATGGGGTCTCTTTGGGTTACCTCCTCTCCACGTTTCGTGGCTGCACCTCTTTTCTCATAGAACTTCTCAAACTCTGAAGGGTTTGGGGAGTTCTCACTATCTAAATGCTTGTGAACCCAGATGTCATCAACAAGTTTTTTTACTCCACCTCTTGGAAAAGCCCACTTGTTGTCTTTATTTCTTGGTTGTATGTCGAGAAGTCCCTAATTCTGTCAAGCTTTCATTTGAGCTTATTCAACTGCCTGCACAGAAACTGATTCATCTTATGATTAGGATTGGGCCTTACCACAACGTCGTAAAAGTTCAGCCAAGGCAATGTACCTGTGTCAGTAGGTAAATAATCCAGGTCGACGTATGATTTTAAATTCCCCTCATCTGCATTTCTTCAAGGGTCCTAGAATGACCGAGGCTGGTGTGGAATTTTGATTCCAACCTCCGACACATTATTATTTGGGTTGTATCACCATGTGTCATCAATGACCACCAGCCCAAGATTACCCAATTTAGAGTATAAAACCTCTGAACTATTAACCTTCGAGCTCTTTTTCTTTATCAGTGATACAAAGCCAAACATGACTGGCAACATCAAATAGGAAGTTAGATGCCTTCCTCTCTAGTAGTCATTCTCAATATTACATAGCTTCCTAAACACCTCCAAGGCCAACACTCTATTGGAAAGAATACACAGGAGTCGGAAGGGCTCCCAGACAAAACCTTGCATATGAAGCATAGTAAAATTTGTACCAAAGAACCAATCGCAAGGTCACACGACACCTCTCATCCATGATTTCTGCCTCAGTGATAATTGCACAAACATGCTGCTTCAAGATCCATCTAAATCACACAAAGTTGGAGCTAGGAATGAGTCCAAAAATACGTAATAATCAAAAGTTTTCGATAGGAGGGAAGTCCATGTTGAAACTGGCTTTCTCGCACCACTTTCATAAAATTTAGCCAGGGCCATGAATTGCTTGAAATAATCAAGATTCTGGGGCAAAATCACGTAGATTAGGAAAGAAGAATACCTGAACCTAGAGCCTGGTTCAAATTCCCTCAACTGCTCGCTCATCCCATCAATTATAGCATTCACAAAGTTCATTAACAGAGGCGTTTTTTTCTTCTTTAGCATAAAGTTGAGACTCATTTGGAATTTGAAGACTTCCCTATCTATATCCAGTCTGCAAACCAATGCCAACATAGAACGAACAGAAGCAGAACCCGACTTTAAAGCGCCCAGACCAATTGGGAAGTTGGGAGGTGCTAAAATGTCTAACGGTTGAGTAGTCTCAGTGTGATAAAACTATTGTGCCATCCAGAGTGCCCCCAAGTAACCTTGCAGTTTGGAAATGTTGAAATTTTCAACATTCTTAAGTGAGAGGAATAAAATGCATAACATATCCTTCAGGGCCTAGGGACTGATAACTACCCTTAAATTAGGGCCACTTATTACTCCAGTCTGAGGGTCGAAACATGCTCCACATGCTGCCAAAATTTCTAGACAATGATGCACCAGAGGAACCATCTACTGGGGAAGCCCACAGTTCTATAGACGTCTATGAAAAGGGTATGTCATCTTCTTCATTTTCTCGCATGCAGTTTCCCTCAGGCTCTTGGGGTTCAGGATCCCGAACATTGTCCCAATCCTCTAATATCAAGGCTTGATTTCTAGGAGAAATCATTCCTATTGTTTTATGGTCTGCTTGCCTGGTAAAGGGTCAAGATGGCTTTGTTGGAATACCCAGGGTAGCATAAGACTCATGGTCATATATGTTTACATAGGGTGCCAACAATCTTTGTTGATCAATATATTCTGTGACCACGGTCTATGTTGAACTACCTGCAATCTTATCCATTTCTTTGTATTCGCAAGAGGCTTCACAAACTCTTCAAATTAGCTCCTGAAAACACTTTCTCTTCTTTGCAAATGACTTAGACAGTTACACACTGTGATAAATTTTCACAATAAATTCCCTTCGCGTGTGTAGCCTGCTTTTTTATTTTCATGAAAAATGGCTTAGCAAGTGTAAGTGCCAGCTTTTCACATTAGTTACTGCATGCACCACCAGCCTTTTTCATGCATGTGAAGAGATCGCCAACTTGCCAAAATTCTCTTCACATTTAAGAGACATGACTTCACATAAGGTGGTGCTTGATTTTTCTTGGACAATGCACCGAGACAACCTTGCCATATCCTTTGCGAGCCTTTTTTCATTTAATGATTTCATGATTGTACTTGGCCACATCACCCAACGGCCTTATCAAAATATTTGACTTGATTCAATCAGGATGGCAACACATCATGCTATCAATTGGCTTATCCTCCTTCAATTCAACAACTTGAATGAAGAAAGTTGCAACTATACCTGATTACTCACATCACTTCACATGCCGCAACACTGATTATCAAGGCTCTCTAGCACCATTTGCTTCTAACACAATCATAGCTTGCCTCATTAGGTGAACCCCAACCTATCTATAAATAAGACCCTTGGCAACCTTGCTAATCATAATTACTTGCAACATTCATATTGATTAGGCCCTACTTTATGTTAGTAATTTTCTCATTTAACTAGAGTAGCAAGAGACCATGGAAACACCAATTAGATTAGTCTATAAGAAAACCCAGATGGCCTTTTTAGGAAAAGTTAGGTGCAGGTGCCTAAAGCGCATAATAGGTGTGAAAAACCTATTGTATGTAAAGGAAATTAGATGGGTAATAGGAAAATATTACATTGAGTATGAGGATCAATATAGGGTAAATACCAACATTTTCTCCCACTTCATCGCTTCGCTCCTAGACATTAGCATTTCAAAGCGCAAAACTCTGAAGCTAACCAAGCGAGTCTTCCCTCGATGCTACCTCAGAGGATTGGAGAATGTAGTGTAGGCCACTGAATTTGATCGGAGGATCCCATCCATCCGCAACCTTCATTGGTTGCTTGGACATGGTGGACATGTGCCAACCAGGCCCTTTTTACTTGAATTTGAGCTTGAGACACATGAGGAACACTGTCGCAAGGCTCGCGTTGACTGCTAATTCCTCATGAGGATGCACAATGTGGAGCCCTTCTGAAGTATACAGTGGTATGACAAATTTGATAGGATGGTGTTTCCCCACCTTGCGCCACTTGATGCCACTGTTGTTGGTCCCTCCTTTTCCTAAGAAATGTGAAAAAATATTCCCATTTTTCCTTTTTTCTTTCACCAACCTCTGCCCCCAGTAGCAAATATATATGTATATTTTGACATATGGCCACTGACCCTCACTATATATAATGTAAATGCTCCAAAATTAATATAATATGCAA
Organism: Sequoiadendron giganteum; assembly: GCA_007115665.2. Lineage (NCBI taxonomy): Eukaryota > Viridiplantae > Streptophyta > Pinopsida > Cupressales > Cupressaceae > Sequoiadendron > Sequoiadendron giganteum. Next base: position 280,409,693 of record CM021102.1, on the reverse strand, counting down.
GTTTTCATTGTTGGCTCATTCTTCATTCTATCTCAATTTTTTGCAATACTATTGTTGTTACTCAAAAAGCACTGAGAAAAACCCAAAACTTAAAGCAGGAAACATATTTACATATTTAAAAATTTACAAACTTATTGCATAAGTTGAACTAATTGAACTTTTTAAGGTGTATTCCATTAACTAGAATACCCAAAGCATCACCTTCCATAGTTTCTAACTCAAAAGAGTTATACTATTTGCACTGGATGATTTTGAAAGGCCCTTCCCAAAGACTATCGAACTTGTCATGTTGTTTAGGGTTTGCTCCGCGTTCGTTGAATTTGAGCACCAAGTCTCCGTATTGTAGGCCCTAGTCAAATGTATTTTTATCAAACCAATTCTTCACCTCCTATGGGTGGTTGTTCATTACCTTGAGAGCATGCTCTCTTTTCTCTTGTACCTCAAGTAACTCAAAATACCATACCTCCATAGCTCTGTTCTGCTCAATTTCAAGAGATTTGAGAAATTGGAGAGCAGGGATTTCAATAGCAATAGGAAACAATGCCTCCTTCCCGTACACCATCTCATAATGAGATGTCTTCAATATCTACTTGGGCATGATATAGTCTACCCATAGCATTGTTCTTAGGTTTCTATGCCACTCTCTCTAGTGTTTTGAGCCTATTATTTTAATCAACGTAATGAGGTTTTTATTTGTGGATTCCGCTAGGCCATTCCCCTGAGGGTAATAATTAGAAGAGGTTTTCAAGAAGACCCCATATTTTAATGCAAATTGGCTCACCTTAGAGCCAAGAAAAGCTTTAGCATTGTCAGAAATAATCTTCTTTGGTGGGCCAAATTTGGCTGCCAATTCTTCTAGGAAGTTAACAATTTCTACTTTTGTTGCATTTTTTAATGGCATAGCCTCTACCCTTCTGGTGAAGTAATCAGTCGCTGCTAAGATCCACCTATGTACAGCTGATGAAAAAGGGTTAATCATACCAATGAAGTCAAGACCCCATTGAGAAAAAGGTTCGTCCACTACTATGGGTCTTAGTGGCATAGCAATATTTTTCATTTTTCCCACATAAAATTGACACTCACTGCAAGACTTTACCAATGAAAATGAGTCCTAGAATAATGTCGGCCAAAAATAACCAACACATATGATTTTCATTGCAGTGATTCTTGCGGAAAAATGCCTTTCGGCCAGGCCACTACGATATTGATCTAATATCCTTTTTCTTGCTCCTCATTCACACATCTTAATAGGATACCATTAAAATTTATTTTAAAAAGAACTCCTTCTAAGAGAACATAACTATTATTTTGCAATCGATAGAAATGTCTCTTAAATGAAGGGAGGTTGGTCGGGTACCTTCCTGTTTGCATGAAATTTATCTTGGCTTCTAGCCAATCATCCTTAGAGCTTTCCTCATTCAGTAGCATAGGTTCTGAAACTTTGAACTCAACAAATGGTTCATCATTTTCAGCTAGGTACTCACATAGTCCCTTTCCTTTGACAATTTTAACTTGCTTAATCTCAATATCATACTCTAGGATCTTAGTTATCCAATTAGCCCTTTTCTCAGTGATTTTCCCTTCCATTATGTACTCTGGCACACTAGGATGTGGCACACAAACAATCACCTTATTGCATGATATAAGGTGTCAGAACTTCTTCAGCCCCTTTACGATAGCGAAAGCCTACTTTTCTACAAAGTTATATTTCACCTCATATTCCTTTAGGGTGGGCGAGTAGAAAGCAATAGGTGATTCCTTCTCATCTTTATCATATTTTTGCATTAGCATAGTGCAAATATTGTTGCCACCACCAAAAACATACATAATAAATTCCTTAGACAAGTCCAGATTAATTAATATAGGAACGGAAGAAATAACCTCTTTTATTAGCTCAAAATATTTTATGCCTTTCGTCGTCCACTTGAAAGTCTGGTCCTTTTTCAGCATCAGGGTAATCACCCGAACGATCCTTGCAAAGTCCACAATGAATCAACAAATGAAATTGACCTTACCAGAAAAATATTGCACTCCCTTTTTGTTCATGGGTAGAGGGAGTTCCCTGATTGCATTAACTCTTTCTAGATCAATAGCAATGCCTTCCTTTGAGAAAACATATCCCAATAGCTCCTGCTAAGGAACCTCGAACACACATGTCTTCGCATTCAGAGAAATCCCGAATTCCTAGCATTTCTAGAAGACAAGCTCAAGATGATCAAAGTGATCATCAGCAAATTTAGAAAAAACTATGAAGTCATCCAAATAGATAAGGATAATCTTATGTATCAGATCTTTAAAGGCAATATCCATAGCTCTTTGAAAGGTGGCTCCGACATTTGAAAGTTCGAAGGGAATCTTAGCATGTATTCATATGTTCCCCACTTAGTGATGAATGTTGGTTTGTGTAGGTCTTCCTCCTTTACACAAATCTAATTGTAGCCAGAAAAACCATCCACATTGAAAACATTTCAGAACTGGCAACGGTTTGTAGAATTACTTCCATAGAAGGCAAGGGGTAATGGTCTTTTAGGGATGCTCTATTCAAGTCTCAGAAGTCCACACACAATCGTATATCTCCATTCTTCTTCCGGACTGGCACTAGGTTAGACACCCAAGTGCTATGCTTGATTGGGAACACTATTCAAGACACAATCAATTTATTCAACTCCTATGACATTAGTGACTCAATCTTTGGGTTCACTGGCCTCTGCCTCTAACGAACTGGCTTCACTCCTTCTAGTAGATCAATTGTGTGTTGGATAATCTTGAGAGAATATCCCTTAAGATCATCATATGACCAGGATAATACGCTTGGATACTCCTTGTAGAAGTGCTTTAGCCTGTCTTTATTCTTCTGGGATACTCCTAATCTAACTTTGAGCTTTTTATCTTCTTTGATATACAAATTAGTGTATTCGCCTTTTTCAGCTACAAGCTTCCTTTTATCTTTTCTTGCATCATCGGAATAAAAAAGACTCTCGAGAGTAACTAGGCCCCCGGGAAGCTTGTTGGATTTCAACTAGATTACTTGATCCCCGTAGGCTTCAGCGATTTTTGGTTGCAATCGGTCAACAAATTCCTCGGATAGCTTGAGGAATGACGCAATATGAGCATCACTATTAAACACTTGCCAGTCTTGATCATTATTTGGAATAACAAGTCATACAATTACTCTCACTTCATGTTTATTTTTTAACAACTCAGAAGCTGGCTCAAACTGAGCCCCAATAGTTTCCATTCGGTCAGCTTTAGAGTTCTTCTCCCTCGGTATAGCCTGAATGTTGAATTCCTCAAAGATTTTGATGAGATCCCAAAACCTATGCCGGTATGATCGCATATAGACATTCTTTGCAGTAGATAGCCCTTAGATTTGGTTGACCACCAATTTTGAATCTTTGAACACCCTTATTTTCTTTGCACTCATTTGTTCTGTGATGCCCAAACCATGGACAAGGCCTTCATATTCTTCTTCATTATTCGACCATGCAAACTGGAAGTGATAAGACCTCAAGGTCTTATGTTCAGATGGAGATGTCAAACATATTCCTGCTCCAACTCCTACTCGGCATCTTGCTCCATCAGTGTACAAATTCCATAACTCTGAGGATTTCTCACCTTTGAACTCTTTAGTAACTCTGAGCATAATCTATCCTTCCTCATGTATGACATAGGTTTCGATCCCAGTTGCATGATAATTTCCAAAAGGGTATGTGTCTATAAAATCATTCAAAAGAGCTTCTTCACTCTTCGTCTGGGAACTGCTTGCTTCTTCTTCCTCAGGAAATTCAATAGTTAACATCTCTTCCTAGGTGATTGAGGTATGTGGTGCCTTAAATTTTATAAGGGCCTCATTAGCAACATGTTCAGAATGTAGAGTTTCCAACAATAGTTTCATCTTAGCTCCATGCTTGGTTCTCAAGATCATGTGTGACAAGTATAGTGCTAGATAGCCTTCAACATTTGCAGTGAATTCTCAAAGAAAACATATCTCGAACAAAGGAGGAACATCAATGATTACAGTGTCTTGGTTCACAGTAATACTAGCGTAGGCAAACAATGTTATAGGAAATCCTTTTATTACCCCGATGGTATCCATTTTATTTCCGTCGAGTTGCATGAATCCTTTGTTAAGAGGCTCATATTTAAGTCTGAGTGCATCAGCTACTTGCTTAGGCATGATGGTGGTGCTAGCACCAAATTCAATCATACAATTATGGAATAACTTGTTGTCAATGATAAGCATTAGAAATAAAGGATTAGGTTTAGGCTTACTCTCTTTTTCGAGGATATTCATTAGCACTTTAACCAGATCCGGTTTAGATGTCTTATCATTTGTGGGTTGTTTCAGCATCTTTACATCTTCTTCTCCTGACAATGCTTTCTATAATAACAACTTTTGCTCTGGAATACCCAAGATATCCCACAAAGAAACATTGGAAAAGGACTTCTTTAGTTGCTCCACCATGTTGAAAGGCATTCGTGACTAATGATTTACGGTAGCTTGCTCCTTCGGCTTCGTAGCTGGTGTATCTAGCTACTTGACAAAAGTCAGGGTGATCATGGGGGCTTTTTATTTTGGAGGAGGAGGATTCAGAGAACTGGGAGCAGCTGCCTTGGACTGCTATGGAACTGATGACAAATTTTCTGATGGACTAGGTGTTGAATTAGATGAACCATCAGTCGGCAGAGATGCAAATTCTTTGATGAGTCTCGCTTTGAATGCGTGTTGTAGTCTGATTGCACCCGAGGCACTTGAGTTATCAGAATGTCATTTGGGAATGTAGACTCTTCTCCTTCCATCCATGAAAAGAGCGCTTGGTCTAGAGCTATATCTAACTCCTACCCTATAGACATCCCTTGCATTTGAACAATGAGGACTGCATTATCCATCTGCTCAGAGGCATATGTTTGACCTCTAAAATCAGGTACATTGCCTTGGCTACATTGCTCTACAATCTTCTATTGTAGATTCCCTTGTGAATAGTTTCGAGGCATATGTGAATCATTACAAGGGAAGCACCATGAATTAGTATCTTCGGCAAGGTTATTTTGTCCTGCTACTAGCTCCTTGCTTGAACTAGGATGGATGGTCTGCATCAAAAAATTCATAGGAACAACTTGATTCTTCTATTGGGCTTGAGTATTATCGCATGATCTATCCTGCCATTGATTTGACTGGTGAGGAGCTTTTCTTCCTTGACAATTTTCATAAGCTCGCTTCTAGCAGCTATACTGCTATTGCTTCATAGTTTTCAATTCATTTGTCATGGTCCACATCTTCTCTTTCATCACATTCAGGTCAGTCATCGAGGGGTTAGGCACTGGAGCTACACTTGGCATCATTCCTAGGTAAATGTACATAGACTAGGGAGGAGTTGCAGGAGCGCTGGTTGAAGCTATTTCAACTTTTGTGGCATTGAATTCTAGGAACAATGGCATGATGAGTCTTGGCGTGAACTTTCCAATAGAAATAAGATTATTCTCTGTAGTGAGAGCAAGGCCGTAAGCATTAGGTAAAGTATTTAAGCCGAGAACCTGTAGCATCATGGAAATATCAACATTAATAGACTTCAAGTAGAACATGAATGCTAGATCTAGAGGTGGACGACTATGAACAAGAACCCTCTGCCAAGTCGAATGAAACCAATCATTGACATCAGGCAAAGCTTCATGAGGAGCTCACTTTATGCTAGACAACTGATGATATAGCGAAGACTTGTTACCAGCATTTGAAAAATGCTCATAGAACGGATCTCCAAGGTCATCCCAAGTAGTAACTGAATTAGCTGAAAGAGTGAGATACGAGTTCAAAGCCTTGCCTTGGAAAGAGGTAGAGAACAATCTTAGAGCCACGTTTTCATTAGAAAAACCATGCACCAGACACACGTCTGCCACATCTTGCATGTGCTCTATCGGTGTCTTTGATTCATCCCTATAAAACTTAGGGATAGGTTTTAAAGCAAAAGTCAGAATCGGAGTCCATACTATAGGAGGCACATGTGCTACTATAGGACTACCAGCATCCCAGGCTACATAATTTCTAGCGGCCATTAGCGCAGGAGATGGAGGAGAAGAGGGGGGTGAAGAACTACCTTGTTGACCTCTTAGATGGACTGAAATAATGGTGGTACAAGTAGGCCAGGGAATTTTGTAGTTTGAGACCTAGTGATGGGCCTATGGCTCATACACTCTTATATTAGGTGAATGTGCTAGTTCGCGTCCCACCAAACGTGCTACAAAAAGAACTGTTGATGCAAAAATTTGTGAGGGTAACAGCCTTATGGGAAACTTAGCTACTGGGGGACATGTGCACTTAGCTAAGTGACTTCTAGATTTTATCGAAGTCGGCTCTTCATTTTTATGGGGGGGTAAAGGGTTAGAAAGATAACATGTAACAGCAAGAACTAAAGTAAAGTGATGCACCAAATCATGAGAGTAATAACTGAGCATAATGTTGAAAGAAAAGCCTCGAATAGTAATTGTTGTCTATCAGATAGATTATCTCAGCAACACTTCAAACATAAGAACATCATTTCATTGCATAGCATAACCTAATACAACATATACCCAAAACAGAAGAGTAAAACATGATCTGTATTTTATTAAGTTGTATGAGATTACAAAAGCTGAAACTAGACATTCAAATATTCCAGAAAATGAAAGCACAGTCCTAATATTCCATCAAATGCATTGAAAAACAAAGAGGCTGAATTGATTGGCATAGTTTGAAAAGTTCAAGTTTAATAGAAAATATTACAAAAGGCCAATTCCCACTGCTGAAGAATTTTTTTAATCTATCTAACAACAACAAAATAAAGATAGAAAGGAATGCTTAAATAAGCCATACCACCACCTGAAAGCCACAGAGAGAAAGATACCTCAGCAAAACATCGACGTCCGAAACCTCCTCGAGCTAGAACCAAATAGGAAGATCACCCAGAAACACACCAACAAACCCATCCTTAGAGAAAACAAGGCCATGTAGTAGCAGAAGAGAACACATGGCAATAAAGAAGAAAATACGGCAGCAAAGGAGAAATGAACAGCATAGGTGGCAACTCCCAAATAATCGGCGCACAGAAGTATGCCACACATCGAACACACAGAGCTTGGAAAAAGAAAGAGGGATGCTCCAACAAAAATCTCTGAGAGGAAGCCACATGGAAGACATCGAGAAAAAGTAACCATTGAGTGGGCCCAACTCGAAAAGCAGTGAGAGAAAGCCACGCGTTGAACACATGGAACTCGGTAGAGGAAAAGAAATACGAAACAACAGGAAGCTCCATTAGGAGGCCACATAGCAAACGTCGAAAAGCTGCGAGCGATAACGGTCAAGGTGAAGCCACAAAGGAAAAGATAGCTACGAAGGATAGCGGTTCGTGAATAAAATTTCACAGTAAGAAAGACAAAAATGAAGAATAGAATGTTTCAGAAAAGAAGAACAAGGTGGGGAATGTTCAAAAGAACAAAAAAAGAAAGAAGAAGGAGAAGTTAGTAGACTGAAGAAGGACTATCTACAGCAGCAAAATATATTGTACAAAGTGCAAAGCTCCAATGCTATAGAATATTTTTTGTAGCAACACAAAGTAGCACACAAAATGGCCCATTGTGCCATAATCTGGGTAGTTTGTTGTATGAAGGAAATATAGAGCTATAGCTGACATTTTTGTATGTAAACCTTTTTTTTAATGTAATCTTTTGGTGTTTTTGAATGAAATAGAAAATTTATTATTCTTCCTTTTTGTCCTTTTCTCTATGTGTTTTCATCTTTTCCCACTTTTAGTTGGGATCTTTTCCCAACAAATTTGACCTCGAATGAGCTGAATATTGAAGATCTTGTGAGGGGAATGGATGATCTAAATTATTTTTCCAAGAGGCAATTGGTAATATCCAAGGGGATAAATGAACTGGTTGAGGATGAATATCAAGCAAATCATGGGGGTTGTGATATCAAAACCCACTTATCGCTTTCCATGCTTAGGGTTGATGATGCTATTGCATCAGTTAGTAGCCTTGAATAAAGTGTAGAGTTGTATGCCAAGTAAATACTTGGAAGACTATTTTTGTGGCCATTAGAATCGTTCATGAATTTTTCACTGATTCAACATAGAGAACACAAACTTGAGTGTGAGAAGGAATAGGAGGAATGGGTTGAATGCATATGAAGCATTTGTAGATCAAGAATAATGGAAAATGAACATTTCGTTGTGGAATCCACTACTTATGACCATAGGTTAATATATGGAAAAAATTGGAGTGGACTGCATGTTGAAACTATTTGAACAACAAATGTATTAAAATTTAGGTAAAAATCACCAATTCATCCAAAGACAATGTGCAACTTAGGGAATTCCCTCAAAATATATAGAGGAAGTGTAAATGATAAAAAAATGAGCTTATCAATGAGTTGATTTCTGTAACTTCCTTATTATAACTATGTCAAAGTTACTATGATATTTTATTATATTATTAGTCCCTACCTTTTAGGTAGATACTAATTTTTTCACTTCCCTAGTTTTTCAATTAATGCCTTTCTCGGGAGTTGGGTCAGCAAACAAAAAATAGTTTAAGCTATGGTCTAAGGAAATTTATTTATTATTTGATAGGTCTTTTATTTTTCTTGATTGGCTACTACAATTTTTGCCAAGGATTTTTGTATTTTTTATTAAAATTTGGTAAAAAATTCTTGCAGCTAATGGGTGATAAGGAGACAAAATATTTCACACATTGCCTAAGTTTTTTCCTCTAAAAAATGTCCTCCAATGAGCAGAGGTGAGGGAACAATTAAAGAATAATGTTAAAGTTCATTATTGTTTTTGCACTAGGGCACATGGAGTTAGTTGTGTTTGGACGTGGCAGGGAATACTGTGTTTTCAGGCATGTGGCTATGACTCAAGCTCACATAGAAGCCTCAAAACGAGGAAATGGCATGTGTTAAAACCTTTGCAGGAGTGAAAAAGAGTGTTCAAATAATGTATTTGGTAATTTTTTAACCATTTGCTTACATAGGATCCCCTTTGTGTAGGCATGTATATCAAATGATCTCTTTTGATATTGCTTGGTGCCCCTGGTAGTAAGTTCTATTGCCTACCATGATCACGCTCTTTAATGTGTTATTTAGTTGTATAAATTTTTTGATTAAATTAAGATGTGGGCATCAGTTGATTTGATTGTGCCTCTGCTGAGATGCAAAAATCTCTGGATAATCATGCCCATGCAATATGAATTTCAAATTGATTGTGCAATTTGTTGTAGAAGCCACACCAAAGTTAGTTATGAGAGTCATGGGCATGAATGTACCATTTTAAAATTCATCTCCATGTTTGTATAATTTTATGCATAATCTTCTTGTGTCTCTAAATTATATCACACAAAACCCCAGTTTGCCAACCCCATCAGAGAAAATTCATCATGATCCAGTTGTTGGGTATGGTTTGATTGTTTTTTGTTGTAACCATAATCCTCAGAGTGAGTAAATGATGCCACTTCTATCTACTCTAGTGACACAAGATTTTTTAGGCTTCCCTTTTGATGCTTCATCAAACTTGAGTTTCATCCTCTTGTGATTGACGAAGACCCATTTTATAGATGCTTCTCTAGAGACCTCGATTGTTGGTCCTACACCTTATTTTGAAATGTTGTTTATTTTATGCAAGCTCTTCCTCTTTACATGCTTCAAGGATCTCATTTTTCTATATAATAGTAGCTAGAAACAAACATCTGATAAAAATTCAAGAGTGAGAGTGACTTCAGCAACTTTTAAGAAAATTGGTTAATGGTTGTGAAACACAGGTTTTGCATGATCTTAGTGGTCATGATGGTTGTATATTTAATGACACATCCTCTAAAAAATAATCATTTCTCTCTTTATTTTTTGTTCAATCCAATGTTATACAAGTGTGTAGACAATAAAATAATTGAATCTATTTAAGTCGCATATATCCAATGGTGGAGAAGAATCCATTGAGGTTTCAAGTAAGGTTGTTCTAAATTGCAAAAGAGAATGAATGAGTAGAAATATTTCATTGAAAAATCAACAAGAGACATTATTGCCATAGAGCAACAAGAAAATAGATTCTCCACCCAAAAGTATGCACACAAAATTGACAATGGTTTACAAATTTTCCCCTTTCATTTCTATTCAAATTTCACTAATTTTCCTTTCCTTTTATAGATGGTTATATTAGTAGATAGATGTTATCATAGCTGTGTTTTATATTTTATGTTTTACATAGATAAAATTTCAAGGTTTATTTTGTTATTGTAATGGTTTCTTGATTCATGGAAGAAAGTGGGACTGATGTTAGTTATAAGTTTCAATTAAGATTGGTCTGAGAAACTATGGATCAATTATTTACATATATTTTTTATTCTAAAAATTCTTAGATAAAAGAATTAAAAATAAATATCAAATGACTACCATTTTTTCTATGCACGTAATGATTTGTTTTAAATTAACACCCTTCTAGGGAACCACAACCTTATTGGAGGTTCGGATTCTCTTAAAACACTTTTTATAATTATAGAAATATGATATAAAATAAATATCCCCATTCTATTATACATCCTTTGAAAAATCCTCAACCATGCCAAACAAAGAGAAAAATATTGAAGAAAATTTAACTCCAATAAAGTCACACCTCAATAATATCAACTCTATCAATTATTGAACCATTCTAGATATCACAAGTTATGCAAATTAACCTGCCTTCTCCTCTACAAGATCTGCATAAAAAAGCATCTTTTGATTTTCTACTACCACTCACCAATTCCTCTCTCTACAATCAACCCATGATCCATCTCTTTTTGTCCTGCCACAAATTTTGGCCCAACCCTTTCATGCAAGGAATATTTTTGTGTGGCTAATATTTGTTCATTACCTCTTTGCATTAAAAAAACATTTTCCTAACAATTACGTAAAATTCTTGTTCAAACCTTAATATCTTACAACTGTTTTCTGCCATTAAATGCAAAATCAAAGTTCCTCAATTCAATATGTCAATTTTCACCTTGAGGTTTTTAGAATTGATCCAGAAGTGGGTGTCTTTATCACAGGTTGCTACCATCTCCAAGAACATTTCTTTCGCCACTCCTCTCTATTTTTAATATACAATGAAATATCTCCATCTGAAGGTGGTTTCTCTAGATGTCTGTTTGGAACCTAAAGACCATTTCCTTTTATTATTAGTTTCTTTCTTGAGGAGTGGATTCCTCTATTTCCTATAAAAGTGACTATCTTTGAGTAAATCTTTGGGTCGCTTCTTGTTGAATCTTTACTAAAACGTTTAATTATTTGTACTTCACCAAATAGACTATGGCATGACCATAACATTTCTTGTATTGAACAATCAAACATAAATGTTTAATCCTTTGTACTTCACCTGATAGACTATGGCATGACCACAACATTTCTTGTATTGAACAATAAAACATAATTAGTTGGAAAATTTGTAATCATGTAATTCCTTAGCAACATTGAATAGTACCTCATGTATGTTGTTCAAATATTTCTCAAAGTTTTCTATCATGGTTATTTCATGAATTTTTATTTCTTATACATTTATTTTTTGATTTGCAAGGATTGGCAATGCAACATTCTTAAGCAACAACAACGAGAAAAAAATTGAGATTGATATTAAGAAACCATGAAGTTCTAAAGCTGCATTTTATTGCTTGTACAAATGATTATTGCATATACTTAGTAACACAAGAAATTTTCTATATAAAAAGCTATAATTCCATAACTAGGTATGTGCAGGATCATGAGGGGCCAAAAAGTGGTGATATCTAAGTGATATGATGACCCATATGGCTGACGATCGTTTTTGTACCCAAAATTGATGAAATGAAAAGGGTTTTCAAAGGAGATTCTCAACTTTCCACCAATATAAATTATGCTTTAATTTGAATTTAAAAAATTATTATTATTCAGTTTCTATTTGAATTACGACTAAATTCTTGATTGATAGGCTGATTGAAAAAAATTTATAACTTTCAAAGGATATCACATTTTTTGAATCCAAAATATGCATCACATTCTATGCTTTGCATACTATAGGATTAAAAAAAAAAAATTGAATTTCATCAAGTTTTGACCAAGTTAAGGTGGTTAGACATATGAGTTTTTATATTTTCTAAAAATTTTAATAACAAAATCATAATTAATTATTTACTTGGAAAAAAATGACAAAAAAATATGCATCACATCTGAACATGAGTCCCCTACTTATATCTAAAATATTATCATTTTATTGTGGTTAGGGTGGTCAAACAAACACCTACTTCTTATTTTTTCCCTGAAATTTAAGTACTACTACATTGAAATTTCAAAATTTCACCAAATAGATTTTTTTTTTTTAAAAAAAAACCTAGTAGTTTAGAATCTACATTCAATTTTCTACAAATTCTATTCTTACATATTTTATAAATAATATAGATAACTTATTCAAATTTTGTATGTCAAGTTGCCTAACTTTGATTTTCTGAATTTTATTAGCACTTAAGGGCCTGTTTTTTCTATGATGATCCTACACATACCCAACTATGGAGAAAATCATTATATTGAATAAAATAAGTTTTGACTGAAGATCTATTTAGCCCATAACATTACTACCTACTTCTTGTTATCTCTTAATAGAAGTAATGTATACATTATTGCAACATTATTTCATTGTCAGTTTAATCCCTTTTAGATTTTATGTGTGTTCTCATTCCTCGCTAATGCCCACCTCTTGGATATTCATGTTCCTTCTTTTAGCTAAAAAGGCTCCTACCGGAGTGAGTTGCTAACTACATTTGCTTGAAAGTTTCTAAAGCCTTTTGAATAATCCATTTTGTGCAAATCCTGTAATCATTATAGTCCACGAGAGATCATGTTTATTTGAGGAATTCTATCAAATAGTTCATGTATCTTGTTTATAGCTTCACATTTTGCATCCATGTCTACTAGAGAATTTCCAACTATTATGTCGAATGAAACCCCCCCATTTAATTTTTCTTTCATGTAACTCTATACCTTGTTCCAAAGCTCCAATTTCTTCTAGTCAATGAGATCACATTTATTTTGATAATTCTATCAAAAAATTCACAAACCTTTTCTACACTTCTAGACTGTGTGTACATGTCTAACATAGAATTTTTAACTATTATATCTGAAAAAATATCCCTTCCATTATATTTTCATGGATATCCATACCCTATTCTAAAGCTACCATTTTGGCACAGGCAGGGAGGATGCTATCAAAAGTCACCTTCCAATTTTGTTTACATCAAAGTTTCTAAAGCCTTTTCAACATATGCAAATTGTGAATATCCTAAAATCATTGCAGTCCATGAGAGAATATTTCTTTGGGTCATTTTGTTTGAATTTTTACTTATGTGTATCCTTTTGTTGGCAGATTCTGTCACCAACTGGAAACACCTTGGTGAATGATTTGACCTTGAAAGTAGAACATGGTTCTAATATTCTTATCACTATTAAGTATCATATATAATGCTATACTATCAACTTTTATTATTATATCTCTGTTTTACAATCTTCAACATTAACTTAAAGAAAATAATTGATACTAGCCATTTTTCTTGGTTGTTCCATAATATTTCATTGTCTCTGAAAATTGATTTAGCTTGTATAAGCTATTTTTCCTATTTAAGGCATCTATTGAATGTATAAAAAATAATATTTTCAGAAGAATTTGATGTTGTATTGAGGGATAGAATCATAGATGAAATAAATTATTTAATTAGTTTTAGACCTCAATTTATAAGAATTTTATTTTTTCTGGCATGTTCATGTTGCAAGTCCAAATGGGAGTCAAAAAATATCTTTATTTCTAGTGCTTGGAGGCCTTTTTCCATTCAATTTGTATCATTCTTAGATAGTATGATGTTTAATATTAATACTGCATGATCAATTAATATCGGTATTTTTCCTGCCATAACATTACACGAAACCTTGGTGTGATTAATATAAAATATTGTTAAGATTTATTGTTCTAAAATTCCAAGCACAAATTTTACCATTCGTGTAAAGTTAAGAGATATTTGAAGAGGTTAGGGATACCGTTCTTGTCTTGTCCATGGATCAGTCTCTTGGACTCAATAGTAAAGGAGAATGGTAGGAGTAACAAGATGTATTTACCCTAGTTGTGTTTTATTAAATAAAGGATTCATTGTTATTTTGGTAGAGTTATTTGTTCACTTTGTGCAAGATATTTATTTTACTTTTATCTTAATCAATGATCTAAAAAATAATGAGAATAATCCATATTTTGAAAATTGTTAGTGTACACTCTCATCATGCAATTAGGATGGCTTCAAACATTAAATTTTTTTTGGTTGTTTCTCAATTTTAATTTTTTTATACATTTTGGACTCTTGATAATATATCCTAAGAAATTGAAAATACCTTTGTCTTTTTCCACATGTGTTTATTCCATTTCTAGATACCTCAGTTTTATACAATAGGAAAACTCAACTTCTTTGTTTTTCTTTCACGTTTTTCATTTTATTTCCTTTATCCCATTCAAATTTTCAATGCTATTACTATTTTATTTTTTCCAAGATTACATAAATTGAGGTATTATCATCTGAAGTGCATTCCTAAATCTAATTATTATGTTTTAGATCCTAGCTAGAAGTTCCTCCAAAAAGGAGCAAGGAAGACTACAATGGCCAAATTTTCACTTTCAAACTCTTATCCTTTAGGATAGATGAAATTAAGGTCAATGGGATAAGGATGAATATCTTAGACTAGTGGTTATAATTTGTATTGTATCTCATTTTATCAATATCACTTATAAAGGACAAGTAAGAGGAAAAATTGAGGCTTGTCCAGATCTTTTTTGATCTTTCATACTCCTTTAAAAATATTTCAAGAAAGCACCTATAAGAGGAGCTCCAATAACCACCATCTCTAATTTTTCTTGTTCCCCCTAGCCCATCAAATTTTTTTATTGTCACAACATTTGGATACATGCAAGTTAGTAATTGTAGTGAAACCTAATATCTGAAATTAATAACGTTCGATAAGTAAATTTTTTGAGCTTGTGGAGGTGCCATGGAGAATCTTGTTAGACACACTCTTGACACTTAGGACTATGCATCTAATTTACAAATTCAAGCAAGACTTAATAAGGTGATTTGGGTTTAAACTAGGTGACCAAAAGTGACAATCTCAAAAATTCTATTTCTATGTCTGATGTCTATTATTATTCCTTTTGATGGTTATTTTGGAAGGATATTATTTACTTACTTGTTCTAGAGATACTTAAAGGTATAATATTTTATTTCTTCTTCTTAGCTTGTGTTATTAGGCAGTCATGGAGGACAAGTGAGAGGAAAATGGATAAAAATTGGATGCCTCTACTTGTGATGATTCCGTATCTAAATATCTCTAAAATAATTTTAATAACCAAGTATAGAATTCCTGCAATTGACCTTGTATTTATCACTCTCTATAACACATTGCTCATCCCAGAACTACATACAATGTGATTATTTTAATTTCCTTTTGAAAGGAATAAAACCAAGTTTACAACTTGATTTCCTTCTCTCTAAATGTGATTCAGTTTACTAGTAACCAATTTTTGAGGCTGAATATAATTATTTTGATTATCATGTTTGCATATTGTATGTGTTGCAACAAATTAAATATTAGTTAGAAAATTGTGCATCTTTCAAAATAACTAAGCTGGTAGTCTTGACATATGTCCTCAGCTTCAAATAATTGTGCTTAGCAATGATTTATTTTAACTATAGTTTTGATATACAAAGCCAGTAAATTGCCTATACTTATGCCATAATCTCATGTAACTAGTTCTTATTTTGTCATGATTGAAGGTCTTTCTGCCTATGTTAAAAATAGAAAGACCAATAAACATATCGGTCAGTAGTTATCACCATGCTAAAAGGCATAACAACGCATTATGTGTAGCCTTGAACCTTGCACAACATATTCTAACCTTAGTCCTCCTATTAGCTATTTTATTCTGAATAAATCATGCTTCAACATCATTCCCATACACCTGAAATTACTTAAGGCAAGGAATCCAGCTAGCACACAACTCTTTTTTGTTGATAGTGACTTTATCACTTTTGTAATAAGTTAGAAAATAAATTGTGTTGTTTAAATTTAAGATTTTTTCAAATTTGATAAATCTTAGTTTTACTCTCTTCAATTTGTGGAGGTGGTTATCGAGGTGGTTACAAGGTAGTTACCATGAAAGATTATATAAATATAAGGCTTTGAGCATTGTAAAGAGGGACTTTTATAAAGGGGAAAATTTGGAGGAATTTTGATAGAAAATTTTGAGAACTTTTGGCTTTACACATTGTATAGAAAGGGTTTTTGAAATTGTAGAATTTCATAAAGATAATACAAAATAAATTTTTCTTGTATGTTTTGGATGTATTTGAGATATTATTTATAGTTTTTTGTATGTCAAATTAGTAATCCATTTATGTCTTGTTGGAGATCGTATATTATCCATTTAAATGCTCATTAATCTATGTAATTGATGCAATCAAACACAAGAAAGCTTTGGTATCTCAATTTGAATGTGTTGGAGTAACTTCTCCATTCATATGTTGTGATTTGTAACCTTTCTTTCATTGTCATTGCATGTCGAAATATACATTATGGTTAAATTACTTCTTGTAACAGTTGTCACTCATGAAGTCTTATTTAGTATTTCTATGTCTACTAGTATGGTCTTTCTTGTTTAACTCTCTTTATTTTTCTTCCTTTTCTCCTTTATGTAATTTTAGGTTAAAAGTATATAAAAATCCTAAAAAACCCCTATCATACGAGAGAGCTTCCCCTCTCAAACAAAGAGGAATATTTCCATTTTACAAGAAATCTCACCAACGATTGGTGTGTTATTGCCACTTTACATTAGATGAGTCAAAGTATTATTTCAAGGGTCAATTTTCTTACCAACATTCTAATAGATAAATATATCTTTATCTGATTGAGAAATCTGTAAACCAAGAAAAAAAGAAAACTCACCAAGAATTGGCATTTCAAACTCATTATGCTGCATATCAGAATCCTTTACACATAGCATCACTGCTACTACCAAATATAATGTCATCAACATAAACCACATTCATCAATAATTGATCAATTTCTATTTTTATGTATTTGTTTCTATCTCTACCTCCTCTCCTAAAACCTTGTTGTTGAAGATATCTATCCAATCTTGAATACCATGCTCTAGGATCCTGTTTAAGACCTTGAAGATTTTTCTTTCTAGTTTGTATGCAAAATCTAGTTTATCTAATCATTGAATTCCTTTAGGTTGTTCAATGTAGACTTCTTCTAATTCTCCACTCAAAAATGAAAACATGACATCCATCTAATATTTCTTGAAATTATTGAATGTTGGTAAGGACAAAAACATTCTAATTGCTTCCAACCTTGCTACTAGGGATAATGTATTGTCAAAATAAATTCTCTTAACTTGAGCATATTCTTTGCATACAATTTTGGCCTTATTTTGGATCACATTTCCATCTTCATTTAACTTACTTATAAAGACCCATTTGGTATCAATGACATTTTTTCTTTAGGTATCATAACCAACTTCCAATTTTTTTCTTAATCTGAGTAAATTCTTCCTCCATGGAATCTAACTAGCCATTTTCTTTGCTTGCCTCTATATAAGGACTTGGTTCAATTAAAATAATAAGGAAAATTATACCTATTCATTTTCATTCTGAATTCTTCTTCATGTCTTAACTCCATTGTCCTTATCTCCTATGATTTGATATTTATAATGGTTCTTGTAAATATACCTAACCAAAGTCTTAATAACTATGGTCTTTGAGTCAATTTATGAGTCTTCATCACTTTTGTAAATTATATAATCATTATCTTCTTCATCTAGAATGTCAGTAGTCTATATGATTTCATCAATACTTACATTGACACTTTCCACAATTCTCATCATTTTTTTGTTATAACATCTATATGCCTTTCTTTTCATAGAATAACTGAGAAAAATACCTTCATTAGATCTAGAATCAAACTTACCCAAATTTTCTTCATCCCTCTAGATGTAGCATTTGCTTCCAAATATTTTGAGATGTATGACTGAACTCAATCTTCCTTTCCATAGTTTGTATAGTGTTTTGATAGTCTTTGATCTAGTTTGAGATTTTTTTCAAAATGTAAATGGATATTTGAACCACTTCTCTCTAATACACATCACACAAATTTTCTTGACTTAACATTGTTCTAGCCATCTCTTGTACAATCTAGTTCTTCCTCTTAGCTACTCAATTTTCCTATGGAGTTCTATGAGAAAAAAATATCTTTGAATTTCATGCATCTCACAAAATTCATCATACCTAGTAGAAGTGAATTCTCCACCTTATCTAATCTCAGACACTTGATTGCTCTTCTAATTTCATTTTCAACCATTGTCTTAAATTATTTAAAATTCTCAAAAGCTTATAATTTTTCTCTCAAGAAAGTAATCCAATCCATTCTAAAATTAAAATCAATAAGCATCATAAAATACCTATCACCTTGAATTATTTTTATCCTCATTGGTCAACATAGATTTGTATGAATCTTGATTTCAATGGATTTTTTTTAGAATATTCCTTAGTAGGAAACCTTTCTCTTAGTTTCTTTCCCTAATGACATGGTTTGAAACTTTTAGATGGAGGCTTCTTGATCTTTCAAATCTCTCTTACCATTCCTTTTGAGCTAATGCTTACAAGGTCATCAAAGTTGATGTGACCCAATATTGTGTGCTAGAGCCAACTCTCTTAGAACCTCATATAGAAAAATAATTTTGCCCATTGATCTCACTGAGGTGATACATGTAACTATCAAATTTGTTTCCTTACACAACTAACTCACTAGTACCAGACTTCCTAATTTCATAACCTTTAGCTCTAAATGAAAGCTTGTAGCCTTTATCCCACATTTTACGTGTACACTAAAAAGACTATGCTTCAATCCTTCTACATACAAAACATCATGAGTTTTAGTTTTCTAACCATCGAGACACAAAATACCCTTACCATTAATCTTATAAATTGAATTGTTAACATTTTTATAGCTCCTTAATCAAACTTATTGAAGTGCATGAACTTTATCTTGTCTCTGGCCGTATGAATTGAACATCCACTATCAATGATCCATAATTTTTTCTCCTTTTGGGCATGTAAAGTAGTGTGAAAGACCATGGACTTCTCTGATCTATGCTCCTCTAGTTTCTTCTTCCAAAATTTATCCTTTTCACCACCCTATCTTATTAGCTTATTTCTTTTTGTGTTTGACATAGGAGGAATCACAAAATTGCTTCTACAATTTCTTGCAATATGTCCAAAATTTTAGCATGTGTGATAAAAGATATTGTAGTCAAATAATGGTGCAAATACATTTTTGCTAACAAATTTATTTTTTCTTGTCAGAATCTTTCTAGAATTCAAAAATAAACCAGAAAAAGAATGATTGAGCTTGGTATTGTATCCTTATCCTCTTGAATATTATATTCTATATCTTCTATTCTATCTGTGTACTTGGAAAAAACCATCATTTAACACTTTTCTTTCATTGATTGTCATAACTTGTTCAAATTTTGAACTTCCAGAGCCATTCTCTTGTTGACTCTCAATGTCTAATATCAAGGGTTCTTAGTCAATTTATTCTTCTACATATCAAGAAAACTAATGTCACTTTTGATATGTGGTGATCTCTGGCTTTCTATTATCTTATCTAATATCTCAATGTTATTCCCAAACTTCAACTTAAGTTGATGGTTTTCCTTTTTAAGATCTTTCCTTAGTGACAAAATATCTACTTCAAATTTTTCACAATCCTTATCTTTTTTTAGTAACATTTCTATCAAAAATTATTCAACCATATTTGCCTCTTCCACTTGAATCTTCAAGTCAATGACCATCTTCTCCACTTTCTCAAGATTTTGAGATAATTTGTCTTTAACTTTCACTTCTTCAAAAAAATATTCTTTGACCTTTTAATTTGCATGCTAGCACAGAGCAATTCTTCCACAAGATCTACTTTAGCATTATCATCAACATTTGCAGACTTCATTTATGCATCTTCCTTAGAAGTTTCCATAGCCATGAATAGTTTATTTTCTCCTTCATTTCTAGAAGTGGCTTGATCATTATCAGATGAGTAGCCTTCCTCATTGATAAGGGAAATATTCTTATTTTTTAACCTTTTTCCCTTTTGAAAATGACTTCTTCTAATTATTGCTATAATCCTTGTACAAACACTTAGCCATAAAATGTCCTACTTCACCATAATTAAAAAATTTGAAAGGAAACTTGCCTTTATAATTTTCAGAACCTCTCTATAAATTTCTAAAAAAAATTGCCTCCTTTGGATCTAATGCATATTTTGAATTAGTATCATCTTGCTTCTTACCTAAACTTTGAACTCTACATCTTTCCTTAAAAAAATTTCATTCTAATTTCTCATTTCATGGGCAATCAGAATTGCATGTAACTTATCCATAGTTAGAGCATTCAAATTTTTAGCTTCTTCAATAGCAAAAATTTTTGCTTCAAACTTTTGGGAAAGAGATTTGAGTTCCGTTTTAAAAATCATACCTTCTTTTAGTTCTTCACCAAGGCATTTGATAGAGTTGAAAAGCTCATCAACCCAAAGTAGGTAAGTAGCAATATATTTTTCTTCCTTCATTTTAAGACTTTCAGATTGACCTTGATGATTTTGAAGGTTTTCTTGTTCAACCTTTTCATCACCTTCATATATTTTGTGTAACTTAGCCCATAATTCCTTTGTTGTTCTACAATGCATGATCTCTAAAATATTGGAGTTAGATAAACCACATAAAATAACATTTTTTTCTTTGGAATTATTCTCACAATCCTTATTTACAGCTTGATCTGTGGGGCAATTTTCACGGATCTCATATCTATCCACAATTAATTTCCACACCTTAAATCCAAAGGCCATCAAATATGCTTCCATTATTAATTTCCAAAAGGTATAATTGGATCCATAAAATATTAGTGTGTTCTTTGAAGACAATATTTCTTGAGCCACTAGGCGTTTCATCCCAAATCTACCTAAAATTATTAAAATTCTTCAAGGGAACTTGGCTTTAATACTAATTGAAGGGCACACAACATACTCAGAGGGGGGTGAATCAGTATATAAACATCTATTTAAAAATACTTAATTCAACATGAGTTACTATGAATCTTAAATCATGAAGAATCAAGCTGCAAATATGCACAAATTCACACAATGCACACTAGATTTACATGAAAACTAAAAATGGGGAAAACCACAGTGATAAAAGTTTCTTGGAGCTACAATCCAATTCCAACCTCATAGAAATAATGAATTACTTAAAATCATGAGTTAGGAACCAACCTACTAGGGACACCAATCCCCAATTGTATTTATAGGAACCAACCTACTAGAGACACCAAACCCCAATTATATTTGTAGGTGCCAATCTACTGGATATACCAATCCCTAATATAATGACCTAAGCACTAACTCAATAGGTAAGACACCACTCCTATTGAATTAAAAATATATGATTTATAGATCTTCAATATTGATTACATAGCTTTAACTTGATTAGATCTACCTTCAAAAATTCTTCTACACATCATGTGATCTTCTGATAATGGTGTATAATGATTAGGATGCAACTCCCATTGCATCACTTGAATAGATTATTCACATTAACTCACACATCCACTAACTATTTTTATTGAATGATCCTATTCATAAATATATGCATCCCAATACATTAGCAATCTTTCATGATGGTGAAGAATCTCTTAACACCATCCACAATTAGTCAAGTAGGATAAGGGTGGACCCAAATTCAAATTCACATGAAGTGTGTAGTGGGTTAGTCCTAAATCAATTTTTTTACCACTAATAATAGATGATGTTATGCACTTCCTTTAGAGATCTTAAATTGGACCTATTCATATTCACATTCTTCCTCTAGCCAGTGCACACTTCCCTTTTCTAGCATAAGCACTTGGAAATTATTCATAGTTAGCCAACCAACATAGAGAATACTCTGTTACATGTCCAAATTTCTATCTATTAAAGATTGACATTTGAAACTCTAGAATATGATACAAAATGATTAGATTTAATTTAGGTTCATGTTGCAAGCCATAGAATTCAACTGTGGTAGAATGCAGAGTAAAAAACTATGATAGTGTAACATATTGCAAGACAAAATCCACAAAATACCTCTGCAGACACTTCCAAACTACTTCTAGCAATTAGAATAGATACAAGTATGATATTTCAAGCATACTATCTAGGTAGTATCCTTCACAGTGTAAGTCACACTAGCCTGATGTTCTCAAAATCTCTGGCATGACATGATCAAGATAGTAATACTTCTTAATCTCAAAAGCTTAGATATTCTAGAAGCAATTACACTTAATTCTTACCGATCTACTGACTTTGACATCAGTGAGCTCCTTCAACATCACTAGCACCTTAAACATCAATAAAAATATATGTTCAACACTGTAGTCTCACAACATGCCCCATTTTTCTTTTAAAAAATAAGCACCCACTCCCTTTTGGCTTAGGTATAGTTTTCCCTACAATGTCAGTAGTTTATCCAATTCAAACAAACATCAATTCAATTACCCTAATGGTCAAAATCCCAAAGAAATTTCTCATAAGTTCAATATCCAAAATATGGTATCCTAAATGGTTAAAATTGCATGATTAATCAAAAAGAAAATAGAAAAATAACATTAGTTGCCTTTCAAAATATTGAAAATACTCAAAAAATAGCATTAAATGGATCAAGGGACATTTTATGCATTACTGGAACAAATGTTTAGTAGTAGCAAAAAATCCTAAAATATTCAGTAACAGTTGAAAATCCCAAAATGTGTAGTAGTAGATCCAAAAATCCTATAAATTATAGTAACAACCAAAATTCTTTAAATGTACAATAACAGTCAATCTTGAAATGTGCAGTAGTAGCCAAAAATACTGAAATGTATACTAGTAGCCCAAATCCCCTTAGTAGTGCAGTAGGGCTCCATTTTTTTGAAATCATCCTACAAGACATCCAACATGATATCTTATGGGACATCCCATAACACATCCAATAGGACATCTTGTAATAAAAAATTTCCAAAACCTTCTTATAAGACATCTAGTAGGACATCCTATAGCAGTCAAAATTCCTAAAATTTTCCAAAGGGGCATTTTTTTAACAATATTTTTTAAACATTTAAAATGTTTAATTTTATCATGGTTAAAATAACATTTATAAATATTTTAAATGAAGTACTAGAATTTAAATTCATGACGAAAGGGAAGAAGATAAGTTAAAAAAGAAACATTATTAAAATAAAAATATCTCCTTCATTTCTTAATGAAATTTAGAAATTCACAATGATTTGGAAAGCTTAAGGAATGAGAAATGAAACCCAAAATTTGATTGGAATAATTTTCTAAAAAAAGAAAATGTTCATGAATGTTTAAAATGAAAATAAATCTCATTTTCACGGGAATATAGATCCCAACTGAATATTTTATTATTTGGAGTTCACGTGAATGATTAAAACATAGATAAACTATTGAATAAGACAACTAAGGGGGGGTGAACTAGTTGTGAGAAATTTTAACCTTTAAAAATTTCGCTGGAAATTAGATCAACCATAAATCCTTTACTCTGCTAATATGATTAATCACTAAGAGAAAAAGTAGATATTGAAAATAATCAAACATACACAATAACACCAGATTTACGTGGAAAACCCAATTAGAAAAAAAACATAGTGAGGATTAGCTCACAATATAGAGAATACCAAAATCGAATACAAAAATGCACTGCCAAAGAAGGCTCACTTCCAAAACAAGACTGATTGTCTAGATCCAGAATCATTGTCCAAAAAGGGTTAAATACTTGAAGGGCTCACTACCATAGAATTAGAAAGAAGATAGAAGGGATTTGTTACAGAGAGAAAAAAAATTTAAATGCAATAAATATTTCCACCACAATCCATTGAAACACTTGTAGACATGCATGAGGATAGAGTACAGCTTCAGCTCACTACTTTCAGAAACTCAACAATTAGATTTCACACTAATCTACTAGACCCGCATCACATACACACTATTTTGCATCTATCTCACATATATCTTTCTTTCATTCATCTTTCACAAACAACTTGACTTGTATTTATACCATCTTCAAATTTGAAAAATATCCAAAGTCGATCACACACCATTTGCATTTACAAATTCAAATTAGGTTGGTGCCAAAATACTCTAGGGTGGAATTAGAATGAGGGTGACCTAAACCACATGCTTCAACATGCTTCCATAAGATTTGAAAGTAGTGTTAAACACATGAATCACTTAAGCACAAACAACCTTAATACAATCCAATCCTTCTAAATACAAAAATTATCTTCAAGATGATCATATAAGACTATATCTAGAATCACAAGTCATAAGACTCAAACAAGAAGAAATCCAGAGCAACTACATCTCTCCTAGACCTCAACCAGATACATTGAAAAAACATAGTTCACAAGTGGTGAACATAACTCATATTGTACATCGATCTAGAAACCCAAAATTTGGATATGGCAACTACCAAAAACCATGATCAACATATCTAAACCACACAAACATAGGAGAAAATATTATAGAAAACCCCATAGAAACCATTGAATACTTGTAACCTTTCTTCATTACATTTTTTTAATATCCTTGACATATATAATCAATAACCAGCATCCATGACAACAACAACCTATTGATAACCAGTTAAAGAGTTGACATCAATGACAACACCTTCATACTTGCTTCATACTTGCAACATAAACATGTTTAAAGTCGTTGAAAACATTAATGAATATTTTAATTTAAAATCTAAAGTTACAAATTTTACGAGTTTATTTTACAAAGACTAGGATATTTGATAAAGTTAAATTGTTTTATTTGTATGTAATTCAAATTGTAGCTAGCTAAAATTTTAATTACAAATCCATGTTACAAATCTTTCTAAAGAGAATATATCTTGCAAAATATTCCAAGTTCCACATTTTGGTTATCTGGTGAATTGTGTAAGTAGTGTTATCTGGTTTTTCTCTGTATTTATCCATAGTTTGGTTTTTGGTCTTATGGATCTGGAAGTGTGCTAATATTATTAGTATCTAACTTCAACCTAAGTTTTTTGTCTTTTTGGCTCTTTGCAAGGTTGGAATCAGGTGTAGTAGTGTGTGGAAGGTTAGCTATCAGTTGAGAAAAATTAATATGTTCTTCTAGTGTATGATGTTGCAAATGATTTCTTGGATTTTAAGGTGTTTATGGAATATTCTATATTATGTTAAAGTGATGTGTCTGGTTTTTTAGTTGTATTTGGATCAAAGGAAGTGTGTACTTAATTGTTTAATGATGTTAACACAAGTTCAATCGACCTTGTGTGTTTACACTAATTGCAAATATTCTTTGGTGTTTGTGGAAGTGTAGCATGGTGTGTATATGTTGATTTAGGTCCAAATTAAGGTGTGTTGTGGTCCTCCTTCATTCTTGTCTAACACGAGAATGTATTGGTTCTGACCTAATTTGAATTTGTATGTTTGAGGTGCATAGCCAACCTTGTGAATTGTTTTCAAGGTTGAAGATGGTATATATATGAGTGATGAGTGAAGTGTTGAGATGTGAAGTGTGAAAGTGTGAAATGCAATGTGATATTTAATGCCCAAGACTATTAGAAGCAGTGAGCAAAAGGTGTCTAAATTCTACATAGAGAGTGTGAATGTTATAATGAAGTAGTGGTTGAAATTTTCTATTGCTCTGAGATGGATTTCTCTTTATAACAATCTTATTTATTCTTTTTCTAATTTGGTAGTGAGCCATTAGCAATGAGCCCTTCTTTTCTTTTTGGGTATTGACCCCTTTGGTACTGAGCATATTGTATTTAGTGTTACAATTACTTCATATTGTGAGCTAATCCTCATTGTTTTTTTCCCTTCTTGGGTTTTCCATGTAAATATGGTGTTCTCATATGTTTGGATGTGTTTGCATTATTGTTTATCATGTTTACATTCTGCTAATGCATTATAAGGGTGTAATGGTTGTTAATATTTTATGGACTAATGTAGATCTTAATGTTAATGAGAGTTTTGATGTTTCAATGTACAACTGATTCAACCCCCCATCTTAGTTGTCTTGTACATTCAACAATAAAATGCAATTTTGAAACCCTAAATGAGATGCAAACAAGATCATGGAAGACCTAGATCTAGGGTTTTAAGGATCTCCAAATTAGAAAATATAATGTTTCACATCAGGTTCACCAAAATGAAACATAGAAAAGAGGAGAGGTGGAATGAAAATGTGGAAAAAGGATGATGTAGGTGTGTCCACCTAGGTTCACACACACTTTCTTAGTTTCATTAGAAAGAGAGAGGATGACAAAGGGATAGGATTGACTTTCAACCTTGAGGTGAGTCAACCCTATTTTGGACCTTGGATCTCTAATTTTTTATGACATAAACGACTGATTTTCAATGTTTTGTAATGATTTAAAGTGCATTAATTAAATGAATTATATGACCTAACACTTGAAATGTAGAATTCTATGATAATAGATACACAAACAATAATTTATAGGCAGATCTAGGAATGATTTGATGGTGTGCACGTATCATAAAAAGTGGGTTTCAAGGCCTATAGTAGGACTAGTTCACCCTTGGCCAAATGAGTCCTTGACTAGGGCTCCAAAATAAATTTTTGCACTCCTCTGATGTCAGATCTAAGCTTATGATTTCTCCATGTTGACTATCGAAAAGTCAAAAAATAAATATGTAAGTATTTTTATGTAGCTTGACAACAATGGTGACAACTTATGAAATTTTGAAAAATTTCTCCTCTAATCAACTTTCAATCCTTCTTCACCTATAAATCTAGACATACAAGGAGAGAAGCAATAAATTTTGTTTTTGGGTGAATGGGGGTTTTCGACATTCAAACCCCATTTTTGGTAAATAAACCTTGATACTGAAATAATGACAAAATGAAGGAAAAAAATCTGTTACAACTCACCAAACCCTTAATGGTTTCCCTTAGAGGAGTGAAGTCAAAAAAATTACTCTAAGGCTTAGATCTTTCATGAATTGGCTTGATTGTTTGATGCTTGAATGCTTGAAATCTACATCACAATGTTAGCTCCAAAACATGACACGAACACACATGAACTTTGACACATGATGATATGATCTTTTTTTTTGTTGTAGATGACTAATAAATCTACTCTTCAATGATCTTGACAATAATAGTTTCTCTTAGGATTGATCTCTTAAAGTCTTAGTAATGTTTCTTAGATTTGACTTGATAAAATAACTATATATTTATAGATGTGTATCTAATTTCCGTAAAATTAGATTCCAAAATCCAACACTTGAAACTTGATTGATTGATGCTTGAATACTTGAAATCTACATCACAATGTTAGCTCCAAAACATGACACAAACACACATGAAATTTGACATGATGATATGATCTTGATTTTTGTTGTATATGAAAAATAAATCTACTCTTCAATGATCTTGACAATAATATTTTCTCTTAGGATTGATCTCTTAAATTCTTAGTAATGTTTCTTAGATTTGACTTGATAAAATAACTATGTATTTATAGGTGATTATCTAATTTCCCTAAAATTAGATTCCAAAATCCAACACTTGAAACCTGAATTTGAATCACTAATTTTTTTCCAAAAACATATTAATATTTGTGTCCTAGGACTTAAAGGGGACCCATTCACCCTTGGGAAAATGGATAATAGGACCTAAGTAAAGGACACTCAATTTCCAAGGTAATTTAATTAATGTTGGAAATTACTCAATATAGGTTTCCCTTTTAGAAAATGGGAATAATAAGGCTTTGGAATGCATAATTTGGTCAATTAGAAGCTTAATTAAGTCTAGTTAATTAATGGGATGCAAACATAGTGGGAAATTGTAAAGGTATACAATTTTATACTCTATAGATACTAGTTATTTTGCAGAAGCCTAAGTTCATTTTGCATCTTAGATTATCTTTGTAGGAATGAATAAAAACCATAGCAAAAAATAGGAAATTTATAGATTCTATGACATTCACGTAATCAATGGGCCATTTTTTCTTTATTTTAGTGAACTAATTTCCAACACCTCAAACATAATTTTCCTTTCTCCAAATTCTAACTATCTACCTTATTTTATTTATATAAACTAGATTAATATTAATATGAATCTCAACTCTTAAATCTAAACTATTTTCTTATTTCAATAATAAATGTTGATACGATGTAAGTGTTGGAAATGATCCCAAGTGCTAGCATTTATTTCAACCACCATAGAATTTCAAATTTGGTCCCCAACAAATTTTGCAAATCTTCTCACATGTGAGATTCTTTTCTCCCACCCAACTTATTTTTTGCCTCATTATCATTTGATGCATCAATAAAAATTTTGAATGGAAATTCAAATGCATATCTTCCTAAGAAAAATTTCCCAGCTAGCAATATTAAATGTAGTTAATTGCTTTCTTTTTCCCTACTTTTTTGGGATCATTCGTATCTTCTAGATTTGTCTATTTTTTGGGTAAATAGAAGTTAATAGTTATTTTGTAATGAGAGGAATGAAGAAAAAATAGAAGTACATAGTAGAGCAGCTAATACATTTTCTATAGCAACAGTTATCAAAAGCAACCAGTCCTGTAGCAATAGCCAGCAATAGGGGAGTTTAATCTAATTTATTTTTTGAGTATAATAGAAAGATCAAAAGCTCTGTATTTTTATTTTTGGTGAAAATATTGTAAACATTGAAAATATATGAAATATTAAAGTCAGTTTGCTCAAATTTTTGTTGTAAATTTTTTGCACATTATTCATGTTCCCTATTCTATTCTATTTTGTTCTATTCTATTTTTTTTTTACTGTCCTTTGCCTCTTCCTTCAGATGGTATCAGAGCTGAAGGTTATCAGAGCTGAAGGTTTTCAAAAGGGATTTTGATGGATTTAAAATTTTCTCAGCACAAAGGTCTCACAGTCAACAATGGAAGCTCCAAGCACAAGTTTAATAAATCCACAAACTCCTCAGTTCAATGGAAAGAATTATGAATATTGGTATAGCACAATGAAGGCACTGTTCTACTCTCAGGATATTTGGGAGCTAGTTGAAAATGGTTACCTAGGACCAACAGATGTAGCAACATACAATGCACTTACACAAGCAAAAAAAGATATGTTAAGAGACAACAAGAAGAAGGATTCTAAAGCACTTTTCTATATTTTCAAAAAAAATCATTAGAGTATCTTTCCAAGAGTTTCAATAGCAAAAAAATATAAACAAGCCTAGGATATTATGCAAATAGTGTACCAAGGAATAGACAAGGTGAAGACAACAAAACTGCAAATATTAAGAAGAGACTTTGAGACCATACTCATGAAGGAGACTGAATCAATATACTCATTTTTTACACAAATTATTGGACGGGTTAAGTAAATCAGGTCTCATGGTGAGGTACTTGAAGAAAGAAGAGTGGTTGAGAATATTTTGAGAAGTTTACCTACAAGGTTTGAGTCCATTGTTGTGGCCATAGAAGAGACTAAGAATCTCTCTTAGTTTTCTATTTATGAGCTCCATGCATCTCTCATTTCACATGTGCATAGCATGAGAACAAAAACAAACTTATCATTGGAGCATGCTTTCAAAAAAAAAGCTTCAATCAACCACGATAGAGGTAGAGGAAGATTGAGCTCAAGAGGAAGAGGAAGAAATTCATATAGAGGTGGAAGAAGTAGCCCATCAAACTTAGGTGGAAGAAGTAGCCCATCAAACTTAGGTGGAAGAAGTAGCCCATCAAAATCTAGTGGAAGAGGTAGCAGCCAAAGTTTCAATCAAAATCAGCCCCAAGGACAAAGGTATGAGAAATCACAAGTCCAATGTCATTAATGTAAAAAATATGGGCACTATTTAAATGAATGTAGAAAGAAACAATATGACAATAGGCAAAAAAATAAAAAATTTACAAAAGAAAATGAAAATTAGGGTAATATGTTTTATCTTGTAATGTTGCACAAGAACAATAGAAGGATGTATGGTTTCTAGATTCAGGATGCAACAACCATATGACGGGGAATGTATAACTTTTTTCTAGTTTAGATGAAAATTTAAAATCTGATGTTACATTAGGCAATGATAACAAAGTCTTAGTAATGGGGAAAATAAAAATTGATATTCTAACTAAGAAGGGGGAGAAAAAGTTTATTTATGATGTCTATTATGTCCCTGGGTTAAAACAAAATTTGATGAGCATTGGGTAGCTCATTCAAAAGGGATATAGGGTATTTTTTTTAAATGGAGAATGCACAATCTTAGATAAGTACCCCAGCAATCAACTTATTGCAAAAGTCCAAATGACAAACAATATAATGTTTCCCCTTAGGATACAACCAGATTTAAATGTAGAATTTTCTCATACACAACAACTTGTAGGCAAAGGGAAAGGTGCAACAGTCACCCAAACAATATTTCAATTAGAAATAAAGGATGAAAATTGGTTATGACATCTAATATTTGGACACCTAAACTTTGGACGCTTAAACTTATTGCATAGGAAGAACATGGTAAAGGGATTTCCACTCATAGAGAAACCAACAAGGCTATGTGAAGGATTCATTCTATGCAAACAACATAGAGAGTCATTTCCAAGAGGAAAGTAAATGAGGGCAACAATACCATTAGAGATAGATTACTCAAATTTATGTGGTCCTATGCAAACAACATATATTGGTGGAAGATATTATTTCATGACGTTCATTGATGATTATACGAGTAAAACATGGGTGTATTTCTTAAAGCACAAGGATTAAGCATTTGATTACTTTTGTCAATTAAAGGCTCTTGTGGAGAAGAAAAGTGAGCATTACATTAAGGCATTGGAAATGGATAGAGGAGATGAGTATATCTCAAATGAATTCTTAAGATTTTGCAAATATAATGGCATTCAAAAATAATTCACTACAAGGTACACACCTCAACAAAACGGTGTAGCTGAAAGAAAAAATAGAACAATCATGGAAATGGCAAGGAGCATGTTAAAATAAAAACATTTGTCAAATGAGTATTGGGATGAAGTTGTTTCATGTGTAGTCTACATAATGAATAGATGTCCAACCAAGAGTCTAAATAATATGATTCTAGAAGAAGCATGGAGTGGAAGAAAACATAACATTTTTCATATGAGAGTATTTGGATGTGTGACATATGCACATGTCCCAGATGAGTTGAGAAAGAAGTTGGACAAAAAAAGAGAAAGATGTATATTTGTGGGATATAGTGAATAATCAAAGCTATATAAGCTATACAATTGATGTAGGAGCATCCTTGGTTCTTGGCAATCTTGCATCAATCAAAAATATTTTCATTCAGTTTTGTTCTTGTTCTAGTTCGATTTGGTAGATCCGGCGCTACTTCATGTTTTCTCACCATATCTTGCATACCTAGGATTTCATTGTGGACATGTTCAATTGTCTTATTCCAAGTTTTCAGCTCATTTGGATCTTTTGCGGCAAGTTATCGCTTCCGGAGTATGTGAAAGTTTTTTAGAATGGCCCCAGAATAACTTCAAAACCTAATAGCTAGTTGGATCGATTGCGGATCTTTCCCATGACTTGCGGATCCTCACAGTGTGTTCATATTTGTTCTATGGAGTTTCCTCCACCTTACACTTAGGTCTTCACTTCATCTTATACATCTACCATGGATGAATTTCAGATTTGAGGCTGACCTATTCTAGCACACGTTACACTTTTCTTCTCGGAGATTGTAGCGATCTTTGGTCGACACAAATGTTTCTTGACTCGTGGATGTGATATAAAGCTAGTATTGAACCATTAGATTAAAAAAAAATTAAGATAGAATAATATGTATATAGATTTTGACCTATAATATTTTCTCTTGCATGTATGAGCACTATATTTTGAGCATGTTGTAATCAGGCCAATGTGCCGAATCTATAAGCCCGAATGTGGTAGACTATTTGAAATCAAGATTTATGATAATAAGAGTGCTTGCATCTGCATTTTCCTCCATATTTCATGTTGCTTCTATTGTGTGACTCTTCCTTCATGGTTTGGACTATTCTCTTTGAGGACCCTCCTACTGTGACTGCACCAAACCGGTATTAGAGCAAGATTCATTCATTGTGAGATCATCAGAAGTTGCACAGTCTTGTTGAAGATTTGTTGTAGAGTGGCGGATTGAGGATCTAACCTGCAATTATAGAGGACTTGTGCAGATATGGTGGGAAGAATAAATGGTATATGAAATGGGGCATGTGGAAATTTAGACCCATCTATAATGGAGATGTTGAGAAGAATTGTTGCAAGATTGGAAGCAGTTGAAACGACCCGAAGAAGAGGTCGACCAGTTGATGATGTAAGTGATGAAGAAGTAGAAGAACAAGAAGAAGTTGCAAGAGAAGAGAAACATGGCCTTCATCATGGAGAAGAGAGGTTCATAAGAGCCCTAACCAGAGTGAACACTAAGCCACATTCCAATTCACTGGATTATAATGGTAAGTTGGATTCATCTGAATTGTTGGATTGGATAACAAAAATGGAAAAATTGTTTGATTTTGAAGGTACCCCAGATGATAAGAAGGTGAAATTTTCCTGTATAAATTTGAGAGGACATGCATCCCTTTGGTTGGAACATTTGCAGATAGATAGACAAATAAAAGGAAAGGAGAAGATAAGATCGTGGGATCGGATGGTGAATAAATTGAAGACAAATTTTAGCCTGCAGACTATCAGATTAGTTTGTTCAAGAAATTGCAGAACCTGAAGTAGAAAGAATCAAGTGTGATAGAGTATACTGATGAATTCTATAATTTGAATATTAGATCTGGACATTCAGAAGATGAGATTGAACAAGTAGCTAGATATGTGAAGGGTTTGAGGTCATCTATTCAAGATGAGATCAATTTGGTTAAGTTGTTGAGTGTGGAAGAGGCATATCAGTCTACCCTAAAAGTAGAAGAGAAGTTAAATAAAAGACTTGAATAGACACAGAGAGGAAGAATATTTAATGGAGGAGGAAGAGGAACTTTTGTAAACTAGAATAAAGATAAGGTGTAATGCCCCGCCAAGTAACCCTAAAGGAAGTTGTAATTAACGATTAAAGTGAACCAAATTTTTTCTTTTTAAAGTGCAATTAACATACACATTCACTTACTAATAAACAACAACCTTTAAAGCAACAAGGTTGGGATGACTTAAACCCACACAAAACATCATACATTAACCATAGCATTAAATAGCATAAAGTAATAATTATAAAACCACCATAAGATACATCATATCACAATATGATACACATCCAAGATACAATTTCATATTCATTTACATAATCCAATAGTTACATCACTCATTCCCAGAATGAGACAATAGTACAGAGTATTACAATTAGACAATCTCACCTCATAAACATAAGAGGGATAAATATCATATATAATCTGAAATATTACAATGCAAGCATAACTCAAGAATCGCGAGTTGTCCATCAAGAAGCCTCGCCACCAACTACTAAAGAAGAATGGGGACCCAATGGTTTTGGTGCATGTTCCACCCAACCAAGTGGTACCCAAAGGACCACCCCCCATGCTAGGAGATAGTAAAAACATAACATGGACAAATATCTACAACCTCTAACCAAAGGCAGACTCATACTGACTCAACCAAACAAAAGTACAACATAAGAACAACTCAAGTATAATACAAGAACAACTCAAGAACAACTCTCACTTCACTGACATAGGTCACATTGCTTCTAGACATAATATAGATCAAGAATGTCCAGAGAACCATTCACATAACATAAAACCAAACAACAAATAAACAGTCATCCTAGATAGAGTGTCATCGCACAACTCATAATAAGTTACCCTCGGCGGATCTTCATAGGCTCCGGTAATCCTAGTGGCCTCTACCGACCCTCAGCCCTCATACTTACTAGTGTGGAATCAAATACCTCTCATACAGACAAGATAGATGACTATGCCATTCTAGGCCTTTCCACTCATTCCAAGCCTTAACTAGCACTTGACTATGAGTGAAGCTAGAACTTATCTTTTTAATGTGTAGTACTCCCCAATATTCATTTCAATTTTAGTTATCACTTGATTAAACTCACTTCCATAGGTTACCCAAATCCTACCTCTTCTGGGCTCTGGCCCCTAATGGAAGCCACTCTTCTATTTGACAACACACAAACAAACTAATCACCAAGGGAATCACAAGTGCATACAACCTAGGTATCAAAACCACTCCATCACAAGGAGGAAACAGATAATAGAACACACTCCAAATATCTTGGAGGCAACAAACACATAGTCCACTCCTTTCACAGGAGGTACAAAACAACCCCGTTCATGGAAACCGGGTAAATACTAGTAAGACACCATGCACTACCCAAGGGACAACACTGGTTGACATAATGAATCGACAACCCTCTTAGATCCTCTAAGATTCTTTGGAAGACTTATAAATTTGGACTAACACATAATCCCATAACCCAATATACCACATGACGACATAGCTACAAAAGCAATCAAGTCATTAATCTAATCTAATATTTGCATTTCCTAAATCCATACTCAAGCAATAGGTAACATCTACAAAATCAAAGACACAATAATAGGGTTTAATCAAATAACCATACACCCATTTTCCATTTCCATAATAGGGAATTTAAACTATTTAAACTCACAACCCTTTGCGAAGTACGAAGAAAATAAATCTAAAAGACAATCAAGAGGAATCTACTATTTTTGGATATTCTAAATCCATATCTCATTCATAATTTCATTCACAATAATTAAATTGCTCGAATAGAAATAAATAACTTAAGGTAATTAAATGAATTTTCATTATAACATCTCCATAATTAACTTTTAATACACATAAAACTATTGCCAATAATCTTTTCAATTTCCTATCCAAAATCTATATTTCTTCTACTATCCGTTTAATACATGCTCTATAAAATATCTTAAAATACCCCTTTTCACTACAATTTAACCATGCATTCAACCTTATCTTTTAAAAATCTCCCTTCACAATAATATAAAACTATTTCTCTTTCAAAATAATTGAAATATTTAAAATAAACGCCTTCAATCTACAATTATAAGGAATTCTATTTCAAACAATTTAACTCAAATTCTTATTTAAATCACATATTACTTTTGATATATCAAAATATCTTTTCTCTAAAAATTTACCCATGCGTACAAGTCATTCCTTTTAAATCTCCACTCAATGCAACATTGCATGCTTCAAATTGAATTAATATCTAATATTAAATTTACCCTTAAGTAAACATATGCATTGTATATAATATATTTTCATTTAAAACTATATAGAAATCTCATCCTCAATTAATTAAATTAAGTTTATTATTTATTTCATTGATCCATTTTAAACAAATGATATATAAATATATCATACTACTAATACACTATATTTTATAATTCATTGAAATAAATAATTATATTTAATATTACATTTTGCTTATTATTCATTGAATTTAATTAACAAATATCTAATTTTATTTCACTAACCACTAAACTGGATAAGCCCTAAATATCCTTAAGGATTTGGTGGCCAAAACCAAACCAGGGCGATGGGAAGGGGCGGACGAACCCTACCAATCTGCCATTCCTTAAAAAATATAGGCAGTCCCTATGTTTGGGGGGCGGCTGTGCATAGCATAGCCGAACCCCAAACATGGGCATTGCATGCTATAAAAGGGAGGGCGACTAACTGTGATGAGGGGTGGCGCTGTCAAGGGCAGTGCTCCCTCCACACACTGTGTGGAGGGCGCTACCAATGATAGTGGTGCCTCCCATTCCTACCCTTCAAACCCCCAATAATACATGCAAAGGCTACTGCGGATTTCCTCCGCCACTTGCCGTACGATGACGCAACAAGACAATTAAATCTGTATATTTTAATAAATGAAATATATATATATAAACATATATATATATGTATATATATAATATATATATATAAAAAACGAATTTCAATAATAAAAAAAATAGGGAAAATTTTGTGTAAATATTCACCTACAGGTGAAATTGTGAAACCTTTTATCATAAATCCCAATTTTCATAGAGATTTTTCAAATATTAATTCTTTTAACTAATTTCTTGAATTCTTAAACAATTAGAAGAATAATAAAATCAAATGGGTCTAAATTGCAAATCAAGAGTTTTCCAAAATAGATTTGCTTTCCCACAGAGGTTTAAATTATCTAAAAACAATCTACTATTTTGTCTAACCTCCAAATTCGATTTAAACAATAGAACAATCAATTTTCTCAATTAAATTAACTCCTACAGAGAATTTACACAATTTTCTCCACAGTTTTGGTTTAATTTAAATCTAGTTTCAAATATCAACTCCTAATTCTCAATGAATTCAACAAACAGATTTCATGAAGAATATATACTTGTTTTGAACAAACTAGAACAAGAAAACCACAAAACAAAACCTGGAATTCGAAGCTATAGGAAGAGAATGAAATTTATGATGCAAGCCTTCTCCAAGAATTCCCTATATTTTCCTTAAACGTGCAACGGATCCAATCCTAGAAACTTCAACAAATGCAAACTGACTTTCCTCAAATTACTTCGAAAACCAAAATTTGCTTCAACCCTTCCTCTGTTCAATTTTCCCAAAATTATCGTTTCACACCAGAAGAAGTTTTTCCTCTTCAAAAATTCTCTCCAAGCATGAATTTTGCAACCAATATTAATTCCTCTATTCCCATCACACATGCATGCCTAATTGAAAATATCTTGCACAACCAAATCTGATTTTGCATGCAAAACTGAAACTTAAAATATCTAAATATCAATTATCTCCAAAAATTGAAAACCAACTTTGCTTTTAAAATCCAATTTCAATCTCTAAATTAATTTCAACTTAATTGAAATGAAATTCTAAAATAATTAAATTTCCACAAATTGAAATTAAATTCCAACTTTAATTTTAATTCTTTTATTTCTTTTAATTTTCTTGCATCACAGTTAATTAGTTAATTTAATTATTTAATAACTAAATTCAACCCCTTGGATTAAATTTAATCAATTAAATAAATTAAATTTAATTAATTAATTTAAACATAAACTTTTATCCACATTGCATAAATCAACATCATATAATGCAATTATTCTAAACATTTATTTCCAAAACCAGAATCTTTCAAAATTAAATAACATTAAAGTAAGGCAAACAATGACTCGACATAGACGACTGATGACACACTAAGGATAGGGTGTAGACTTGACACATGTTACCTAGCTACTATCTCCCTTCAACTTAACTGTTGGATCGACACGCTCAGACCTATGAAATCAGGTGGAGTCAGTGTCATGTACCTGCAATCTTGAAAACATAGTAAACAACATCATATAATAGAACAGCATATAATACACACTGTGAAGAAGAAATCTCAGATTCGCAGGGCACTCGCAAGCGAGTGATGTGAATCCGTCCCCTTCACCAATACACTCAAC
Organism: Sequoiadendron giganteum; assembly: GCA_007115665.2. Lineage (NCBI taxonomy): Eukaryota > Viridiplantae > Streptophyta > Pinopsida > Cupressales > Cupressaceae > Sequoiadendron > Sequoiadendron giganteum. The sequence goes on along the minus strand of CM021102.1, from coordinate 280,372,092 downwards.
AAAACTGACACTTCCATAATACATCGAATATTCTCATATGCACTAACATATTATATCACTAACATCATTATTACACCAATTAAAACATATAACATAAATCATCAGATAACTCAAGTCACATCACATAGAATAGTCTATTGCATAATAAATGGCGATCAAATACACACACAAGATAAAGTATCCAAGTATCCAGAAATATAAATCAATGCAAAACAAGGACACACTGTCCAGTCCATAAAGAAAAAAATGGAGGTGTGTTACATAAGGAGGTCAATAAGAATGAAAATTCATACCAAAGAGATGATGAAAACTCTTACATAAGAGGTGGATATGGTAGTTACAGAAATAAGGCTATAGAAAAGATGACAGAGGACCAAAGAAAAGAGTATTCAAGGGAACTTGCTTTAAATGTGGTGGAGAAGGACATAGAGCCTTTGAATGCAAACAAGGAGATACAAGCAGAAAGACCGAGAACAATAGGATAACAACCTTTATTGAGGAGGATCATGTTGGATCATCTAATCAACTCGAAGACAGAGATGTATTGGTAAATAGGATAGTGTTGTGTCAAAGTGAATTGGAGAAAGAACCATTGCAGAGAAATAATTTGTTCAGGACCAGTTACAAGGTAGCTAGCTGGTAAATATTTTAAAGTGATCATTGATTGTGAAATTTTAGAGAACCCGACCTCTAAAGAAATGGTGACCAAACTGAAGTTGGAAAGGTTGAAACACCCTAAGCACTATCAAATAGACTGGATTCAAGATGAGCATAAGATACTGGTAACTGAACAATGTTTGGTGAAATTGAAGATAGGAAATTACCATGATGAAGTTTTGTGTGATATTATGCCTATGGGTATATGCCATATCTTGTTGGGAAGGCCTTGGCAGTATGATCGACAAGCTATTCATGATGGAAAGAAGAACATATCCACCATTATTTCTAATGGGATGAAGCAGAATTTGTTACCCTTGGAAGATGTTCCTAAGGCTGATATTTTTACGAGTGCTATAATCTATTTGGCTGATGGAAGAAGATTTCTAGATGGACTGAGACATGAGAACATGTGCTATGCATTGGTGCCTAAGAAAGTTGAAGACTTGAAGCATGTATAAGGAGAGCTTGAGGAGATAAGATAATTGTTGATAGAATATGAAGTTATCATTTTAGATAATGTACCTGATGGATTACCACCTGTAAGGATTATTAGTCATTGCATGGATCTAATTCATGGAGCTAGTTTTCCTAATAAAGGAGCACACTGGATGACACTGAAAGAGAATGAAGAATTGAATAGACAAGTGCAAGAATTTTTGAGGAAAGGTTTGATCAGAGAAAGCTTAAGTCCTTATGCAATACCTCTTGTGCTTGTACCTAAGAAGAATGGAGAATGGAGAATGTGTACAAACTCTAGATCCATAAACAATATCATAGTGAAGTATAGATTTCCTTTGCCCTGGATGGATGACATTATGGATTGTTTTAGTGGAGATAAGTACTTTACAAAGATAGACTTGAAGAGTGGATATCATCATATCAGAATCAAGGAAGGAGATGAGTGGAAACCAACATTCAAGACAAATGAAGGATTGTATGAATGGTTGGTTATGCCCTTTGGACTGACAAATGCATCGAATAGTTTCATGAGGTATTGAATAAATGAATGGATAAATTTGTGATTGTATATTTAGATAACATTTTGATTTTTTAGTAAGACTAGAGAGGAACATTTGTTACACATAAGACAAGTCTTGCAGAGGTTGAAAGAAGAACAGTTGTTGATAAACATAAAGAAGTGTAGTTTCATGAAGGAGGAATTGGTATATCTAGGATTTTTAATATCAATAGATGGATTGAAGATGGATCCTGATAAATTGAGAACTATTGTTGAATGTCCTAGACCTGAAATAATTGGGAAGGTAATATCTTTTCATGGATTGGCTAGTTTCTACAAAAAGTTCATTAGGATTTTCAGCTCTATTTGTAGCCCTATCACAGAAATAATGAGGGGAGATAAGAAGGATTTTAGGTGGACATCTGGCACAAACAAAATTTTTGAGTTGTTGAAACAAATGGTGACAAAGCAGCCTATGTTGGCTTTACTAGATTTTGATAAGGTATTTCAAGTGGATTGTGATGCAAGTGGAGCACTATTAGGTCAAGAAGAAAGACCTGTAGCTTATTTTAGTGAGAAGTTTAATGATGCAAGGAGAATATATTAAGTATATGACCAGGAGTTCTATGCCATAGTTCAATCTTTGAAAAATTGGAGACATTACTTGTTATCTAAGGATTTTGTGTTGTATATGGATCATCAAGATTTACAGTATTTGAATAGTCAAGGTAAGTTGAATCAAAAACACATGAGATGGCTAGAGTTCTTAAAGAGTTACACTTTTGTCTTGAAATTTAGGAGTGGAAAGTCAAATAGATTTTTTGATGCTTTGATTAGAAGAAGGAATTTACTAGCACAGATGAGAGTGGAGGTATTAGGCTTTGATCAATTGAGGAACTTGTATAAGGGAGACTCGGATTTTGCAGAACCTTGGAGAGCATGTAGAGAACAATTCTTGGAGGATAAAATTCAATGGTTGGATTATTTCATCCAAGAGGACATGTTTTTTAGAGGAAATTAGTTGTGTGTACCCTGAAGTTTAATGAGGGATAACTTGGTAAAAGAGAAACATAGTCGAGGATTGGCATGAAATTTTGGAATTGACAAGACAGTAGCGTTGGTGAGTGAGAATTATTTTTTGCCAAAGATTCATAAGGATGTCAGGAAATTCATGCAGAGTTGTAGAGTTTGTCAATTTGAAAAAGGGAGTAGTCAAAATGTTGGATTATATAAACCTTTGACAGTACTAGAAAGACCTTGGGAGGATATCAGCATGGATTTCATACTTCGTTTTTGTAAGACACAAAGAGGTAATTATTCAGTATTTGTGGTGGTGGACAGATTTTCTAAGATGACACATTTCATACCTTGTAAGAAGACAACAAATGCAATACATATAGAAGATTTATTTTTCAGAGAAGTGGTTAGATTGCATGGATTACCTAGGTGAATTGTTTCAAATAGGGATACAAAATTTGTTGGTTACTTTTGGAGGACACTTTGGAAGAAGTTGAAGATGGATTTGTAGTTTAGTTCTACTTTTCACCCATAGATAGATGGACAGACAAAGGTAGTGAACAAAATTTTGGGAAATTTGTTGAGGTGTTTGGTTGGAGAGAAGACCAGAAGTTGGGATCTAGCCCTAGCACAAGCAGAGTTTTCCTACAATAATTCAGTGAACAAGAGTACTAGAAAGACACCTTTTGAGATTGTTATAGGAGTTCATCCTAGAGGTGAATCAGAGTTGAGAGACGTCAATAGGGAAGATAAAAGGAGTGCAGAAGCAGTAGAATTTGTAGAACATATGAAGACAGTGCATACTCAAGTGAAACAATGTTTGGAAAACACAAACCAAAAGTATAAGGAGAAAGCAGATGAAAAGAGTAGACATAAGGAATTAAAAGTTGGAGATGAAGTGATGGTGTACTTGAGGAAAGAAATATTTCTAGTTGGAACATATAGTAAATTGAAGATGAGGAAGTTTGGACCCTATAGGATTTTGAAGAAGTTTGATTCAGGAAATGCTTATGAAGTGGAGTTACCAAATGACAAGGGTATATCACCTATATTCAACATTGCAGATCTACATCAGTACCATGAAGCATAATTAATTGAAGACAACAAGGTGAAGCTAGAAGAACAACTTCCTAAACAACAATCAGATGTGGTAGAAGATATTTTAAAAGTCAAAGATGGAAGGAAGACTCGCGGACGGCAATACAAAGAATATCTGGTGAAATGGAAGGGTAGACCAGTGGAGGATTCTTCTTGGATTTCTTAGGCTGAGGCAAACCATATTGGTTTTCCTTTGGCCCCTACAAAGTGAGAAGCTCACTTTTCATTAACCCCAAATGTCTGATGTAGGAGCATCCTTGGTTCTTGGCAATCTTGCATCAATCAAAAATATTTTCATTTAGTTTTGTTCTTGTTTTATTCTTGTTTTGATTCGAGTTGGTAGATCTGGTGCTTCTTCATGTTTGCTTGCCATATCCTGCGTACGTGGGATTTCATTGTGGACATGTTCAATTATCGTATTCCAATTTTTCATCTCATTTTGATCTTTTTTCCAGCAAGTTATCACTTCTGGAGTACGTGATAGTTTTTGGGACTGGCCCTAGAATAACTTCAAAACCTAACGGTGGGTTGGATCGATGATGGATATTTCTAGTCACTTGTGGATCCTCACAGTGTGTTTACATTTGTTGTATGGAGTGTCCTCAACCTTACACTTAGGTCCACACTTCATCTTACGCATCTACCGTGGATGAATTTTAGATTTGAGGCTGACCTGTTCTTGCACACGTTACACTTTTCTTCTTCAAAATTGTAGTGATCTTTGGCCGACATCGATGTTTCTCAACCCATGGATGTGATACAAAGCTATTATTGAACCATTATATTAAAAAAGAAGTAAGAAGATAGAATAAAATGTATATATATTTTGACCTATAATATTTTCGTTCACATGTATGAGCACTATATTTTGAGCATGTTGTAATCAGGCCAGTGCACTGAATTTGTAAGCCCAGATGTGGTAAACTATTTGTAATAAATATTTTTTTTAATAAGAGTGCTTGCATCTACATGTGCCTCCATATTTCGTGTTGCTTCTATTTTGTGACTCTTGGTGCATGGTTTGGACTATTCGCTTTGAGGACCCTCCTACCGTGATTGCACCAACAATCTAATAACCAAAAAGGTAATAATCTGCAAAGATGTGCAGTTCATTAAAGAGGAAGCATGGGACTGCAACCTAGAGAAAATAGTAAATGTAACAACAAGCATACAACAAGAAGATGGAAAATAAATAATACCAGTAGGTATCCCTTCAAATTTTACTCCTCCTACTCCCATTCAAGCTCAACAAAGTGGTCCTCAAGTGATACCTTCAACAAGCACAAGGACAACCTCACACATTTAAGAAAACTCACCTTCAAGTGGATAGAAAACACCCAAAACAATAGGAACTCATAGTGCAAGCCCATCAAATCCACGTTCAACAAGTCCAACATCAAGTGACATGTCAAATCCAACCTTGGTAAGCATGAGAAGACAAAAAATGATAATTTGAAGAGATATTTATGAGAAAAAACAAGTTGAGAACAACATAGGTATAAATTCTATTTTGCATTATATTCACATGTTGATGATCCTATTCATTTTGAAGATGCAATTAAAGATGAAAAATGGATAAATGCAATGGATGAAGAAATAGATGCTATAAAAAGAATGAAACATGGGAGTTAGTGATTCTTCCAAAAGGAAAAGAAGTAACAGGTGTAAAGTGGGTCTATAAGACCAAATGCAATGTTGAAGTGAGGATCAAAAGGCATAAAGCAAGATTGGTTTTCAAGGGATACAATCAAAAACTAGGTAGAGACTATGAAGAAACATATGCTCCTGTTGCAAGAATGGAAACAGTAAGGGCAATATTGGCAATAGCGGCCCAACACCAATAGAAGGTATATCAAATGGATGTAAAGTCAGCATTTTAAAATGGAGTATTGAAAGAGGAAGTTTATATAGAGCAGCCACCTAGATATGAGGTTCAAGGACAAGAAAACAAAGTCTATAGGCTGGAAAAGGCACTTTATGGTTTGAAGCAAGCACCATGGGCATGGTACAACAAAATTGACACATATTTCTTGAGCAATGACTTTACCAAAAGTGATGGTGAACCCACTCTCTACATCAAGGAAGGTGACGGTAAGATCTTGATTATTGTTTTGTATGTAGATGACTAAATATTCATAGTGAATGATGATATTTTGATTAAAGATTTCAAGGAGACAATGAAAAGGAATTTGATATGACTTATTTATGGATGTTAAGATACTTCCTAGGAATAGAAGTGAAAGAAAATAAGAATGGAATTTTTATTTGTCAATCAACATGTGCAGATCAAATCTTGAAGAGGTTTAAAATGCAAAACAATAATTTTTCTCCAACACCAACAACCATAGGTCTTAAATTGAGTAAAAATGATTGTAGAAACAATGTCAATCCAACCCTATATAAAAGCATGGTTGGAAGTCTAATGTATTTGATTGCAACAAGGCCTGATATAATGTATGCAATACAATTTCAAGGTTTATGGAGACCCCAAAGGAGACACATTGGCTAGCAGCTAAAAGAATATTGAGATATGTTAATGGAACCAAGGGATATGGAATTTTATACAATGAAATAAATGATTTCAAGTTAGTTGGCTACATAGATAGTTATTGGGTAGGAAGTTTAGATGATATAAAAAGCACATCAGGCTATGCATTTGATTTTGGTTTGGGAGTCATTTCATGGGCTTCCAAGAAACAACCAATTGTTTCTCTATCTATAGCTGAATCTAAGTATGTAGTAGCAAAATAGGAAGCATGTCAAGCCATATGGATGAGAATAATTTTAAAGGATTTAAGGCATGAAAAACAAGGGGAAACTACAATCTAATGTGACAACAACTCAACAATTGCACTATCCAAGAATATCATCTTTCATAAAAGGAGCAAACATATTGATAGAAGGTATAATTTTATTAGAGAACTAATCAATGATGGTGAAACTATTTTGGAGCATTGTAGGTCTAAAGAGCAGTATGTAGATATTTTTAAAAAGCCATTAGGAAAGGAAAACTTCGTTCGCCAAAGAGATAGATTGGGCATCATGGATGGCACTAGCTATGATTAAGGGGGAGTGTTGGAAATAATCCCAACTGCCAACATTTATTTCAGCCAACGTAGAATTTCAAATTTGGTCCCCAACAAAATTTATAAATCTTCTCACATGTGTGAAATTTATTTTCTCCATCCCAACTTATTTTTTTCCTCATTATCATTCGATGCATCAAGACAAATTTTGAATGGAAATTCAAATGCATATCTTCCTAAGCAAGATTTCCCAACTAGCAATATTAAATGTCATTAATTGTTGTCTTTCTTCCTCATTTGCTGGGCTCATTTGTAGCTTCTAGAATTGTCTAGTTTTTGGGTAAATAGAAGTTCGTAGTTATTTTGTAATGAGGGGAATGAAGAAAAAATAGAAGTGCAGAGTAGAGCAGCTAATACATTTTCTACAACAATAGTTATCAAAAGCAACCAATGTTGTAGCAATAGCCAGAAATAGGGGATTTTAATCTGATTTATTTTCTAAGTATAAACATAAAGAGAATCATCTCTATATTTTTCTTTTTGGTGAAAATATTGTAAGCATTGAAAATATATGAAATATAAAAATCATTTTGCACAAATTTTTGTGTTAGATTTTCTGCAAATTATTCCTGATCTTCAATGCTCTATTCCATTTTGTTCTATTTTGTTTTATTTTCCTATCCTCTACCTCTTCCTTCAGTAAGATTTGAGATATTTTCCTTTATAATATGAAGCTATAAAATATCAGGCATTATTAGGGGAAAGAGGTCAATGGATGGGTGGGGTCCTACTATTGGTATAATACTTGTGGATATGGGATTTATTATTGGAATATATTTATACTATGTATTAAAAATAATTATTTCATATGTAAATCAATAAATATCCAAATATTTGTCAATATGTACCCTTACATGAACATGGGAAATTATAAATGTCATAAAAACCATAACTACACTCATTAACAAGTGTAATAAATATTTTTTTATTTTATATAAAATATCATAACTATCCAATTTGTCATATATAAAATAAGGTGCTCATATAAATAAGAACTAATTTTATGTGGAAAAATATTTCTCTTACATGTAAAACTAATGGGGTGGTAATACACATACATTGGAGTGTTTCATATTATGTGTTTGTTATATGAAAAGTGCACAAGGTGATTTTAATAAATATCTTGCATTTTATCAAATATTATCAAAAAATTGTGATCATTTAAAATTGAATTTGAGTTATATCTTAAATAATAATTGTAATGCCCCACCACGTAACCCTAGAGGAAGTTGAAATTAACTAATTAAATGCACCAATTTATTTATTTATTTAAAGTGTATTAGCATACATGTTCACTTAATAATTAACAACAACCTCTAAGACTATGAGACCGAGATTACTTAAAACCCCATACATACATCATTATACATCCATAGAATTTAATTACATAAAGAACTGAGTACTCATACATAATAAAGTTACATAATAACATAAAGAGATATAACAAAACTCCATATTCATTAACTTAATCATAAGGTTACATCTCTCATTCCCCGAATGAGGCAATAATATAAATGTGTTGAAATATACAAATATCCACCTCGAATATAAATGAGTGGTAAAATAACATGATTCAAATTGAAATAAATGCATTCTTGATTTAAATATAGGAAACTGCGAGCTCTCCAACTCGATACTCGCTATCAAGAATGGAAGATCAAAGGGGTACCCAATGGTGTATAGTGCATGTTCCTCCCAACCAAGTGGTACCCGAAGGCCCAGCCCCCATGCTAGGAGATAGTAACAAGATAAAATGGACAAATCTACAACCTCTAATCATAGGCTGACACATACTGACTCAACCAAACATGAACCATACATCCATAAGTACAACACAAGTACAAATCTAACATGGGTCACATTACTTCTTGACATAAAACAGATCAAGTATGTTATGAGAACCATACACATAAAACTGCGTACCAACTATTTTCCTAGACAAAGTGTCATCACATAACTCATAATGAGTTACCCACTATGGATCTTCATAGGCCCCGGATATCTTGGAGACCTCAACCGACCCCTGACCCTCATACTTACTAATTTGGGATCACGTACCTCTCGAAAAGACAAGGTAGTTGAACTTTTCCTTTCAAGGCCCTTCCCACTCACCCCAAGCCTATGAATGAGGCTAGAACTTATCCTTTTAGTGTGAAGTAGTACCTAAACTTCTAAGTACATTGTTTTAGTTATCTCTTGATTAAACCACCTCTGAAGGTTACCTAGTCTTACCCCTTATGGGCTTTGGCCCCTAACGAAAGCCACTTCTCTATTTGAAAACACACATACAAATCAATCACCAAGGGAATATCAGGTGCATACCAACTAGATAACATAACCACTCCAAATAACGGATGAAACAATTCACATAATCCACTCCTTCCAAAGGAGGCACACATCCTCATTCATGCAAACTGGGTAAATCACTGACAACACACCATGCACTACCCAAGGGATTCAAAATAGGATGACATAACAAATCGACAACCCCCATCCTCTAAGGATCCTTCTGGAAGACTTACAATTTTGAACTAACACATAACCCATCTCCCAAAATGAGACTAGAAGAATAAGAGATTCAAGACATGATTCAAATTTAATATTTGGATTTCCTAAATCCATCCTCAATCAGTGGATAACATTGATAAAACCAACGCACTAATTCCAAGGATACAATAATTGGATCGACTCAAATAAACATACAACCCCATTTCCCTCTTTCACTACTGGAAGTCTTAAACAATTTAAACCCCACTTCCCCTTACAAAATATAAAGGAAATAAACATAGGAGGCAATTGTAAGGAAATATCTATTTTGGGACATACTAAATCCATTTCCCTTTCATAATGATTTCACAGCAAATAAAATAATTTCCCTAACAAAATGATGGAATAAATAATTAATTACCTCTTCGATTACAAAGAAGGGAAAAGCTAGTTTTAATAAATAAATCAAATCCATTGATTACTTTTAAAAGCAACATAAAATCAACTACAAGTTATTTTCTTCAGTTTCCAAACTAAACATAAAAACATGTTACCTTTTCAAAGTAAAATTATTTAAATATAAAAATATATTTTTAATATATATACATAAAATATACATACATAATTATATTTTAAATTATATAATTATACATATAAATTTATGAGATATATTCATTAAATATATAATTGATATAAACAAAATATATAACACATATATATATTATATATATACATATATATACACACTATATATACATAAATATATATAAATAATATATATAATATATATAATATTAAATAACTAAAATTTTATTGAAATCCGCAATTGTCAAAAAGGTTGACAAATTTTATTCATTCACATGTTTTTGTTTTAAAGAAAAAACACATATTACAAAGGGAGGGGCATTGTGTATTACACAACCAACCCCTTCCCAACACCCTTTGGGCATGGCTGCAAGGAGAGAGGGGAGGGGCTGCGAAGGCCCTTCCTCCACAGTCGTCCCCTTATGGGGGTGGGGGTGGAGGTAGCACCTCCCATGCCTCCCCCAAAACTTTCCAATAAAACAAACTCAGCCCTAATGAAATTTTTGACTTGTAATTTAATCAATATTAAATCACAGTACGGATGATGATTTTCCACATTCATTTCATTATTTTAAATAATTCATAAAATATACATAAATTATATATATATATGTGTGTATGTATATATATGCAAGAATATATATATATATATATATATATATATATAAAGGAATATCATCAAAATAGATAAATTGGAGAGAATTTTTTCAAAAACACCATGTATAGGTAAAGTAGAGAAAATTTTCCTGAAAACCCAGTTTTCACAAAAGATTTCCAAAACCCAAATTCCACATGAATTTTCTATTGATTGGAATCATTTCTCTACAATTTTTTTGAATAATTTTAAACACAGAAACTTCCAATCAAATTTCTAAATCTTATTTTGTTTTCCTCTGGGTTTTTCCACGACAAATCTAAAAAATCTAGTTTTTAAAAATTTTCCCTATAGAGGTTTCTTATGATTACATAGATTTTCTAACAATTTCAATAAATATTTAAACACTAGAATTACCTAAATTTAAATTTATTTTCCTCTATTTTTTATTTCATTTTTTAAATCTAATAATTCCTCAAAGATTCTCAAAACTAACTCTTTGGTTTCACTCTAACTAAAATTTCCTAAAGAGGCTTTAGATTTTGATGGAGCTTCAAATTTTGTTCTTTGAGTTCCATTATTATCTTGCCTCTATACTAGTTTGTCATACTATTTGGAAGAAACCTAAGGTTGGGGATTTTATTTTTGCCTTCATAAAAATCCTAATGTTCTATCTAATACCTTGGGTAGGATCTATTCATCCGTTACCTTTTTGAAGAGGGTTTTAAAATGACTCATGTCCCATTGATTCGTCTAGGTGGGGGTCCCTTTTATAAAAAACATTAAATATTTTTGCCTAATTTTATTATCTCCTAAGTGTAGGTTGGCCCATGCCCCATTTTTAAGAACAACATTAAGTCATTGTTTGTCGTTGGCCTAGGCGATGTCCCCTTGTCCCTTTAATAATTGTTTTGTATTTTGCAAGGAACATTTTTTTTAGTGACTTTCGATCATCCAATAGTTGATTATGACCATTCCCCGCGATCCCATGATGGACTCACCGATTATTTTCAACTGATTGGGATATCACGAGCGAGCGCCACGTGTCTCAGTTGCCAACGTAGAAAATATTAACGAAGTGCTTTAATTTTTTTGTCTAGCTTTAATACATTATATAGTGGGTTACTAAAATAGCTGCAAGATGCATGTGCTCGAGATCGACGATGATGTTATAATCTTGATGCAAATTTGCTTGATGATTATGTTCAGTGCTGGTGACTGTTGTCAATGAACATGATTGCCGATAGTGGAGATCAATGGTTGCCCACCATCGCGTGATCCAAAGATGCAAAGTGTTTACTGATTGTGACATCACGGGAAAACACCACATGTACTTCCTTGGTGATGCAAATGCGGTGGTCCCTTGGTGCTTAGATGCAGGTTGTGTCAACTTTTTTGAAGTCAATCGTTCGATGATCTAACAAAAACAAAAGATCGATGGTTGGAATTTGAATTCGCATCAAATGCGATTGGAGTCATTGGCACGGTATGTGAGTGAGCTTTAATGGAGGATGAGACATTTACTGGCTCAATTCGATCGACATAAAGTATATTCCTTTATTCTATTTTACCATAAATCATTCAAACACCTTGATGAAGTAGTTTCAGAGCCACAGACAAAGTTTTAAGTAATCAAAGTAGGAGTTTTGTCTTCTACAAGGTGCAAAATCCATGAGTTGTTTTCTCTATTGCTTGGTTAATTTGACTGTGATTTCATGAAGGAATTGTGGTGTGCTTGTTAGATGGATTGTTAATTGTTTTCATAGGGTCACTGGTTTGTTTAATTGGGGGAAATTGCAAGGTTTTGTTGTAATTTCGTTTTCTGGGTAGCCCTAGTTTGTTCAAGAATTTGAATTATTCAAAGAAGCCTTAGTTCATTTGAGATGACACCACCAAAGTAGCATTCCGACCATATTGATTATTTATAGAGGAATTTGTATGACGATTTTCTGGATCAACAACCATTATCAACAAATGACAGGAAGAGGGGTTTAGTTTTAATGAATGGAAGAACCCTAGGTGAGGGAATAGTGTGTAAGAGTTATAACATTGTAGATGCTAGGGTTCCTATGACTGGTTTGGAAATTTTTAGGCTATGGTATGAATAGAGAAACTTACCTCACCCCTTTTCTAATGGCTGGAGATACAACATGGGGAAGCTAGCAATGCCAAATGTGTTCCCTGATGTGGACCTACTCAGAGCGGTGGCAGCATGATATGACCCTGTTACAAGAGTAATAAGGGATAATGATGGTGGGATTTTGCTGAGTATAAGCATGGATGAAATTCAATAGGTGTTTTATCTGAGTGAATCTAGCTTGTTTTTGGTTCCATTTGATCTTGAGGAGATGAAGCAAGAGTATGCAAGATCGAAGCCTCTTTTCATATTGAAGTTGCTTCCTCCTCATTTGGCTAGGGCATGCAGTTCAACAATTCATATCAGCCCAAGTGATCAGGAGCCTTTCAAGCTGAGTTGCTTTGCCAATCAATTTTTTGCTACATTTTATTCACCATGCCAGAATATGGGATTCAACCATAATACTATAATTCCCATTGCATACATGTTCATGGGGGCCCAAATTCAGCAAACCAATTTCTTTGTGGCGCATGACTTTGCATCTTTTCTGGCAAAAAAGATACATGAGGGATTGCTGAAGTTGTAGGTGGGGGATACTGGCACTCCTTTCTTTTGGTATTCCCTATTAATGCACATTTTCTTGTATAAGAATGCCAACTTCTTCTCAAAGAAGATGGAGTTGAGGCAAGTTGTAAATGGAGAAAGATTACGAGTACACGTTTGAAGTGTTGATTTATCATACAAGATGGGAGGTGCCATTTTTGTACAATTTGATAATTGCTTTGCATCCAGACTCAGTGCTCAGTTGGTAGTGAATGTGACTAGAGTCCTTGAAGACCTACATGACTTCCTCAGACCAAGGGTGAGGAAGCTTGATTTAAAAAAATTCCACAATTGGGGTGACATCATCTTGTACCTTGTAAGTAATGTTCTAAGAATATATGGTTTCTAGGGAGCCCCACATATCCTCCCATTTAATGTACCATCAAGAATGGGGTTTTTCAAGTTCATGTGGAAAATAGGTTGTATTCACAAGGACAACTTGATAGGTGGGGGAAAAGGAACTTTGTTCCCTGACTACACTATTATATTTGATTTTGTTTTTTCCAAGGGATGATGGGTCCGCTTTGGAAGATACTTTTTTGACTATCATTTGAGGAGTGGTCCTAGGAGGCAACATGACCCTGAGGGTTTCTTTACCTTATTTAGGCAACAAATTAAAGGTGGCAGGATTGTACATGAGTTCAATTTTCTTGAGGACCTAATCAAGAATGAATTTGATTTGAATAGACATGAATTGAATAAGGAAAAGTGGATTGCGTATGGTAATTTTTTGGCTATGTTGCATAAAATGGATCCAAAGTATGATCCATTAATGGATTTCACTCCATTCCACAAGAAATTTGACTTCTTGATGGATAAATTCAAAGAGATCATGGGCACCTTGATGACCATGAAGGTCAATTAGGAATTAAATTTTGGTATACAAAGACCAGAGGTGAGGCCTGTGGAAACAAGGCCAAATTATCAACCCTCAATGAATTGGCCTCTTTAGAAGAGAAAGAGGAATGAAAATAGTGATGAGGAGTAGGGGATAAGAAAGGAAAATAGATAATGAACACATCATCATAGCTAGGTCCAAAGATCAGAGCACCTGGAGGGATAAAAAATATTGATTTGGATTCACCATCGGAGAGTGATCCTGTATTATGACCATCAAATCCAAGACATAAGAGGTAAAGAGTTGAGGAAGCACAAGAGACTCTAACATATGAGATAATTTTTATAGATCAAGACATGCAGGTTGGTATTCCTTCCCCTCCTAGATCAACACAGTTGGTGCTATCTAATATGGATGTGAAAGGACAATGTGTACAAGATTCCAGAATGGAGGCCTGCAAGGAATTCTTGGATGATGATGCATTTGTGAAGACTCCAATATTCTTGCAACTAGTGTGGAGGATGAAGTTAGAAGAATACCAAGAAAAATGCAAGAAGAGGAGAGAATCAAGGCCTGATAGGTCTGATCGGGAGAATGATGATGAGGTGAAGGCCAAACTGATGGAAGAATTAAAAAGAATCATTCGTGAGGAAGGAAGGAAACTAGTAACTCAAGCTGATGTCCTATTTTTTCCTAAATGGGACATAGCTGATGCAATAGCAGCAATTCTATTTTAAAATCCAAGCATCCCATACAGAAGAGTGAGGAAGAGGTTAAGGCATCTCTACAGGACTCTGCCTTTAGTGAGGAATACAAAACACTTGCGATTTGGGCATTTCCACCCCAGGGAAGAAAGCCAAATGTGACTAATATAGCCCAAACCCAAGGGGAGGGTTAATAATCAAAAGAGCTTTTGAAACTTCAACTACATAAGCTACAAGCCTGATTGTAAATGTGGCCAAATTGGCCCAAAAGACAGCTAAAACATAAGAAGTTGAAAAGAAGAGTTTGATGGAGAAATATAACATCATAATTGGAGAGTATAGTAGGATGCAGCAAAGGAATGTTGAGCTGCAATCTGAGGTAGATAGGTGGAAATATAGGCAGGTGGGATAATCCTCCAGTTCTCCTAGTATCATGACATTACCTTCTAAATTAGGATCAATACCCCCTACTTCTCCAATTGTTTCTACTCTAGGATCCCCCATCCAGATGCCTGCTCTAAGTCCTAAATTAGGGCTAGTTGAAGAAGAGGTTGAATACTCTGTGGATCTTACTAAGAAGAAGATGTTAAATTAGATCACAGAGTTATAGGTTGCTTTAAAAGAAAGTGAGGAGGGAGCAGTTGCCAAATAGAGTGAGGTTGTTGATACAGTTTTGAGGCACTTAAATGAGAAGGTCGGTGGTAGATTACCATCAGTATATTCTTTATGTTCTTTATTCTTGGATGAAATAAGAAATATTAATAGGGATCGGGAAATAGTTTTTCCCTTAGCTGAGAAGTGGATCCCTAGGGCCAATGATCTAGATATTATGTATAAGCCCTCTAGATTTGATGCAGATAACAGGCCCCAATCATTGAGGCCTACTAATTTTTTTGTTAAATCACTGAAGGGTTTTCAAGCCCTACCAGATGATTTGAGTAGGAGGATTAAGGAACTGGTAAAGAGTTTTGATGATTCGAGTCATACATTTTTGGTGAGATATAATTGATGGACAAGGAAGTGTTAAATCACTGTAATAGTGGAATGATAGATTGGATAAAGTTGTCAATGCACAAATCAAGTTGATTTGTGATGATTCAGAGTATGATTTTTTGGTGAGTAGCATGGATAAGATAATTAATACCAGCACATTTTTGGATTCTTTTGAAAGAGAGGCCAATCAAGTAGCAGTGAAATACACACTTTACAATACCAAGGTGAATGAGGTGGTAAATTTTGATTGGCCAACAAATGAATAATATCAGAGATGGGTGGACAAATATTTAATTGAGGAGGAGTATGATAGTGTTGACTGCTGATGGTTAACAATTCAGTTGTTATAGTTATAACCGATTTTGGTTATATATTGATGGCAGTTTTGGTGTAGGTTTCTTGAAGTGTGACTAATGCAGCAACTATTTTTCCAATGGATGGGATAAAAAATAAGATTCTCTAGGAACTCTGTTGTTGTAACAAATTTTTGAAATATTTCAAAGTGGTGCAAGTGATCAGTGACAGGTGTATTTCTGGCCCAATGCTTGTTTGCTCCTTCATTCTCTAAAAGAAGGATTTCAAGGCCAAAAATACAGGTTAGCAAGTTAGATATTTGTAGGTCGAGTGTAAGCATAGTTGCAGAGCAATTTGTAAAGCCTTTTGGTTTAGTGTAAATGCAATTTAGGTTTTTGTGTCATTCTGTAGTAGGGTTTTGAATTTATGAGGGTTTGATGTTTCATGATAGTACTAGCATCTGAATGAGAATGATTCATTTTGAGCTCATGTCTCTCCCTTGTATAAGCATATCATAATATTGAATAATATAATCAAGGGTTATTGTGTTCATCTCACTATTATGGTGTGTATGATTCTCATTTTGGCTTTAATTCAAAGAATTAATTAAAATGCTTGAATGGAGTTATAGGTGGATATGTTTATGAAGGGATTTAATAAGAAGTATTGGGTTAGGATATAAATTGATGGTATTTTAAGGAAATATTGTCAAAGATCTTATATGCTATGTGTTTGAATCTGTCACGAATCCTTAAATGCTTGTGAATTTGACTCCCCAATGGTATATGGTACTAGTCTAAATTGTATTTGTTTGTGAGGTTCTGTATTTTCTTGTCTTTGGTTAGAGCTTGCTACAAATTGAAAATCAATGACTATCTTAAGTTGTGAAGTATTGTTATAATCATCTCATGCTCCAAGTAGTTGATACTATTGATGAAAATGCAATTCTATTCAGTATTATCCTATTTTGTTGAGCTATTAAATGAGATTATCTGTTATTGTTAATGATTGTTTATAAGTTTGGTGCAGAGATTATATACACATTAAGGGGATCACCCTCCTGGGTCTTGAAGAGCCCGAAGTGTAGGAGTTTTTTGTTAAAATCCTCGTCAGTTGGTCCAGGTCTTTTAAGCTACCCTTGATTAGAATTGGTAATTCTATAGGTAGAATAGAAGATCAACCTAGTTACAGTAAAACAACCAACAAAATGCCAACTCTCTTGGGGACTTAGTTTGAATATTTCTTGTCAGTGGGTCGGTTATCCATTTTTCATAGATTTATCATAGTATTTTTGTGATTTGAAGGTCAAGCCCGTGGTTTCTTGTTTCTTGTATCTAATTAGCCTGTTGTTCAAAATTTGTGAATATCTTGTGTAAAAAAATTGTACATTATCAGTACGAGAGTTCTAAAAATCTTTTAATATTCCTCCAAGTTTTTCTGAACGATTGGTTTTCCCAAGATAATTGGGTGGGGACTTTGAAGTCTCTGCACCAGTGTGCATTTTATTTGAATATTTAACACCAATTAAAAGATATTTGTACAAGCATGGGGAATGAAGAACACTAGGTCATTCATAAAGAATCACCTGGAACAAAAATTAGAAGGTTAACTTCCTAAGATGAAGAAGAAGGACTGGATAAAGAAGAAACCAGAAACTAGCAATGTTGCTCTCATTTCACAAAATCCTATACACCAAGGTACAAGTAAGCCTCTACATCCTATCCCTAAGACTCTTGAACAAGTGTCTAGACATTCAGAATCAGATAGTTGTGGATTTTTTGATGCATTATTTAATACACTTTTTCAAGAGGATGTGGCATGTCATAATAAAGGGCCTGTTAGTGTCCAATATGATGAAAAAAGAAGAAGTAGGAGTATAATTTTAAGCCATCACAGAGAATGCACCAGTGATGTGCCTCCTCCTCCTCTTGAAGATGATGGAACTCCTTTATTATCTAGGCATATACTTCAACAAGTAAACCTAATAGACCTATGTGATACATCAAGTTCTGATATAACCTTGCCTGGCCCTGATGATGTTTTTGGAGATATTGATTCTTTAAGATGATAGATGCAAAAGCAAGATGATCTTAGGATGAAAATGAACAAGGAGAAGGAAACATAATTGATGTGTGTTGTAATTGAGAAGGATAGATTAATTAGACAGTTGGAAACAATGAAACTACTGAACCAAAGTAGACCTGAGCCAGAAGAGGAAGGTCATGTTGTACAGTAAATTGTTGATAAGGGGGTAAAGCCAGTGTCTAAAGTGAGTCTTGTAGGTCAGGTCGATGTCCAACAAAAGCCTGGAGACCCATAACCCTTGAACCCTATTAATCCCCAACCAAGTAATCCAGATCCTAAACTTGTTTTGGACAAGGGAAAACAAAAGGATGAAGGGATCAAGATAAATGAGTGGGTGGCTTCCCACCATCCTAAACAAGATCCTCTTCCACATGTGTCATCATAAGTAGAGAATTCCTTGGAAAAGGTTTGGAGGGAAGGGGAAGCTCTAGCAGAAGAGCTAGAGAGGATTGAAATTGAGGTTGCAAATGCAGAAAAGAGAAGGAAAATAAGTTTCCTAAAAATGTCAAGTGTGGATGAGGTTACACAAGCTGCAACTTCATCAAGTCACCAAGATGTTGTGAAAAGGGTCCTAAAACCAGTCTGGAGAATACCACAAATAACTCTGGCCCAAAGATTTAGGCAACCAAGTTTATAAATCTACATCAAGATGGTCCTAAGACTTAGAATACATGGTCTGGTGATGACTCTCAGAGGACTGATGGAATATTTCAAAGGAGACCTATACAATTGGAAAGGTATAGGACTTTTTTTTTTTATGGTATTTCGGGTTACCCAAATCCCATCCTTGATGAGCTAAGAGAAAAGATGAATAAGTTTGCTGGAAATAATGTTTCTTCAACAGAGGAACATTTGAAAGCCTTCATGGATATGTTAAATGACTATGAGGTAGAGCATGAAGATGTAGTAATGAAATTTTTTGTACAATCTTTGATAGAAGATGCAAGGGATTGGTACAAAGGTCTATTGAATGCTAGTATTGGTTCATGGGAAGAATTTAAAAAATTATTCAAAGAACAAAATGGTGATAAGACTAATGCTAGTTTCATGTTAAATGAATTCAACAATATCAAGAAGTCAGTGAATGATCCTATGATAGAATTTAACCTTAGATTTCAAAAGACAATGTATAAACTATTTCAGGTTCTGAGGATTGATGAAAATGTTTGTTTAACTACCTATTTTAATGCTTATGATGCTAAAATAGCATATCTCCTTAGAGATAAGGACCCTTGGACCATGAGGGATTCTTTCAAACCAGCCATTAATATTGAAAGTAATAGGAAATCCTCTGGAAAATATGGTAGGAGGGAGGAACCGACTCTTTTGAAAAATCCTAGGGATAAAATTGAGAAGGTCTTTACTGCAAGCCCTAAGGATGATGAGAAGTGGGATAAGGTCTTCATCACTTTGAAGGACATAAAATATAATATTGCTAAGAAAGAGAAGGGTCTTGGAAATGATAAGCAATAGTATAATAAAAATGATAGACCTCCTAGATTGCAAATTTATCTTTACAATACAAATTGGAAGGATGGAAAACCAATACTACCAGCCCAGAAGCCTAAAACTGATCAGCACTCACTCGATCCTTTGCAGAATAATTCTATAAATATAGTACAAGATAGACCATGGTGTGAGGTGTGTGAACATCTACATGATCAGAATTATTGTGGCGTTGCCCAGCTGCTTGTTGCTAAAGGAAAAGAAGAGGATACTCATGAGAAGACCCCTGATTTTGAGTAGAGTGATGTAAATGTTTGTATGGCTTGGTCATATATTGATGAGGTTGAATGTTCTTCTAATGATGAGTTACAAGAAGCTGATGTGGATAATCAATGGTAGAGAAGTGAAATGTATCATCAACAAGTCTTTTCTGATGAGGAAAGTGATTTTGACCACCATGCTTGCAATGTGGAGCAAGCTGAAGATTCAGTGTCTCTAAGGAGACCATCAAATGATGAGATTGACATGTTGACTAAGGATATGGCTGCTCAGATGAGAAGTACACTTTAGCTAAGAAATAGAACTGTGGGTGGTGAACATGGTAAACCTACTGGTGTTTTTATTAAAGAACAAAAAGATAAAAACAAGGGTGTTAAAGTGGATAGCAAAAATGATGTTGTAAAAATCAAGGAGGTCAAGAATGACAAGATTTGGGCAAAAAATACTAAAACCCCAAAGTCTCATGAAGATGTTACTCTATTATTGGTAAAGACCAAAGTGATCACCAAGTCTGTTGAATCTGCTCTAGAAGAGAAGCAAAAGAAACCTGAGGAAATCAACAATTAGAGAAGAAAGAAAATAATGAAGGTATGAGTCTTGACCTACCTAAATATACACCATTAGACATGTTTCAAGTATTGTCCCAGGTTAAATTTATTGTACCTTTTCTGGAAATGATGAGAATAGATAGATGAGCATGAGGAAAAAACAATAGCCTTGATTACAGTTGTTTCTAGTAGTAATAAGATTAAATAGGGCAATTATAAAGAAGCGAAGGACAAAGAAGAAATAAAAGAGAGGGAAGTGGAGGGAATTGTGTCACAAATTCCCCCTATGTATCTAGGGAATTCTATCAATATGTGCCTTGAGAATATAACCACTTTTTTCTTGAGTGTTGATATAAATGGGAAGATTCTAAGAAATTGTATGATAGACTTAGGGGCATCAAATAATTTTATGTCATTCAAGATCATGGAAGCAATGGGATTAACAGTAGACACTACTCAAGGTAAATTCTATGCATTAGATTCAAGAGAAGTGTTAGTTATTGGGAGTATTAAAGAATTGCCTTATAAATTGACCCAATACCCTGAGAAGGTTTTGGCCATGACTGTTTTAGTTGCAGACATCCCACCTCATTTTGGGATGCTTTTTTCATGAAAGTGGAGTACATCAATGGGAGGTAACATGCAATGTGATTTATCATTTGATACTTTCTACATTGATGGAAAAGATGCCAGGATTGAAAGAGAGTCTACAGTGCCTCATATGATTGAGCATGATCTGACTGAGAATATGACATGCTTTACTGATAGTGGCATAAATGAATTTAGGGCTGAGGCATCCACTAGTAATTTTGATAAAACTATTCCACCGATTGATACAGAAGTGAAAAATTTGTCAGAGTCTAATGACTTGTGCACTATCTACTTTGATGGTGCAAGCTCAAAGGAAGGATCTGGTGCGGGTGTGTTGTTAAGTTCTTCGAGTGGAAAGACATTAAGGTTCTCTTTCACTCTATTATTTGAGTGCACAAACAATGTGGCCAGGTATGAAACCTTGTTATTGGGGCTGAGATTGGCTCAAAAACATGGGATCAAGAAGCTCAAGGTGATTGGAGATTTTGAGCTTGTGATTTCCCAAGTCAGGTCTAGATATGTGTCAAAGAATAAAAGTCTAAAATAGTATAGAAATGTTGGTTGGGATGAATTGGAAAACTTTTATTCTTTGGGTATAAATTGGATGGAGAGAGGCCATAATAAGGTGACATATTTGTCAGCAAATATTGCATTGAAACCAGATGACATGACTTATGCTGGAATTTCAAAGGTTGAAGTGCAAACTAGACCATCTGTTCCTGATAATATCAAAAACTCACAATTTTTTGATAGTGATGATGATATATTGAGGTTCTTAAATTGTGTGGATGAGTATGAAATTCAATAAATTGACTTTGGAGATTTTGTTGAAAAAATTGATGGTAAGGATACTGTGTTTGGGAATGAAGTTATTTAGTTAAAGACTAATACAATTCCTAAAGGTTTAGTTGTTCTTGAAAGAGTGTTTCACAACCAAGATAGGATGAAAGCTAATTGTGTTGTTTCCCATCGTAATTTCTTGGAGGAAATAAACCTTGGAACAGAGGCATCACCGAAAAAGGTGTATGTTGAAAAGAAATTATCACCAAGGGTGAGAAGGATGTTAATTGGTTTGTTAAGGAAATTTAGACATGTGTTTGCTTGGTCTTATGATGATCTTAAGACTTATAGGGAGGATTTATTTCAACATGAAATTCCTTTGAGTGATGGTGCTAAGACATTTAGGAAAAATAAAAGACCAATTAATCCTACCTTAGCTCCAAAAATGCAAGAAGAAATAATGAAGTTAAGAGATGTAGGCATCATCAAATCAATCAGACATTCATCTTGGGTGTCAAATTTGGTACCTATGAGAAAGAAAAATGGAGACATTAGGTTATGTGTGGATTTTAGAAACTTGAATGTGTCTTCATTAAAAAACAACTATCCATTACCGAAAATGGAAGCCATGTTGTAGAGAGTGATAGGTTGTGAGCTAATGTCTGTGATGGATGGGTTTTTTGGCTATAACCAACTCATGGTTAAGGAGTCTGAATAGTTTAAGACAACTTTCACTACACCTTGGTGAACTTATGTATATGTGAGAATGCCTTTTGGTCTAACAAATGCAGGGGCTACTTTCTAGAGAGCCATGGATGTGGCATTCTCATATTTCATTAACCTATTTTTGGTGATCTATTAGGATGATCTAACAACATAGTCCAAGAAAGAAGATGATCATTGTGAACATCTAGAGAAAGTATTCAATAGGGCATTGGAATAGGGTATTTCCTTAAATCCAAATAAGTGTTTTTTTGGAGTAAAGGAAGGAAAGTTGTTAGGAAATATTGTTTCTAAGGATGGGGTCAAAATTGATCCAGAAAGGGTAATTTCAATAGATAAGGTCCCACAAACCCAAAATGTCAAGGGAATACAATATTTCTTTGGACAGATTAATTTCCTAAGGAGATTCATAACAAATTTTTATGAGATAGTTCACCCTATTTCTAAGATGCTTAAGAAAGGGGCCAACTTTGAATGGGAAGAAGAGAGCACATGCTTTCTAGGCCATTAAGCAAGCTATAAAGGAAGCTCCTATGTTAAGGACCCCTAATTTTTCCATGCCCCTCTAGATTTTTTCATTTGTTTCATTCCATACAATTGTAGCTATGTTGTTACAAAAGGATGCTGAGGGTTTTGAACAACCTATATCCTTTTTCAGCAAGTCCTTGCAAGTTGCAGAACTCAAATATGACATAAATGAAAAAAAAACATTTGCACTAGTAAAGGTAGTAAAATCTTTCAAGACATATTTGATGGGAGCTATTGTAGTTGCTTATGTACCTAGTGCTATTGTGAAGGAAATTTTTACACAGCAAGAAGTGTTAGGAAGAAGATGTAGATCGATCAACAAGATCCAAGAATTCAACATTGAAATCTAGATTATTAAGGTGGTGAGAGGACAAGGACTGGCCAAGCTTATGGCCCAAAGTAATCTAGAAGAAAATCAAATAAATTTTATTGAAGAAGAGAACATATCACATATTTGTGACATGGAACAGTTTGACTGGTACAAAGGTGTGATCTATTATTTACAAAATATGAAATGTCTTGATAATTTAAATGAAAATGAAAAGAGGAAATTGAAGTTACATTCTATCAAATATGTTATCATAGAAGAAAATCTCTATTGGAGAAATGGAGAAGGTGTTATGTTGAACTGTATGGACCAAAATCAAGCACAAGAACTCTTAAATGAAATACATTGTGGAGTTTGTGGAGGGAATTATATGGCCAAAACAACTACACACAAAGTAATGAGGGATGGGTTTTTGTGGACTACTATTTTTAAATATGCACACCAATTGGTGAGGACATGTGATGCTTGTCAGTGTTTCTCTGGTAAGTTGAATTTTTTTGGTAACTTACCTCTAAAATTGGTTGCAGTGCAATCTTTATTCCAATAATGGGGTATTGATTTTGTAGGAGAGATAGCATGTAAATCAAGTGGAGTCCATTCATGGATATTGGTAGCCATGGACTACTTTACCAAATGGGTAGAAGAAATTCCAACAAAGAAAGAAACTAGTAAGGTGGTAATTTATTTCTTAATGAGTAATATAGTGACTAGATTCGGATTTCCAGAGAAGGTTGTCTCAGACAATGCAATGTGTTTCAAGTCTAAAGAATACATGGAGTTCTATGAGAAGCATGGCATCCAAGTTTCTTAATCATCACCTTACCACCCACAAGGAAATGGACAAGCAGAATCAAGCAATAAAAGCTTGATGAAGATCATTAAGAGAATCCTAGATCAAAATAAGAAGGAATGGGATTCTAAATTGAGATTAGCAGTCTAGGTAGATAGGGTGACTATGAAAAAGTGGTGTAGGAGCACCTCGACTCTTATAATGACTTAGGAATCTGAAATTTTGTGGGACCATATCAAGAAATGGTTTAAATTTGCAATAGATATCCCCATATAAAAATTAAATAGTTGTAACCGAATGTAGGCATATCGGGTAGAGGAATAGTTTGATAACTACCCTACCCTAGAATCTCTATAAAGTGATAACATGTAACTGAATATAGTGGGAGAGGAAATAGAGAGTGCAAATATGGGAAAATAGAGAGGAGAGTAAACAAAAGGGAGAAGAAATCGAAGGCCAGAGAGCCATTTAGTGTATGAATGTTTTTGCAATATTAATATTTGGAATGTTTAGTGTATGATTGTTTTTAATCCCGTCGTGTCTCTATTTGTTTCTAGTTTATTGTTTTGCAGTTGTGAATGTAGTTTTGTTTTGAGGAATGCGATATTTGTGGACTATTTTAAAATCTCCATTGTTGACAGTCCCAAAAAAAACCGTTGCTCGATAGTCGCCTTGGAGACCAATGGAGAGATGTTGGCAGAGCTATGAGTATTTGGTTCAGTTTGCAGAGAAGCCATTACATCATGGTACATTGCTCGACCATTATAGTTGAGCCATCCCATGTCATGCAGACCGCAAGGTGTAAGGGATTACATGATATGGAGTGATTGTGAAGGACATATAGCTATGACATGCAGAATGAAGGAAGACTGTGAAGATAACAAGAGTTGTCTTGATCACTCCTGATCAAGAGTGATTAGTAGTGATGTAGATTCTTTGTTGGTGAGAAAAATGAGAAGGTGTCGATGATGCATGATATTGAGAGAAGGTGTTGAAATTTGACAGTGAGGTTCATTTCCTCTGCATCAAGAAGTCAATAGGTTGTGCCCCATTTGACTTAGTTTATGGGATAAATGCAAGATTTCCCCAGAATAACTTGATGGAGATGTATAAGTTTTTCCTGATGTATGATAATGAAATAGAAGATGAAATGTAGTTGAGAGTGGAAGCTCTCATAGAATTGGATGAGACCGGGAGGGAAGCTCAAATGAAAAATACCAAATTGTAGTTACAAGTAAAATATTTGTATGACAAAAAGACAACTGCAAGGAGTTTCCAAGATGGAGATATGGTCTTGATGTGGAATGCCAAGTTGGAAGATAAAGGAAAACATGGTAAATTTGATGCAATCTGGTTGGGTCCATTCCTGGTAAATAGTAAATGGGGGGAAGATTCACATTTCCTCCAAGAAATTATAGGTGATATTCTTAAATTTCCAGTTCATGGACAATTCTTGAAGTTATAATTCAGTTGAAGTATTGTTTTCCATGAGCAGTAGCTTAGGTTTGTATATATGTTAGTTGTAGGTTTCCTTCTTGTTCGATTGTTTTTTCTTGACAATCCTTTCTGGTTGTCTCTACAACTGGTTTTCTCTACCTAAGATTCTATTATTCGCACTTCATTCTAGTGGAATGAACGTGCCCAATTGGAGCCATTGATGGAGCTTCAAATTTTGTTCTTTGAGTTCCATTATTATCTTGCCTTTGTACTGGTATGTCATACTATTTGGAAGAAACCTAAGGTTGGGGGTTTTATTTTTGCCTTCATAAAAATCCTAATGTTCTATCTAATACCTTGGGTAGGATTTATTCAACTGTTACCTTTTTGAAGAGGGTTTTAAAATGACTTATGTCCCATTGATTCCTCTAGGCCGGGTTCCGTTTTATAAAAAAAGTTAAATATTTTTTCCTAATTTTATTATCTCCTAAGTTTAGGTTGGCATGTGCCCAATTTTTTAGAACAACATTAAGTCATCATTTTTCATTGGCCTAGGTGATGTCCCCTTGTACCTTTAATAATTGTTTTGTATTTTGGAGGGAACTATTTTTTTAGTGACTGTAGATCATCCAACAGTTTATCCTGACCATTCCCCGTGATCTTGTGATGGCCTCACTACTGAGTTTCAATTGATTGTGATATCACAGGTGAGCACCACATGTCTCAGTTGCTGACGCTGAAAAGATTAATGAAGTGCTTTAATTTTTTTGTTAGGATTTAATATGTTATATAGTGCATTACTAAAATAGATGCAAAGTTGCTTGACGGTTATGTTCAGTGCTAGTGACTACTGTGAATGAACACAATTACCGATGGTGGATATTAACGGTTGCCCACCATCGCGTGATCCAAAGATGCAAGGTGTTTACTGATTGCAACATTACGGGAAAGCGCTATGTGTACTTCCTTGGTGATGCAAAATGTGGTGGGCCCTTGGTGCTTAGATGAAGGTTGTGTCATCTTTTTTGAAGTCAGTCGTTCAATGATCTGACAAAAACAAAAGGTCAATGGTTGGAATTTGAATTCGCATGAAATGTGATTGGAGTCATTGGTGCGGTATGTGAGTGAGCTTTAATGGTGGATGACATGTTTACTGGCTCAATTTGATTGACATAAATTATTTTCCTTCATTCTATTTTACCACAAAGCATTCAAGCACCTTGGTGAAGTAGTTTCAAAGCCAGAGACAAAGTTCGAGTAATCAAAGCAGGAGTTTGGTCTTCTACAAGGCACAAAATCCGTGAGTTGTTTTCTCTACTACTTGGTTAATTTGACTGTGATTTCATGAAGGAATTGTGGTGTTCTTGTTAGAGGGCTTGTTAATTTTTTTTGTAGCATCACAAGTTTGTTTCATTGGGGGAAATTGTAAGGTTTTTCTATAATTTTTTTTTCTGGGTAGCCCTTGCTTGTTCAAGAATTTGAATTATTTAAAGAAGCCTTAGTTCATTTGAGATGGCACCACCAAAGCACCATTCTGGCTATATTGATTATTTATAGAGGAATTTCTATGATGATTTTCTAGATCAACTCCCATTATCAACAA
Organism: Sequoiadendron giganteum; assembly: GCA_007115665.2. Lineage (NCBI taxonomy): Eukaryota > Viridiplantae > Streptophyta > Pinopsida > Cupressales > Cupressaceae > Sequoiadendron > Sequoiadendron giganteum. The sequence goes on along the minus strand of CM021102.1, from coordinate 280,344,959 downwards.
ATGATAGGAAGAGGGGTTTAGTTTTGATGAATGGAAGAACCCTAGGTGAAGGACTAGTGTGCAAGAGTTATAACATTGCAGATGCTAGGGTTCCTATGACTGGTTTGGAAATTTTTAGGCTATGGTATGGACAGCAAAACTTACCTCACCCCTTTTCTAATGGCTAAAGAGACGACATGGGGAAGCTAGTTGTGCCAAATGTGTTCCTTGATGTTGACCTACTTAGAGAGGTGGTAGCACGATATGACCCTCTTACAAGAGTAATAAGGGATAATGATGGTGGGATTTTGCTGAGTATAAGCATCGATGAAATTAAATAGGTGTTTGATTTGAGTGAATCTAGCTCATTTTTGGTTCTAGTTGATCTTGAGGAGATGGAGCAAGAGTATGCAAGATTGAAGCCTCTTTTCATATTAACGTTACTTCCTCCTCATCTGGGTAAGGCAGGTAGTTCAACAATTCATATCAGCCCAAGTGACTAGGAGCCTTTCATGCCGAGTTGCTTTGCCAATCACTTTTTGGCTACATTTTATTCACTGTGCCATATTTTGGAATTCAACCATAATACTGTAATGCCAATTGCATACATGTACATGGGGGGCCAAATTCAACATCCCAATTTCTCTGTGGTGTATGACTTTGCATCTTTTTTGGCAAAAAAGATACATGAGGGATTGCTGAAGTTGTAGGTGGGGGATACTGGCACTCATTTCTTTTGGTATTCCCTATAAATGCACATGTTCTTGTATAAGAATTTTGAATTCTTCTCAGAGAAGATGGAGTTGAGGCAAGATGTAAATGGAGAAAGATTACTAGTACAGGTTTGGAATGTTGATTTATCATACAACAGGGGAGGTGCCAGTTTTGTACAATTTGACAATTGCTTTGCCTCCAAACACAAGGATCGGTTGGTAGTGAATGTACCTAGAGTCCTTGATGACCTGCATGACTTCCTCACACCAAGGGCGAGGAAGCCTGATTTAAAAATTTGCCACAATTGGGGTGATATCATCTTGTACCCTGTAAGTATTTTCCTAAGAGTATATGGTTTCCAGGGATCCCCACATATCCTCCCATTTAATGTACCATCAAGAATGGAGTTTTTTGAGGTCATATGGCAAATAGGTTGTATTCACGAGGACAACCTGATAGGGAGGGGAAAAGGAACTTGCTACCCTGACTACACTATTATATCTGATTTTTTTTTTCCAAGGGAGGATGGCTCCACTTTGGAAGATATTTTGATGAATTTCATTTGAGGAAATGTCCTATGAGGGAGCATGACCCTGGGGGTTTCTTTGCCTTGTTTCAAAAATGAATTAAAGGTGGCAGGTTTGCAAATGAGTTCAATTTTCTTGAGGACCTAATCAGGAATGAATTTGATTTAAATAGACATGAATTGAATAAGGAAAAGTGGATTGCATATGAGAATTTGTTGGCTATGGTGCATAAAATGGATCCAAAGTATGATCCATTAATGGATTTCACCCCATTCCACAAGAAAATTGACTTCTTGATGGATAAATTCAAAGAGATCATGGGCACCTTGATGACCAAGAAGGTCAATTTGGAATAATATTTTGGTATATAAAGACCAGAGGTGAGGCCTGTGGAAACAAGGCCAACTTATCAACCCTTAGTTAATTGTCCTCTTTACAAGAGAAAGAGGAATGATATTAGGGATGAGGAGAAAGGGGGTAAGCAAGGAAAACAGATAATGAAGACATCATCACAGCGAGGTTCAAAGATCAGAGCACTTGGAGGGTTAAAAATTATTGATTTGGATTCACCACCAGAGAGTGATCCTACATTACTACCATCACAGCCAAGCCCTAAGCGGAAGAGAGTTGAGGAAGAACAAGAGAATCTGACGGATGAGATAATTGTTATAGATCAAGACATGCAAGTTGGTATTCCTTTCCCTCCTAGATCAACATAATTGGTGCTATTTGATATGGATGTGAAAAGACAATTTGTACAAGATGCCAGAATGGAGGCCTGGGAGGAATTCTTGGATGTTGATGCATTTTTCAAGACTCTAGTATTCTTGCAATTGGTGTGGAGGATGAAGTTAGGAGAATACCAAGAAAAATGCAAGAAGAGGAGAGAATCAAGGCCTGATAGGTCTGATCAGGAGAATGATGATGAGGTGAACGTCAAACTGATGGAGGAATTCAAAAGCATCACTCCTGAGGAAGGAAGGAAACTAGTGACTTAGGTTGGTTTCCTAATTTTTCCTAAATGGGACATAGCTGATGCAATAGCATTCAATGCTACTTTAAAGTCCAAGCAACCCATATAGAACAGTGAGGAAGAGGTTAAGGAAGCTCTACAGGACGCTTCCTTTAGTGAGAAATATGAAACTCTGGCAATTTGGGCATTGGCACCCCAGGACAGAAAGCCAAATGTGACTGATATTAGCCCAAACCTAAGGGGAGGGTTAGTAATCAAGAGATCTTTTGAAACTTCAACTACAAAAGCTACAAGCCTGACTATAAATGTGGCCAAATCAACCTAGAAGAGAGCTAAAAGAGAAGAAGTTGAAAATAAGATTTTGATGGAGAAATATAACATCATAATTGGGGAGTATAGTAGGATGCAACAAAGGAATGTGGAGCTGCAATCTGAGGTCTAAATAAGTTGAAATATAGGCAGGTGGGAGAATCCTCTAGTGCTCCTGGTATCATGGCATTACCTTCTACATTAGGATCAGTACCCCCTACTTCTCCAATTGTTTCTACTCAAGAATCCCCAATCTGGATGCCTACTCTTGGTCCTACATTAGGGCCAATTGAAGAAGAGGTTGAATACTTTGTGGATCCCACTAAGAAGTAGATGTTAAATAAGATCATAGAGTTATAGGATGCTTTAAAAGAAAGTGAGGAGGGAGCAGTTTCCAAACAAAGTGAGGTTGTTGATACAGTTTTGAGGAGCTTGAATGAGAAGGTTGGTGGTAGATTACCATCAGTATATTCTTTATATTCTTTATTCTTGGATGAAATAAGAAATATTAATAGGGATCGGGAAATAGTTTTTCCCTTAGCTGAGAAGTGGATCCCTAGGGCCAATGATCTAGATATTATGTATAAGCCCTCTAGATTTGATATAGATAACAGGCCCCAATCATTGAGGCCTACTCTTTTTTTTGTGAAATCACCGAAGGGTTTTCAAGCCTTGCCAGATGATTTGAGTAGGAGGATTATGGAACTCATAAGGAGTTTTGATGATTGGAGTGATACATTTTTGTGAGATATAATTGATGCACAAGGAAATGTTAAATCACTACAACTGTGGTAGGATAGATCAGATGAAGTCATCAATGCACAAATCAAGTTGATTTGTGATGATTCAAACTATGATTTGTTGGTGAGTAGCATGGGTAAGATAATTAACACCAACACATTTATGGCATCTTTTGAAAGAGAGGCCAATCAGGTAGTAGTGAAATACACACCTTACAATACCAGGGTGAATGAGGTGGTAAATTTTGATTGGCCAACAGATGAAGAATATCAGAGATGGGTGGACAAATATTTAACCAAGGAGGAGTAGGAAAGGGTTGAATGCTGATGATTAACAGTTCAGTTGTTATAGTTATAACAGATTTTGGTTATATTTTGATGACAGTTTTGGTGCAGGTTTCTTGAATTGTGGCTAATGCAACAACTATTTTTCCAACAGATGGGATAAACAAGAAGATTGTCCAGGGACTCAGTTGTTGTAACAAATTTTTGAAATATCACAAGGTAGTCCAAGTGATCAGTGATAGGTGTATTTTTGGCACGATGCTTCTTTGCTCCTTCATTCTCTATAAGAAGGATTTCAAGGCCAGAAATATGGGTTAGCAAGTTAGGTATTTTCAGGTCAAGTCTAAGCATAGTTGCAGAGCAAGTTGTAAATCCTGTTGGTTTAGTGTAAATGTAATTTAGGTTTTTGTGTCATTCTGTAGTAGGGTTTTGAATTTATGAGGGTTTGATGTTTCATGGTAGTACTAGCATTTGGATGAGAATGATTAATTTCGAGCTAATGTCTCTCCCTTATATAAGCATATCATAATCTTGAATAATATAATCAAGGGTTATTGCATTCATCTCACTGTTGTGGTGTGTATGATTCTCATTTTGGCTTTAATTCAAAGAATTAATTAAAATGCTTGAATGGATTTATAGGTGGATATGTTTATGAAGGGATTTGATAAGAAGTATTGGGTTAGGATATAAATTGATGGTATTGTAAGGCAATATTGTCAGAGATCTTATATGATATGTGTTTGAATCTTTCACAGATCCTTAAATGCTTATGAATTCAACTCCCCAATGGTATATGGTACTGGTCTAAATTGTATTTGTTTGTGAGGTTCTATATTTTCTTGTATTTTCTTAGAGCTTGCTACAAATTTCAAATCAATGACTATCTTAAGTTGTGAAGTATTGTTGTAATCATCTCATGCTCCAAGTAGTTGATACTATTGATGAAAATCCAATTCTATTCAGTATTATCCTATTCTATTGAGCTATTAAATGAGATTATATGTTATTGTTAATGATTGTTTATAATTTTGGTGTAGAGATTATAAACACATTAAGGGGATCACCCTCCCGGGTATTGCAGAGCCTGAAGTGTAGGATTTTTTTGTTAAAATCCTCATCAGGTTGTCCAGGTCCTTCGAGCTTCCCTTGATTATAATTTGAAATTCTATAGGTAGAGTAGAAGATCAACCTGGTTACAGTAAAAACAACAAATAGGTTTATTCACGGCAATCACAAAAGCCTTGAATTATTCTTTTCTTAAACAAAATAGAATTTCAACTATAGATCTAGCACAACAATATTCTATAGTAATACAATTCTAATTAAAATTTCAAACCAAACAATATCACAAGAATGGAACCAGTTTCAACGAAGCTTCTGAAGTGTTGAATTTTTTTATACCGAGCCTCTTCCAAATCTTTCACAGCTTTTTCCCAGCAAACACAATTTCTAAAGCATGGTATTGTATCCAACACCACAACAACCTATCCCAGACAAATCTAAGAATGCTAATTGTTCATAATCTTCCTCCAATTCAAAATCCTTTTCAATTTTTAATAGCAAAACCCAAAAATCTTCTGTGCTTCTTCAATTTTTCAACCTCCAAAAAATATCCTAAACTTTTTCGTGAAGAAGCTTTCCACTTCGTCACCCAGAGCCCAAATTCTCTCTAGGAATTATTTTTGTTTAACAACCCTCAATTAATTAACTATCTCATGCTAGCAATTAACAAACATCTTTTATCAATCACATTTATTTTCACATAAATAATTTAATAATTTCATATTAAAATTTAATTTCCAAATTCGATTTAATTCCTTTAAACAACTTTCTTAATAAACAATTCTAACTAATTAATAATTAAATTTAACCTCATGGATGAAATTTAATTTACTAAATAAATTAAATTTAATTAATTAATTTAAATAAAAATCTTCTATCATATTATCTAAAATTAATTAAATAAATACACATTATTTAATGCATAATTTAACATTTATTTTCATAGTGTAAGCCTTGCAAAATTAAATAATAATAAATAAGGAAAACGAAGACACACCAACAACGACTGACAACACACTATGGTTAGGGTATAGACCTGACACATGTTACCTAGTTACTATATCCCATTCAACTAAATCGTTGGGTCGACACGCTCAAACTTGTAAAAGCAGGTGGAGTCGATGTCATGTACCTGCAAACCTATAAAAGAGATAACAAAGAATATATATATATAAACAACATAAAATAAACACCATGAAAAGGAAATCACAGAATCACAGGGTGCTCACAAGCAATTGATATGATCCCATCCCCTTCACCAATACACTCATCATAAACTGATAGTTCTATCATAATCAAATATCTCATGTGGAATAAGCATGTTATAGCAACTAGCATTATTACACCAATTAAATCATGTCAAATAAAGAATTGGATAAGATACATCACATCACATGAATGGTCTATGTCACTCTATAAATAGAAATCAAATAACACACTCATGATAAAGTATATCCAAGTATCTAAATATCTAGAAAACAACTCAAAACAAAACAAGGACACACTGTCCAGTCAATAAAGAAAAACAAAGGGGTATTATAGTAATGCATTATTTTTATAATAATAAATATTATTTTGTCTTCAATTATTGAGTAATTTGTGTTGGATATGAAGATTAGAGACAAAAAATTGATTACCAAAAGATATGGAGATCATTTAGAATGCTTATAAATTATATTTTTAGTAGAATATAATGTTGTCCTAACAATAAGTGATATTTTTACACCAAAGACATTCCCTCTATGAAATAACCAATCTAAGTTTTACTATCAATGGAATGTTCATCTGGGATAAGAGGTGCAAGAAGATTAGAGTAATCTCATCCATCCATTCATCAAAGAAATAAAAGTTTAGTTCCAGTCAACTAAATTTTCCACGCTGACATTGTGCATGGTCTATCATTTTCAAAGTGATTTTTCTCTGCATCTTCCACAGCTCCCCGTCGACATTGTTTCAACTAGCTTGTTTGTAGGATTTGCAGAATTGGTTGCATCTTGTCAAGTATATCTTTGAACCATTGTAGAAATATATGATGATTTCTCAAGAATTTGAATGTAGATCAGACTTTGGGATATAATTTATGGGAGGATCCAGAGCATTTCAAACTATCATATCTGTCAAAAATGATCCTTCCAAATTATTCTTTTATGGATTTCCATATGTTGTTTTCAAAGCTCTAATTTTAGTACAAGTAGGGAGGATGCTGGAAAAGGTTGTGGGATTTGGTTGAAAGATTCTAAATCTTTTTCATCAAATTATTTTTTTGCAAATCCTGCAATAATTCAAGTCCATGAGATGGAATATCTTTCAGGAATTTTGTCAAACAGACCATGATCCTTCTCTATGCTTCCACATTTTACATACATGTTTACGAGGGAAATTGCAGTTACAACATTTGATGAAAATTTTGTATCATTTATGCTATTATGGATCTCCATACTCTTTCCCAAAGCTGTGATTTTGGTTCAGACCAGAAGTACATTGGTAAATATAAACTAATATTGTTGAAAACCCATTTGTTGCATTTAGTGAAATGTAGTGACTACCTCATGAGGATACGCATGTCTTTTGTACACTTATATAATCATGTTCCATGAGATTGATGTCACATTCTTTCATGTGGTCAACCATGTTAAGATAATTCACCAAAATTTTGTAGTTAGCATGCATGAAAATAAGCTTATTATGTAAAGTCTTGTGTGTATCAAATGCAAATCTCTTGTGAATAATGAAAGAGTATATGTTCTTCCCTTGTGAAATTGACTTCTTGAGAATGCGAATCTGTAATACTCAAAGATATTTAGAGGATTTTTAATGGAGAGGAGGGGGGGGGTTGTGAGTAGTAAGAAGAATGAGTAACACCTCCTACAACTATCCCTTTCTAGATGATATTGAGATGAGTAGTGGATGGCAATGGAATTTAATGATTGTAACTAGAGTGTGAAAACTATGAGGTTACCCTTTAATATATCATTTCCTTTTTGGACCTTTTATAATAGTAAAAAAATAAAATGCCAATGATAGACATGTAACTTGGTAGGTATTGTAAGTGAGTTAGCATTGACAATGATTGACATGGAAAATAATCTTGGCATAGTAGAACTTTTGACATGCGATACACATCACAAAATAGCAATATTGAGTGAGGTGGCATGATGAGTAACAAGTTGATAGTATATTGAGAATGTAGCAGATTAGTTATTATTAATGTCATTCATGCACATGTTTATTATCATTGAAAAATGGGCGAGGCTTCTTGGAGATATTTGGAATAAATATATTTCATTTACATTGTGTTTTAGCTTCCTATAGGTAGTCAAGGTATGGAAATTTTGGAGTGACTAATCATTTTTCAGGTATATTCTAGTCGGTTCAATGTAGGATCATGAGGGGCCAAACTAGGCCCCTAAGTGGCAATGAAAATTTAGAAAAATAGAGTTACATAACTTGACATGAAAATTTGAATAGGTTATTAACATAATTTGAACAATATGTAAAAACATAGTTTATAATAAATTGAATGTAGTTTCTAAGCTACTAGCTCTTTTTTGGAAAAAAAGTATATCTATTTGGCTAAAATTTGAAATTTAAATGCAATAGTACTAAATTTTTAGGAAAAAAATAAAAAGCAGGTGTTTGTCCGACCACCCTAATGATGAGATTTTTTTTTTTTTTTGAATCTTTCAATATAAGTAGAGGATACATGCTCAGATTTGACAAATCATTTTTTGAAATTTTTTTACAAGTAAATTATTAGTTATGAATTTTATAGAAGGAATTTTTAACAATATTAAAAAATATTTGTGTAGCCACCCTAACTTGGTCAAAAAGTTATGAAATTTATTAATTTTTTACATAATATTTTGTGAAGCATAGTGTATGGTGCATCTTTCAGATTCAATAAATCTATAACCATTTAAAGTTATAGATGTTTTTTCAATCAACCTATCAATCAAGACTTTACACATAGTGCATGTAGAAAAAAAATAATAATTATCCCTTAAATTCAAAATAAAGCATATCTTATATCGATAGAATGTTGTCAAATTTCTGAAAAAACCCTTTTCATTTCATCAAAATCAGATGAAAAAAAAGGCATCATCACGAAGGGTGAAGTCTGAAAAACTCATACAACCCCTATAAACACATTAAGGATGTTGAATTTTCAGCTTGGTAGTCCCCAAGCCAAGTATCCAAGCAATACTAAAGCAAAATGGATATCCAATATAAACAGATATCTATTTTGACTACATTGGGTATTTGATACGAAATGAATATCTGTTATTTTGTAGCAGATATCCATTCATTGACACATTCTTATAATATTTATATATTTTTTATATTAGGTTATATAACATATTAATATATATTTATATTAAAATAATATAAGATATAATATATAATATTTATATAATTTAATATAAAATATTAATATATTATATATAATAATATTTTATTTAATATTATAATACTAAATTATTTATTTTATATTATATTATCTATAATATGTATAATTTGTACATATTTATAATTTACACAAAACAAAATGGGTACCTATTCTATCGATAATGGATATCCGTTATGCAAGAAAATAGATATCTAATATGCAACAAAACAAATATCTGGTATGCTTAAATAACAAATATATGTTATTTGCAGCTCAAAACAAACCCCTTGATGTCTTAAAACACAGTGTGTTTTTTCTCTAAAAAATGAATACCCACATCCTCTTTTAAAAAATGTATATCCACATTCAAAAAACAAATACCTATTTTTTAGAAATTCAAATCTATTGAAGCTTCACCCTATGCATACCATATAATATATAATAAAACTTAGATACTCTATATAATATAGTATATATTATACAACATATAATATATAGTATATATATTATGTAATATATATAGTATATATATAACATATAATATATTACATTTATTATATTAATAATACATAATTATATGAATTTGAGAGAGAGGGGATGTGGAAGGGAGAGAGAGTGTGTGTGTGAGAGAGGGAGAGGGAGCTACATACGTAAGAGAGAGGGGGTTAGAGTGAGAGAGAGATTTGAGAGGGAGAGACTTGAGAGAGAGAGGGAGAGACCTGAGAGAGACCCAAGAGAGACCTAAGAGGAGGTTGGAGAAAGAGAGAGTTGTCTAGGTAGGGTGGGATGGATTGAGTGAGGGAGAGACCAGAGAGAGAGAGACCTCAATAAGAGAAACTTGAGAGAAAGGGAAAGAGAGAAATAAACAGATTTATCTAGATTGGGAAGGAGGGAGATGCCAAAGAGAGAGAGGGTGGGAGGCATAGAGGGAGAAAGATACCTAAGAGAGAGAGGGTAGGAGGGATACATGGAGAGAGATACATGAGAGGGTGGTAGGAGGGATAGAGGGATGGAGATCAAAGAGGGAGAGAGGCCTAAGAGATAGAGAGATAAAATTGAGAGGGAGAGACATGAGATAAAGGGAGGGAGAAACCAAAGAGAGAGAGAGATAGTGGGAGGAATAGGGGGATTTAGATACCTAAGAGAGAGAGAGTAGGAGGGATAGATGGAGGGAGAGAAATGATAGAGAGGGGAGTGGGAGGGGTAGGGTGAGGGAGATGAGAGAGAGACCTAAGAGAGGCCTAAGAGGGGGTTGGAGTAAGAGAGAGAGCCTTGAGAGGGAGAGACTCAAGAGAGATGGAGAGACCCAAGAGAGACCCCGAGAGGTGGTTAGAGTGTGTGAGAGAGAGAGTTGTCTAGGTAGGGTGAGAGGAATAGAGGGAGGGAGACCGAGAGAGAGAAAGACCTGCATGAGAGAGACTTGAAGAGGGACATACCTAAGAGAGAGGGAATGAGATAGATAGAGAAAATTATCTAGGCAGGAGGGATGGGAGAAACTAGAGAGAGAGAGAGAGAGAGAGAGAGAGAGAGAGAGAGAGAGAGAGAGAGAGAGATTGTGGGAGGGATAGAGGGAGAAAGATACCTAAGAGAGAGAGAGAGGGATAAATGGAGGGAAAGAAATGAGAGTGGGGTGGGAGGGATGGAAGAAGGGAGATAAAAGAGTGAGAGAGAGACCTAAGAGGGAGAGACATGAGAGAGAGGGAGGGAGAGAGATAAAGAGTTATCTAGGTAGCTAGTGTAAGGAAATATCTTTAGTGATTTACATTGTGGTAGTAATTATTATGTGTAAATTTAATATTTATAATATTACATTAGTGTGAGGATGTAAATTAGTTGTTAGAAACAACTCATATAATAGAATTAGCATATAGTTAGAATAATAATATGATTAACGTATTGTTTTTATAATAGGCTTGGAAGATATTTTGGTTGAGCTAATATCCTAGAATATAGGAGACATCGTCCTATATATATATGTAATATGTATTGAATGGAAATCAAGGAAGCCATAGAATATTATTTTTTGTGATAAATCTATTACTGATTTCCAATATGGTTTCAAAGCATGGACACCCTTGAATCTCTCATGAGAGGGGCTGGAACATGAGATCATTGTAATTCTTCTATTTTTAGGATTAGAGCTCAGCATAGGTGTGTGCACATAATATAGTAAAGACAAAAGGAAGGATGACTTTCTTGTGAGGGATCTAAATCCATAATTTCTCTACCATAGTCAAAGCAGTTCAAAGTGTGGTTAAGCTTGCTTATAGGAAACTGAATATTTTTTGCTAATTTGTACACATACAATTTTTAATTTCTAGCAAGATCGAAAGCATTTTACCTTTATAAATACACCACACCTAAGAGATAAAACTTGAACTATATTTCTCACAAGATCTAAAGATATTTCTAGAGACCATACACATCATCCGAAAAGTTGGTCTTTGTATCGTTGGTGTCACCACGTTTTGATGCTTGGTCATTGATTTCTATAATTTTCTTCTTTTTTCTTTTACCTCTGTAGATTGTCCTCCTTCACTACTTTCTATAAATTCAATGCCTCTTCTCAAATTTATAGATTCTACTTTATTTTCTGGTTTACTTTCATTTGTAGAATTTGTAAATAAATAAATAAATCAATTTTTCAATATCAAACAACGATAAATAAGGTCTAAGCAACGACATTCAATAATGTGTAAGAAATATATAAAAGTAAGCCAAGAAACCTCCATCCTTGTGATGAAACCGTCGCTACTGAAAATGTAAAATGTATACAAGTGTTTGGGTACCTAGATCTATTTGTGCCTCTTCAACAATATTTTGGTACCTTTCAATAACTTTACTATGAGCCACAAGCTTGTCAATTTGGTTTTTTCCAGCTATTTAAAAAACTAGATGGAGGCTCAGGAGGTTAGAGGTCAATTAGCGATCTCTCGTTAGTCACCAACAATGGGGCTGCATAGACTATGGTGGCATTTTTTTAGTTTTTTTTTTGTTGTGTGCAGTGTGGTCTGTAATTGTTTGCAGTGCTCCTATTGCTTTGTGTGGTGGATATTGGAAGAAAAATTGTATAGGATGACAGATAACTATAGAGATCCTCTAACTGCCGTACTTCATTGGAAGATGATCATTTAGTGAATATGTTCATTGGAAATAGTGATCATGCACAACAAGATCTAGATAGCAAGATTCATACAACTTAGTATGCAACATGATATGATTCACTTTTCAGTGTTCCTGGTTGTGTGAATAAATGGAATTTCACATTATGTGGGGCAAATAATAACCAAGGTTCCATTTCCATTTCATTCCCAAATGACTAGTGGTATTAGCAGTTGTCTATGCTATTCAAGACTGAGTGGCAATGATCGATAACAATGACTGTAATTAAGAATATTGTGTTCTTATGAAATGTAATGTGAAACCTTTTATAGTATGAGTTTTTCAAATTTGTGAGATGTATGTTGATTCTTATATAATTTCCTTGATGTACAAGCATAGTGGTGAAAAAAAGGACCAGAATAATTCAGTTCATGGATCTTAAAAGGGTTTGTGGGAAGATCTAGAAAACCACACGAGGTGGACAACTGATGAGTTCCTATCACATCAAGGTTTTTGGTAAGCCTATTTAAAACCATGGAAGGAGAGAACCTTTATTTTGGATCAATTTCATGAGTCACATAGTTGGACATGCCACATAAGTGAGCATACTATAGAGGAGTGTGTGAATTTTTTCTACCATGTTCGCACTAAGAGGATATGTTAGGAAATATATTTAGTGCTTCACATCATGGTAGTAATTATTATGTGTAATTGTAATATTTATAATATTACATTAGTCTGAGGATATAAATAAGTTTTTATAAACCACTCATATAATAGAATTAGAGTATAGTTATAATAAAAATATGATTAACATATTATTATTATAATAGGCTTGGAGGATATTTTGGTTGAGCTAATATCCTAGAATATAGGAGACATCCTCCTATATATATGTAATATGTAATGAATGGAAATCGAGGAAGCCATAGAATATTATTTTGTCTGATAAATCTATTATTGACTTCCAATATGGTATCAAAGCATGGATAGCCTTGATTATCTCAAGAGAGGGTCTGGAACATGAGATCATTGTAATTCTTCTAGTTTTAGGATTAGAGCAGTGTAGGTGTGTGCGCGTAATATAGTGAAGACAAAAAGGAGGAATTGCATGTGAGGGATCTAAATCCATAATTTCTCTACCATAGTCGAAGCAGTTCAAAGTGTGGTTAAGCTTTCTTATAGGAAACTGCATGTTCTCTGCTGATTTGCGCAGTTGTAAGAAATTAAATTTCTTGCAAGACCAAATACATTCGGCCTTTATAATTTAACCACACCTAAGAGATAAAAATCAAAGAGCATTTCTCATAAGATCTAAAGGATTTCTGAGGATCATACACATCATCAGAAAATTTGGTCTTGGTACCACTGGTGTCGCCTTGTTTTGATGCTTGGTCACTAATTTCTATAATTTCCTTTTTTTTTAACCTCTACATATTGTCCTCCTTCACTACTTTCTATAACTTTCATTCCTCTTATCAAATTTATAGATTCTTCTTTAATTTTCCATTCACTATCTTCTTTTATAGAATCTATAATAAAAAAATAATTTCAATTGTTAAATGTCGAACAATGATAAATAAGGTCCAAGCAATGACATTCAATAGTGTATAAGAAATGTTTAGAAGTAAGCCAAGAAAACTCCATCCTTGCAATGAAATCATCATTGCTGAGAATGTAAAATGTATACAAGTGTTTGGGTACCCAGATCTATTTGTGCCTCTTTAATTAGATTTGGGTACCTTTCAATAACTTTACTATGAGCCACAAGCCTATCAATTAATAGAAAAATATTTGTATTTCAGATGCCAAGTTTCTAATTTTCATATCTCTAGGTCAATTTGATTTTTCATGGCTATTTAAAAAAATGGAGGGAAGAGGTGCAGGAGGTTGGAGGTCAATTAGTGACCTCTCATTAGTAAAAAATGATGCCAGGGCCGCATAGAGCTATGTTGGCATTTTTATGGTTCATTTTTTGTTGTGTGTAGTGTGGTGTGTACCTATTTGCAGTGCTCCTATAACTTTGTGTGGTGGATGCTGGAAGAGAAATTGTATAGGATGGAAGATAATTGTAGTGATCCTCTAACTGTTATACTTTGTTGGAAGATGATTGGTCAGTGAATACATTCATTGGCAATAGTGATCATGTGCAACAAGATCTAGATAGTAAGATTCAAACAGTAGTATGTGGCATGATATGATTCACTTTTCAGTGTTCTTGGTTGTGTGAATAAATAGAATTTAACATTGTGGGGGAATAATAACCAATGTTCCATTCCTACTTCATACCAAAATGAGTGCTGGTAATGGCAGTTCTCTATTCTATTTGAGCAAGTGGCAATGATCAATAACAATGACTACAATTAAGAACATTATGTTATTATGGAATGTAATGTCAAACCTTTTCTAGTATGGGTTTTTCAGATTTGTGATATGTACATTGTTTCCTATATAACTTACCTGATCTACAAGCATAGTGGTGAACAAAACCACCAAACTAATCTAGGTAGGGAGGGAGGGATAAATCAAAGAGAGAGAGATGGTGGGAGAGATAGAGGGAGAGATAGAGGGAGAGAGATACCTAATAGAAATATGGTAGGAGGGATATATGGAGAGAGAGAAATGAGAGAGAGAGGGTGGGAGGGATAGTGGGAGGGAGATGAGAGATAGAACCAAGAGAGACATGAGAGGGAGATACTTGAGAGAGAGGGAGAGATCCAAGAGAGACCTAAGAGGGGGTTGGAGAGAGAGAGAGAGACAGAGATTTGTCTAGGTAGGGTGGGAGGGATAGAGGGAAGGCTAGACTTGTGAGAGAGAGAGACTTGAGAGGTATAGACATGAGAGATTGGGAAGGAGAGAGATAGAGAGATTTATCTAGGTAGGGAGCGAGGCAAAAACTAAAGATATTTAGATGGTGGGAGGGATAGAGGGAGAAATATACCTAAGAGAGAGATAGATGAGAGGGCCCAATGGGGTTGGAGGGAGGGAGGGAGGGAGATCAAAGAAGGAGAGAGACATGAGAGAGGGAGGGAGAGAGATAAAGAGTTATCTAGGTAGGAAAGGAGGGAGAAACCAAAAAGAGATATGGTGGGAGGGATAGAGGGAGTGAGATACCTAAGAGAGAGGTTATGAGGGATAGATGGAGAGAGAGAGATGTGAGAGAGAAGGGGTTGGAGGGATAGAGGGAGGGAGATGAGAGAGAGACCCAAGAGAGACTTGAGAGGGGGTTGAAGTGTGGGAGAGAGAGTTGAAAGAGAGGGAGAGACCCAAGAGAGAGTTGAAAGGGGGTTGAGTGTGTGAGAGAGAGAGAGAGTTGTCTAGGTAGGGTAGGAGGGATAGAGGGAGGGTGAGACTTCAGAGAGAGAGAGAGAGAGCTGTATGAGAGAGAATTGTGAGGGATAGACCTAGGAGGGAGGCAAGGAGAGAGATAGAGAGTTATCTAGGTAGGGAGGGAGGGAGAAAATAAAGAGAGAGAGGGAGAGATAGTTGGAGGAATAGAGAGAGCAAGATGCCTATGATAGAGAGACATGAGAGGAGGGTGGGAGGGATGGAGGGAGAGAGATCAAAGAGGGAGAAAGAGACTTGAGAGAGAGACATGAGAGGGAGATACATGAGAAATGAGGAGTGAGAGAGATAAAGTGTTTTCTATTTAGGGAGGGAGGAAGGATCCAACAGAGAGAGAGAGATAGTGGGAGGGATAGAGGGAGAAAGATACCTGGGTGTTGCCACAATAATGGGTTACACTTTTTGGGACATCCTGATTTTTGCTAAAATCACATATTTTTAGAAAATAAAATGATTTAAGCCTTAAAAAGGTTGCATTTCAAGGATTTTAATTGAAGAGGGTTTGATCAAACCCACTTATATCAAACCCCCTTTGATATAAACCCGCTAGTTTTAAACCATACCTATAATGGAGTCTCCTCTACACCTATCAAAATGCTGATAAAAACCACTTTTGCTTTACCTTTTAGCGGATCAAATTAATTCATTTAGAATTTATCTTTTGTAAACATGTAAACCGTGTTATAATTTTCCCAAAAAGTATAATTTTTAATATATATAATTTAGTTATTATATTTATTTTTTATTTCTTTTGAATGTAGGTTTTTAAATGAACATCGAGGTCTATGTTTCACACATATGGAAAAATAAGAAATGAGAGAAAACAAATTCTAAAAAATACATGTTCACTAAATATTGATGTACTTATTCCATCATAATAATAATAAGTTAATTCAAATGCATACAAAAACATTTATACCGCTAAAAGTATAATATATCAAAATTATAATTACTCTGACTTAGAAAATTAATAAAAATATATATATGCAACAAAAAATTATGAAAAAATATCCATCCACTAGATAATGGTGTGAAAAAATTGTATTTAAAAAATTAAAATTTTATCCTTTCTACTAAAAAACTTATGTAGCTAAAAGTAAACATCACTTCTTTAAAAATGATGTTTAGCAAAAAAATTAAGTTAGTAAAAATTACATAAAAGGATTCACAATTTATTTTTTAATTTAAAAAATATATATAACGATAATCTACACACAAAATATCACAAATCACTAGTTTGCTTCATCTTCAAATTCTTAATGGTTTAGCTTCTATAGGTGTAAGAAAGTGAAAATCTGGTGAAAAATGTTGATTTCAATGTCAAGTTTGGCCAAAAAGTGTAATCCATTATTGTGGGATCACCCACCTAAGAGAGAGAGAGGGTAGTAGGGATAGATGGAGAGAAAGGAATGAGAAAGAGGGGGTGGGGAAAATAGAGGGAGGGAGATGAGAGTGAGATCCAAGAGAGACCTGAGAGGAGGTTGGTGTGTGTGTGAGAGGGTTTTCTAGGTAGGGTGGGAGGGATACAAGGAGGGAGAGACTTGAGAGAGAGAGTGAGATCTAGATGAGAGAGACTTGAGAGGGATATACTTGAGAGAGGGGGAAGGAGAGAAATAGAGAGAGTTATCTAGGTAGGGAGGGAGGGAGAAACTAAAGAGAGAGATGGTCGGAGGGATATATGGAGAGAGATACCTATGAGAGAGAGAGATCAAAGGGGGGTGGGAGGGAGGGAGGGAGGAAGGGAGATCAAAGAGGGAGATAGAGAGAGAGGGGGAGAGATACATGAGAGGGAGGGAGGGAGGGATGGAGAGAGATAGAGAGTTATCTAGGTAGGGAGGAAGGGAGGAACCAAAGAGAGAGATGGTGGGAGGGACAGAGAGAGCGAGATACCTAAGAGAGAGAGGGTAGGAGGGATAGATGGAGAGATAAGCATGAGAGAGATGGTGAGATAGATAGAGAGAGGGATATGAGAGAGAGACCTATAAGAGAACTAAGAGGCAGGGAGAGACTTGAGAGATAGAGATAGATAGAGAGAGAGAGAGAGAGAGAGAAAGGGAAGGAGAGAGATGGAGAGAGTTACCTAGGTAGGGAGGGAGGGAGAAACTAAAGAGAGGTACTTGAGAGGGAGAGACATGAGAAAGATGGAGGGAGAGAGATAGAGAGAGCTATTTAGGTATGGATTGATGGAGAATCAAGAGAGAGAGAGGGTGGGAGGGATAGAGGGAGTGAGATACCTAAGAGAGAGGGGTAGGAGGGATATTAAAATACAATATGTAATAATAATACAATATATATTATATATATTAAAATATATTAATATATATATAATATATAATATATATTAAAAATAATAATAGTAATATATAAAATATATTGTATATCATATAACACATATTATATATATAATATATAATATTTACTATATAATAAATATTCAATATATTATAAAATTTTAATTTTGATATAATGGATATCAATTCTTGACAAATATATATTTTCCCTTCACATTAAAATTTATATACTATTATATATAAATAATATAATATTAAATATATATAATATAATATAATATAATATAAATAATATTATATATTTATAACATAATATAAATAATATTATATATTATATATAATATAATATAATATAATAGTATTATATGTTATATAATATTAAAATATTAATAGAACATGCTAGGAATAATTGATATCTGTTTCGTGACACCCACCATACTTTTTCAAAACCGTTGTAAATAAAATAGATATCCATTTTATGAGAGTGAAAAAAAAGGATAAAAGACAATTTTGTCCATTCCAAGAACCCCCACATTCTTTGCTCTATCGGGAATCTCATGATTTTTGTGCATTACATACAAGAAATCACTTTTGGAGAACTGGTTTTCACAAAAAGTTTATTATTTCAATCATTTGGTACATCTTTTGGTTGAGATAATGGGAAGCATTAGTCATTGTAAAGTGAAAAGGAAGAGGAATTGTCAAGCAGAGGCAATTGAGGCAAGTAGAGCAAAAGATAGAGAAAGGAAGAGGTTGGAAAGAAAAGGTATGTCAAATTCTCTTCAAGGGGAAGGCTCCTCTTTACCTTTAAGTGAAATTCAAAGTGACCATGGTATTGAATTTGAAAATATTGAAGAAGAATTGAAATTGAAAGTTTACAACATGAAAATGATATGCAAAATATTGAACATTAAATTTTAAATGTTGAGCATGAAAATGAAATTCAAAATGTTGAACATGAAGTAGGTGAAAATGAAATAATGAATGTCAATGTATCTCCTAAGTTTGCAAGAAGAGATGGTATTTATGAAGAAGAAAATGAAATCCTAAATCCGTCTATTTTTAATGGACCCACTAAAAATTCCAAACATTCAAGAACCCCTAAATGGTTACTTCAAATAGATGAGAACATAATAGATAATCTTGATGGGAAAAGGTCATCATGAACGGTTCGGTTGTGGTCTATAAATATGTTCAATGAATAACTTTTTGATAAGAAATTAACCGAACAATGTAAAAATTTTGTGCAATTACTAAATTCTTACAAAATGAGACCCTTATTAAAGAAATTGAAGATTCGTGTAACCAAAAATTTGAAAAAATAGTATTAATGCAAAAAATATTTTTAATGCTCTAACTTCTATTAGAAATACTAGTAAGGAAAAAGATAAAAGAGTTGCTCATAGAGTGATCACAACATCACTAGTAAGGCATAATTTGAGAAAGGATCATTTAATGAGACAAACTTGTATTGATTTAAATCTAGATCATAAAACATTGTCTAGAGTACTCTCAAGAAGAGGAAGACATGATAGTCCTCTTCAAAATGATACATGGGATTTTAGTGGGAGGCTTCCATGTGTTGATAAGCTAACCAATAATCTAAAGATGAAAATTGAACAATTTTGGAGATCTCACTCTAGAGTATCACTAAATGTAAATGATGTTTTAAAGTTAAGAATTGGAAATCGATATATCACACCACATCCAAAAAAATTCTAGAAATGTAGCCAAAAAATATTGTAGAAAACATTTTGTGAAGAACATCCAAATTTGCAAATCTCATAAAGGGATTTTGAGTCATGTAAACCATTTTATTATGTACCTATTAATATTCGTCATGCATGTAAATACCACCTTGAGTTTTCAATGTATCATGAATTATTACACTATATTCATTCTACTATGAATACTAATTGAACCACCAAAAACATGCAATTAGGGAAAGAGGATTCCCCAATAGGCTCCTAGGGTTTTTCACCTAGAAGCTAGTTGGTTAAATGCATCTTTCCTACTAAGTATTCTTGATGTTCATTCAAGATTAGGGGTTTAACATGATGTGTGTATGAGATGAGGTGTTTTAAATGTGAATGAACTAAAAGAGAAATGCAAAGTGCTATAAAAAACATAATGATATGCGAATGACCTAAGAAACATAAATAAACTATTACAAAAATGAATAAGATTTAAGAGGTGCACCTGGAAGTGAGTTGCAGTCTGGATTGGAGGCTAGAAATATTGTTGATGTTGAAATTTAGGTCTTCTAGGATATTTATGCCATTCTGGGCGACCTAGTCCTAGATCTGGAAAACTGCACCAAAACCCGTTTCTATCAAAAGGGTACCCAGATCTACCAAAATCTCTGAAAATTAGGTTTAGAAGGACTAGGTCGCCATTGTTGGTGACTTAGTCCTCTTCTAAATTTCTAGAAATCAGAGAGTGGATATGAAATCCCTCAGTCTACACTTTCTACTCTTGTAGGTATCTGGTCCTGAAAGTGAAGAATTTGGTCTCTAAATGTATTTCAAGCTTCAATAAGGGTTTCTCCAACCTTGAAGAGCTTTGAAAAGTTGATGAAGACTTTTCCACCTTGATTATTTTCCAAAGTTGCACACAAGACCTACAAATCACACAAAGAGGAAAAACACTTGTTGATTGTTAGTGCATGGGGGTTTGCCTTGTTCAAACCCCTTTTGAGTAATTAAACCAAAATAGAGAAATGATGTAAAGAAGCATGAAAATAATGGAGTGATGGAGTTTACCTCGCCTTGATGATAGAACTTGAGTTTTAGCAATGGAGGATTCATCCTTTGGATGCTTCTTGGGAGATGTCTAGCTTGACCTAGGATGCAAACCCTAGCTTTCTTGAGAAGAATAATGTATGAGGAGTGAAGAGTGAATGATAGAGTTGTGAATGAATGGAAGAATTAGGGTGAAAAAGATGAGAAAAACCCTTATTTATACATGTGATGCCCTAATTTTCCTGAAATAACACCATACAGACTGACCTTAGGGTTTAGAAGACAAAATCCAAAAAGAAAATTAAGTTAAATTTTATTTTTAAGCCACATAGGACTAGGTCGCCCAAGGTGGCAACCTACTCTACTTGGGAATTTTTGAGTGGTTATCGAGGATTATCATGTTGTTAATGATGTATGTCAAGATTGTCTTCTGAAACACACCAAAGTAAGGCATGCATTCACATTAAGGGGTCATTATGCCATAATAAAGGGTTGAATTGGTGATGAAAATCCTAGGAAAGTGTTAAAATTTATTACAAAACCTTACAACAATTTGGAAAAAGGCTTGGAAAGGGGTTAAAAGAGGTCCAAAATCCATAGGCAAGGTCCCAAATGAGTGGAAAGTGTCAAAGGGTACACTTTTTGGCAACACAATTAGCCCCCACTTTAGTGAGAGGATGAACTTGCTTCAAACTCACACTAAAGTATCCAAGTGGAGATGTTGAAGAATGACAAAGATGAAGAAAGCAGTCAAGCCCCCATCATTTAAGTTTCTAGGTCAAGTTGACATCAGCTCAAGAAGACACATTCAAGGGTGAATGAATTGCAGCAAGACGAGATACATGATCATGCAATGAAAATAACTAGAAGGAAGAGAAGAACAATAGTAAAAAGTTGGATCAAGCTTTGACCGTTTGTCCAACTAGTTGTGGGTCAGGTCTAGGTTGTTTGTCCAAATAGAAGATGTGTACTCATTCTGGGGTGATGATACTTTTGGTTTTCCATTGAGTGAGAACCATACACATGGTTGGTATGTACTCACACAAACGCAGGTGGCTATGGGGAAATTTGTGCCACTAGTTGGGCTTCTCTCTTACACCATACCAAAGTTATATCTCGTGATAAATTTAATAAGGTGCCACAAAAGAAAATGAATTTTGAAATGATGGTGTAAGGAATGTTTAAAGGAATTTTCCTTAGTTCGTGCAATGTGTCATCTTAAGGAACATCATGCGTAATGTCTCCAAGAGAGGAAAAGTGAAAATGGTATCATCTTGTTTCCAAATTGTAAATCTCTCATCGTGGGCAACATTGTACTTAATGTTTCCAAGAGAGGGGATCGCAAGAAAAATAAAATAACACAATGAAATGTGAGTGTCAATGTATGCCCCCACTTTAAAGAATTTTCTAACACCATTGTTGTGAGAAATTTCTTTAAAGTAGAAGAAGAGGAAGAGGACATGAGATCTTGTTTGGAAATCCCTATGCCAAGTCATATGTTTTTGAGAAGCTACATCATGAAGGGGGATAGTATGTCACATGGAAGTCAACTTAAGACATGTCATCCACATCCCAAGATTGCTCTTATGTGTTCATGAAAGGTTAATTACTAGTCAAAGGAGACAACGACAAGTGACATACAAGGGAAAAGGATAACTAACCCCTTGCCCCCAATTAGTACAAGACAAGAGTGAGCCGAAAGGATATATGAGATGCAAGGTTGGGTGAAAATTGGTATCAATTAGAGGAACATGGTTCCCGCACAGAAGGAAGGATACCAAACTCCTTAAGATGTTTTATTTTTCTACTCAAGGCCTTACATTCATTAGTAGAATGGCCATGAACTCGGTGGTAGGCACAAAAGGATTTTTTGTTGTAACATTTCTTTCGAGTTCTAAGAGGAAGGGAGATCAAGTGATCTTGGAGGAGTCTCAACAAGATGCCCTCTTGATCAAAGGTACAACAAGGAAGTGTCTTGCTTAGTAGAGGATGTCATACATACACAAGGTACTATAGATCATGAGATTTTTTACACTCCGTTAGAGGATAGCGTAAAATCTAGGTCAGTAGTGGGTTGCAAGATGACATTGGTGTTAAGTGAAGGTTTCTTTGTTTGTTTCAATTGTTTCAAAGTATCACTTTCTAAGGTTGGTTTAGAAGGGTGATTTGGGATGGTTTTGATGTTGAATGAAGGTTTGATTATTTCTACAAAAGGACAAAATCCAAGACCATAAAATGTTTTTTGCGTGATACGCTTGATAGGATTGTGGATACCTTGTTTGTTAGCACCACATTGTTTTCCACTATAGCCAAGTTGTTTCATGAGATCATAAAATTTTCCATAGAGATTTTCTAGCACTTTTGGATCAGGTGCGGTTTCATTGTTGGCTTCTTTATCTAAAGTAGGCGAGGTGGATGCTTTCGAAGGATCGACCAAGTCTTGTGTGGACAAGACTACGTTTCCCTCTTTAGAGTGTGTGTTTGTGATCTTGGATTCTCCTAGTAAAGGAGGTGTGATGTCTAAGGAACCCCAATCATCATCTAAGGATGTTTTTTGTATGGGTTCCACTAGATTGGTTGGGGGTGAAGTGGTGAATCATTTGGATTTTTTTTTCTCAAGTTGTAAGACACTAAACAGCTTAGGATCAGTGTCAAGGGTGTACACTTTGTTGTCATAGATATACTTCATCTTATGATGAAGAGTGGAAGGCACCCCATGCATTGCATGAATCCATGTCCTGTGTAAAATGAGGTTATAAGAAAGATCATGAGGCATAAAATTGATTAGTGTGTCTAATGTGGCCATTCCAACTATGGGAGACAAAGTGATCACACCAAGCAGTTTTTGTCCTACATTGTTGAATCCACTGATAGATAAGGAAGTAGGTTGAATGGTTGAGTTATTCATATGGAGCCTATCTAAGAGATTTAGACTACACACATTAACAGCGAAGCCATTGTCAACAAGGGTTTGCTTGATCTCCATGCATTTGTATTGAGATATGATTACAAAATCTTTAACTTTTTTTTGCATTTCCAAAGGAGGGAGCTCAATTTGGTGGAAAATAATGCTAGAATTCAAGCCTTGAATCATAGCTTCTATGTCATTTTTTTACACATTATAAGGGATAGGAATTTGTTGTAAGGAATTTTGCATCATGTTGTGATAGTGAGGGGAGGCTTGAATAAGGTCCCATAAAGATATCTTAGCAAGAGTATTTCGTAGTTGCTCAACAAGGTGATACTCCCTAATGAGTGAATTTAGGCAAGGGGTGGCAGGTAAGATTGGATTTCTTGTGTAATGTGTATGAGAAATAGTATTGTGACTCAATTGCTATGACACATTATGCTAAGGTGGGTAGAGGGTAAATTTAGGTTTAGGTTTTCTTGAAGGGGGGTAAAGGATGACTGGAGGTTGAATAATATTAACATCCCTAGGGAAGGAGATTCAATGTTATCCTTGTCTTGCATCATGATATCTTCCCTAGGAGGAAACTTTTAGGAGAACTACAAACAACATGTTCATGACATTCAGGGATTGGTTCTTCTAAAATGACTTCATCACAAGCAGGGAATGATAAATGATGGGGGAGGGAAGAGTGGGATGATTGGGAGAGGAGTCTATTTGATTTTCAAATATCTAATTCTCTTGTTCCATACTATCTACCCTAGTAGGAGATCTTGGAATATGTTCACTAATAGCTTCATCACAAGAAGGGGAGACATCAAGATAAGGACCACTATGATTGTCAAATAGATTATCCCAAAGGGGAGGAGCATTAGGAAAGGGAGGTTCAAGAGGCACATGACTTGCAATAGGTGTATCTTATAACACCAATCTATCCACTGTGCATCTAGGAGGGATATTAGGAGATGGACAAGTTGGAGGGCCATGGTTAGGGAGACTAGGTAAGGTGAGGTCAAGAAATGGTTGTTGTTTAATGTTTGGAAAATGGGAATGAGAAGAGGGACAATCAAGAACCTCAATGCTTGTATCTTATTGAATCAACATACCTTCATCACTAATACAAGAGGAATAGGAAGAAGCACAAGTATGTTTGTTATGATTGTCCACACAAATGTCCTCATTAAGCGGTAATGTAATTTTAAGAATTGTGTCGATGGTTTGGTTATTAACATATTTTTTAATGAATTCATTATTATAATATACATTGAAATCATAAGAAGGAATGTTTAATTTATGTAATCCATTTGAAACCAAATCAAAGAAACATATTTTAAAAGAAAATATGGTATGAAGAGAAAGGAAAGAGAAAGCAATACAATAATTTAAAGTGAAATGTTGAAATGCAAGTTTTCGGATGGGAAACAAGGTAATTCTCTAATTACACTATGCAACAATCTAAAAAAGAAATGTAGTATATGCAAAATTGAAAATAAGAAATGCATGAAATGAGATAATTTAAGCTAGTTTTAATGAAATACATTTAATAAAAACACAACCAATTGATATAGATAAGTAATGGCACAAAACAAAAGCTTAAAAATAGGGTTTTTAGTTCTATAAAAGGCAGTTTTAGGGGTGTAAAGGGACTAGGCCGCCCAAGGTGGCGACTTAGTCCTACTGGTGATTTTTTCAGTTTTTGCAGAAGATTTTGATGGGTCTAGGTTATTTTTGTATTGTATAATGTAGATCTAAGATAAAAATACAAAATTTCAGCAATTTGTAATGATTTAAATGCTAAAATTCAACCTATATGAACTTTTACTAATGCAAACTTTTAAACCCTAGAATGCAAGTTAAACAATGAAAAATGAAATGCAAACCTAAGATGATGAAGGGCTCCAAACCAGAGAAGAGGGGTTTAGGAAGGTCAGGTTCACCAAAATGAACCACCAAAAACATGCAATTAGGAAAAGAGGATTCCCCAATAGGCTCCTAGGGTTTTTAACCTAGAAGTTGGTTGGTACAATGCCTCTTTCACACTAAGTATTCTTGGTGTTCATTCAATATTAGGGGTTTTATGTGATGTGTGTGTAAAATGAAGTGTTCTAGATGTCAATGAACTCAAAAAGAAATGACTTATTGATGCTAAACTAAAGAAATGCAAAGTGTTGGAAAATAGATAGTGATATGCAGATGACCCTAGAAACATAAACAAACTATTAGAGAAATGAATAAAATTGAAGAGGTGCACCTGGAAGTGAGTTGTAGACTAGATTGGAGGTTGGAAATGATATTGATGTTGAAATTTAGGTATGTTGGGACATTTATGCCATTCTAGGTGATCTAGTCCCAGATCTGGAAAATTGTACAGGAGCTTGTTTCTACCAAAAGTGTATCAAGATCTACCAAAATTTTTGAAAAGAATGTTCAGAGGGACTAGGTCACCATTTTTGGTGACTTATTTCTCTTCTGAGTTTTTGGAAATCAGAGAGTGGAGATGAAAGCCCTCAATCTGCACTTTCTGCTCCTCTAGGTATCTCATCTCGAAAATGAAGAATCTGGTCTGTAAATGTCTTCCAAGGTTCAACTAGGGTTTCTCCAACCTTGAAGAGCTTTGAAAAGTTGATGAATAATTTTCCACCTTGGTTATTTACCATATTTGCAAACAAGATTTGCAAATCACACGAAGAGGAAAAAAAATAGTTGATTGTTAGGGCATGGGAGTTTGCCTTGGTCAAACCCCTTTTGAGTAATTAAACCAAAATAGAGAAATGATGTAAAGAAGCATGAAAAAAATGGAGTGATGGAGTTTACCTTTCCTTGATGATATATCTTGAGTTGCAACAATGGAGGATTCAACCTTTGGATGCTTCTTGGGAGATGTCTTTTTTGACTTAGGATGCAAACCCTTGCTTGATCGAGAATAATAGTGGATGAGGAGTGAAGAGCGAATGAGAGAGTTTTGAATGAATGGAAGCATTAAGGTGAAAAAGATGAGAAAAACCCTTATTTATACATGTGATGCCCTAAATTTCCCAAAATAACACCATACAGGCCAACCTTAGGGTTTAGAAGACAAAATACTGAAAGAAAATTAAATTAAATTTCATGTTTAATCCACATAGGACTAGGTCGCCCAAGGTGGAAACCTAGTCCACCTGGGAATTTTTCAATTGTTGTTGGGGATTATCATGTGGTTAATGATGTATGTCGGGATTGTCTTTTGAAACACACTAAAGTAAGGCGTGTATGTGCATTAAGGGGTCATCATGCCATAAGAAAGGGTTGAATTAGTGATTACAAGCCTAGGAAAGTGTGAAAATGTATTAAAACACCTTACAACACTCTAGAACAAGGCTTGGAAAGGGGTAAAAAGAAGTCCAAAATCCATAGACAAGGGCCCAAATGAGTGAAAAGTGTCAAAGGCTACACTTTTTGGTGACATACTAGAGAAATTTTGTAAGAATTCCATGCAACGCAACTCTCCAAGTCATCCAGGGACTTTTTAGACTCATTTTTATGTGTTAGAGGTGATGGTGTCCTTTTTTTTAATAGACGACTATTTAAATTGAATGTGTTTGCAATGTCCAGTGGTTTATCAAATTTTGTAACATGTTTTCATGAGGTAGAGAACATGATTTTTCTAACAAGATTGTTGAGAAAAAAGGTTTGAGACAGTCAAATACAATTTGAAGAGTGGAGATGAATGTTCTAGATACGAGTCAGCTACAAGAGAGGTAAGTATTGCTGATTTTATTTTATTTTTTTAAGAAAAATATTTTCTATAAGTATGTAAGGAGTAGCCATAGGTAATAGTGGTTGGATCAAAAATTAAAGACATGTGTAAGGAACCTTTCCCAAATGGAACTATTATATCTGTAGTTTATTTTTCTAAAAAATACATATTGCATCCATAGGATGAGGTACAATCACAATATTACAATTCTATTCAAATTTTAATTTTTGACCACATAACATATAGACATGCCCCTGATAGTATAGATGAGGACATGAAGATAATCAGGGAGTACCATTTTTACATGAGTGATGCTAGATCTCATTCATTTGAGTTTGTGGAACAATTTTTTGATAACTTTTTTGAGTTCTTGCAAGAAAAAGGTATTGCAATGGGGTTGACATCTCATTTGGTTAAATAACTACACAAGGTAATTCAAGAATGCTCATATGTTTTATTGTTTGAGCAGGATGCATGTACAGAGGGGTGTACCACATATCTGGAATTTTTTGAAGCTAGGCATGGAAAAGGTGAGCATGATGGTGCAGGTGCATGTGTGAAGAGAGCTTTGGTTAAGGAACAATTGAAGATCAGAGGTGGTGCAACATTCAGTGATGCATGGTCTTCTTTTTTGGGTGTAGTAATTATGCATTATCATGAGGAGGATGCTTGATTCACAAGTGTGCATGTTCTTCTAGTTGGTTGAGGAGGCCATAGTGGGAGACAAATTTGAATGTCAAACAATTAGAGAATATTCAAAGATGCATTAATTTCAAAGCTCAAATGTAGGTACATGGACCATATGGACACGAGAGTTGGCTTGTTTTTATTAGAATTGTATTCAGTGTGATTGGGATCAATTTGATTCAAGTGAGTGGGTAGATACAGGGATTCAACAATATCTAACCCCTTTATTTGTAAAACAATCCTCTTTAGAAGATGAAATGGAAAGTTCAATTTACTATGACCATCTTTTAGAACTTGTACAACTAGGAAATATCTATGCAGTTGTTTCACCACAGGGGAATGAAGAGGGATCAAAACTATTGGTTAACATGATGTGCATAGGGAAAGAAGAAGCTAACACAATTGATGAAATTTTTTGATGGGTTCATGTGTCCTATAGGTTTAGTTGAACTAATGTTGGAAATTGGTTGTGAACGTATATTATTAGAAAAAATGCCATACCTACATTTGAAGACTATGAGAAACACAAAATCATTCTCATGTATTCATACCTTGTTATAGCAACAAACGCTAAGTTCTCGAGACATTATGCCAAACCAAAACAATGAACTATGGACAATTAGTAGTGTTGATCATGAAGCATTACTCGATACTATGAAGGTAAGAGATGACCCTTCAAGCACACTTGAGTAGTGGATTGTTTGTTGTATGTGATAGGTATGTTATTGTTCATATTATTTTTATTAATGTTCATAATAATTAAATTGATTGATCTGCTAAGGTTCATCATTTAGGTTGTTTAGAATAATATAGATTTATTATTCTAAGCATCTTTTTTAGTTTGCATTACCATTTCATCATCATTGAGGTTGTTTAGAATAATATAGATTTGTTATTCCAAGCATATTTTATAGTTTGCATTACCATTTCCTTATCATTTAGGTTGTTTAGAATAATATAGATTTTTTATTCTAAGTATATTTAGTTAAACAAATAAAATAATAAAAGTGATAAAAAAATAATTATCATATTAATTTTTTATTCTATGTATATTGCAATGTTCGGGGCATGATGGACCATGGAGTTGCTACAACAATAGCCATTTTTGTTCCTTTGGCAAAGGTATGCAGTAGATTAGTAAATTTGACATAATGTTTTCTCTTCTATGGTCTATTATTGAAAATTTTCATGATACTTATATGTAGTTTAATTGCTATCTTGATGGTTGATATAGGTTCTTGTCACTCCAGATCATCAACATGCTACTATTGTGGAAGAGCATGATGATTATTTATTTTTGATTATTTTGGTACATGCCATTCCACAATTCAATTTATATATATTAACATATATACTTCTTATTGTATTCGTTTCATCTCCAGATGAGTGAAGAGAGGGAGACTATTGGGCACATTCGAAAGAAAAGAGAATAAAAAAAAACTCCATTTAGTCAACCACAAAGGCAACACGTGAACTATTTCCTTCCCCTAGTGGGAAATGACTATGCACTAGGGTTCTTTGATGTATGGCTATGTGGAATTTTTCAACATATGTTTTGTACAATCGATATATGTGACAATAAAATTCTCATTTTACATTTTTTCTATAATCAATCAAAATAAAAATTAAATGCTTTTTGTAGCATTAAATATTTCAAGTTCCTATGCTCTATTTCAAAGAAGAGGGACATTGGTGTGAAAATAGAAATTGGTAGTTTTGATTCCTCTTTACATGTTGACAAATCAAATTTTAATTTAATAACGAATTTGTTTTTAAAGTAAAGAAAGAGAGTAAGGATTGATAGATTGTAATGTAATATGCCAAGAGCTATATTAATTATATTACATCAAAAGTTAAATTTAATAATTTGCAGAACCTAGTTGGACTTCCATGCCCACGTTTACACAAATCAAACCAATAATATTTTTAAGTGTAACAAAAAACAAATGCATATCCTACCGGGCATGCAAAATCTTGGAAGCCCTTGCAACAAAAGGAAATGCTCATCCTCTTTAAAGAGATGCATGTATTTTTGCTAGAGAAAGTCATCTACAACTTTATTATCAAATTCTAAAATGCAACCCATCTTCAAAATCTCGCATAACCCTACAACAAGGTCTAGATGTTCTAATAATACCCCCTTTGAAAACACCTTTGCAAATTCAGTTGCTAGTGATAATCTCACCTTTGTATTTTTCCAATCAACTATCTGTATTAAAATCCTCTTGTTATGCTTTTCCTAGTGAACAAAGGAAGGTCTAGTTGCAATTATGTTTTAAGTGTCAGAATATAGGAAATTGTCATGGTCTTTATGATTTCATAAGAAGATGACTCTAAAATAGTTTTAACTATTTCATGCCATTTATCTATTGATATATTGAAGGATGGGTATGTTAGGTGAGAAAGAAAAATTTTGTATAGTCTTGCTCTGAAAAATCCCTGCCCTCTTTCTAGCTTATGCAAGGATGCATCCTTTGAAATAGAAATCGCAGTTATGTGAACCATAATTTCTGAAATATTTTTAACTCCAACGGATTTACACAATGATAAGAATGACTATAAAGGTATTTAAGAGTTAGAGGGGATAGTATGTGATACAAATATGGTACTTGAAGAAGTTATTTTGGATAGCTCTATTAGTTTAAGATCATTATGGACAAATACATCAGTAGTAAGACTCAGTTTAAGGAAATATCCATTAACTTTGTCAACATGAGGATTAAGTAAATCTTATATTTGATAGAAATTCATGAATGATGATATCATGTGTATTGTGTAAATTGTATCTTGAATGTTGTATGCATGGGTTTTGATCATGACTTTTGACTTATGACTTACATGTATTCAAGTGTATACTTTACAACTTATGTATATACTTTGTGACTCATGTGTATTCCAATGTATACTTTGCAACTTACATGTTTTCATGTGTATACTTTGTATTCATGTGTGTGCTTCATGACTTATGTCTATTTGAGCACTTATTCACTAATTCTTAGCATAATCCTACCCATTTGAATGTGTTGGAATTGTCGGTTTAGTTAGACGATGAACATAATGAAAGCTACACCACCTTACAACTTACACTGCATGCATCTGACACTTTTTCGATCAACTGAAAACTTGAAACCACAAGAAAATGCCTCAAAGATATCAAAAAATGATAGAGATTATTATAGAGGGCCCTACATGATCCCCTACCCTCAAGCAATTTTTTTTAAGTGCCATGGTTTCTAAATTATGGCTCCTCAAATATTGTTTCCCTTTTGCACTTTGTTCTCTTAAGAGACTTCGCCGATACAATGTAGCTCGAACTATTTTGGCATGTTTAGGTGCAAAAAAAACTTTTCCTAGAATAAAAACATGCATCGAGACATGTTGGAGCTGTCAGTTTGGCCACACGATGAACATAAAAAATGTTACACCACCTTGCAACTTTACACTGTATGCATCTGCCACTTTTTCCATCAACTGAAAACTTCACACCATAGGAAAATGCCTTTGAGATATCAAAAATTGAGAGAGATTATTATTGAGGGGCCCTAGGTGATCCTGTAGCCTAAGATGAAATGATTTTAAGTGCCATGGTTTCTAAGTAATAGCCCATCAATGTTTTCTACCTTTTTGCATATTGGTTTCTTAAGAGACTTCATCCGTACAATGTAGCTCAAACTATTTCAGCATGTTTGGGTGTGAAAAATGACCTTACCTAGGGGTATGTGCAGGATCATGATGGGCCAAAAAGTGGTGATATGAAAGTGATATAATGGCCCATGTGGCTGATGACTTTTTTTAACCCAAAATTGATGAAACGAAAAGGGTTTTTAAAGGAAATTCTTAGCTTTCAACCAATATAAATTATGCTTTACTTTGAATTTAATAAATATTTATTATTCATTTTCTATCTGAACGACTAAAGTCCTGATTGATAGGCTGATTGAAAAACATTTATAGCTTTCAAATAGTATCACATTTTTTGAATCTAAAACATGTGTCACATTCTGTGCTTCACATACTATAGGATTAAAAAAAAAATGAATTTCATGAATTTTTGACCAAGTTAAGGTGGTTAGACATGCGAGTTTTTATATTTTTTAAAATTTGTAATAAAAATTTAATAATTAATTATTTACTTGGAAAAAAATTACAAACAAATATGCATCACATCGGTACATGAGTCCTCTATTTATATCTAAAATCTTATAGAAAAATATTATCATTTTATTGTTGTTCGGATGGTTAGATAGACACCTACTTCTTCTTCTTTTCCTGAAATGTAAGTACTACTGCATTGAAATTTCAAATTTTCACCAAATAGATTTTTTTTTAAATAAACCTAGTAGTTTAGAAACTACATTCAATTTTCTCTAGATTCTACTCTTACATATTTTTGAAATAACATAGATAACTTATTCAATTTTTTATGTCAAGTTGCCTAACTTTGATTTTCTGAATTTTCATTATCACTTAAGGGCTTGTTTTTTCCATGATGATCTTGCACATACCCCTAGCATAAACCCACCCATTCAGACATGTTGCAATAGTCATTTTGGTTGTGTGACAAACAAAATAAAAATTACACCACCTTGCAACTTTAAACTGCATGCATCTGACACCTTTTCCATCAACTGAAAACTTTGACACCACGGGAAAATGCCTTAGAGATATCAAAAACCGAGAGAGGTCATTGTGGAGGGAACATAGGAGATAATGTAGCCTTAGATATAATTTTTATAACTATAATGGTTTCCATGTAATAGCTCATAAAAAAATAATTCCTTTTTTCCATTTTTGTCTCTTAAGAGACTTTGTCAGTACAATGTAGCTTAGACTATTTTGTAATGTTTGGGTGCAAAAAACAACCTTCTCTAGTATAAAGAAACCCATTCAAATGTGTTGAAACTATCAGTTTGGTTGCATGAAGAACAAAATGAAAGTTACACCACCTTGTAACTTTACACTGCATGCATTTGACACTTTTCTTTCAACTAAAAACTTGACAACACAGGAAAACACCTTAGAGATCTCAAAAACCGAGAGGCTATTATAGAGGGGCCCTAGGTGATCTTGTAGCCAAAGAAAGAATGTTTTTAAGTTATAGCTTTCTTGAGTAATAGGTTGTCAAATTTTTCTACCTTTTTTCACTTTGGTCTCTTAAGAGACATCACTGATACAATGTAGCTCAGACTATTTCAACATGTTTGGGTGTGAAACAAGACCTTTCCTAGCATTAACCCACCCATTCGAACATGTAGGAACTATTAGTTTGGTCGCATGATGAACAAAATTAAATTTACACCACCTTGCATCTTACACTATATGCATGTTGGTTTGGTCTAATGGCATGTATGGCATTGAGTTTTATGATGAGTCAATTTGGTCTAATGGAATGTATGTCATTGAGTTTCAAGTGCACTTATGTATTACGGTTAAATGGTTCATATTATATTTCCATCATACATCAAAATATTATGACATGTCTAATGCATTTGTTAATGCATCATAATTGAATGAAATTGACTCTTGTCTTTGATTGTTCAAATGGAGTATGACAATTGTGTTAGGTTGAATGGCATATATGACAACATCCTACCGATTTTGGATTTTTGTTAAGCATACATTATAACTAGTGTTCATTATGGTGTGCTTACTATGTTTATTCATATATGTTGATTATGAATTTCTACGTAAAAGTTCTAATAACATATGTGCCACTAACTTTTATGGATTTGAGTTGATGGTTACAAATTATTATTATTATTTAAAAAAAAAAAATTAGACTGCAAGAATCGGGTAGCATGACCCCCTATAAACTGTAGTGCACCTGGTAAAATTTATAACGTGATTGATGATGTTGTTGTGACATGCCCTCCGGTACCATTGGAGTGGAGGAGACTAGACGTCATGACCAACCTCCTACAACATGAAAGATTTAGCCAACTGAGCTAGGGCCCCCACCTAATGCTTACAAATTATTATGTACAGAAGTTTCTTAAAATTTTCTTGTTCATGCATTATGGTTGAATGAAATTGATTCTTCTATGTGACTATATGATATTTTCATGAAGCAATTCATGTGTAATGAATATTTTGGAACCATGAGACTCTCTAACACTTCTAGGGTTTTTCACCTAAAAGGAGAAAGAAGTAGGCCAAAATGTATAAGTTACATTCAAAGGGGGATTGATTGGGATTTGTGATGTGTTTGTGAATGTGTCTAAGTGCAATAAACTAAAAAATTCAAATGATTTATTAATGCTAAACCTAAGAAATGAAAATTATTGGAAAAGACAATGTTGTATGCAAACATGTAGAAAATGACCTAAAAATATACACTAAACTAAATAGAAATGAAGGAGATAGAATGTGTGCACCTGGAAACTGAAGAAGGATCTGATAGAGATCTGGAATAATGGTGAAAATGTTGCAAAATCCAACTGGGACACTTGTGCCAATCTAGGTGACCTAGTCCCAAATTTGAGAAAACTTGTCTAGAGCCTATTTCTGCCAAATGGGTGTCTGAAAATGTAAAAATTACTGAAAGGAATATCCAATGGAGCTAGGTCACCATTGTTGGTGACTTAGTCCTCTTCTGCATTTCTGGAATCTCAGAAGGGGAAACAAAAGCCCTTGTTCTACACTTCAGTTCTTCAAAGGTTTCCGCTTCTGAAACTCCGATTTTCAAGTCTAAAAGTGACCTTTGGTGAATATTTGGGCTTTGCAAGCAAGGAGTGTCTTCAAAAAGTCTTCAAATCCTTCAATGATCTTCAATGTACTTAAATCTACAAACACACAATGAGAGAAAGAGAAAATATTGATTATTAGGGATTAGGGGTTTGCCTTGGTCAAACCCCTTTTAGGTAACTAAACCCAAATGAATATAAAATGGAAAGAATGGATATGAAACAATGGAATAATGGAGTAAGTTACCTTTCCATGATGAGACATCTTGTGTTGTTTCAACAATCAACCCTTGAATGCTTGAAA
Organism: Sequoiadendron giganteum; assembly: GCA_007115665.2. NCBI lineage: Eukaryota > Viridiplantae > Streptophyta > Pinopsida > Cupressales > Cupressaceae > Sequoiadendron > Sequoiadendron giganteum. The sequence goes on along the minus strand of CM021102.1, from coordinate 280,310,183 downwards.
AAAGTTGTCTTGTTGACTAGGAGTACTGAAACCCTGGCTTGCTTGAGAAGAGTGTTGAGAAGAATGATTGAGAAGAGGAATTAGGGTTTAGAATGAATGGAATTTGGATAGGGTAAAAAATATGATAAAAACCCTTATTTATACAAGTTATGCCCTAAGTTTCCTAAAATAGCACCATATAGGCCGACCTTAGGGTTTAGGAGACAAAATCCTAAAATAATTTTAAGTTAAATTTGAATTTTATGCCACATGGACCTAGTCCACCAGGGAATTTTTGATTGAATGCCAGGGATTGAATTGTGGTTATTTATGTTTTTCGGGATTGTCTCACAAAAAATACTAAAATAATAAATGTATGTGTATTAAGGGGTCATTATACCATAAGAAAGGTTGATTTAGTGATGACAAGCCTAGGAAAGTGTAAAAAAAAATTACAACACCTTACAACACTTTGGCACAAGGCTTGGAAAGGGGTAAAAAGAGGCTAAAAAGGGTCCAAAATCCATAGGCAAGGGTTCAAATGAGTGAAAAGTGTCAAAGTCTACAATTTTTGGTGACACGTGATGATATATATCATTTTATTGTATGTTGGGTTTTGTTGAAAGGTTGCATTACAATTGTATTACATTTATATATTCTTATTTGAATATTTCATCAAACTCATATAGCAAGTTTGGTGTGGGTCAAGGTTGATTGGCATATATGATAATATCATATGAGTGTTATTGCTTTTGTGTGAAGTGTGCATAATGAGTGTACATCAAGCCCATATGGTTTGCCAAGTTTTCTTATTCATGCATTATGGTTAGGAACATTCATTGTTGTGCATTATGATAATACAAATTGCATGTGGAAGGTCAAATAGCATGCATTTCATGGAGTTGTATTTGATTTTTTCAATGGAATTGTAGCTGGTTTGTTTAGTGTTCAACATGCAACATATGGAGGTAATCAAATATTTGAAAACTCTATCCTCTTCCTCTTTCTTGGTACCCCTAGGAAACTTTGCATGTAGTCACATTGGTAGTATTAGCCCAAGTCATTCATATTATGTTGTTAATGTCTACTAGCTTGTTCGAAAGCACCTATTTTAGGATTTTAGACATAAAAAAAAGGAAACAAAATATTTGATAAAGCATCCACAACTTGTTTGGAAGCACCTGTTTTAAGCTTTTAGCAATAGAAAAATGGTCAAGAATTGTTTGATAAAAATACTTTGGTAGACACCTATGAAAAATGTGGCAGCTCATAGACAAGGCAGTGATTTGTTTGAAAAAATACATCAAGGAAATATGGTCTCGTGGCTATGTATTTTCATTGCATTCCATCACCATGAGACCACATTTCTTTGAGGCATTTTTGTAAATAGTTCACTACCTTGTCTATGTTATTGCTTATTAATATTGTTTGAGGAATTTTTCTAAACAATTCACTACCTTGTCTATGTTATTTCTTACTAATATGCTTTGATACATTTTTTCAAAGCATCCATAGCTTGTTTGGAAGCACCTATTTTAGGCTTTTAACAATAGCAGGAAGGTAGTGAAATGTTTGATAAAAATTCTTTGGTAGATATGTATGAAAAATGTGGTAGCATATAAAGTGCAGTAGAATGTTTTCCAAAATTCCTCAAAGAAATGTGGTCTTATAGAATTCCATGACAAGAAAATGCAGTTGACAGCTACTCCTATTTATTAGATATGGGATGACTTTGTAAGAACTATATCGTAATTGAAATTTTATTATCTATTAGCATCTAGTTATTAGTTATGCAGTGTGATGTAATTCTTTGAGTTTGAAATATGTGCAATGCAATATAATCAGTGATATGAATATAAACTACAACAATCTATTTTCTATAACTCATTAATTGAAATCTTTATTTTTTTGCTCTCTATATCTATATGAAAAATGCTTTGGTGGACATGTATGAAAAATGTGGTAGCATAGACAATGTAGTGAACTATTTTGAAAAATTACTCAAAGAAATGTGGTCTCATGGAATTCCATGACAAGAAAATACAATTAGCAGCTACTCCTAGTTATTAGATATGGTTTGACTTCATAAAAACTATACCGTAATTGAAATTTTGTCATCTATTAGCATCTGGTTATTAGTTATGCAATGTGAAGCAATGCTTTGATTTTGGAAGATGTGAAATGCAATGTAATTAGTGATATGAACATAAACTACAAAAAACCTATTTTCTACAATTCATTACTTGAAATCTTTATTTTTTCTCTCTATATCTCTATGTTGTGGAAATGCATTTCAATTTTTCTGTTATGGTTGCAACTATAGAAACTAACAAAAAAGTGATCAAATTTGGTGAAGTTTCCCAAGAAAACCAAATTTAATAGTACTATAACATGAGTAACAATTATCTATGTAATTCATAAACTATTAAAGAGAAAGATTACAAGAATTCAATATTTAGATATAACACATTTTCCATCATATCCCAACTGTTATAAAGTGATTATAAATTCAAATTTTAAGTTTCAAAATAGGAAACCATGTATACAATTAATAAAATATGTCGAATACCAATTTTTATATATAGAAGTGTAAATTTTAATTATGTATCTACATATACGAATTTGGCATACATTCCAACTCAAAATAATATTTACAAAATGTGACATATGCCATCTGATCCAATCTATATATATATATATATATATATATAATGTATATGTCAAATGGTTATTTCATGTCATCAAAAACCTAATCTTCTGGGGGATCACCAAAATGTAGCCTCTTTGAGCTACCTAATGGCTGAGAAGATGTCTACACAAAAACAATTTGAACCAAAAATTATATTAATTAGCTCACAATCCTGAAAATAACTTAAACTACTAAACAAAAAGTTATTTATTATTTTTTATAACTTTCAAAATCACATCTAATCACTATAATAAACTATAAGTTAAAGTCTAATTCAATTATTCATTACCTTAAGAATTTTTTCTTTCGCTTCCATACATTCAACAAATGATGGTCTCCTAGGATGCTCAGGAATCCTACCATATTGTCTTGGTCTTGGATCCATATATGTGGATGGTGGCATACTCTACAATAAATTTGAAATGAAGATAAAAATATTAATATATAATTGCTGAAAAAAAAACATAAACTAACATATATCTACATATAGATCTACTAGATATTTAAAAATCATATACCTTAATAGGTGATGCATATAAGATAATTGATTAAGAGGAACTCATCATGACAAAAGGTGTGGCATTAGTCACATCTAGAGTACACTACAAAAGTAAAAATAAGATCAAGATATAAGTTAGTATGTGTTTAATTATTCATGATTTAAAGGATATGTGCGTACAATAAAAAAGTTTTACATGTAGAAAAGATTATACCAATGTGTTTAGGCCAAATTCAATGGCTAAAAGAGTGTGATGCTGCAAATATCTAATCTCCTCATCCGTCGTCAACTATTCAAACCCACTCAAATATACATTAGTAATATGTACTATTTGTTATAATAGTTTTAAATTAAATGTAGTACGAATATATTTGAGTTTTACCTATAAAAAATTGAGGTTGTTGCTCCTCATCTGCATCAAGGGAGGGCACTACACCTATTCCTCCCTCACACGTCTCCCCTACACCTATAGTATGCATTGGAGTTTCATTTCTTCGAAGTGACGTATCATGCATCTCATACTTAGATGTGTCTAGGGGAGCCTCATATGTATCTCTTGTAGGAACAAAACATTATGCCCACATGTAGTGAACTGATGAGAAACACAAGTATTCCTCGATGATGAAGTTGCACCAATATCAACTGAAGAATGAGGAGTGCCACCCTATAGAAGCTAAGCACACAATGATGATTGTGTAATAAAGTGGTTGGTCAAAGAATGTAGGGCCAAGAGACTATGTTGGGTCGCATCAACAACAAAGTCTAGATGGGGTGATGGAGCTTGGGGAGGAAGACTAGGAGGGGGAACATAGGGACCTTGCATAATATGCATTTCCCTAGGTCTACATTGGGGCATGCCCATACCCACTCCCGAAAAAATACTAAAATCAAAATATGTTATATGTCTTCCTAAAACAAATTTTGTATATAATTTGCGGAGAAAGTATAGAGGGACATTGAGATTGTTGTTGGGTGGTTTATCAAAAACCATCCACCAATGACTCCAAAAGTTTGCAACTATTACTAGATGGGTGCACCATTTTATGGAAAATTTAGGTTTGTGTAAACCAACATTTGTCATGTTCTTTGGTCCACAAAATTTTAGGCTAAATCAGCTTTGGATATTTCTTATATTTTGATGGCCTCATATGAATTTTTTTTTCCATATTCTAACCCCTTTTGATCTCTCCAATTTTGAGATGTAGCATGTTTCTGGGTGATGTCCCTAACATGAGAGATTATAGCTTCTCTACTTGGGGTGACCAATCACAAATTCTCATGGGTACGGTATCTCTCAGCTATGTTTATCAATTCAGTTATATTTATTTCAATTAAGTCTTGAATTGAAGGAGGGTTTGTTGGAGGGTTTTGTAAACCTTGTTCCATTTTAACCTTGTTGTAGATTAGAAATTTATAAATTAACATTGTGTGAAGGGGAAAAAGTGTGCTAATCTAAAGTGCAAAACAAACTAGAATGCAAGAAGAGCACAAGAACACCTAACACCTCAAACGATTAGCCTAAGTTAAACACAAGATAAAAGAAAGATAAAAATGAAAATAAGATTGATATACCTTTATCCCCTATTTCCCTTTGTTGTCCCTTGAAGATATCGCTAATATGTGTGTTCCTTGGATGATAAGCAATGCAGTGATAATTGTAGATGGGTGATTAATGGAGGTGGGTGGATGTGATAATGGAGGTAGATGAAAAATAGAAAATGCTATGAAGGTTGCAACAAATGGCTTTAATGTCTTGAAAGGCTTGAGAGTAGAAGTTTGGTATGCATGTAATGACTCTAAATTCTAACATCTAGACCTTTAATGAAGGTAGATGGGAGTTTTTATAGAAGAAGTTGAATAATCTAGAGAATTCAATGGTCAAGATCGAGCCACCATGGCCAAGATGGAGGGCTATGGTGAGTTGAGGACTCACAAGCCCTCATGTCTTGACATGTGGTGGGTGAAGTGTCCAAAGAACAATGTGAGATGGCATGGGTACAAATGACATGGAAGAGGCCATGTGGTCCCAAGGTACTTGCAAGTACCTTGGGATGAGAGAGAATCTCCACAAAAAGTAATCCTCTGTCCCCAAGTGGGGCTAAAAGTGACAAGTGATAACTTTTAGAAAGTCATCCCTTGTCAACATGGGGATTGGAGATGGCCTTGGAGGAATAAAAGTGAATTTTTAATTCACTTTTTGGAAGAGACCAAAGAGTAAAATAAGATTCCTCTAAAAGAGGTCTTTGTCCTTTGGGTGCTATGTGACATATGATATGTCATGGGGAAGACAAATGCATGGGGGGAATAAGTGTGAACTTTTAATTCAGATGGGGAATATGTCAACCCAAAAAAGGTAAGTACCAAGAAACTTGACTTAAGGACATGTCAAAAGGGGTAGTGAATAGGATTATGATTATGCAATCAGGTGATTATATTAATTAATGATGATTAGAGGCAAGTGGCAAGTTATGGAGGATGTGACACTAATCCCAATTAAGGATATGCACATCTTAATGGAGGATTAATTAAATTAACCTAGTTTAATGAAGAAGGTTATGGAGGATGTGACAAGAAGAGAGAAAGAATGAATTAAAAAATGAAGAAAATAATTGAATAAATTAATTAAATTGATTGATTTATTTAATTTAGAGAAGAAATAATAAAGGATAAAATATTTAATTAAATACTTTTAGAAACCTTAGAAAAGAGGATAATATTAATTAAATATGTCATTTAATTAACATAGATGAATTAGATGAAAAGGGTAAATTTGACCCAATATAAGTGGTCAAATTTAGATGTTTACACATTGTTTTCAAATAATTCCTAAAATTTCAACAAAAAAACCTAATATCGATGGAAATTCGCAAGGAGAGGTTTATATTGTGAATGGGAGGTGAAAATGTCATTGAAAATGGATATCTAATCTATCTGATATTTGTTCCTTGCATCTTTTCCGTGAAGAGTCACTGTTAAAATGATTGTTCATGGCCTTTAATCTTTTGTTTATACTTTCAAAAAACAGATATCAATTTTATAGATCTATGCAAAGCTCTTCAAATCGGATATCCATTTTTGAGAGCTATTGTAGTGCTCCTCCATTCTCACTATGGATGTGTAGGTAGTCAAGTTTGGAACTCAGAAATGAAGGTAAAGTTATAGGGATATTTAGAGGCATGTGCTAATGTTAAGAAATTGTTGTAGATTATGAGGACTAATCAAAATTATGTGATCATCATTATGATTGTTATGTAACTGGTTGATATGAGTTGATGTGGTTACTTGTTTGAGGTATTTTGGTGAAAGGGACAGTGTCACACTACTCACTTGTGAGTACCCTGCTACACTGCAATTCCCTCTCACAGTGTGTCTGATTGTATGATTATGTATATGCTTGATAGTTTTGTGTGATGCAGGTTGTACGTACTAGGCATCGACTCCACCTGAATTGAAAGGTCTGAGTGTGCCTTAAAACTTAATGGAACAATTGTTTGGAGATAGCATTTGGTCCCCTACTCTAGCCATCATCCTCGAAGAGGATGAGTATCTAGTCTGTCACTTTGTTAATTTTGTCTGATGTTTGTGGTCAATGGTCTTGCTTTTTGACCCTCGGTATGTTTAGGTAATTGTTGTCGATATTTGGGTTGTTTGATTTTAATTTGTTTTATTAATGTTGTTTTGATTAATTGATGTATTAAATAAATTATTAAGTTAAAAGGGCATTTTGATAATTAAATATAAATATATTTTTAAAAATACTATTGTTTATGATAAAATTAAAAGTGCAATGAAATATTATAATGGAATGTTGCAATTAATGAACAACAAAATAAATAAAAAAGTTAGAAAGGATAATTTGTGGAGCACATGTGTATCTTCGAACTGATTGTCGAAAAGGAAGCTTGATGTTTTATTGGAGATTTTAGAGATTTTATTAGATTTGTTTTTTCGAAAATCAAATAGCCTTCCTTTTGTAAATAGTTATCTTTTCAAGAGATTGAGAGGGTTATGGATTTTTGGTTTCTAGGAAGAAGAAAATTTTGTCTGCAAGATAATTTCTTAGGTTGTAGATTTTCTTTGGGGAATCATTGGATAGTTTGATTGGGGGTTTTTCGAAGAAGGGGTTGTTGTTGTATAAGATTGATCTCGGCATCATATTTCCAGCTTAGCTAGCGTTGGACCTAGGTTGGCTTTGTTTTTGTTCTTTGTTTTACTTCTTCATTTAATGAAATCGAATTCTTCCTCTTTTGTCTGTTGAAAACAAATGCTTGTTTGTATGATGTTTCTTGAAAACATGATAATCATCTATTTTATTTCCATAGGGAAACCAATAAAATATGCATTTGTATATATATATATATAAATATATCCTACAATCATTGTGTTCCAAAAAGTTTTAAATTCATTTTGTCTGATTTGCAATCCTTGCATTCCTTAAATAATTATCTCTTTCATTTTGGCGCAACCCACTCTATCTCTATTTTGTATCGGTCATTCTCCTTGCTGCAAAATCTATTATTATAGAAATTTGGCTTCACACCAGCCATTTGCATTTTCTTGAAGGTTACTTAAGCCTTACCAATGAATCATTTTCAGTGCCTCCCTACTTTCATGCAACATGCTACTTAGCATTCGATTTATGTAATTCAATGATTCTGTTTTAAGCTGGGAAATTGGTTATGTTATAATTTTGATGATGATTGTATTGTGTTGGAAATCAAATATTATATAGTTCGATCATGTTGTATAAACAAAATTTATCATGTCAAACTTGTTGTTGACGTGCTATAGAATTTTGATGGCGGTTTCTTTTGTTGTGGACAACTACTTAATTATTTCGCCTTATGTTGATCCCTGATATCGCTGGTTTTTTTTATCATGCTAGATTTCGATGCTTATATTTCATTCGAGTGATCGTTGCATATATTTTTTGTCTGAATTTCGATGCATATTTACTGTTAACAGTTATTGCCTTGCCTTAAAGGTAGATGGTGATCCCTTTGATAGTCGGTGATTTTGTTCTAAGGTTTATGCTTGTTGTTTTATATTGGAATTCGCTGCATTCCTTGGCTTGGATTGCTGAATTTTACAATATACTAGACCTTGATGATATATGTTCCTTTTTTTTCTTGTCTGGAATGCTTACTACAGATAATTCTTGTACCCTTGCTGCCTTGCTATGCTTTAGGAGTAATTTCTCATGTTATGTTCTGACCAACGATTTCTCTTATCATTATGTTGTGATTTGTATGTTATTGCAATTCGATATTGTGTGATTGATTTCACATTAGTAGATAATATTTATACTTGGTATAATTGCCTTTTTATTTTGATGCCTATAATTTACTCTTGACATTCAATGCTCTACAATTTTAATTGACACTCTATATTTTGATTATATTTTTGTGCCATGCTTTAGATTTGGAGACTTTGATTTTATTATGATGGATGTATTGCATCGATGTGTGTATGTCATTCTTCTTTATTTATTTTTGTGTTTTATATTCAACATTGAATATATTTGAGTTTATATATATAGTTTTATCCTGGGCATTCGATTTTATATATGAAAATATGCATATAAATATATATCATAGTATAAGTTCAAATATTGTAGTTCAAACAATATTTAGATTATATAAATACATGTATACTTGTATAAATATCATGGTTTAGTAAAATAATAATTTTTCCCATGTAAGTTAATGAATTTTGTTGGATAAATAAATTGGAAGCAATTTAATTTGATAATAGAATGATTATTAAGACATAGGAGAAAGAGTTTTTATTGCTAGAGATAAAGGATATAAATTGAATAGTTAGTATTTAAAAGAATTTTATTTGGGTGTTTAAATTTGTCATAGCTAAGTAATTAGGTAAATAAAATAGTATAGTTTGGAAATGTCATATTAAAATTATTAATTGGTTGGTTATTTCAAAGAATATTTAATTTTTTTATGGATTTAAATAATTTATGATTCAAATGACTCACTATAGCTAATAGGTAAATGAATGTTAACTAATTTTATGATTATTAGGTCTAGTTGGTTAGTTGAGTTACTATGTAATTAAATAGAAAATAAATTGATATTGTTCTTACAAAATTATTGTGATAAATAATCTCTAAATTTTTGGATTAAGTGGAAATGAGCAATAGAGAATGTAGAAGTGATGTTTTATATGGAGTTGTCATGGTTGCACTGTTTATTTGATTGCTTGTTGTATATTGTGTTGAAAATTGAAATTGAGATGATTTTGATAATGGATTAAGAGTGGGAGCCTTTTGTGCAAAGTGGATAAGATTGGCTTCTAGAGGTTTAGGAGGGAGTAATTTTACATGTATGGTTTTATAATTCTTTCATTTTCAAAGTAGTTGGTAATGTTGTTTGAAGTGTGTGAAAGAGGGTCAATGCCTTGCGTTGTGTATAGAATCTTATGATTGTAATATGTGTGTGAGAGGGACAATGCCTTGCACTATGTATGGAATCATGTGCTTAGGTTATGTGTCCAAGATGGTAAATGCCTTGCTTGTTGTGTAGAGGTTACTAGTTGCAAGTAGGGGGGGTGACTCTCAGGGGGTTGAATCTCAAAGTGGTGACAAGGATAACCCATTGGAGAGTTTCTTAATATAGTGATAACCTAAATAATGAATTGGGGGAATGGGTAATTTTCACATAAATAAGATAATGAATGCCTCACCCATGCCTGTAGTGTTTTTTTAGGCTAAAGATGGGTTGAGAAGGTCTGGTTGGCAAGATCATCTTTCTTGTCCTTGTGAAAGGAATTTTGGTCCCACATGTGTCACCCTATGGGGCAGGCATCTAGTGAGAGACTATCAGGGTAACCATAGATGGGGGCCCACGTCTAGTGAGAGATTGTCAGGGTAACCCATGCCAGGACCATGCAATGACACTCTTCCCTATTGCAGTCTCACATTCTCTAGTGGTTGTTCTCCTTCTGTGGTATGTGTTCCTATGGAAGTGAAGTCAATGTTGTAAGCAATGTATGTATTGTTTGAGATGTTAATGTTGTTGATGTGTTGTGGTGGAGTCATGCTTAGCCCTTGTCTATGTTAGTATTTTGTCTTCTTGACTATTTGTTAGTAGTGATACCATGTGTTATCTCCTAGCATGGGGGGTGGACCTTAGGGTTCCACATGGTCAGGAGCCTAGTTATTTTTCCAACATTGGGTTTCCTTGTTGCTTGATCGTGTTCGAGGAGGATGCACCTTGTGTAGTGGATACTAGTTCATGATCCACTTCAAGAAGACAAACTTTTATGTATCTCTACTTGACTTATATATCAATTGTAATCAAATGTATCCTTCCCAATTGTACTTAGGGAAGCATTATTGTAATTAATGTAACGATGTAATATATTATGATGTATTCTCATGTAATGGAGTTTGTATATACATTTTCTTGTTATTTCTAAATGATCTATAATGTTATTTCTCTAATGACATGTTATGGAAATATTTAATGTAGATCATTTAATGTGGTGATTTAAAATATACTTAGCTCGTTAGATGAATCATGATATCCTTATAGTTGATTTAATGATTCTAGTTTTTGATTAATTAATCTGATCATCCCTCTTTTAATTAAATCTCTAAATTCATCTCCTTAAATTAATTAAATTAATCTTTATTTGATTTAATCTAACATCATTCTCCTTAGATAAATAAATCAAATTTATTTAATTAAATCTAAAATCATTATTCCTCTCAACTTCGATTTATTTAAATCCAAAAATCTAAGTCAAATTGTTAAATCACCTAATCCTAATCACTCCAATCCTCTAGATTTTGCAACTTACACAATAAATCAATTTATTTGATTTATAAATTCATCAATTTCCATTCAAAAGAGCATCTTTTGTGGAATATTCTTCCAATTCAAAAATCCCTCCAAAAGAGATGGGTACTTCCAACAAGGCATTTAATGCCTCTTACATGTCCTTGGCCTTGAGCCAAGTGACATTAACTCCATTTCCCTTCCCTCTAAACATGTCACTTTCAAAATTCAAATTTGAATCTCATAGCATTTATCATGCACATTGACCGAAATGTGCTCATTCCTCCTTCAATCACATGTGGACAAGTGGCCTCTTCTTGTTGGTTGGTCTTTTGTCTCACATTCATCCAAATCCTCCAATCTTCCATTCTTCAAATCTATAAATAGAGGCCTCCTCTATTGAATTGATCATCCACAATTTGAGTAAACTTATTATACTCAATTTCATCTTCAAGCATAGCCATTTTCATCTCTCTTTATCAAGTTCTTAGCTAGGTTGTGTAGGAATTCAACCAAATGGATCACTCATCAACATTGCATCATATGTATTGGGAAAGGGTGAATTTCTAAACATAATTGGCACCAACTCCTCCATAGGATTAAGAGTTTTCATTTTAGAATAGGATTTCATTTCTTTCTTGGTTTATTTCCTCATTTCCTTTTCTATTTTGAATATTCCTAATGAATTTCATGGGGAATCTTAGTTCTAACTTGCATATGAAGCTAATTGTGTTTTTTTTTGTCATGTTTGTGTAGGTCTAGGATTGGGGTTCACATTTTGGCGCTAAAAGGAGGGAGAACTTGAAAAATCTCACATGTTTTTTGGTCAAATTCTGTTGCTTTTATGTTTTTTGTCTTTCGAGGTCAAATAGAGCCGCTGGAGGTCAAATAGAGCTGCTGGAGGTCAAATAGAGGCGCTGGAGTAAATTACAATGCATTTGTGGTCTGTGTTTTTACAAAAAGAGCTGTTAATTTCACCAAAGCACCGTTTGAAACTCAAACAAAACTGCATTTGCAAATAGCACTGTTGCAAAGGGCATCACCTTTGATTTCTTATTTTTTCACCCAAACTTAAAATGGTCATATCTTGGTCATTTCTTGGTCTTTTTCAGCGCTTTTTATTTTTGAAATGGGGTAGAATTTCATAAGCTATCCAATGGTGTAGGTGTTTCTCAACTTTGATAGAGTTAAAATTTTCAAATTTGCACCTAATCTCAAAACACCATGAAACTTGGTCTAAGTTATAGGGTTTTATGCTTAATGATTCATCTAACACTTAAAGATTCTTGTTTCTTTATTTTTTCTAATATTTTGAGAACTTTTACTGTTTAGGAAATCAAAAAGGGGAGGAGGAAACAAAAGCAAAGCTTCTTCTGACATCATTTCTCTATTGTATCAAGTGTCTTTAGACACTCTTGGAAGCAATTATAATTCCAAGTTTAAGGATTTTATCCCTTCATGATTTTAGGACACACTAAATTTCCTTTGGGCTCTAAAAAGAACACTACAAAAGCTTTTGATTTTTACAACAAAGGGTTAATAAGAACTCAAGAAAACTTACTAGATTTTGTTTAAGGTTAACAATTGAACAAAAAAACTTTCATCTTTCCTTTTGGTGCACTAAAAAGAATCAAATCATTACGTTGTGGACTTCAAATGAACATGTGCTTTTGTGTCTTGTAATATTTTTTGCAAAGTAATTTCATTTAAAAATGTGTACGCTCTTCTCTTGTGCTTTATAACAATCTTGAGAATCAAAAGTTTTTTTGGTGACATTAAGTTGCATAAAAGATTGCCTCCACATTTCAATTTGGGTACTTAAAAATTGAACCAATCTTAAGAGTGTGAGTATGGAATATTGTGAGTGTTCTCCCTTTTTTTTTCAATTAAGGTTGATTGAACTATGCGATATTCTCACTCGCTTTTGTTTATCTTAGAAGGCTTGCCTTGTGGGAAAAAGTAATCACCCAAGGAATGACCCAACCGGGAACATGCTAAAACCAAGTGACTTCCACTTGGGATATAAGTATGGATATTGGAACATAGGCCAATATCACAAGGATTATTTTGAGGAGAAGGGTAGCAATGGTCTCTCATCATACTAGATAGTCCTCCACGAATGAAATCCCTGCATTAAAACCCTTGTTTAGCAAAGGCCAAAACCCTTAACTATTTTGTTGGTGCAAAAGGACATGTCCTTTGAAGCCGCCCCACATATACATGCGGTTCTTTTGTAGAGATGAAAAGTATGCCATGGGAGTTTCATGGGTACTGATGCTTGCTTACCCAAGAAGTGTGTGTCATGGAGGGGAGCCAATGTGGTCAAGAATCTAATCATCCGCATTGAATTTGCGCAACTAGATTTATCCAAGTGGGAACCCAAAAAAATATTGTCTCTTCATCCTCAGATTGTACATGTCATTTAAATCAAAACAAATTACTTTGATCATAAACATTCAAAAACAAACATCCACAAAATATTCAAATTTCAAACCTTTTAGGAGGGGCAAATACCTTTGACAAAATCCAAGTGTTGTTGCTTTCCGTAGGGATTTTATCCTTAGAGGTCACTAAGAATTTGGATTTACATCATAATTTTCTCATACTAAAGTCAACCTAGGAAACTATGCTCTTGAAACCTTGATTTTCACATAATGGACCTTGTGGAATGAAAAGGAATGGAGATATAGACATTTAGTTTGAAAAGCATAATCGAGAAAGTGTTTGTGGTAAAAAGAACCAAATCTAAGCAATTCTTCAATATCTTGGTCTAGTAAACAAGTCCTCTTACCTTCATCTAGGATCAAGTCAAACACTTCACCCCATCCAAACATTTATCAAAATCCCATTTCGCCACCAAATTTTGGAACCTTGGAAAACATCACTTATGCTAGACTTTCAGGAAAAATCAACATCACTTTGTTTGGCTTAACACACTTAGTCAAATTATCCTCTTGTGTACGAGTTTACTGTAGAATAACACAACTTCCTAGAATTTACAAGTTCAACATCCAAAATCATCTTGTTTGACTTAACACACTTAGTCAAACTATCCTCTCATGTGCGAGTTTACTCTAGCATAACACAACTTCCTAGAGTCTACAAGTTCATTATCAATCAATCAAAATCAAATAAAACCAAGTCCTAAAGTCTAGCATTGATCCAAAGTTCCTTAAATTTCAAACACCCATACCCCTCACCCTTTCATCCTTCATCTCATCATTGGTCCTAAACCCCTCACAGGTCGACAAGGTAAAAAACACAAGAAAAACATGGAGTTTAAACATGACTCATACATCATGAGTAATCCAAGTCAACCAAACTATACAAGTGTCACAATTCCAATTGATTATCAACTCACATTTATGCAATCCATACATGGCATCATTATCTCCTCCAAACCTCAATGGTATAACAAATGTGAGCATGCCCAATCTGAGTTTTGGAACACCTTTTCCTTTGGTAGATTTAAAGCCTCCAAACGTACAAATCTATCAACCAAAAAATCAAGGCATGAGCCTTCCTCCTTTACCCACTAACCATCAACTGAATCAAAACATCATATCAAATCCTCTTATGTTGTCATCGATATCACAACGAAAGATGGTAGCCTTTCAAGTCAATACAACCCAAGTCTCTCAAAGCATAGTTTCCCAGGGACCAAGCATCTCATTCACACCATCTATGACTCAAACCCCAATTATCAATACAACTGCTCATTTCATCACAATGGTCAACACCATTCCCAATCCACCACCACCACTAGCAAAAAACTTGGAAAATTCATTTAGCATCACATTGCAAGCAGCTCGACAAGCCGCCTAGAAAAAGGAATTCCAAAATCAACAAGCTACTCAACAAGCGCAAGCATAATTAGTCACCACACAAGTTGCACGAGCCACACAAGCTACGCAAGGGGCACAAGCAGCCCAACAAGCACATGCTCAAGCTCAAGCCCAACACTAGGCTCGATAGGTGCAAGCACAATACCAGACACAATTACAAGCAATCCATCAACAAGTGTATCAACAAGTCCTGCAAGATTTTTAGGCACAACAATAAGTAGCTCAATAACAAGCCCAACAACAAGCATTGCTGGCACAACAACAACACAACCAACAACAAGCACTGTGGTCTCATCAGCAAACATAGACATTACTCCCTCAACAAATCTTGCAACAAATTCCCACCACAATCCTTCAAAATGATGATCAAGATACTTCGACCAATGATCATGTTGAAAATGTCTCTACATCACCTAGTGAGTTAGAGGACATATCTCAAGAGTTTATTCTAAAGCATGATCAACATCTTTCACCAAGGTCTAGCAATGATCATTTCCAAAAAATATGGACATCCTTTGACCTCGTGACATTTGAGAAAATTCCTATGCCTAATGAAGATATACAAGAACCCTTTATAAGCAATCCATTCTTTGAAATTGATCCATGTCAAGAACTTGATCCAAAGCATGTCAAAAGCAATTCTAAAATCATTCCAGATCAATAGTTTGCATCTCCAGGCTACTACAATGATATAATGGAAACTCTCCTATCTATATAAGATCACATCCACAGAACACATAATCCTCCATCTACCCATGAGATGCTTTCTTTGGATGGACATGTAGATAGTCTTCATTCAAAACAAGATTCCTTTACTCCTAACATTATTATACAAAAAGAGAGTTATTGATTCCTATAGTCAAACTGATTTTTCAACATGAGGATCAAATTTATCCCAAATTCAGAGGGAGGACATGATATATGCAGATATCCAACATTATCCACTCAATAAAATAGGTCAGACCAAACAAGATATTCCAGAGTCAGCAGAGCAAAAAATTGAAATAACATCATCTACAATGGTCATTTATCAAAGGATTCCTACTCAACAAGACATCTCAAAACATGCAGAATCAAAGCATGAAGGTACTACTTCCATACTGGTGGAAATTATGTCTCAAGCAAGCATCAAAATAGGGAGCATGAAGATTCCTTATGATGAAATTGATGTCAATACTACAACCATCCACGTCACGAATCTTCATCCACCCATCACCCCATCCACAAATTGGGACCAACGTTAGAAGAAAGATTTGAATCAAAGCACAAAGAATATTATCAAACCAAAAGAAGCTAAGAAGCATGAAGGACAAATAAAATACATATGGATACCAAAAAGTACAAAGAAAAATTATCCTTATCAAACTCCATCAGTCAAAGAAACTATGGGGAAAAATTAAAAAGGGAAAAGTATCCATCAAAGATCTCCACAAAGGAAAAAGCATGCTTCTCAACCAATGTACAAAGTATATCAAGTTGTTGGTCCTAATTCTATCCATACTTCTATATCCACCCATCATTTCTCATCTTCCCAAGTTTGGAGAGTCAAAGGTTCCAAACTATCAACCAA
Source organism: Sequoiadendron giganteum (assembly GCA_007115665.2). Classification (NCBI taxonomy): domain Eukaryota; kingdom Viridiplantae; phylum Streptophyta; class Pinopsida; order Cupressales; family Cupressaceae; genus Sequoiadendron; species Sequoiadendron giganteum. The sequence goes on along the minus strand of CM021102.1, from coordinate 280,293,805 downwards.
TCCATATTTTACTCCTAAACACACTCCATCCACACCTCCATGGATGATATCCAATTCTAAGATTAACCATGTGTTGAAAATTACCCTTCATCATAAGGACTTAGAAGGAACACTATCGCGATGTGCACACACAGACAAAGTTAACTCCAGTATCAGCAAAGCAGAACAAAATTCTCAAAATTTGCATTCAAGTGCACATATCTTGGCAAAGCAACTTCTTCAAGTAGGATACCAATGGCACATTATGACAGAGGCATCTACATCGGTACCACTAAGTGATTCAATGTGAACATCAAATCTTATAGCAAAAAATCCAAAACAAATCCAAAAAAATCAGAAAAAGGATTAAAAATAGTAAAGAAAAAAATCGTCCTCCAGTGAAAACCACTTCAGTGGCGCTTTGGACAGGTACCATGATGAAAACCTAGAAAACATGCATCATGTGTAGAATCAGGCCTTTGCGTGCACTATCTTAGTTGGAAGCATCTCATCACATCCATAATAAAGCCAACATTCCCTCCATCTTATCCATAATAAATCCATTTGTCCATGAACTATTTATCCAATCCATTTTCATTCATCGACATCCATAGTCCAAATTATCTTGATCTTGACCAAGTTTGGTGCACACTTTACACTTGCTTATGGTAAACATCTTGACATGGGTCATTTTCATTGATCCTATCCTACCCAACGTTGTCTGAAACATGAAGCATTATCCAAATGAGCATCCTCTATTCGAACACCTTATATTATCGCAAGATGGTCCATATCCATCCATCCATACACCTATTCAAGCGTTGACCCATGACATTCCCTGCATTGCTAGATACTAGGGGCAGGTATTTACATCTCGCTTCAGGAATAAATCTTGATCTATATCCTCTAACTTATGAGGTGATTTGAACATTGACAAATGTGAAATCAAATTGGTCAAAACATTTGTGAGCCAAAAATCCAAATCACTAGCCCACGACACATTTTGACAAAAATATGTTCCTTATCAAGCTTTATCTTTCATTGAACATCAATCCAAATAATCCATATCAGTCGCATCTACCTTGCACTTCAGCATCATATCAAATCATCAAAAAGAATTTGTTCTAAATCAATCTTCAAAATCTTGATCAATCAAATCCAACTAGTTCATCATCATCTAGGGATATCCTTCTCAATCCTTGTGTTTCTTAACACTATCCTTGCATTGTTGTGTATCCTCAACAATGTTATCATCATCAATCCATCAATCTGATCAATCAACCCTAGCTTAGTTTTCAAAAAAATCCTAAAATAGAGCACTGATATCACCACATATCCATATCCAAATCATATCAAAATCCAAAACATTTCAAAAATCTGAAAAATCAAAAATAGATTCATCCATTTGAACTACATCATCTCTGAGGTTAAATTTAGGCAAGGCCATCCTTGATGAGTCCCCGAGACACAAAATCCAAAAATAATCAAAAATTTGAAAATCAAAACAGCCTCAAAACATTTCAAAACACGAAAAGCATCCAAATATCTGAAAAACCCAAAATGGTGCATCTATCTCATCTCGCTTTCACCAGCAATAATCATCACTCATAATAAATCGGTCTCGCCTTCATCCTTTGGTGAGTCAGTCAAAAGCAAGTTTAGCAAGTTCCAAAGTGAACACCCTAATCGTCAGAAGTCTCAAGTCTAGGTTAGTAAGCAAGCAAGGTGATCAACTCGAAGTATCAATAGCTTATCATCCAATCAATCTCATCAAAACCCTGATCACAACATGTCCTAGGATGCATCCTTCCCATGATGGACATGAGCATCAAGTATCACACTATAGTTAGTCTTGGCTAGTGATATGAAGAACATTAGATTTTTTGTTTACTTTATCCTTTCTTTGGATTTATTTTATTGTGCTCATTCCAAGGACCTCTTGATGATGCCTAAATCAAGCAGGTTTAGAGAGAAAGGAATGGGGCAACGATCATTATCTTTTTTTTTGTTATTCTTGTGGGATTTTCTTGTAAAATAACTTGGTGAATACTTGCTTTGTTAGGTGCATCCTAGCAAGGTTTATGTATGTAAAATGTGAACAGGAATACTGCTATCTAATTGCCGAGTCAAATTCCATCACACTAAGTACAACGCCATCCTGGTTCTTTATACCTTGATGCATCATACCTATGTGTGTTATCAAACATAAAGTAATTGGCCCCTTGAAAATCCCAACTCCTGGTAAGCAAATCATCATCACCATCATCATTAATAACATAGGCTTATTGGATCCTTTTCTCATCATTCTTTTCTTTTTATTCTTTTATATTTACTAACACTTCTATCTAAAATTGTTGTTTTGTATCAAAATATACAAAGGCCTACCCATGGTTGATGACTGTCTATACATCATAAAAATTGTCTACATTAAATATCTGATCTTTCTAAAAGAATTATCTTTCATCCTCTAATCAATAGAACCACTCGGGTATGTGAAGGATCATGATGGGCCAAAAAGTGGCAATATGATGGGTATGTGGCTGACAACTTTTTTTTTACCCAAAATTGATGAAACGAAAAGGGTTTTTAAAGGATATTCTCATCTTTCCACCAATATAAATTATGCTTTACTTTGAATTTAATAAATAATTACTATTCATTTTCTATTGAATTACGACTAAAGTCCTAATTTTTAGGCTGATTGAAAAACATCTATAGCTTTCAAATGGCATGATATTTTTTGAATCCAAAAAATGTGTCACATTCTATGATTCACATACTATAAGTTTAAAAAAGAAAAAAATGAATTTCATGAAGTTTGACCAAGTTAAGGTGGTCATATATACAAATCTTATATTTTTTTTAAGTTGTCATAAAAAATTTATAATTAATAATTTACTTAGGAAAAAATTACAAAAAAATATGCATCACATCGGTACATGAGTCCTCTACTTATATCTAAAATATTATAAAAAAATATTATCATTTTAATGTGGTTAGGGTGGTCAGACAGACACCTACTTCTTATTTTTTCCCTGAAATTTAAGTACTACTATATTGAAATTTCAAATTTTCACCAAATAGATTTTATTTTTTATAAATAAACCTAGTAATTTAGAAACTACATTCAATTTTCTACAAATTTTATTCTTACATATTTTTGAAATAATATAAATAACTTATTCAAATTTTTATGTCAAGTTTCCTAACTCTAATTTTTCATATTTTTTTGCCACTTAAGGGCCTATTTTTTCCATGATGATCTTGCACATACCCACTCCTCTCACATTTTATCGTGATCTCGATAATAAAATTGAACATTTCCGCTCAATCTCTCGAGGGGGTAGTATACCAACATAATCCTCTCATTGGGGCAGCAGTGCGGCATCTAAAAAATCAAATGTTTTTGAACTTTGATCACAACAGTTTATTCTTTGAATCAATGCAACAAGTACATTGTTTCAAAGAGGAGAAAAATGTAAACACGAAAAATATACAATTTGATCCTATAGACCTTATACTAATCTTACTAACATCAGTTCATCCTAAATCATCTCCTTTACTAATCAATTTAATTAAATAATCTCAATTTGATTAAATTCATCATATTCCCTCTCTTAATTAAATAAATCATAATTTATCGGATTAAGTCTTTCTCCTCTATTAATTAAACAAATTATTTTGTTTAATTAATCTGATCATCCCTCTTTTAATTAAATAATTAACTTTATTAAATTAAATCTCTAAAGTCATCTCCTTAAAATAAATAAATTAATCTTTATTTGATTTAATCTAACATCATTCTCCCTAGTTAAATAAATCAATTTTATTTAATTAAATCTAAAATCATTATTCATCTCAACTTTGGTTTATTTAAATCCAAAAATCTAAGTCAAATTGTCAAATCACCTAATCTCTACTTAATTTGATCAAATCTTGATTAATGCTAATCCTAATCACTCCAATCCTCTAGGTTTTGTAACTTGCACAATAAATCAATCTATTTGATTTATAAATTCATCAGTTTCCATTCAAAAGAGCATCTTTTGTGGAATATTCTTCCAATTCAAAAATCCCTCCAAAAGAGATGGGTACTTCCAACAAGGCATTTCATACCTCTTACATGTCCTTGGCCTTGAGCCAAGTGACATTAACTCCATTTCCCTTCCCTCTAAACATGTCACTTTCAATTTTCAAATTTGAATCTCATAGCATTTATCATGCACATTGACCAAAATGTGCTCATTCCTCCTCCAATCACATGTGGACAAGTGGCCTTTTCTCATTGGTTGGTCTTTTGTCCCACATTCATTCAAATCCTTCAATCTTCCATTCTTTAAATCTATAAATAGAGGCCTCCTCTATTGAATTGATCATCCACAATTTGAGTAAACTTATTATACTCAATCTCATCTTCAAGCATAGCCATTTTCATCTCTCTTTATCAAGTTCTTATCTAGGTTATGCAGGAATTCAACCAAAGTGGATCACTCATCAACATTGCATGATAGGAGTTGGGAAAGGGCCAATTTCTACACATAATTGGCACCAACTCCCCCATGGGATTAAGAGTTTGTATTTTAGAATAGGATTTCATTGCTTTCTTGTTTTATTTGCTCATTTTTTTTCATATTTTAAATATTTCTAATGAATTTCATGGTGAATCTTAGTTCTAACTTACATGTGAAACTAATTGTGTGTTTTTTTGTCATGTTTGTGTAGGTCTAGGATTGGGGTTCACAAATTGATGTGTTAGTAGTGTATTCATAGAACCTTAGAGGACTTAGGATTAGGTTGTATGTTTTTTTATGATGTGTAGTTCATTGTTGTCTCTTATAAAAAAAAATTGTTATGTTAATTAACTCATTTTTCATGTTGTCCTCTAGGGTTTCTTGGCAGGGTGTTACAGTTATGCATAGGTCTCCAAAATGGATATCCATTTTGGAGACACCTTAAAGTTTTTAAAATAATATATATATATATATATTATACATTATATATATCTATATACTATATATATTATATTATATATTATTTATATATATATATAAATATATTAAATTATATATTATTTATATATATAAATATATTAATATTATATATTATATATATTAACATATAAAAAATATATATTAATTATATATATATCATATACTAATATTAATACATATTTGTATATATTAATATATGATCTCACAAAATGGATATTTGTTCCTTAAAGCTATCCAAAACTCTTCAAAATGGATATATGTTGTTTAAAGCTATGTGTAGCTCTCCAAAACAAGTATCTATTTTGGAGAGCATTTTATTTTTTTTAAATATGACGTATATTAATAATATATATATATATATATATATATATATATGATGTGTAACTAGAATTATATTAACAGGTAGAGATATTTACTTAATGTCTGCATAGCAGGAATGATATGATACTAATGCCAGACAAAAATTTCCAGACCCTACCTGACAAAGCAACCAGACCCCAACCCCAACCAACAATCAAAACAGAGCACTAGAGACCAACTAACATATACCCCTCAGCCAACACCAAACCAGAAAAAACCCAAAAAATGACTCTTAGCTAGAGCCATAAAATATTACATTAATAACAAAAAACTTTAGGCACTACCATTTAGATTATAGTCACCGATTTACCTAGACAGCTCGATGAGGGTCACACCACTTGAAACCCACATAAATCACAACAATAAATACCAACACAAAATATGCGAGACATAAAAATACCTCACTTTCAATTATTTTTAGAAAATAAAATTATAGATTCTAAACTTACATGCCGCAACCTCATGGGCTTGATTCATTACAACAAAATCAACTTTGAAAACAAATTTATTATTCGGAGCCACCTTATACAACCCCCACTTAACTCTTTTTGTTTTACCCAAGAAAACCCCTAGAATGTTCTAGAAAGGATAAATTTCCCTCTTTTCTTCATGCCAAAAGTTCCGCCTTTTGATTTTCTATCTAGGAAGGAATTTTAAAGAAATTCACTTTTTAGAGGGGTAACTTCACAGGGCCATAACTCTTGATCTGGGTGTAAAAATTTCAATTATAACATATCGTTGGAAAGCTCTCAAAGAGATATACAATCTCAAACCATAGAGGTTGGTTTGTCCATTTTTCAAGTTGTTTCGAGGCTCTAATATTTTCCATTTGAATTTGAAGCTACATTGGAGAAATTTCTCCAAACGCAAACTTTAATATCTCCCAAACTATTCAGGGTATTGAGACTTTTGTGATCAGAAATGTTTTTCAGCTCTACTCCTTGGGGTAAATTTTTAAGTCCATATGAGCTTGTTTAGGCCGACTTACTAAAAATAGTAAGTGACCATTTTTCACTATTTTTGACTTATGATTTTCTTACACCCCTTAAGTTCCATCATGGAACTCAAAACAACTAAATAAATTAAGGAAAAATATTTTTTTGGGGTGATGCAAGATTTCCCTACACCATTGGATGCTCTTGCATCAGAAACCCTCGGTAATTTGAAAAGTGACCCTATCACTTCTCATGAGTTAAAGGGAAACCTAAAGAATTAGCCTCAACCTCAAAAAATCATGATGAATCTTTAATAGGCCTTCATCTCCATTTCATCAAGTACTTTGCATACTGCTTGTTCCTTGTGCTTCTACTCACATGATTATCCAAAATTTCTCCTATCTCCTCCTTTTCTAAGGTAGGTACTAGAATATTTCACTATGCTTCTATTTTTTCTTCATCAATTCCCCCTTCATGATATTTTGTTAAATCTAAAATGTTAAACACAAGTGAGATGTGAATTTCATCAGGCAGCTCTATCTCATATGCATTTCCTTAATCATGTTTCTTCAGGATCTTGCATGGTCTAAACTTCTTCATCTTTAACTTTTTGTATATACCAACTGTAAAGCTCTCCTTTCACAAATGAACCATGACTTCATCTCCTACCTAGAACTCCTTATACCTCCTTTTCTAATCTTCATTAGCCTTATATTGTGAGCTCATCTTATTGATATGTTTTTTCACCACTTGATGCAAATTCTTTAGGTGCTCAGCAAAATCTTCAGCCTTGACACTACTTTTCTCCCTCTTACCCATCTTTCTCAGTTAAAAATTAGTTCTTGGACTACTCCCATACACAATTTGGAATGGTTATTTAGCAATTCTCTTGTTGACAAAATTATTATAAGAATTTTTTTCCTGTGGTTAATCAAATCCCATCCCTTGGGCTTATCTCCTACTAAGCATCTTAGTAGGCTACCCAAACTCCTGTTCACCACCTCTGTTTGTCCATCAGTCTGTGGATGGTGTGCAAAACTAAACTTCAAATTGTTCAACTTCGTCCATAATGTCCTCTAGAAATAACCAACAAATTGGGTATCTTTTTCTGAAACTATACTCTTTGGCAAACCATGTAGTCTCACCACCTCTCTAAAAAACAACTTTGCAACATGAAAAACATCATTGGTCTTATGACACAGAATGAAATGTGTTATATTTCAAAATCTATCAACCACCACAAATATGGAATCATGCCCTCTTTGTGTCCTTCGCAAGCCAACAACAAAATCCATGCTAATGTCCTCCCATGGCCTCTTAGATACAGGTGATGGTTGATACAATCCAATATTCTGACTTGCTCCTATTGACATCTAACATACTCTACAACTTTGTACAAACTTCTTCACATCTTTTTGTAACTATGGCTAGTAATAATTCTCACTAACAAGAGCAATGGTCTTATCTCGATCGAAATGTCCAGCCAATCCTCCACTATGTTTTTCCTTGATTAGATTCTCTCTCATAGAACTCCTTGGAATGCACAATTAGCTTCCTCTAAACAACATCCCATCTTGGATTAAGAATTCAAACCATCTTGTCCTATCCAATGCAACAGGTTCCAAACAAGCCTTCCAAGCTTTTGCAAAGTTTGGATCTCTAGGAGGGTATGTGGAGGATCATCATGGAAAAAATAGGCCCTTAAGTGGCGATGAAAAATTAGAAAATGAGAGTTAGGCAATTTAACGTAAAAATTTGAATAAGTTATGTATATTATTTTAAAAATATGTAATAATAGAATTTGTAGAAAATTGAATGTACTTTCTAAACTACTAGGTTTATTTAAAAATAAAATCAATCTATTTGGTGAAAATTTAAAATTTTCAATGTAGTAGTACTTAAATTTTAGGGAAAAAATAAGAAGTAGGTGTCTATCTGACCACCCTAACCACAATAAAATGATAATATTTTTTTATAATATTTTAGATATAAGTAGATGACTCATGTCCCAATGTGATGCATATTTTTTTGTAATTTTTTTCCAAGTAAATATTTAATTATGATTTTTATATTATAATTTTTTTTAAATATTAAAAACTCATATGTCTGACCACCTTAACTTGGTCAAAACTTCATGAAATTCAACTATTTCTTTTTTAATCTTATAGTATGCAAAGCGTATAATGTGATGCATGTTTCATATTAAAAAAATGTGATATTGTTTGAAAGCTATAGATGTTTTTCAAACATCCTATCAATCAAGACTTTAGTCGTAATTCAAATAGAAAATAAATAATAATTATTTATTAAATTCAAAGTAAAGCATAATTTATATTGGTGGAAAGCTGAATATCGCCTCTAAAAACCCTTTTTGTTTCATCAATTTTGGGTAAAAAAAAAAAATTCAGCCACATGGGCCATAATATCACTTACATATCGCCACTTTTTGGCCTATCATGATCCTACACATACCCAAGATACAAACTTTTGAGTTCATTGAACCCAACAACCTCTATATTCATCTCTATCAAAAAATTTCCTTCTACTCAAGGCATCTACGACTCTGTTTGACCTTCCACTTCTACGCTTCAAAATAAAAGTATAACTCTACAAAAACTCAACCTGTTTTAACTGCCTTTGATTCAACTTTCCTTGACTATTGAGATATTGCAATGCCTGGTGATCAGTATATTTAAAAAATTATTTTGGAACAAATAGTGTCTCCATTTCTTCAAAGCCTAAACTATAGAATAAAATTCTTGATCATAGACAAAATATTTCTTCCTACCATCATTCAACTTCTCACTAAAATAGGCAATAGACTTACTGTCTTGACTTAGAACATCTCCTATGGTAGTGCCACTAGCATACAAATCTACCTGAAAGACCTTATTTAAACCTAGAAGTGCCAACACAGGTTGCTCTATAAATTTCTTCTTCAACATATCAACAATTTTGGCTACTTGTATGGTCCGCTTAAACTCTTTTCTATCCCCTCGTATTTCTTCAGTTAGAGGTGCACAAATACTACTGAAATTCTTAATAAAATTTATGTAAAAACTTGGTAGACCATGAAATGACCTTACCTCTATAACATTCCTTGAGCTAGGCCATTAAATGATAGCTCTCACCTTCTTTGGATCAATTTTAAGACCCTCTGTTGGGACAAAAAATCCCAGATACACTAACTCTCTCTTCACAAAACTACATTTATTCAAATTAATCAACAACTTCTCCTCCCTTAGCTTCTCAAAAAATATTCCAATATGAATCGAGTGATCCTAAAATGTCTTATTGAAAATCAAAATATCATCCAAATAAATAATAACAAATTATCCTAAAAATTCTTTCAATACCTAATTCATAAACTTCATAAATGTCCTTGGTGCATTGGGTAGCTCAAAAGGCATGACTAACCACTCGTACAAGCCCTCCTTGGTTTTAAAGGTTGTCTTCCATTCATCTCCTTGTCTAATTTGGATCTGGTGATATTCGCTCTTCAAATCTATCTTAGTGAAGTAGTCAGGTCCACTCAAACAATCCATAATGTCATCCATTCTTGACAAGGTAAATCTATACTTGATGGTGATCTTGTTGATGGCCCTAGAATCTATACATATAAACCATTCCCCATCCTTCTTTGGTGCTAGTACTGCAAGTAATACACATGGACTCAAACTCTCTTTGATCAATCTCATATGTAGAAACTCTTGGACTTGTCTATTCAACACTTCACTCTCTAATGGAGTCATATGATGAGCTGCCTTATTCAAAAAATTGGCTCCAGTAATTAGGTCCATCTCATGATTAATATTTCTTACTGGAGGAAAACCTTCAGGTACATTATCAGAAATAATAGCTTGAAACTCATTCAACAAATCTCAAACCTCTATAGGTACCTTAGTAGTATCCTCTTTATCAACTCTAGGGATTAATGCAAAACACATATGCTCATGCCTCATACCTTCTAGGTACTTTCTTCCATCAACCAAACAAATTATCACATTACTACATACCTTTTCCTTTGCCTCTTTCAAGGGCTTCAACTTATGATGAACCCCATCCTTTATCAAAGAATAGGTGTTGTCATGTCCATCATGTATTGCTCGATGATCAAACTACCATGGTCTGCCTAAAAACATATGGAAAACAATCTAGAGGCATAATATCACATAATACCTCATCATCGTAATTTCCAATCTTGAACTTTACTAGACATTATTCATTTACCAAAGTTTTATGGTCCTTCTTCAACCAAGAAATTTTGTATGGATTCAAATTCCTTCTTCTCTCCAACAACAACTTAGTAACCATCTCTTCTAAAATAAGGTTATTTATACTACCTCCATCAATAATAACATTGCAAACTTTACCCTTACACTTACATCTAGTGTGAAAAAAATTAATTATTTGAGTCAGTTCCTTCTCCTCATTCAATGAGGCTCTTCTAGTAATGAGAACTTATCTTTTTGCATCCTTAGAATGAGAAGTTAAGGCATCTTCATCTACATGTGCAACTTGTGCATTACCCTTAGGTATTATATTTCTCCTTCCTTGATGTTGAGGACACTCATAGGCTCTATGTCCTTTTTCGCACTGGAAACAGATTCCATGAAAGCCTCCTCTTCCTAGTCCTCGTCTAGATCTTCCTCTTCCTCTTTTGTCTCCATTATTTTGATCACACTGACGGTAGGTGTTATCTACTTTTTGGTTCTGGTTGCTACTGGATCCTTCACCCTTCTTTTGATCTTCATTTTGACCTACATATGAACGTTCACTAGTCTTTCCACCATGACCTCCACCTCTTTGGTTACTTTCAAATCTTTTATTCAACTTTTCTTCTACCTTCAGAGAAAACTGATATGCATCTTCAATGGTAGACATTCTTACTAGACCCAACTCTTCTTGAGTACTTGGATTCAACCCATTTATGTAATGGGAAAATTTCTCTTTATTGGCCTCAAAATGGCCCATTCTGATCAAGACATGGTAGAATTCTTCTATCTACTCCTTGATGAATTTTCCCACTTGTTTCAACCCTTGAATCTTCAACAAATGTAGCTCATAATCCATATGAATGAACTTTCTTTTTAATTTTTCCACCATACGGTCCCATATTTTTATTTCTCTTTCCCTCTTTGATTTTGTTCTATTTGTACCTCTTTCCATCAAATATTTGCATGACCCTTTAGCTTGGTCTTTGCAAATTTGACCCTCTCAGGATCTTGCACCTCCTCATACTGATTTTTTTTAACTAAATCTTCACTTTTGGGCTCCTATAGTAGCTAAACCATGAGAAATTTGAAGATGATGAAAATTAGTGATTTATGACATTTTTTCTATAGATTCTAAATATATTTTTTTCAAAATTTTTGGAATCAAATTTCACTTCTTTTCCATCTCCTTTAGAAACTAGCTTTTTTTTTAAAACAACATTTTTAAGGAGTGATGCTCACCATATACAACATAAGTTTTTTTGTATGAAGGATAAAATTATAATTTTTTTGAATTTAGATTTGTAACTATGATATCTAGCACTTTCATTTGGTTTCATAATGTTTTATCAAATTATTTTTCCTTAATCAAGTTTTGAAGTCAAACCAATTATAATTGAAACATAGGCGGACTGTATACAACATAAATTTTTATGTATGTATCAAAATTCAATTTTTTTTTTTTTAATGGATCAAGGACATCAATATCCAACCTAAACATATTTTCTAAAATTTAATTTTGATAATTTTCTATTTCTCCACATGTGTAGAACATAGAGCTTGATTTCGGTGAAAAACCTATGTTTAATAAAAACTAAAAAACTGCATACATAATAAAACCAAAACATATTAAAATTATATTCATTGGATAGATCACTCTGAGAGCTACCATGATCATTTCAAATAAATTTTAAATGAATTCATTTGATCCCCGAAAAGGTAAATCAAAAATTAATTTTTATCAACATTTTGATAGGTGTAAAGGAGACTCTATTGTAGGTATGTTTAAAACTAGCGGGGTTCTATCCAAGGGGGTTTGATCTAAGGTGGTTTGATAAAACCCTCTTCAATTGAAATCCTTAAAATGGAAATTTTTAAGGCTTAAATCATTATATTTTCTAAAAACATGTGATTTCAGCAAAAAATAGAATCTCCCAGAAATTGTAAACCAACTTTGCGGGATCACCCTTAAATAATCTGACTTGTTATGGATCTTCTACTTCCTATTCTTCTTCAAACTATTCCTCATTTTGAGCTTCATCTTCACTTTCATCTCTTCTTCTCGACTCAAGCCCTCGATGCAACTCCTCTTGCAATGCTTCAACTTGTCTCTAAAGGGCTCTAAAACCCTCTTCTGGTAAAACAACATTTCTTCCACCACCATGATTTATTTGTGGAGGCATTCTGGTCACTTTTCATAGAAACCCACAACCACATGTCTTGGTGTAAACTACCTCACATTCAATGATCAATTTGCACACTCAGAAAAACCCACTCTCATACCACTTGATGAGGGCCACACTGCCAGCAACCCACACAAATCAAAACAATAGAGACCAACACAAATTATGGAAGACAAAAAAATACCTCACTTTCAATTATTTTTAGAAAATGAAATTGTAGATTCAAAATTTACATGCTACACCCTCATGGGCTTGATTCATTACAACAAAATCAACTCTAAATACAAAATTTATTATTCGGAGCCATAATTTGCACTAATGGAGCCACCTTCAACAACCCCAACTTAACTCTTTTTATTTTACCCAAGAAACCCTCCAGAGTGTTCTAGAAAGGATAAATTTCCCTTTTATTTTGGCACCAAAAGTCCTTCAGTTTGATTTCTTGATTAAGAAGAAATTTTAATGAAATTCACTTTTTAGAGGGGCAACTTCACAGGGCCATAACTTTTGATCCAAGTGTCTGAGTTTCTATTATAACATATCGTTGGAAATATCTTGAAGATATATACAACTTGAACCCATCGAAGGTATCTTCATCCACTTTTCGAGTTGTTTTGGGGCCTCTAATATTTTCTATTTGAATTCGAAGTTGCATTGGAGAAATTTCCTAGGACAAAAACTTTAATATCTCCCAAACTGTGCAAGGTATTGAGACGATTTTTTCATGACCAAAAATGTTTTTCAGCTCTACTCCTTGGGTAAACTTTTAGGTCCATATGAGCCCATTAGACTGACTTACTAAAAATAGTAAGTGATCATTTTTCGTTATTTTTGACTTATGACTATCTTACACCCCTTAAGTGCCATCATGGAACTCAAAACAACTAAAGAAATTAAGGAAAAACATTTTTTTGGGTGATGAAAAATTTCCCTACATCGCTAGATGCTCCTAGATCACAACCTCATTTCCACCTAGAAACCATTCAATTTAGCGACTTGGTCAAACTTAGGCACCCAGCTGAATCTAGTGATAGGTTCAAGCCCCAACATCTTCTTGAGGAAACTTACCCCATAGGCCATAATTTTCCAATGTTGAACATGTGCCATTCCCTTCAAAATCCAACAATAGGGGATATATATATATAATGTAATATATTATATATGGGTTAGTGCAGGATCATGAGGGGCCAAACTAGGCCCTTAAGTGGCAATGAAAATTTTAAAAAATAGAGTTATATAACTTGACACAAAAAATTGAGTACGTTATTAACATAATTTGAAAAATATGTAAGAACAAAATTTGTTGAAAATTGAATATAGTTTCTAAGCTACTAGTCCTTTTTTGGAAAAAGGTAAATCTATTTGGTTAAAATTTGAAATTTCAATGCAGTGGTACTAATTTTCAAGAAAAAAATAAAAAGCAGGTGTTTGTCTGGCCACCCTAATGATGAGAATTTTTTTTTGAAAAAATTAATCTTTCAATATAAATAGAGGACACATGCCTAGATGTGACACATATTTCTTTGTAATTTTTTTGCAAGTAAATAATTAGTTATGAATTTTCTAGTAGGAATTTTTTTAAATATTAAAAACCATTTGTTCAGCCACCTTAACTTGGTCAAAAAATTATGAAATTCAATTTTTTTAAAACAATAGTTTGTGAAGCATAGTGTGTGGTGCATCTTTTAGATACAAAAAATATATAACCATTTAAAATTTATAGATGCTTTTCAATAAACCTATCAATCAGGACTTTACACATAGTGGATATAGAAAATCAATAATCATTATCTATTAGATTCAAAATAAAGCATATCTTATATCAGTAGAATGCTATCAAATTTTTAAACAAACCATTTTCATTTCATCAAAATCAGATGAAAAAAAAGTCATCAGCACGAACGATGAAGTCTAAAAAATTCATAGAAGCCTTGTAAACATGTTGGGGATGTTGACTTTTAGGCTTGGTAATCCCCAAGCCAAGTACTGAAGTAATATCAAAGAAAACTGGATATCTGATATAAATGGATATCCATTTTGACCAAATCGAATATCTGTTGTTTTGTATCAAATATTCGTTTATTGACACATTCTTATCAATACTTATATATATTATATTAGGTTATATAATATATATAAGTTATAATATGATAATATAATATAATATATAATATAAAACAAAATATGAATATATTATATTATTTATTTTATATTATATATATAATGTGTATAATTTGTACATATTTATAATTTACGCATAACAAAATGGGCACCTGTTATGTCCATAATAGATATCCATTATGCAACAAAATGAATATATGGTATGCTTAAGTAATGGATATTTGTTACTTGCACCTCGAAAAAAACCCCTTGATGTCTTAAAACACAAGGTGTCTATCATCTAAGAAATGGATATTCACTTTTCTAAAATAGATATATGCTTTTAATCAACAGATATTTGTTATTTCAGAATGGATATCCATTTTTAAGAAATTCAAATATGTTGAAGCTTCGCCCTATGCATAAAATATAATATAATATAATTTATATACTATATATAAGAGGCCACATTCTGACTACTGAGGAATGCACAAGTTTTAGGAAAAAGTGATGGGAATGAACCATCTTTTTATGGTTAATGAAAAATAGAATCATATCTAGCAGAACCCTTAGGCTAGAGTTACTAGCATACAATGCAAAATTTTAATCTCGGCCTTGTCTGTAGAATTTAGTGTTATCAAAGGTAGTAAACATAAAATAGGTTTAATTTACCCATAGCATAATCCTACTGGGCATATTCCTAATTTGCAAAATGAAATCACTGAACATGCATGAACAAACAATATGAGACTAGTGAAGCACTTTCTCATGGATGTTTTATAGCACTACAATAGTCATGAGGAATTGATTTCACCATTATTTTGCATCAAATAAACATTTGATTACTAGTAAATTGTGCCTAATCAATAGTTTCCTTTAACACATATTAGTTATTATATAACATATAATATATAATACATTTATTATATATTAATAATACATAATTATATGAATTTGAGAGAGAGGGAGTGTGGGATGGAGGGAGAGAGGGGGGGGGTTGGAGTGAGAGAGATTTGTCTAGGTAGGATTGGAGGGTTAGAGGGAGGGAAAAACATAAGAGATAGAGAGATAGAGAGACCTGAGAGAGAAAGATAGAGAGAAACTTGAGAGGGAGAGAGAGAGAGACATGAGCGAGAGAGAGAGAGAGAGACTTGAGAGGGAGAGACTTCAGAGAGAGGGTGGGGGGAGAGGGAGTTGGGGAAAGATAAAGAAAGATATATAGGTAGTGAGGGAGTGAGAAAACAAAGAGAGGAACTTGAGAGGGAGGGAGAGAGATAGAGAGAGTTATTTAGGTAGGGAGGGACAGGGAAACTAGAGAGAGAGAGGGTGGGAGGGAGTGATGGAGTGAGATACCTAAGAGAGATGAGGTAGGAGGGATAGAGGGAGGGAGATGAGAGAGAGAGAGACCCAAGAGAGACCTGAGAAGGGGTTGGAGTGTGAGAGAGAGACCTGAGAAGGGGTTGGAGTGAGAGAGACAGTTATCTAGCTAGGATGGGAGGGATAGAGGGAGGGAGTGACCTAAGAGAGATAGAATTGGATGAGAGAGACTTGATAGGGATAGACTTGAGAGGGAGGGAAGGAGAGAGATAGAGAGATTTATCTAGGGAGGGAGGGAGGGAGAAACTAAAGAGAGAGAGATGGTGGGAGCGATGGAGGGAGAAAGATACCTAAGAGAGAGAGAGAGATTAGGAAGGATAAATGGAGGGAGAGACATGAGAGGGGATGGGATAGATGGAGGGAGGAAGATCAAAGAGGGAGAGAGACTTAAGAGGGAGATACATGAGAGAGAGGGAGAGAGAGAGAGATAGAGAATTATCTAGGTAGGGAGGGAGGGATATAGGGAGTGAGATAACTAGGAGAGAGAGGGTAGGAGGGATATATGGAGCGAGATACATGAGAGAGGGGGTGGGATGGATAGAGGGAGGGAAATGAGAGAGGGAGAGACTTGAGAGAGAGGGAGAGACCTAATACATACCTAAGAGGGGGTTCAAGCAAGAGAATGATTTTTCTAGGTAGGGTGAGAGAGATAGATGGAGAAAGATACTTGATAGAGAGAGAGAGACCTAGATGAGAGAGATTTGAGAGGGATAGAGTTGAGAGGGAGAGAAGGAGAGAGATAGGGAGAGTTATCTAAGTAGAGAGGGAGGGAGAAACTAAAGAGATAGAGAGAGAGAGATAGTGAGAGGGATGGAGGGAAAAAGATACCTAAAAGAGAGAGAGTAGGGTGGATAAATGGAGGTAGAGACATGAGAGGTGTTGGAAGGGAGGGAGGGAGATCAAAGAGGGAGCGAGAGAGACTTGAGAGGGAGGGAGAGAGATCGATATTTTTCTAGGTAGGAAGGGAGGGATAAACCAAATAGAGAGAGATGGTGGTAGGGATAGAGGGAGTGTGATACCTAAGAGAGAGAGGGTAGGATGGATAGCTGGAGAGAGAGACATGAGAGAGTGAGGTTGGAGGGATAAAGGGAGGGAGATGAGAGAGAGACCTAAGAGAGACCTAAGAGGGGGTTGGAGTGAGTGAGAGACTTGAGAGAGAGGGAGAGACCTGAGAGAGAGACCCAAGAGAGACTGGAGAGAGAGACCCAAGAGAGACCTAAGAGAGAGACATGAAAGAGATGGATAGAGAGAGAGATAGACCTGAGAGGGAGAGATAGAGAGAAACATGAGAGAGAGAGAGACTTGAGAGGGAGAGATAGAGAGTGACTTGAGAGGGAGAGATAGAGAGAGTCTTGAGAGAGGGGGAGGGAGTGAGAGAGATAGAGAGAGTTATCTATCTAGGGAGGGAGGGAGAAACCAAAGAGAGAGAGGGTGGGAGGGATAAAGGGAGTGAGATACCTAAGAGAGAGGGATAGTAGGGATATTAAAATATAATATATAATAATAATACAATATATATAATATATATAAATATAATTTATAATATATATTAAAAATAATATATATTCTATATTCTATATCATATAATACATATTATATGATATAAAATTCAATATATTATAGAATTTTTAAATTCGATATAATGAAGATCTATTTTATTATAAAACGGACATCGGTTATTGACAAATATATATTTTTCCTTCATAATAAAATTTATATATTATTATATATAATATAATATAAATAATAATATATAAGACATATATTATAATATTATAGTACTATATGTTTTATATAATCTTATATTAATATTAAGTATAATAAATTAATTTACTATATATATAATATATTAATAGATAATATGAAAAAAACTATATTATATTTTTTATATTAATATAACCCACTAGAAATAATGGATATATGTTTTGAATAATAAATGGATATGTGTTTTGAGAATAAATGGATATTTGTTTTGAAAATAAATGAATATTTGTTTTTAAAATAAATGGATATTTGTTTTGAAAATAAATGGATATCCGTTTTGTGAGAGGGGACAAAACAAATAAAAGATAATTTTGTCCCTTCCCAAAGCCCCCACATTTTCTGCTATGTCAAGAATATCATGATTTCTATGCATTACAAATAATAAATCACTTTTGGAGGAATACTTTTCACAAAAAGTATATTTTTTCAATCATTTGGTACACCTTTGGGTTGGGATAATGGGAAGCAATAGTCGTTGTAAAGTGAAAAGGAAGAGGAATTATCAAGTAGAGGAAATTGAGACAAGTAGAGCAAAAGATAGAGAAAGGAAGAGGTTGCAAAGAAAAGGTATGTCAAATTATCTTCAAGGGAAAGGCTCCTCTTTACCAATAAGTGAAATTCAAAGTGACCATGATATTGAATATGAAAATATTGAAGAAGAAATTGAAATTGAAACTTTACAACATGAAAATAATGTGAAAAATATTGAACATAAAATTGTAAATGTTGAGCATAAAAATGAAATTCAAAATGTTGACTCAATTGAAAATAATGTTGAACATGAAATAGGTGAATGAAATAATGAATTTCAATGTATCTCCTAATTTTTCAAGAAGAGGTAATATTTATGAAGAAGAAAATCAAATCCTAAATCCATTTGTTTTTAATGAACCTAATGAAAATTCCCGACATTCAAGAACTCCTAAATGGTTACTTCAAATAGATGAGAACATAATAGATAATCTTGATGGAAAATGGTCATCAGGAACGGTTCAGTTCTATGCTAACACTATGTTCAATGAATACTTTTTTGATAGGAAATTAACCAAAGAATATCAATTTTTTGTGCAATTGCTAAAATCTTACAAAATGAGATGATTATTAAAGTAATTGAGGATTTGTGTCACTAAAATTTTTAAAAAAAGATTATTATTGGGAAAAAAAAATTAATGCTCTAACTTCTATTGGAAAGACTAGTAAGGAAAAAGATAAAAGAGCTACTCGTAGAGTGATCACAACATCACTAGTAAGCCATCATTTGAGAAAGGCTCGTTTAATGAGACAAACTTGATTGATTTAAATCTAGATCGTAAAACACTATCTAGAGCACTCAAGAAGAGGAAGACTCAATAGTCCTCTTCAAAATGATACGCATGGGCTTTTAGTGGGAGGCTTCCACATGTTGATAAGAAGCTAACAAATCATTTAAAGCTACAAATTGAACAATTTTGGAGCTCTCACTCTAGAGTATCACCGAATGTAAAGAATGTTTTAAAAATAACAATTGGAAATCGAGATCGCACACTACATCCTAAACATTTCTTGGAATGTAGCCAAACAATATTGTATAAACCATTTTGTGAAGAACATCCAAATTTTAAAATCTCACAAAGGGATTTCAACTCATGTAAGCTATTTTATTGTGTACCTATTTATATTCATAATACATGTTTCTGTAAATACCACATTGATTTTTCAACCTGTATCATGGATTATTATACTATATTCACTCTACTATGCATACTAACTAAATGTTGCAGGAATTCCATGCAATGCAACTCTCCAAGTCATCTAGGGAGTTGTTAGACTAATTTTTATGTGTTAGACATGATGGCGTCCCTTTTTATAGAAATGACTCTTCAAATGAATTTTTTTTGCAATGTGGCGGTTTATCAAAGTTTGTAAGATGTTTTCATGAGGAAAGAGAACATGATTTTTCTAACAAGATTGTTGAGAAAAATTATTTGAGACAGTCAAATACACTTTGAAGAGTGGAGGTGAGTATTGCTGATTTTATTTCTGATTTTAAGAAAAATATTTTCTATAAGTATGCAAGGAATATCCATAGGTTGTCATGGTTGGATCAACAATTCAAGATGTTTAAGGACTCTTCCCGATTGGAAATATTGTATCTGTCATTGATTTTCCTAAAAATTACACATTGCAACCACAAAATGAGGTACAATCACATTATTACAATTCTATTCAAATTGCTATTTTTGTCCACATAACATACAGACATGACCCTAATAGTACAAAAAGGGACAAGAATATAATCAGAGAGTACCATTTTACATGAGTGATGATAGATCCCATTCATTTGAGTTTGTGGAACATTGTTTTGAAAACTCTTTTGAGTTCTTGCAGGAAAAAGGTATTGCAATGGGTCGACATCTCATTTGGTCAAATAACTACATAGGGAAATTCAAGAATGCTGGTATGTTTTATTGGTTGATTAGGATGCATGTACATAGGGGTGTACCACATATTTGGAATTATTTTAATCTGGGGATGGAAAAGGTGAGCATGATGGTGAAGGTGCATGTGTGAAGAGAGTTTGGTTAAGGAACAATTGAATATCAGAGGTGGTGCAACATTTAGTGATGTATGTTATATTGTTGATTGGTGTAATAATGCATTATCATGAGGAGAGACACTTCATTCACAAGTGTGCAAGTTCTTTTGGTTGGTTGAGGAGGGCATATTGGGAGAAAAATTGGAATTTCAAACAATTAGAGAATCTTCAAAGATGCATTCTTTCAAAGCTCAAATATAGGTCCATGGACCATATGGATATGAGAGTTGGTTTTCTTTTGTTAGAATTGTATTTAGTGTGATTGTGAACAATGCAAGTCAAGTGAGTTGGTAGATACATGGATTCCATAATATCTAACTCCTTTATCTACAACACAATCCTCTTTATAAGATGAAATGCAAAGTTCAGTTGACTATGACCATCTTTCAAATCCTTTATAGCCAAGACATTTCTATGCAGTTGTTGCACCATCGGAGAATGAAGAGGGATTAGACTATTTGTTGGCATGATGTGTACAAGAAAATAAGAATCTAACACAACCGATGATATATGATGATGGGTTCATGTATCTTTCAAGTTCATTTGTTGTTGCTAGAACTTGATTGAAAACATATTTGATTAGAAATAATTGCATACCTAGATTTGAATGCTATGAGAAACATAAAACCATTCTAATGTATTCACACCTTGTTATAGAAAAAAATGTTAAGATATTGAGACATCATGCCAAACAAAAAATAAAGGAACAATGGACAATTAGTAGTGTTTATCATGAAGCATTACTTGATACTTTGAAGGTAAGAGATGACCCTTCATGTATACTTGAGTAGCCGATTATTTTTTGTATGTGACAGGAATGATATTCTTCATCTTATTTTGATTAATATTTATAATATTAATTAAATTGTTTGATCTGCTAAGGTTCACCATTTAGGTTGTTTAGAATAATATAGATTTTATTTTTTTTAATCAAAAGTCCATAAGCCTATAATATATTAATATAATATGATTTAATACATATAGAGTTCAGACTTTGATAAGCAGTTCAAAACCCAGCTAATTTATCTACTTTCTCTATACAAATTACATGAAAAACCCTACCACCTAGAGAAGCACTAAAATTTTGAGAAAAATTGATCTATTGAGATCATTACATAGCAGACCCTATCAAACTGGCATCACATTATGTATATACTACTAGTTATGAACAAACAGATTTCCTAAAATACTTTTTGTAAACACCCCTATTACCCAGATTAACTGAGTTCTCTCATTGACCTTCCACAACTATCATCTAAACTTGACTTGTAGCCTATGCTTTGGAATGAATTGTAATGTTTATATCCATAATCTGCACATTAACCCTATTGTCTTGACAGTTTGGGATAGGAGCCATCGACTAAAAATCTTGAAGATGCTGATGAGATAGGTGAAAGGAAAGAGCATGGTATTTTATTTTAAAATTGTCAATTTCCTTTTTATCAAAATCAAAGTGAAACCTACTCAAAGCTTGATATAGGTAGGTTGACGACCCTTTGAGTAGAGATAGTTTGAAGGCTTCATAGGTATCAACATACCTTTATTTTTGATAGAGATAGTGTCTAGGAAAGAGGTCACCGATAAACCCTTCACCATGTGTAAATTCATAGCCTTGAACACTCTAAAACAAACCATCATTCTACAAATATTTTTCCTTGATAATTTTGTTAGCAATACACTATAGGGATTTTAAATTTTGAAGCAAATCCATGGAATTGGATAGAAAGATAGAGAGGAGATTAGCTAGAAATATTATTCATTGCGACCCAGTGTGTAGTATTTCATCTCCAAGCACAGTTTTGATGCAATTTAAAACCATCATGCATTTTACTTGGAACACTTGCTTCAAGTGTTCGTCTTCTATGCAATCAAAGAATGGGAGCTCCCACAGATGAATCACCACTAACATTCTATAGTTTCTAGGATGGAACTCTGAGCTATTTGAAACCAACCCTTGATGACCATTATGTGCCATGTTCTGAACAACAACTCAAGCGGATTGGCTTCACACGCACAAACCAGACCCAAAACAAAACATACAAGCTAACAAAGCATTAACTTTGAGAATGATGATGAAAAAAATAAAATTTAAAGGAAAATGCAAAACCCAATCCTTAATTGGAAATGATATCAATTAGGTTCAGTACGTTTGTAATCTTGCATTGTAAATTGAAAAAGATCTTATCGTAAATTGAAAAATAATATAGATTTGTTATTTTAAGCATCTTTTTTAGTTTGCATTACCATTTCATCACCATTCATGTTGTTTAGAATAATATAGGTTTTTATTCTAAGCATATTTTATAGTTTTCATTACCATTTTATTATCATTTAGGTTGTTTAAAATTATATAGATTTCTTATTCTAAGTATATTGTGATGTTCATGGAATGATGGACCATGGAGTTGTTGCAACAATAGCCAGTTTTGATCCTTTGGTAGAGGTATGCAATAGATTAGTAAATTTGACATTATATTTTCTCTTTTATGGTCTATTATTGGAAATTATTATGATACTTGTATGTAGTTTAATTTCTATCTTGATGGTTTCTATGGGTGCTTGTCACTCTAGATCATCAGTGTGTTACTGTTGTGGAAGAGTGTGATGATTATTTATTTCTGATTACTTTTTTATATGTCATTCCATAATTTAATTTCTATATATTAACATATATACTATTATTGTATCATTTGCATCTCTAGATGAGTTAAGTGAGGATGACTAGCAAGCACATTCAAAAGATAAAATAATCAACAAAAAGTCCATCCAGTTGACCACAAAGGTAATGTGTGATCTATTTCCTTCCCCTAGTGGGAAATGACTATGTATTAGGGTTGTTTAGTGTATGGCTATGTGGCATTTTGTAAATCCTATATTTGATAGAAATTCTTGAATGATGATATTATGCGTATTGTGTAAATTGTATCTTGAATTTTGTAGGCATGGGTATTGGTCATGACTTGCGACTTATGACTTACATATATTCAAGTGTATAATTTACAACTTACATGTATAATTTGTGACTTATGTGTATTCCAATGTATACTTTGTGACTTACATGTTTTCATGTGTATAATTTATATTCATGTGTGTACTTCATGACTTACGTGTATTTGAGTATATTCTTGAATTATCACTGATTTATAATGTAAACCTACCATTTGAAAGTGTTGGAACTATCAGTTTAGTTACATGACAAATAGAATGAAATTTACACCACCTTGCAACTTTATATTGCATGCATTTGACCCTTTTTCCATCAACTGAAATCTCAACACCATAGGAAAATACCTTAGAGATATCAACAACCGAGACAGGTTATTGTAGAGGGCCCTAGGTGATCCCATAGCCTCAAACGATTTTTTCTCATTGGCATGGTTTCTAAGTAATAGGTCGTAAAAGATTGTTGTATATTTGCACATTGGACCCTTAAGGGATATCACCTATATAATGTAGCTCAAACTATTTTAGCATGTTTGGGTGTGAAACAAGGCCATGCCTAAGATAAACCCACCAATTTGTATGTGTTGGAACTGTTAGTTTGGTCACATAAGGAGCAGAAAAATTTTTACACCCCTTTGCAACTTTACACTGCATGCATCTGACCCTTTTTCCATCAATTGGAAACTTGACACCATAGACAAACACCCCAGAGTTATCCAAAACCTAGAGAGATTATTGTATAGGGGCCCTAGGTGATCCCGTAACCTCAAAAAGATTGTTTCTAAGTGACACCATTTCTTATTAATAGCTCATCAAAGATAGCTTCCTTTTTGCACTTTGGACACTTAAGGTATATCGTTGGTACAATGTAGCTCAGACTCTTTCGATGTGTTTGTGTGTGAAATAGGACCATGCCTAGCATAAACCCACCAATCCAGACATGTTAGAACTATCAATTTGGTCGCATGAGGAGCAAAAAAAATTTACACCCCTTTGCAACTTTACAATACATGGATCTTACCCTTTTTTCATCAACAAAAAACTCGACACCATGGGAAAACACCCCAAAGATATAAAAAACTGAGAGAGGATATTGTAGAGGGGCCCTAGGTCATCTCATAGCCTTAGACAAATTGTTTCTAAGTGGGACGATTTTAGAGTAATAGCTCATCAAAGATTGCTACCTTTTTTCACTTTAGACTCTTAAGGGATATAGCCAGTGCAATGTAGCTCAAACTATTTCAGTGTGTTTGGGTGTGAAAAAGGACCATTCCTAGCCAAAACATACCCATCTAGATGTGTTGGAATTGTTAGTTTCATCACACGAGTAGCAGAATGAAAGTTACACCCCTTTGCAACTTTTCATTGCATGCATCTAACCCTTTTTCCATCAAGTGAAAACTCGACACCACAAGAAAACGCATCAAAGATATCAAAAAATAAGAGAGGTTATAGAAGACGGGCCCTAGGTGATCCTATAGCCTTAGATAGATTGTTTTTAAGTGACACGGGTTTTGAGTAATAGCTCATCAAAGATTGTTTCCTTTTTGCACTTTGGACTCTTAAGGGATATTGTTGGTACAATGTAGCTCAGACTATTTCGGTGTGTTTTGGTGTGAAATAGGACCATGCCTAACCTAAATGTACCCATTTGAATGTGTTGAAACTATTTGTTTGGTCGCACATAGAGAAAAATGAAAGTTACACCTCTTTGCAACTTTACACTACATGCATCTAACCCTTTTTCCATCAATTGAAAACTCGACACCGTAGGAAAATTTCTTAGAGATATCAAAAACTAAGAGAGATTATTGTAGAGAGGCCCTACATGATCCCGGAGCCTTAGACAAGATGTTTTTAAGTGACATTGTTTCCATGTAATAGCTCATCAAAGATTGTTTCCTTTTTGCACTTTAGGCTCTTAAGGGATATTGTCGATACAATGTAGCTTGGACTATTTTGGCATGTTTGGGTATGAAATTGGACCATGCCTAGCCTAAACGTACCCACCCGGGTGCATTGCAACTACCAGTTTGGTTGTATGAAAAACAAAGAAGAATCTATACATGCACCTTCCTCAACTTCTTGAGAGCGGGAAGAATCTATTCATTGAATACATTATCTATCTCATTCATTTTGGGATTCTTTTTTTTCAAATGATTTTAGAGCAGACTAACCTCCTTTCCATTGATGATAAAATCTTCTTCTTATCTTTTAATTCCTTTTCTAAGTGGTTAATTTTAGTCTTCAGTTGTTTTGCTTCAATTTCAACACTTCCAACTATTGATCTTGCATCTGCAACTTGACCACCCACATATTTTTCCTCATCTATACTAGTATTACGTGTTAACACCCCTTGTTATTCAATTTCATGATCTTCTAACTTCTTTTTCATATATTTTACTTTGAGCTTTAGATCAACTACTCTGTCATCAACGCTTAGGATAAAAACATCCCTTTGTTTGATAGAGTTTTCAATGTATTGAATACTTTCATGTGTCCACCACACCGATTATCTATTTTTGTACTTACATTTGATATTGCTTCTTCCTTATCATCTATTCCTAGTTGTATTTTCTCCATAAAAGTCTTAAGTTCAAGAATCTTTGACTTCATTTGTTCAAATCCACCTATAGCAACATCTCTCACTTTCTTTGCCTGCATGAATTCTTACCAAATATGAAACCTCTTGATTTTCTCCACTTCTCCATTACAATTTTCCCATTCCACATACCACACAAGCACCTTCATTGAAATATGTGCAATGCAATGTAATTAGTGATATGAATATAATACAACAATATATTTTCTACATTTCATTACTTGAACTCTTTATTTTTTTGCTCTCTATATCTCTATGAAAAATGATTTGGTAGACATGTATGAAAAATATGGTAGCATAGACAATGCAATGAACTATTTGACAAAATGCTTCAAAGAAATATAGTCTCATGGTTTTCCATGACAAGAAAATGCAATTAGCAACCACTCCTAGTTATTAGATATGGGTTGACTTCAAGTAAAAGCTATATCATAATTGAAATTTTATCATCTATTAGTGTCTTGTTATTAGGTATACAATGTGAAGTAATTCTTTGAGTGTGAAAGATGTGCAATGCAATGTAATTAGTGATATGAATGTAAACTACAAAAATGTATTTTCTACAATTCATTACTTGAACTCTTTAATTTTTTCTCTCTATATCTCTATGAAAAATGCTTTGATAAACATGTATGAAAAATCTAGTAACATACAAAATGTAGTGAACTATTTGCCAAAATGCCTTAAAGAAATGTGGTCTCATGGAATGCCATGATAAGAAAATGAAATTGGAAGCTGCTCCTAGTTATTAGATATGGGTTGACTTTGTAAAAACTATATCGTAATTTAAATTTTGTCATCTATCAGCATCTAGTTATTAGTTATGCAATGTGAAGTAATGCTTTGAGTTTCAAAGATGTGCAATGCAATGTAGTTAGTGATATGAATATAAACTACAAAAATCTATTTTCTACAATTCATTACTTGAACTCTTTATTTATTTTTCTCTATATATCTCTTTAAAAAATACTTTTGTAGACATTTATGAAAAATGTGGTAGCATATACAATGCAGTGAACTATTTGCAAAAATGCCTCAAAGAAATGTGGTCTCATGGAATTCCATGAAAATAAAATGCAATTAGTAGTTGCTCCTAGTTATTAGATATGGGTTGAATTTGTAAAAACTATATAATAATTGAAATTTTATCATCTATTAGCATCTAGTTATTAGTTATGAAATCTGAAGTAATGTTTTGAGTTTGAAATATAATGTAATGCAATGTAATTAGTGATACAAATGTAAACTACATCAATCTATTTTCTACAATTCATTAATTGAACTCTTTACTTTTTTTCTCTGTATATCTCTATGAAAATGTGGTAGCATAGACAATGCAGTGAACTATTTGCCAAAATGCCTCAAAGAAATGTGGTATCATGGAATGCCATGACAAGAAAATGCAACTGTCGGCTGCTCCTAACTATTAGATATGGGTTTACTATGTAAAAACTATATCGTAATTGAAATTTTATCATCTATTAGCATCTAGTTATTAGTTATACAATGTGATCAAGTAATGCATTGAATTTGAAATATGTGCAATACAATATAATTAGTGATATGAATGTAAACTACAACAATCTATTTTCTACAATTCACTACTTGAACTCTTTATTTTATTTTCTCTATATGTCTCTATGAAAAATTATTTGGTAGACATGTATGAAAAATGTGGTAGCATAGACAATGCGGTGAACTGTTTGCCAAAATGCCTCAAAGAAATATGGTCTCATGGAATTCCATGATAGGAAAATGCAATTGGTAGCTACTCTTAGTTATTAGATATGGGTTGACTTTGTAAAAACTATATCATAATTGAAATTTTGTCATCTATTAGCATCTAGTTATTAGTTATGAAATGTGATGTAAAGCTTTGAGTTTGAAAGATGTGCAATGCAATGTAATTAGTGATATTAATATAAACTACAAAAATCTATATTCTACAATTCATTACTTGAGCTCTTTTTTTTCTCTATATATCCCTATGAAAATTTATTTGATAGACATGAATGAAAAATGTGGTAGCATAGACAATGCAATGAACTATTTTCCAAATGCATCAAATAAATATGGTCTCATGGAATTCCATGACAAGAAAATGCAATTGGTAGCCGCTCCTAGCTATTAGAGATGGGTTGACTTTGTAAAAACTATATCGTAATTAAAAAAAATCATCTATTAGCATCTAGTTATTAGTTATGCAATGTGAAGTAATGCTTTGAGTTTGAAAGATGTGCAATGTAATGTAATTAGTGATATGAATATAAACTACAACAATATATTTTCTATAATTCATTACTCGAACTATTTTTTTTTTGCTCTTTATATCTCTATGTTGTGGAAATGCATTTCAATTTTGTTGCTATGGTTGCAACTATAGAAAATAATGATAAAGGGATCGAATTTGGTGAAGTTCCCCAAGACAACCAAATGTAACAATACTATAACATGAGTAACAATGATCTATGTAATTCATAAACTATTAAAGTGCAAGATTGCAAGAAATTAATATTTAAATATAATATTTTTTCCATTATAGCTCAACTATTATAAAGTGGTTATACATTCAAATTTTAAGTTTCAAAATAGGAAACCATGTAGACAATGAATAAAATATGTCGAATATCGATTTTGATATATAGAAGTGTAAAGGAATTGTGTATCTACATATACAAATTTGGCATATATGTCAACCCAAAATAATATTTATAAAATGTGGCATATGTAATCTCATCCAGTCTATAAATATACAATGTGTATGTCAAATGGCTATGCCATGTCAAAAAAAATTATAATCTTCTAGTGGATCACCAGAATATAGCCTCTTCAAGCTATCTAATGGCTGAGAATATTTTTGCACAAAAACAATTAGAACCACAAATTAGATTAATTAGATCTCAATGGTAAATAACTTAAACTACTAAGAACAAAGTTATCTATTGTTTTTTCTAGCTTTCAAAATCATATCTAATCACTATAGTAAACTATAAATTAAGGTCTAATTCAATTATTCATTACCTCAAGCATTTTTCTTTCACTATCAAACATTCAGTAAATTATGGTCCCTTAGAACATTCAAGAGTCCTACCATATTGTCTTGGTCCAAGATCCATGGACATGGATGGTGGCATACTCTACAAGAAGAAAAATGAAAATGATAAAATTAATATATAATTGCTAACAAAAAAACATAAACTAACATATATCTACATATATATTCACAAACTTATATAGACCTACTAGAAATAAAAAACCATCTACCCGAATAGGTGATGCAATTGACATAACTGATTGAGAGGAACTCATCATGGTAAAATGTGTGGCATCAGTCACATCTAGAGTGCACTGCAAAAGTAAAAGTGAGATCAAGATATAAGTTAGTATGTATTTAATTAATCATGGTTTAAAGGATATGTGTGTACAATAAAAAAGTTTTGCATGTAGAAAAAAATATACCAATGTGTTTAGGCCAAAGTCAATGGTTGAAAGAGTGCCATGTTGCACATCTCTAATCTCATCCTTCGGCATCATCAGTTCAACCCTTCTTAAATATACATTAGTAACATTTACTATTTGTCATAATAATTTTAAATGAAACTCACTATGAATATATTTAAGTTTTACCTATACAAAAGATTGAGGTTGTTTCTCCTCATTTGCATCAGGGGAGGGCATTGCACCTATTACTCCCTCACTCATCTCCCCTACACATGTAGTATGCACTGGTATGCCATCTCCTCCAAGTGACATATCATGCACCTCATACTCAGATGTGTCTAGGGAAGCCTCCTTTGTATCTCTCGTAGGACCAAAACCTGTATGCCCACATGTAGTGCATAGATGAGGAACACAAGTATGCCTCAATGATAATGTTGCACCAATATCAACTAAATAATGAGGAGTGTCACCCTCTAGAAGCTCACACTTTGATGATTGTTTAATCAAATGGTTAGTCAAAGAGTGTAGGGCCAAGAGACTATGCTTGGTCACATCCACAACAAGGTCTAGTTAGGGTGTTGGAGGTTGGGGAGGAAGACTAGAAGGGGGAACATAGGGACCTTTCATAATACTCATTGTGTCATGTCTATGTTGGGGCATTCCCATACCCACTCCCTAAAAATGCCTGAAATCAAAATAGTTTATATGTCTTCTTAAAATAAATTTCGCACATAATGTGTGAAGAAAGTATAGAGGGACATTGAGATTTTTGTTGGGTGATTTATCAAAAACCATCCACCAACAACTCTAAAAGTTTGCAACTATGCCTAGATGGGTGCACCATTTTATGGAAAATTTAGGTTTGCATAAACCAACATTTTTCCATGTTCTTCGATCCATAAAACGATGGGCTAAATCGGCTTTGGATATTTCTAATCTTTTGATGTCGTCATATGACAAATCATTTGCATATTCTAACCTCTTTTGATCTCTCCAAATTTGAAATGTAGCATGTTGTTGGGTGATGTCCCTAACATGAGAGATTATGGCTTCTATACTTGGGTCATTGATCACAAATGCTCATGAGTAAGGTATCTCTCAACTATGTTTGTCAATTCAGTTATATTTATTTTAATTAAGTCTTGATTTGAAGGGGGGTTTGGTGGAGGTTTTGCCAAACCTTGTTCCATTTTAACCCTGTTGTAGATTAGAAATTTATAAATTAACATTTTTTTCAAATAATTCCTAATATTTCAACAAAAAAATCTATTTTTTTGTTAAAAAATCATATATAACAATCAAATTAATTAAAAATTTGCGTTTTAACATACCTGTGTGATGAAAAATCGATGGGAATTCGTAAAGAGAGGTTGAAATTGTGAAGGGGAGGTAAAAATGGCATCAAAAACATATATGTGAACTATCTAATATGTGTTCCTTGCTTCTCTGTTATGAATAGTCACTGTTAAAATGATTGTTTGTAACCTTTAATCTGTTATTTATACTATCAAAAAAATGGATATCTATTTTAGAGAGTTACACATAACTCTCCAAAATAGATATCTCTTTTGAAGAGCACTTTAACTTTATAAAATATGACATTTATTTATATATATATATAATATATATATTATATATTATTTACATATTATATATTATATATATTACATATATTATGTATCGTAGGCATCTCTCCACAACAAGGATGTGGAGAGACCGCATCTATTGATGTTTTGTTTGAGGGTGGCCGCCAACCATTGGAACCGTTTGGTTTTAAAAGGAAAAATTGATGAGTCAAGTTTGCGTGGCACTTGAGGTTGCTTCAAACTTGGTGGATTCGTACCGAGCCTATGTCTGTTGCGGCTTCTTGAAGGTTGATAATTAAAAAGGATAATTGATCGGTGTGCCTAGATATTTGGCAGCCATGGCAATCATGGTTACCATCTTAATGATCTGGGCTTATTACGGTCATAACCCTAGTTGGCAAAGGATGATGGATCAACAGGTCGACCTAGGGTAGATGGATGGTGTGTACGCAATCTGGTCGAGCATGATAGTTTATGCACATCGTAATAAACTTAATGGAAATACTCTCATTAAATAGTTTTGGTCGGGTAGTTCATTGTCATCTTCGCTAGCTTAACGGTTTTCTTTGAGTTCAATCATGGTGAAACACTCCAAATTTTTTGTGGAGATTTTGTCTGAGGTTGTGGTTAGCATTGGCCAAGATACCCCCGTTCATCTTGATTGTAAGGTGCGAAAAACGAATTTCAAGCACATAACCAACCAGCGGTTGAAGCAGATACTTCTGAGGATTGATCCACATGTGGTGCTTGCTGTCAAAATAATTTTTTGAAAATATTTCTTGAAAAACTGAGAGACCTTCAAGGTCAACACCCATATTGCTTCCCAGTTTTTAGCGTCATTGCTAGATGTGAGAAATCTTAAGGCCGAAGCAAAGGCAATTATCTACAAGCTCTTCAAAACCGAGATTCTGGGTGGTTTGATGAGGTACCGAAATCCGCATTTCTGGGTCATGGCGCACCTCGAGCCCATGATTTACCACTGGTAAAGGTGGCACATGAGGTCATTCATGTCTACCCTCTACTGCTGGAGCTCAAAGGTATGGCCCTAGTTTGACATCACCAGACAGCGGCCTATGGAGTTAGTTTTTTGAAGATGATCGCAATGGAGCTAGTTGAAGGTTTTGATTGGATGGTGGAATTCAACGAGTTCGCCTAATTGAATGGATTCTAGCCAGTGCTTGTGGTGTCAAGTGCGGTCATGTTTGGGGAAGTGGGTATGATGTTATGCATATGTATATACCATAGCTATCTATGAGTTTAAGTTTTTTTTGGTTTCTTTGTAGGGGTTCGGTAGTGGCTAGTTTGGTAGTTTAAGTTTGGGTGGTAGCCCTTCCTTTTGATGTTTTGTTTCTGCAAATTTTGGGATGGCTGTATAAGGTCTTCCAGGGGTTGATGGACATGAGGATTTGAAGGGGAATTGCAGATGAATTGTATACTTTTTTGGTATCTAATATAATCTCTTACGAATCAAAATAAAATAAAATAAATATATATCGTATATAAATATTAATACATATTTTTATATATTAATATATTATTTTAAAAAATAGATATATGTTGTTTAAAGCTATCCACAGCTCTCCAAAATAGATATCCATTTTGGAGAGCATTTTAATTTTTCCAAATACGATGTATATTAATATATATATATATATATATATATTTTATTATATATTATATATTACATAACATAAATTATATTATATATTATATATATATATATATGAATATATTATATATTATATATTATATATATATATATATATATATGAATATATTATATATTGTATATTAATATATATTAATATATGAAAGTACATATTAATGGAAATCCTTTAGTCTTTTGAATTCCTCACTATTGTGGTCAAGGAGATGGTAAGGCTGAACTATTTCAAAGAGGGTGAGCTCTTGAAGAATGTATAGGGGTACAATTTGGAAAGGGGGAAAGCCTATGTGAGGTATTTTCCCAAAATTTTATCTTAAACACAAACAAACTTTCAGAGAGGTGTACGAGTCTGTAAAGAAAGATCTAAGGGATGATGATCTATGGGTGTTGTAGAGGGCATTGAATTTGCATTTACAAGAGCTTGGTACTCAGATTGTAGATAAGTTCAAAGATAAGTTCTTTGTTGTTCATTTTCTCCTTTCACATCATATACGATATGGGTAAAGAGCAATAACAGAGGCAAGGGTCATACTAGTATTGAAAAATGGTGCAAACATGAATGAAGGTCGGGATGAAAATGGTATCGACCTCAATGCAAGTTGTCAAGACACATCTACAAATGATGGATTTATGGACAAATGAAGCAAAATATTCTACAGGTGTTTTCTTCATGTGTTCATCATGATTACAATCTAAACTTATGTTTTTTGGTTGTGATTTTTGAAAACACTAGCGCCTCACAATATATGGTTAATAGATACATAGGCACATTTTGCATTGAAATTTTTTGTAAGACTATCGTCGGTACTATAATTTTGGTGTTCATGTAACTTCTACTTATTTTAATATTAATGTATAAATATAAATATAGGATATGGCATGCCCCTCCGTGTTTGGCCCTTCCTTGATGTTTGAATAATTATGTTAGGTGAGTTAATTGATTTTAGTAGGTAATTGAAAAGGGAATTAATAAGGAAATATTTGATTTAGTTATAATTAAAAGGTTTATTTAAATAGATTGTTATTAAATAAATTATGTTACTAGAAAAATGTAAATGTTGCGTTTGAATAATTATTAATTTAAATGATTAAATTATAAGTGCTTTCATAACTAACATAAAAATAAATTGTTGTTTAATATTAAAGTTTTAATTAATCTAAATGGCAAGGAAATATCAAAAGAAAATAAAATATTAAAATTAGTATTAATTTCAAATAAAGATAAATGACAGGGAAATAGAAATAATTAAAAAGATGGGAAAGTTTTTCATGCAAGGGCATACACCTCTTTGAACTAATTATCGAAAAAAGAAATTGAAGCCTATTGAAATTTTATGGAATTTTTGGATTTTTGTTTATTGGGAGATATATCTAACAACCTTCTTTTTGAAAGGAGATTTTTTTTTGGTCCAGGGAGGGGAGAAGAGTAATTCTGTTTTTTTTGGGAATGGGAAGAAGTTATGGAAATTGTATAGAAATTGGGGGTGAGAAAATATGTTTAGGAAGGATTCCCCATGTTTATTGGATTCAACATGATAGATTCCGCCAAGGGTAGCAGTGGGAGCAAGGGGTTTCATCGGAGACCTGACAATGTCATTCTGCGGACAGATTTGAGTTACCTGATCGATCTGATGGTAATGTAGTCTCGTCAATCTATGACCATCTCACAAAATAATAGGTACGATGATGAATTCTGACTTTAAGTCTTTATTTGTTCCTTATGCAACGAATCTGTTAATTAGAATATTTGCTTCGATTGAGACATTTCCTTGCAACTCAAATTGAAATCGTCTTGTGAGTAAATTGTATTTTTGACTTGGGTTTTGTCAAGCAATTTATGCATCCGTCAACACTGCCTTTCTTTGCACGCCTATCAATCAGAGTAGTAGGATACTAAATCGTTTTCAATTCTATTACAAAATTTTCCTGAGTTTTGATAAATATCAGTACTTCAATACAATGTTCACAAGGGATTAGGATCCGCTTTTACCCAATCACTTTCACCTTTTCTTTAGCCTCCCTATAGGTTTTGTATCTGCTCTCAACACAGTCTATTCTCCTCACTGTGGCGTTCTTAATCTCCAGTCTTGTGTGTATGTTCTGCATTGAAGGATTCGAATCTTATATCGAAGGGTTTAACTTATCTTTGGCATTCAATATTATGTAAGCAAAGGGCGATTTGTTTTTAGCTTCTCTGAATTATGAGTGTTACATCAGAGTCAGCCTACAGCTTCATGAAATCATCTTTAGCAATTTAACACTTTTACCATGGGGACGGTTGGAAGTTCTCTATTTCACCTGATTATGTAGTCGCTTGCCTGGCCTATACTTCCACATCTCATTTACGCTTTGTAGGGCTTTGGTATCCACAATTCTCAACAAATAATCTCTGTCGATATGCTCGATGGACGTCCCTTCATTATTACTGGGTATCTGATATAGTGCACATTAGAAAAGTGTGGGCCTATATTTTAGATTGTTTTATTTAGCATCACCATTAGTCTCCACCAGAATATGGTAGCTGTTTAAAATGATGGAAATGGTTCACATCTCTCCTTTATTTAAACAATAATTGAACTTCATCAAAATGCAAATTGATTATTTTCATTTGACCGTGATGCGACTCTTCCTCTCACTCTGCTCAAACACATCCTTCATCATTTCCTCTGCATTTTCCATCGCCTTCTCCAATTTCCAATTTGCAAGATCAAAGGCACCTCTTGAATTTCATGATAAGTCCCTATGTTCGAATTTAAATGCTTTTCTTTTGGGCCTCGGTGATATTTCCAGTGATGCATGCCTATTTAGGTGACTTGTATCCTTTATGAAGATTACACCTCCCTGTTCCAAGCTCTTTATGGGCATGATAGAGAGGATGCGGGGATAGGTTGTGGAATTTGGTTTCTCACCTGCCTATTTGCAAAAAAAAATTATGTATATCTTTCCATTGTAGTCTCCCTTGAGATCTCACTTCCCTTGAGGCATTATGTCAAATGTTTCATACGCCCTACCTATGCGTTGCATTTTGCATGCATGTCTACAATACTTTAGTGCGAGCCTTTTTTCTTCGGATTGTTTCATCCATTCGATTTTGTTGATATATATATGTGTATAATAGTATATGTTTATAGGAAAAGAATATTTTTGTTTTGAGGTTAATTGTTTAAGTAGAAAAGAAAATTTGGAAATTAAATAAGGGAAATATTGATAATTAAATAATTGAATGATTTGATTAAGTGGGTTGAGTTAGATTATCTTTTCCTTAATTATTGAATGATTATTTTATATAGTGGATGAGTTGAGTCACTATAATATTAGTTATTGTATATCAGTTAAAGTTGATAATTATAAATTATTGTGTTATGTGGTCATTAAGTGAATTAAGAATAAATAAAAAAGATTATAGGTTAAGATTGGATTTGGTCTTAAGTTTATGTATACTTATTTTGAGTGCTTGGATATAGTGATTAAGTTAGTGAATAAAGTGAAAGTTGAGATAATTCGTGTCTTCATGATCATAATGTGACAATATGTGTATCTTGAATATGGAAAGTGAACATTACAAAATGTGGAAGAGATGTTTATTTATGGAGTGTTCATGATTGCTCGACATTGTGTGTTTTCTTTAAATAATGTGTTTCATGGATGCAATATTTGGTGGTTCCCTTTTGATGAATTATGCATGTGATTTTTGAGTTTAAGCCGATTTTGATTATAGTGGTTGCTTTTGATTATTGAGGTTGATTTTGGTTTGAGTTGATTTTTGGATTTGTGTTATAACAAAGTTCTTGTGTGAAATTGTTATGGTAATCTTCCAAAGGTTAGAGGGGAGTATGGTTTTTACTTGCATGAGTTTGAATGGGGGTCGGGGATCGGTTGAGGTTACCAGGGTAACCCTAGATGGGGGTCGATAACCTAGGAAGATCCGCATTGGGTAACCCATATCAAGCCTTGAAGTGTTTGCATGAGTTTTATGTTGTTTCACCTGAAAGTGGGTGGTTTCATGATTTTGTCATTTTGGAAAAAGGTTGATCTTTATACTTGGATTGTGTGTTTTAGGGTATGTAGCCTTGCACTGTTACTTGTTCTTATGGTTGGGGAAAGAGTTTTTTCTATGATTTTCTTTTCATGTTAGTTCTTTGTGAACACTTCATTCTATACTTGGTTTATAATTATGTGGGTTTTAGCCTTGCACTGTGGAAATTTTTTTATTAAGTGATCTTGAGGGAGGTGTTGCATGCCTCATTTTATGTGCATATTTATATGCCTATGCTAGTTTGTGCAAGTTGGCTTACCTAGTTAGTGATTGTGAGTCTCTTGTTGCTAGTAGGAGGAGTGGATTTCAATGGGGGCCTGGACCTAAGAGTGGTGCTAGGGTAGC
This sequence comes from Sequoiadendron giganteum, assembly GCA_007115665.2. Lineage (NCBI taxonomy): Eukaryota > Viridiplantae > Streptophyta > Pinopsida > Cupressales > Cupressaceae > Sequoiadendron > Sequoiadendron giganteum. Next base: position 280,256,708 of record CM021102.1, on the reverse strand, counting down.
TCGTTGGAAGTTTCTTAATGCAGTGAAAACATTGATAATTAATTACGGGGTTTGGGTAGTATCTCACATTAATCTAGATAATCTATCCTCACTCATGGCTCAAGTTCTTGTCCAGGCTTAAGATGAGTGGGAAGGCTTAGAATGACAAAGATCAACTGTCTTGTCCTTTTGAAAGGTATGTTGATCCCGCATGAGTTAGAATGGGGGTTGGGAATCGGTTGAGGTTGTCAGGGTTTTACCAGGATGGGGGTTGGTAACCTAGGAAGATCTGCATCAAGTCACCAATATCGAGCTTATGTGATGACAATATTCCCTATAGCAACCTTGTATGCATTGCTTGTTGTTCCCCTTGTTGTTCTTGTACCTCTAGAAGCAGTTGTTCTTATGTTGTTGCATTTCTTGTTGAGTCTTGTTAGCCTTGTCTGCTTGACTATTTTTATGTTGTGGGTCCTTCTTGTCATCTCCTAGCACGGGGTTGGACCTTAGGGTCCACATGGTCAGGTGGAATGTGTTATGCACCCCATTGGGTTTCCAGTCAAAATTTGTGGTGCAAGGAGTTGTACAGGTTATAGTGGTTCCTAAGCTTACTAGAGTTGGAGATAGTCTGGATGCTATGTATTATATTATTTTCCATTGTATCATATTATATAGTTGATGTATCATTCCCGATTATGTTGGAAAGCACTGTTGTAATATTGTAATATTCGTAATGATGTAGACTCTTATATTAAATGTGATGTATATATTCTTGGTGTTATCATGTGTTCTTAGATGGATGTAAATAATTTATGTAATGTTATGGATGTATGTACGTTGCTTAATTATTCTATATTATGGTTTTAAAATGTATCCTTGTGTTAGGTTAACCATCATTTTGGGATTGGGATCATATTAGGAATGTTCATAAGTAATTCAGTCATGATACCCCAAAGGACTAGTTTGATGATGTCCATGTATACTTCCATTAAATAAGTGTTGTATGTTACTTACATTTCATATTAGTTTTACTTCAAAAAAATTGTGTTGTAAATGTTAGTTGTTGTGTTTTTCTTTGGGGTTTGTGTGGCGGGGCATTACACATACCAATATTGAAAAATATTCTAGACATGAATGAAGGTGATCGGGATGAAAATGGTATCGACCTCAATGCAAGTTTTCAGGACACATCTACAAATGATTGGTTTATGGATAAATGAAGCTTAATATTCTACAAGTGTTTTCTTCATGTGCTCATCGTGATTACAATCTGAACTTATGTTTTTTGGTTGTGATGTTGAAAAAACTAGCGCCTCACAATATATGGTTAATAGATACATAGGCACATTTTGTATTGCATTTTTTTGTAAAATTATTGCTGGTACTATAATTTTGATGTTCATGTAACTTCTTCTTATTTTAATATTAACATATAAATATAAATATATGATATGGTCTTTTACCAATAAAAAATTTTACATATATATATATATATCATATAGTAATATTTGATTAGTTAAAAAGTGGACATATAATGTCACTCTTTCTCCAACTAATTGCTCAACAATGTCATAGGAATCCTAGTTGGATTGACTATCAGCCTCATAGGGTGAGTTAATTCTCAATTAGGAGGACCTAGGAAGGGGGGTTCTTTCAGCTTTTAGAGGCTCACCACCAAGCAAATTCTTGGAAAAGACAAATAAGCATTCAACCTACAAAACCTAGCTATGCAAGCTAAATGAAGGATGCAAATGATGAAATTATACAACAACAAGATAGGATGTGTGTACCTAGGAAGTCTGGAGATGTTGTGAGGATTCTAGAAATGCAAAGAAGTTTTCAAAATGTGCCAGCGAGAACAAAGATAGCCTTACTATTGTCTTAGTTTTGTTGTTATTTTTCGGAGCAAATGTGGAATCTTCGAATCTCAAAACAAAATCTCAAATAATCTCTGAAAATACCCTTGGGAGGACTAAGACACCCAAGGTGGCGTATTAGGCCCGTTCTGAATTTCTAAAAACTTTTGAATGTGGTCTTGAGCTCCAAGTTATTCTCTTGCTTCCTCTTAGATATCAGGTTTTGAAACTTCTGGATTTGACCCGTAGGTGAGTTTTCGCGAAGATGAAAACTTTGTAATGCAACTTTGCAACTTTTCAATCTTGCAATCCAAATGATCTTCAAGTCTCCAACCTAAATCTGCAGTCACAAGCATGCAAGAAGGGAAAAACTTGTTGATTGTTACTAAATAGGGGTTTGCCTTGGTCAAACCCCTTATTGTTAATTAACCCTTGAAATGAAATGAAATGGAGGGAAATGATGAATGAACAACATGTAATGTTAAAACTCACCAAACCCTTATTGTAAAGTCTACAACCCTATGTGAAATGGATAGCTTGAATGTAGATCTTGAATCAATGGGATGCTTTGATAGATTTTTCTTGAATTGCTTGCTTGGATGAGAACCCTACATCACACATGTTAGCACAAAAACATGCATGATGTAAGAATCTCCTTTGATATGATGCTTGAATCTTGAGGATGGCTCCAAATGCTTGATGAGCTGCTCTTGAATTCTCTTGTGAACTCAAGTATGTTATAATGAATGCTCTCACAAAAGACTTAGGTGAAAATGAGTGAAAGAACCTTGTATTTATACTTATCTATGCTTAATATCCCAAAATTACATCACACCAAGCTGACATAGGAAAATATTAATTAAAGGAGGCTAAATTCTGCTAGAATTTGAAACTAAATCCCAAAAATAAGCTAAGGAGGACTAAGACACCCTAGGTGGCATCTTAGTCCTGAGGCTCAAATCTCAGGGCACATACTCCAAAAAGGGACCGTTTTAGGTGTATTCAAAATCAGGGTCCCAAGACCTTTGGGGGACTAAGATTCCCTAGGCAGTGTTTCAATCCCAACCCAAAAATCAAGGACATTCAGATAGAATCATTAAATATTTATTTTCCCTTTGATGATTGTCAGGATTAGCGAGAAAATGATGTAGTTTATTACGCTTGTGGATGCAAAATAGGACCAATTAAGACATAAAGAAGGATAAATAAAGCAAGGCATGCCTAAACAAGTGTGAAAATGGAAGGGTATGCATTTTCATACACTACATTTAGCCCCCACTTTAGTGAGAGGATGAACTTGCTTCAAAATCACACTAAAGCAGCCAACCACGCAATAAAGAGGGGTTCAAATATACAAATTTTAGTAAGATAGGATGACAATTACCAAGAGGGATGATCAAGCCCCCGAGACCAACATCCTATGGAAAACTAACATTGGCACAAAGGAACATGCATGTAAATGATATGTGAAGCCATAATCCAATCGCAAACATACACCATCAAAGACAAGAAAAAGAAAAAGAAAAAATAAAAATGCAATGGATCAATCTTCAACTAGACATCCAATGTAGTGGATCGGGTCTAGGTTGTTTGTCCAAAAAGGGTTTACAAGTGGAACACATTGTCCACTATACAAACAAAAGTGCATGCTCGCAAGGGCTAGTGAAGCTACTTGTACACTAGGTGAGCCCTAGGAAGTCCATATCAACATCATGCCCCCATGACTATGATAAGGACAAAAATAAAATGCATGCTCACAAGGGCTAGTGAAGATAGTTGTCTACCAGGTGAGCCCCGGGGGATGATATCAAATCCATACCTCCATGACTTTAATAAGGCACAAAAATGCAACACAATAAGAAAGAGAGATGTCCAAAGGGGTTTTTCATAGTTTGTGCAAGGTTTCACCTTAGGGAACATTGTGCTTAATGTTTCCAAGAGAGGACAAGTCAAAGAAATGTCATGCTCTTAGAGGAAATGAAGCCCAATGATACCACCAAGAAAAGGACACATTGCAGGAAGAAAAAAAATTATATAATGAAACATGAGCCCCAATGTATGCCCCCACTTTAAAGAAGTTGCTAACACCATTGCTATGAGAAATTTATTTAAAGTAGAAGAAGACATGACAGTATGTCACATGCGAGCCAACTAAGGCATGTTGCCCACATCCCAAGCTTGCTCTTATATGTTCATGAAAGGTGGTCAACTAGCCAAAAGAGACAACAACAAGTGACATACGAGGACAAGGCTATCTAACCCCTTGCCCCCACTTAGTGCAAGACAAGGATGAGCCAAAATGAAAAGAGGAACTAGGTGCTTTAACCCAAGAGAGAGCACCATAGTTCTTAAGATGTTGAATTTTGTTTGTCAAAGCCTTACATTCATTAGTAGAATGACCATGAACTCTATGATATGCATAAACTAGCTCCATTAGCTTTGATCATAGTGTAATGGGAATGCAAAAACTAGTCACCCTAATTGTGACCCTCTTTTGCATCTTCTCTGAGTTCATGAGGGCACAAAATCACCCTGATGACCCTTGAGACTCTATACACAGGTTCTACACCCAAAATCTCTAGGATACCGACCTTCAAAATATAACAAAAAACAAGATAGTTGGAATGTGGGCAATTCTGATCCTAAAAAAAGGTCCACATTTTCACAAGAAAATCATTTCCCTCATCATATTTTTGCCTCAGCTTCATACACTTCTTCCATTTTTCTTGTCCTATCCATAATATCATATGCATCAATAAAGAATAATGGGGGGAAGACAAAGGGGCTCTTACATCCTTTAACTCAATAAGTCCCTTATGCATTTGCTTAGCAATATAGGCTTCATAGTCAAGCCCTCTGTGTGAATTCTAATTTTGAATATCAATAATCATTACCAACAATGCAATAGGTATCCTTTCATCAAATATGTGAGCTAATACTTGATCTAGACAATAGTATGTGTTCTTGAAATAATATTTGACTCATCATAGTCAAAAGGCTCGAAGTCCTTGGGTCCAAAAGATACCTTATCTCCTTTCCTATGCCTAGGAAGCGCATGCTTCTTATATCCAAACTTATTCTGCTAATACCCATTGCACGATTTAAAAAAATTAATGTTGATAGTAGAATTAGGGTTTAACTTAAAAAACCATCACAATTCTATCTCTGGTTATGTCAAGAAGTGGGGTTCCATTCTCACTCTTGATTTTTCTATCCTTAGCATCATAATTCTTAGCTAACTCCAACATCAAATCCACTTCAACAAACACATTTGGCACCACTAGCCTCCCAAGGTTAAAACCCCATAGATGACAAGATGGATGTTTGGCATACCACCTATTAAAAGAGTACAAGAACAACTCCCAACCACTTTGAGATAATGAGACCTCTCCAATCCCAGTAGCATTATCAATTAATCTACTTGTCATGACACCTTTTCCTGTAGGTCATTTTCCAATCTGTTTGCCTCCTTCGGAAATATCCTGAGATTCACCCTCCATGAATCTAGTGAAATCTCTCTTCTCTTCTTTCTTCTTTGTAGTAGCCTCAGAGAATTCTTGTTTTGGTTTAACCCTAGGATATTTTTTGTTTAGGCTTTCCCTCTTCTCTCGAGGATTCACTAGGTTGACTCATGGTTTATAGCTAGGGTTAATGAATTCATCTTATGAACGAGGGCTAACTAGTTTATGTTCTAAAGAAACTAATTTGCAAAATACAAATAGAAACCCTCCCATATTTTATCTAGTCTCTAACAATTTCTATGAATTCCCACAATATCAAATCTTTTTTCAAACCCTAAGCCCCTAGAGTTTACAGAACCAACCACTAGTTTACTTAACCAACTAAATTCAATCAATATTTACACAAACAAGTGTAAATATTGCTTACCCGAGAAAATTTTTCCTTCAATGTCTCTGCAGCTTCTTCGCCTAGATTCCTCACATTCTTTTCTTTAAAATTGACCAATTCTTCTACTTAAAACACTTGCAATTGTGAGGAAAAAAGTACCAACTACCTTCTTTATGGCTTGGGAATGGAGCATCTTCACCATTATTGCTTGAAAGAAATCTCGCGCAAGTGAACTAACACTTAGTCGTTTAAGTTTGAATTACGGTCGTTGATCACTTTGATTTAAAACACCATCCATCGTCCACCTTCATCCTCATGCTTTACTGCTTTTTCCTTCAGCAATGTCCCTTGATGTTGCCATGTTGCCCCTTCTGCTTCTATCACATTTTTCTTTGAGACCATCACTCATCGCTACTTCATCCCTAGCTTCTTTGAATGGATCGGTGATGCTTTAGTGCCTAGTGATGAGAGGAATATTCCATCAAACATCCCTTAACTCTCCATCACTCATCACTAATAGGAAAGCCCTTCAAAAAAGACTTTCCACAATGCCTTGGACCCCAACGATGAGAATATATATTACCATTGTTCATCGCTCATCATTGATTCATTTTACAAGAACTAGATCATATTCCCGATGGAAGTAACTTAGCCAAGGTTTAAGATTTAGCCACATGTCTTAGCAATAATATCAATGGTATTACCAACATCACTCTCACTAGCAACTTGAGCGAAGATGGATCAACGATGCAACATTAGAAATATAAACTTCATCGATCATCGCCAATATGGAAATGGAAAGAAAGATCAGTCCGCGACATGAAATGAGCCAACAAGGCAAAGGACCAAAGTACTATCATGTATCGCTGATTTAGAATTTGAAGCATTTGGGCAATCGACAATACAAAGGTTACTAACGATACAGGGGAAAAACTTCACGTCGCTTATCGCTAATATGAAACTTAGGGCCCTTAACCTATTCATGATAATAAGCAAGGTAGCGATATAAAGGAGCTCAAGGTTTCATCACTCATCGCTGATTCAATGCTAGTGGTCACAAGGCTATTCATGATGAGCGATACGCTAAGTGGTAAGCATAAAATTAAGCGGGAAAATATTGCACAGGCCCATAAGTTGTTTTAAAAGGAGGACCGACTAGGACCATGAGGTGAATAGTCATAAGACCCAACCTACAATAAAGACGTAAGGAAAAAGTATGATTTGAAGGAAAATAATTTTGTGGGAAATATTTCAAGAAGGTCATGAGACAGTAACCCTAGACATAAGGGGCCGGTCAATACATGGATACTAAAGACTTAGGTTGTTTTTAAAAGACTGGGAACCGACCATAGCAGGTCAATGAGAAATTAGACCAAAAGAACAAGGATCAAGTTAATGGAACATGAAATTTTGAAGGTTCCGCCAGATCTAAACCACCCCTCTTTCCATCAAGACTAGAAATAGAATTAAAATCCCAAGAAAAAACCTATGGAAACAAAGGAGATAAGGATATCACATACCTTATATGGTCCCACAAACAAGCCTTTCTAGGAAAGTCTAAGAAAGTGTAAACATTAGAGAACAATAAGATTTATCCTTATTGAAAACTTGAAGCAACCATGGATAAGGAAAATCGACCTACAATCCACCACAAGGGGGAAATCTTTTGCTTATCCTAGAGGAAAGAAACCCCACCAACACTGCTCTATGCACCAATGTATTGACATTGACCATGCCACCAAAGTTTGGAGGATACCTTAGCCATGCCATCCATAATCAACTTTGATTCCTGGATAAATACAACATCAGGGGAATGAGCCTTTATCATTTCCCGAACAACCTTTTATCGAGGTATGTTGTTTAAACCCCTCACATTCCATGAGAGAGTTCAATCATTTATGGGGTTTCATAAAGTGGGAGTCAAGTGGTTTAATTGAGCCTAACTCCACCAAGTTCTCTCCCATTAACTTGATCTTATCTTGATCTTTCTTCCTCCTAGCCTTAGAAGGCTTCTCTGAGATTCCCTTCTTAAAGTTTTTTTGGTGCAGGCCCAAGGAAGAGGAGATCAAGGAGCCCTTACCAAAATCCTAAGTTGGAACCAAAGAATGTGAATCCAGACGATCCATGGATGGATCAACATCCACCTCTATCTCCATTGGAATGACTAGTAAAGTAGAAACGTCTGGTTTGTGACCAAAGTTTATCTTGGTACTTTTTTTGACACAAAGATTCCTACTCTCATCCTTTTGAGGATCCCACTACTTCCCCTCTAAGATAGTATCAATAGAGACACACATATCTAGTATAGCCCCTTGTTGGTCTAAATCTTCTAGGGCCTCAAAACCGTTTAAACTAGCATCTTCTTGCCTATCCTTGAGGGTTGTTTTTTTACCTCTTCCCTTACTATGGGATTTCACTAGAGAAAAACTCTCCTTATTAGTTTCCCCTTCATAAATAGGGGCTTTGTATTTATCTCTCGATGGAGCTAAGCGAGGAGGTATCGTAGTAGGAGCCCCACCAAAAGAAGACCTGGAAGCCTTAAGTTTAGGAAAATTTTGTTGTAGGTGACCCTATTCATGTCAGATACAACACCAAAATCCAAAATCTCGTAATCCAACTGCTGAATCCATGATGTGGACCCAACTTGAAGCTCCAAAGAGTCAGGGAACGAGTTGTTTAGATCGATCATCACACAAATACGAGCCAAAGAAAGTGTCCTCCTCTCCAATTTTTATTGTGACAACCCCACTTGCTTACCCAACAAGAGTGTAATAATGTGCAAAATATCATTCCTTTAGAACTCAATCGAAAGCCATGGAAGTCACACCCATACTGGAACCCTCGATGGAAGCTCTTTAGTCAGATTAAATCCAATATGCCAAGGTTTCAAGAACAACCCCACTTGATTGTAGAAGTAGGGACCTCCTTCAAAATCCTTGTTATGATCTAAAACACATGGAAAACCACCATAAAATAGCTATTTGCAGCATGTAGTACATCCATGTCTCCCTCCATGTTCCAAGTTTGACAAGCCCATGATTCAAGAAATGGGAGAGACTCTGATTCCTATGAACTTACAGATTAATGCACGATTTCTCCAATACTCAGCATCTTTTGCAATAGATTATGGTTGGATAACTGGAAACAGGTGAGTCTCACTCTTGACCAGGTGAGTCTCACTCTTGGCCAAGCAGCCACTTACTTTCAAAATCCAAAATATACCTCCATGTGAAGATCCCACACCATTTGAAGCATTATTCATAAATTACTAGCCATAACACACCTAAACGAGGAAAAAATTACCACCATAACTATATCAAAAAATACATTAAACTTGAGCATGAGGGAGCACCCTAGTTCCTACTTAGCCCCAAAACCAAACACCTTAACTAGGTACCACACAAACAAAACTACACAAAGAAAAAATAGAACACTTTAACCCAACACCCCCTGAAAACAAGAAAAACACCCTCCCCACACTTGCAAAATACTCCTTACAACTGATCTCCCACCCTTGGCACACATGCAATGACAAACCATTAGATGTAGGTCATGAACTAGAGCAATCCGCAGACCTGCAGACCTGCCTCCTGCACATTGTCCATTAATGAGGTCACTGTCTTTAATATACAACATATTTATTATATAAATATATATTTTTTAATATATTATATTTTATTAAATTATATATAGTTATATTACATAAATATATATAATATAATATATTAATATATATTATATTTATTATATTATATTAAATTATATATTATATAACACATTATAATATGAGATAATATATAATAAAAAAATTATTATATAAATGCATATTATTTATTATTATATTAAATAAATAATATATTATATACTACAATATAATAATCTTAGCTCCAAATAATACATCATATATAATATAAATTAAAAAATGTTGGTTTTAGACCTACTAGGGGAGATGACCCATTGTATGTTCCAATAGTTGTTATAACATTTGTCCATTCAATGCCCAATATTTTTGACATTGGACCAATAGTTGTGACTTTCAAGTTGTTAGTGTTGATGATGACTACCCATAATTGAATGGAATGTATTCCTTAGATCTAAAAAGAAACAAATCACGTGATGCCACATCAACACACTAATAAAACATGATTTAATGCACAAGTATTGGTCTCACATTTTTTTTTACCCTTTTTGGACACCTCGACAAAAAACATGTTGATGTGGCCTTGAAACCTTAGTTATAAGCAAGGGAGTTGCCAAGTAGGTTGTTGTAAGAAATTGCAATGATTTGAAATTTCCACATAGGATTTTGAGAAGCGTGAAGTTAGGGTGCTCAGCTTTCGGGTCCTCTCCCCTAAGTTCATGACAAGATTTTTCAGAGAATACGATATACGGTCATTAGTCCATCCTCATCACTGCATAGCCATTTCCATAATATTTCATATAATTGTATTAGGGGAGAGGACCTAGTAGTTGAGCACCCTAACTTCGCGCTTCTAATTATTCTACGTGGAAATTTCAAATCACTCCTAATTTTTTTCAGCAGCTTACTTTGCAAGTCCCCTTCTTAAAACTAAGGTTTCAGGACCACATCATCAAATATGATGCCACATCGGCATGCTTTTTGTCAAGGTGTCCAAATAAACCACAAAACAGTAAGACCAATACTTGTGCATTCATAGCATGTTTTATTGAGCGCTGATGTGGAATCACATGATTGGATGCTTTTTAGATCAAAGGAATACATTTTGTTTAATTATGGGTAGTCATCATCAACACTAACAACTTTAAAGTCACAACTATTGGTCCAATATTGATAAAAATATTGAGCATTATATAAACAACTACTATCACAACTATTGAAACATGGGGATCCTCTCCCCTATATGATCCCAAAATTAACCCACACAACTATTGACAAAATTGCCTATACAACCTTAAAAAGGACATTTGACCGTATTTATTAATTAATTAAAAATAAAGATACAATATATTTCTATTTTTAATTAATTAATAAATATTGGTTTGGAGGGCTGCGTAAAGATTGCCACTATCGACCCCGTCCCCCACACCTCTCCCCTACATCATAATCGACTTTGAAATTTATTGTAGTTTAAAATGTTTAAGCAGAGATAAGCTAACAGTCGAATACGTTAAAAATCGTCACGAGGGTCACGTTAACTGCTGCCCGATTAGAAAAAGATTAACTTTCGAAGTTTAGCCGCCTTTGAGATTTGTGTATTACAAATAAAGGCAATGGACACAGGATTGACAGTGACTTATCAGCGGCAGATTTTCACGTGGGAATGGTTTAGTTCTGCATAATGACAGACGACTTTCTGTCAGTTGTGCCCCCTACAGGTATTATAAATGTTGCATAGTTATCAAGATACTTGTTTGTCAGCTTCTCAGCATGTACCAGACGGATATTTATTATTTTCAGGATGGACAAAATGTCCGCTAGCCTGTTGTTGATCAGAAGGCAGACTGTCTTTTAACAGTTTTTATCTTTTCCCCTTTACTTAGTCGATAGGTTTTTCCCTGTGAATTTTCAAATTTAAAAATGGAAGATTTATTTTTACCATTTTTTTTAAGTAGTTGAGGAAACTCTAAAAATGCATTTTATTTAAAGAAATATTACATATAAGTTTTCAATTGTAATTTTGTCTATTTTATTGAGTTGTGTTTGGCAATTGTTCTTTTCTTTTCTTTTTTTCAGATTAATAGTATACTGTTTAACAATGTGATTCTAGTTTAAATTGTCTAGTGTTATTGTTTTTCTAATGATGGATCATGGAGTATGATCTAAATGTTGATGTAATAAAATACTACACAATTTAAATCATAAGCAAGCTTTTATACTACTATTATTTGTGGAAATATCATGTCTTTAATAATATTGTTTGTCAATCTTATAATCATGTTATATCATTTATCCCTTTATATTTCTAAAGGAAGATATTAATTAATTTAGAATATATACATATATTTGAAGGATAATACATCTTTATATTTGAAGGAAACTTTGAATAGATAATTGTTATAAATAAATTTGTTTGACAAGTGGGTTCAACCATCAAGTTTAGCCCTTGTAAGTCCAATGTACATAAACGTTTTTACTTGATAGACATCATATTCTTTTCATTTTCTCCTCTTGCTCTATTCATCTTGAGAACATATCACAAAGTGTGATCCAAAATGTTGATGACAAAAATTCTCACATAGTTAAATCTAGAAACACACATTTATAATATTATGGATTGTGGAGATTTGATGTCTTTAATTGATACCCTTCGCTGGAGGGAATTAGGTTACAAATATAAACAACTAGATTTACTAAGAGTAAATCTTTCACAGAAAATTACAAGCCTACCATTTCTAAAGGGATTTCAAGACTCCTATTCAATCCCTTCCTTCATCAAGATTTGCTACAATCTATGGATCCATAACACAAGTCCCATTTTCCACCTTGGTGGCCTTTCCCTCCTAAGATGAATTATTAGATCTACTAGAGCATATCTCAATCATTTATCCTCAAGGTTGTTCCCTCTCCATCTAGAGATAACCTTCCATTTACATCTAGATGCGTGGTTTCTTCTTAACACCTCTTATTAGGAGATGGACATAGATCGTAAAAAATGTGAGAGAAGAAAAAATAATTTAATTTTATCTTTCCTCAATAAACATCATCCTTCTTTCTCTTCATTAACATTGAGATATCGTGCCTGAACCCCATTTAGATGCAAATTTAATCCCAAGATATTCTCTCTAGATGAGAAAACTATTTCCCATCTGACCATTACCGCAATTAAGATGTCACCCTACACTACCATGCTATATTTCACTCAAACACTAATAAACCTACCTTATTTGATTGAACCCTCTACATCTTATTATCCATTTCTAAACTTGATCAACTTAGCTCATCTAATAATTGTAGCTTCACATATTACTCTCTCATCATTCCAACCAATGGAATTTGCCTCTCATCATCTAAGTGGTGACCAACCCATGTTTGATCATCCCATTACTCACTCACCTATAATATCACATCCTCCTTCACTATGTATCTTTATCAAGTTAGAAGTCACTTTATTAATATCTAATGCTCAATTTCCTCATCTTTATCCAATGGCACTCCCCTTTCCATTGTCTTTCTTTTCCATTCCTTCATAATTCACCATCCATTTCTTCTACTATATATTATCTATGTATCTCTCACTAGCTTAGTATATCGGTTTCCTATCATGCAAGCCCCTCAATCTAACATGCTCTCTTTCACCATGCACTAATAACACCCATGCAACAATGATCACCCTCTGATATTTTCAAGTACATAGTTCTCCTTAGCCGTTTCTCAATATTTATATTCTAGTCTAAGGGATTGAACTTAATTGGTTAAAACATTGAGTTCTCATTATGGAGACCCAAGTTCAAATCCCAAAGATACATCTCATATGGAATTCTAAGTTATGACTCTTGATCTTCCATAATTGGCTTCTAGTGTGGAGGTGGTTTCTAAATAAGTGAATTTGTAAGTTGTGACTCTTGGTCTTCCATAGGTGGTTTCTAGTGTGATTTCTCAAAAGGATCTAGTATTAGTCTTATTGTTGTGCTTGCAAGAGCTTATATTGATCTCATGTTGATGCTCTATGAGAAAAATATCTGTAAATAATTAGCAATATAAAATATATATTTATATTCTTTTCATACCTTTCCAAGAATTGATTACAATAAGATCATTATGTCATATCTCAACCATCCTCAAGCCACTCCCTTGTCTCTTTCATGTCACAACTCTTCTCATTCCAAAATTAGTTCTTATCCCCTCTCAATTATGACTCTACACATTCTACCTTGGAGTTTACTTCTTCAACCAACTCTTACCATAATAATCTTATCTAGCTCTCTATCCACATATTAAAATAGGCCATCTTAGTTCATGTGCTTACTGTAAGGAAAAGGAAATGGTGCAGAAACGCTTTCGTAACACTAAAACCACAGAGGAGACGTGCAAAGACCAGTTTTAAAAACATTAAAACACATAAGATGAACATATGCAGGGTAACAAGAGTGACAGAAATAAAATGATTTCATAGATAACACCAGATTTATGTGGGAAAACTCTTTCGAGTAAAAAACCCACCACACCGAGATAGAGACACTTTGTATTACAGCAAGCAAAATATTACATACAAAGTTACAACCCTCACTCTCTGATAGTTAGCTCACAACAGCACTTGAGTTTTCATGCACTCACAGTTACAATAATGTTTCGGCATACAACGAATACAAAACTCTACAGACTTCTCTTGCAATATCTTCAAATCTGTTATATCTCAATTACATGTCAAGACCGACAATTACTAGTCCCTCTACAACCACCAATTAGGGTGCATTAATTTTAGTTCTTCACTAACATGCCAAATCGATCTTGGATCGAATCCACTTGCAATCCTGCATCGAGCCACTCCCATAATTGATTCATTGCAGAGAAAATACAATTTGGGCTCTACCAATCGCCAAAAATCCAATCTCAAAATAACTGCATAAGATATCGCTTTTCACCAATCCAGCTTCTGGAAATAAATGTTGTTTTGCAACAACGATGCAAAAAAAACCAATGAGAAAGTGCCACATGTTGCACTACCATTCGCTCTGCTGCTCGGTTGAGCTCCCTTCACTATCGCTACCCATTCCATCATGTTCTGGGGCTGACAAAATCCGCAAACACCAAAACACAGTTCGCTAGCTATATCGGGTCCCACACACCATGGTGCATTGCTCGCGCACTCCACTCGACCTATGTGGAAGCCGCTGGAGCTCCTTCGGGGAATCTCTAGCGGCATCCACTAGATTCCCTAGGGAACTCCCGAGATGCTGACAAGTCTCAATAGCCAGACAACCCCTTGCATAAGGCAACTCGGGGGCCCACCAAATTTTCGTTGCGCTCGCCATTTTGACAAGCCACCATATGTTATGCACACAGGCGATTCCACTCGACAGAAAGGTAAACAGTGGTACTTGTCTTCGGAAGCCGCGAAAAGTAGCCAACACCGTTGGATGAAGCTGATAGCAGTCATTGATGCAAAGAATCAACACATCTGCGTGACAAAGCAAAAAACTCTTGCCGATAGGCGATCGATCCTCTGATAAAGCCAAAGCCTTCAAACAAACCGCCAACCCTATGCCTGTCAGCCCATCACTGTCACAACCCTCAAAGCCTCGCCGATCAGACAGAGTCTTAACGACCAAGGGGTCAAGCCAACCAAAAGAGAACACCGCGGTAAAGCGATAAGGGCATAAATTCATCAAGCCTTTAACAAAGTTCCAAGCCAGTAAGTTGAGGGACATTTTCCAACAAGCTCTCACTTGACGAAGACTTACAAGCTTCCTCCAGACTTTGAATTCATTTGCGATCATAGGTCTCAAAGCCCATTGAACTTACACACCATCTAAATTTTTCCGTGCTTACTGGCTTTGTTAATGAATCAACAACATTCTTCAGAGTATCCACCTTCTCTAAAGAGACCTTTCCATCTTCAACCATATCTCTCATGAAGTGATACTACACGTTGATATGCTTCGTTCTGGCATGGAAAGTTGGATTTTTTCCCAAACAAATGGTGCTCTAACTATCATAGAAAATAGTGATCTGCCCTACATTAAAACCAATATCAGAACATAAGTGGTTGAGCCAAACAACTTCTTTGCAGGCATGAGTCACTGCCATGTATTCTGCCTCCGTTGTGGACAAAGCGACTACAGCCTATCGCTTGCTCATCCAACTGACTGCACCACCATTTAACATGAAAGTATATCCACTAGTGTATCTTTTGCTGTCAATGTCCCCTCCCCAATCAGAGTCCACATATCCATGAATGCTGAGAATTCTCTGTGATGCAACCAAATTGCCATGGTAACATAGAGCACATTCTGAGGTAGCTCTTAGATATCTAAACACTCTCTTTACAGCATCCCAATGCGTCCTTCTTGGATTTTCCATAAATCGGCTAAGTACTCCCACTGCTGGGGCTATGTCTGGCCTTGTACAGACCATTGCATACATTAGACTGGCGACAACACTCACATAAGGCACTCTGGGCATGTCCTCCATCTCAGTAGTAGATTTTGGACAATCTTCTACAGATAGTTTTGTTCCCTGTGTAACTGGAACAACTAGTTGCTTGTAATCACTCATATCAAATCTCTCTAGAACAGTGTTGATGTACTTACTCTGGCTGACCCAAAGCTTTCTACCATTTTTATCCTTGGTTATCTCCATCCCAAGAATATACCTTGTTGCACTCAGATCTTCCATTTCGAACTTTGTAGATAACTAAGATTTAAGATCAGAAATCATAGACTTACTATTTCCTATGAACAACATATCATCCATGTACAAGGTAATAATAAGTACACGATCATTTTCAATTTTAAAATACACACAATGATTAGATTTTCATCTCACAAATCCCAATGACAACACAAATGTGCCAAACTTCTAGTACCATATTCTAGAAGACTGCTTCAAACCATACAAAGATTTCTTTAATTTGCAGACCAGGCTTTCTTTACCTTTTTCAACAAAATGCTCAGGCTGGGACACATAAAAAATTTCTTCCAACTCTGTATGGAGAAACGTTGTTTTCACATCCATCTGCTCGATCTCCAAGTCATACACGATTGCAAATGACAAAAAAAATCTGATAGATGTCAGCTTAGGGGAAACATTTTTCCATAATCAATTCCCTCTACCTGGGAATACCCCTTTGCAACCAACCTTTCTTTATACTTCTCAGCACTACCCTCAAGACCAGTCTTCTTCTTAAATACACATTTACAGCCAACAAACTTTCTTCCTTTAGGCAAAGGTATCAAATCCCAGGTTTCATTCTTTTCCAATGATTTCATTTCTTCATTCGTGGCTTCCAACCAAGAATTTGCATCGGGCATATTAATTGCCTCTTTAATAGTCCTAGGCTCCTCAGTGTTAGTAATTAAAGCATAGGCACAGTTTGAATCCAAAATGGAGAAACCATACCTGTTAGGTTGTTTTTCTTGACGTGTAGACCTTCTCACTAGCTGAGATTGTGGCTCTTCATCTTCGAAACTCTCAGAGCTAATAGACCTCTCCTTAGTTTCAGGTACACCATGTTGTGCTCCTTTTTCTGGAGTTTGAGGAATCTCAACTGCATCATTCTTCTTTTCTCTTTGATCTGTCTCTAGCTATGGAACAGTTGTAGAAAGTTTCAGCTCACGAAATATTACACTTCTGCTATACAAAACCTTCTCAGTATCAAGATTCCAAAGCTTATATCCCTTCAAACCAACACCATAGATGATGAAGATACATTTAACAACTTTTTTTTCCAACTTAGACCTTTTCTCATTTGGCACATATGCATATGCCTCACAGCCAAAGACACAAACATGTCTCAGAGAGGGCTTCTTACCAGACCACGCTTCCAAAGGTGTCTTATCAACAAGAGAATAGCAAGGAGAGAAATTTACCAGGTAACATGTTGTAGCCATCACCTCAACCCAGAACATTTGCTCCAGACCAACACTCCTCAACATACTCCTTGCCTTTTCCATCAGTGTCTTGTTCAACCTTTCAACAACTCCATTCTATTGTGGAGTATAAGGTGTAGTTTTATGCCTTTTAATCCCATGGTCCTTACAGTATCTATCAAAATCTGTAGAACAAAACTCATCGCCATTATCCGTCCTCAAACATTTTATTTTCCTTCCAGTCTGATTCTCTACCAAGTTTTTAAACTCTTTAAAACAACTAAACACTTTTGATTTACTTTTAAGAAAGTATATAAATTCCCTTCTCGAATAGTCATCGATAAAAGAAACATAATATTTAGACTTTGATAATGAAGGAACATTCACTAGACCAAACACATCAGAATGAACATAGTCTAGTACACCAGAAGATTTATGAGAACTCGAGGAAAGGAAACACATTGTTTCTTTCCATAAATGTAGTGTTCACAGAAATCGAACTCAAGATTACAATCTACAAGCCCTTCAACAAGATTTTTATTTTTCAAGGTTTTTAAACCTTTCTCACCTATGTGATTGAGTCTATGATGCCACAACATGGTCTTCTCTACTGGGAGTTTCACATCCATCGCATTTGTAACCAAAGAAACATCTTCATTTTTCTCTACAGGAACAACATTGCTTGACTTTACAGATGCGTTGTTGTATTGAACAGGACGTGCATCCATCTTATACAGAGTGCCAATACGTACACCCTTAGCCAACACCATTGCACCTCTAGCAATCTTACACCCTTTGCTTGAGAAAGAAACTTCTACACCAACATCATTTAGCTTAGTGACATAAAGTAAATTTCAAGCCAAACCTGGTATATGCAGTACGCCACCAATACCTTTGACTCTCCCATCAGGAAACTAAATTTTGACTCTTCCACGGCCAACAATCTCTAGTGTTGAATCACTCACTAGGTACACCTTTCCACCATCATACTTCTTGTACTTGGTGAACCATTCTCTATGAGACGTCATGTGGAAAGAGACACCCGAGTCAACTAGCCAGACATCATCTGATACCTGAGTTTCCCAGGTTGCAATGAAGTCATCTACGTCACTCTGAGAAGATTCATAGTCTGAAGAGTTACTCTTCTTCTTCTTCTCCTTCTTGCAATCCTTTCAGATATGACCAAGCTGCCCATAATTCCAACATTTCACCTTGGACTTTTTACTAGGAGACTTCGATCTCCCTACAAATTTAGATTTGGATTTCTTGTCCTTCTTCTTGCCTTTCTCCTTCGATCTACCTCAGACAACAAGGGCATCTTTGGCCATCTCAGAAGACTTCCTCTGCATCTCTTCAGATAGAAGCGAAGCAACCACGTCATCCATCTTGAAAGTAGCAGTAAAACTTCCAATAGCCATCACCAGATGATCCCAAGTGTCAGGTAGTGAACATAGTAGGAGCATGCAACAATCCTCCTCCTCTATCTTTACACCCACAGATGCCAACTGAGTAACACTCATATTAAATGAGTTTAGATGGTTTGCAACAGATGCACCTTCTTCCATCTTCATGGAGTACAACTTCTTCTTTAGGAATAACTTATTTACCAGAGACTTTCCCTGATAAATATTACCAAGCTTCTTCCATAATGAAGCTGCAAACTTCTCCTCATGGACATTCAGGAGTGGGTAAGTGCAAGAAGTTGGGTCCAGGAAGAGGGGAAGTTTCGGCCAAAAAAAAAAAATCTCACAAAAAATGTGTATGCGTTATTAAAAAATGCGTACGCATTATTAAAAAATGCGTATGCATTATGCATTGGGTACCTGACCCTAAAAAAATGCTTATGCGCTAAAAAATGCGTACGTGTTATAAAATGCCTGCGCATTATAAAATGCATACACGTTTTTGAGTGCATACAAGTCATTTATTTTTTTAAAAATGCTTTTTAGAAATGCGTTCACGTTTAGCTTTTCAAAACGCGTACGCGTTTTAAAACGCATACGCGTTTCTAAAAAGCATTTTTTTTTTTAAATAATCAAACAAATAAAGAACACATATGCGTTTTGTAATGCATACGCGTTTTTAAAAACGCATACGCATTATTAAAATCTTGAATCTCCAACCCACTTGCAGCCTTGGTTTTATGCTCGGGAAAGGCTTGGCAATCCGAACTTTAGCCTTTGACCTGCAACTAAAAAACTAAGGCAGATTGAAGAAGAATGTCCATCTTTGACAATATGGTTGATGGACTTTTTTTCTGAATCAATCTATAAAATTAAAACCCATTACAGAACACGATTTCTAGTTTCCAAATATATAATTTTTATTAATATTGGATTATATTTGTTATTTTTAAATTAATTTCAAAGCAAACTAGTCCTTAAACATGAAATATCAAACTTTTTTTGTTTTTTAATAACTTTTTTTTGTTGAAGTTTCTTGTAAAAAAAATTATATGACGTCAATCTTTAGACAATTCTTTACATAATGACAAAAAAAAAATTTCAAAAAATGTTTAGTTTAGGTCAAATTATGTTGTCCATACACGTTGATTTTTAAAAACAACAATTAAGGCCAATAAAAATTTAATAAAAAAAAAAATATTCAACAAAAAATTACAAAAAAAATTCCTCATCAATCTTCATGTTGTTAGCTCTCTTTCCTCAAAAGGAATTAGCAAAATACTTTTATTTGGGTCAAAAAGTGGTGTTCGTACACGTGCATGGCATGGTAGAAAACAAGGACTTTTAAAAAGTGGTTTTTATAGATCCCTATCAAAATTTAATTTCTACAATTTGGGTATTTGAATAATTTACATATTTAGAAACTAGATTCAAAATTCAAA
This sequence comes from Sequoiadendron giganteum, assembly GCA_007115665.2. Classification (NCBI taxonomy): domain Eukaryota; kingdom Viridiplantae; phylum Streptophyta; class Pinopsida; order Cupressales; family Cupressaceae; genus Sequoiadendron; species Sequoiadendron giganteum. Next base: position 280,236,671 of record CM021102.1, on the reverse strand, counting down.
ATTTCATATTACTGATTTTTTTAAAAATTCATTGTGTAAGTGCCTCAAATTTTCAGTCCAAGTGTGACAAATTATGAAAAACAACAAAAACACTTCCACTTTTTGAGCTTTTTGTGGACCCAACTTCTTGCATCAGCCCGAGTATAGAATCGACTAGAGAAATTCTTATCAAACCTCTCGCCTTTCTATCTACGAGGTCCCATTCTTCTTGCTTTATACCTTGTGGCATAGTTCCAGACATGGCTGCCTAGAGGTCTCTATCCACCAACAGGTCTTCCACTCTAAGTTTCCACAACTCAAAGTTGCCGCCATTGAATTTCTCAATATCAACTCTTCCTGATGTACTCGCAATCTTAGACAGAACTAAGTTGTAACTTTTCAAGACTCCCACTAGAACAATATTAGTACAAAAAATCAGCCTTACTAACAAGGATAACACATTGGCCAGGCTCTGATACCACTTGTAAGGAAAAGAAAATGGTGCGGAAACGCTTTCCTAATGCTAAAACCATAGAGGAGACGTGCAAAGACCAATTTTAAAAACATTAAAACACATAAGATGAACACATGCAAGGTAACAAGAGTGACAAAAACAAAATGATTTCAAAGATAACACCAGATTTACGTGGGAAAACTCTTTCGAGTAAAAAACTCACCACACCGAGAGAAAGACACTTTGTATTACAGCAAGCAAAAGATTACATACAAAGTTACAACCCTCACTCTTTGATAGTTAGCTCACAAAAACACTTGAGTTTTCATGCACTCATAGTTACAATGCTATTTCGGCATACAACGAATACAAAACTTTACAGATTTCTCTCATAGAACTTTCAAATCTGTTATATCTCAATTACATGTCAAGACCGATAATTACTAGTCCCTCTACAACCACCAATTAGGGTGCATTAATTTTAGTTCTTCACTGACACGCCAAATCGATCTTGGATCGGATCCACCTGCAATCCTGCATTGAGCCACTCCCAAAATTAATTCATTGTAGAGAAAATACAATTCAGGCTCTGCTAATCGCCAAAAATCCAATCTCAAAATAACTGCATAAGGTATCACTTTTCACCAATCTAGCTTTCGGCAATAAATGTTGTTTTGCAACAACAATGCATAAACAATCGATGACAAAGCGCAATGTGTCGCACTACCATTCGCTATGCTGCTCGATCAAGCTCCCTTCACTATTGCTAGCCATTCCATCACGTTTCAGGGCTGACAAAATCCGCAAACACCAAAACACTATTCGCTAGCTATATCAGGTCCCACACGCCATGTGTCCACTGCTCGTGCACTCCGTTCAGCCTACATGGAATCCGTTGGAGCTCGTTTGGGGAATCTCTAGTGGCATCCGCTAGTTTCCCTAGGGAACTCCTGAGATGCCGACAAGTGTCCATAGCTGGACGATCCCTTGGATAAAGAAACTTGGGGGCCCACTAACTGTTTGTTGCGCTTGCCATTTTGACAAGCCACCACGCATCATGCGCACAGGCAATTCCGCTTGGAAAAAAGGTAAACAGTGGTACTTGCCTTCGAAAGCCACAAAAAAAAGCTAGCACTATTAGATAAAGCTGATAGCAATCGTTGATTAAAAGCATCGGCACATCGGCGTGACAAAGCAAAAAACCTCCCGCCGATGGGTGACCAATCCTCCTATAAAGTCAAAGCCTTTAAACAAACCACCAACCCTATGCCTATTGACCCATTGCTGTGACAAACCTCGGAGCCTCACCAATCAGACAGAGTCTTAGTGACCAAGGGGTCAAGCCGACCAAAAGAGAACACCGCGGTAAAGCGATAAGGGCATAAATTCGTCAAGCCTTTAACAAAGGTCCAAGCCGGTAAGTTGAGGCAGATTCTCTAGCACTTATGCATCCCCTAACCTCCCGATTCCCTCAAGATTTACTTCTAATAATCTCTCTATTAATGCTAAACTTTCGATTCTCCTACCCTCTCTTTCTACATATATGAAACTAGGTCCCCTTTTAAAAAATCCTCTTGATTGGGTATTTAACAAGTTGGTGAAAACTTTCCAATGCTCACTTGGACCGACGTGTATTTAACTGTCTCAAAAGGATCCTTAGCTTCATTCTCACCCCACACTCCATACTTTATGTAAGATTCTTAATCAAAGTTGATAACAAATATGATGTTTTCACATGGATATTAGCAAGGATATTAGATAGTATTGTGTCACTACTCTATGACATGCTAAACCACCTAAGATTAGCATTCCCAAAGTTGAGCTCCGTGTCTTTAAGAGATTAACAAGTAATAATGACCTCATCATTATCAAAGAAGATAAGGGAAATGGCATGGTCTTCATGAATAAAGATGAGTAAATCTAAAAAATTCTTGATCCTATTTTTGATATTGGGAGCTACAAAATTGTAACCCACAACCCCATCTCTACAATATTAATTTTTTTAAAAAATTGTTGTTTCCCTCCCTAACTAAATCAATCTCTTCAATTGTGGGTAAATATAGTTCCTTCATCAAGAATTTTACCCATTTTGTGAAACTCATCAAAGGATTGAAATTAGAGGATAACAACCTCTAGGTTTAATATTTAATTTTGAATCTGTTTTCAACAAGGTTCTCATCCCTAACTTAGTTGAGATAATTAGGCACAAGACAAATGGTGAAGCTAAGATCCATAATTTTTTCTTTCCAAAGAGGGTTCTACAAACAAATTAATGGAGTAGCTATGGGTTCGCATTCTCCAATATTGTGGTTAACCTCTACATGGAACAATTTGAAGAAATTTATCTCATCTCCTTTCCCCTCAACCCAAAGTGGTGGAAATTCTATATTAATGATGATACAAACATATCTTGGCCTTATTTCCCTAAATATTTAGAATATTTCCACTTACACTGTTTGAAATAACTTAGCCCAATGCATCTCTTTTAGAAAATAAATTGAAATAGATAACCAACATCCATTCCTTGAAAAAAATTCATAAAATATTCTATGTTCCTTAGCTCATAACGTCTTCCATGAATCCATCCACACTAACCTTTACCTCAACTCTTCCTCTCATCACCGCCCTACCTAAAAAGAGTCTTAAAAACTCTAACCACTAGGTACCCTCATAGTTATAATGACAAAAATATAGACCAAGAGCTTTCCTACCTTTCCAAAGTCTTCAAATTGAATTGCTACACTAGTAAACATATTTTAGGAGTGTTCAAACAAGAAAGTATTGCTTCATCTCAAAACCTATGTACACTAAACCTTATAACCCCCTTGTTACCAATCTTCAAGGAATTTCTACTAAAAAATCTAAGATTCTTCTTAAAAAGTCTTGACCTCTAATGCACCTTCAAAACAACTTTGACTATAAAAAATTGTATCCCCTCACCCAAACATCCTAGACACTTCATTCTTAAATTATGAGCCTACAATAATATTTTTTCATGTGGCACACCCTATGAAGGGGAGACAATTTTTTCCTCTATGATCAAAGAGCGCAATGTTGAAACTAGAAATGAATGCATCCTTAAATTTGACATAGCTAAACACTCCACCATCAAACACCATATTTTTTATAAGACACTTAAATCTTGGTCAAAGAGGATAGTTAGTTCAATATAAAACTCAAAGAAGCCATAGAAATCAGAAATTACACCTCTAACTTCAATCATGATGAAAGGTGTAGTTTAATTTTCTATTGGTAACCCTTGTTGAATTGCCTTATAAATCACCCCCTCTCCCTCATTGACCTCTTTCTCCTCCTTTTTGGGCTTTCCCTATAATTTTTTTCCCTTCTTGACATTTTCAACATGTCTTCCCCTTATTGTACTCTCTTTCTAACCACCCTATGTTTTTCCTTTCTTAGTCTCTCCTTTCCTTTCCTAGTATGCCCTATCCTCTTCCCCCACTCCTATCTTGTAGTCGTTGTTTTTTTGGACCCATGCGGTCTATTCTCTTTTCTCTTTCTATTATTTTTCTCATCATTGTTGTTGGTGCTTGCTTTCTCCTTTGGGATTGTCTTGGCCACATTTAGTGTTTAAATTTACATTCATATTTACATGCATAAATTTAGCTATATCTTTCCTTTAGTTTATTTATTCATAGATATAGGTTTCTATTTTTTATTTTAAGTCTCTCCTTTAATGTGTGTGTTTAAGATATAGGTTTATATTTTTATTTGTTGCCTACATGCACTCTATTATTTGTTGTGATTTGTTGAATTTTATATAATTATATTAATACATATGTATTTATCTCATATTTCATCTTTATGGGTGTGTGTATATGGTAGAATCTTATGCACACAAATATAATTATAAATGTATGTATGTGAACTTATATAGATATGTATGTATATGTTTGTAGGAAAAGGTGTGTTGTCCACCTTGCATAATGTTATAATGTAATATTTATTTATTATGGGGTGCACCTAGGGAATCTAGCGATGTGTGCATCACATGGGTCTAGCATTCTTAAGGCCACTTTATCTGTTGTATGTAACATTGGATTAAAAATTTAATGTGGGGTTGCACATGGGGAAAATATTTAATGTTGATAAAACTTAGTACCAATCTTAAATGAGAGGTTAATTATTTTTTAAGCTCATGGCATTAGTTGCATGGTTTTATGTAATACCACTTTGTGGTTTCGTGTGAGCTTGTTTCTATAAAAGCAAACACATGGGTAGTTGTCTAAGGTTGGCTTGTTGGCAGGTTGGCTAGTTGGCTCTTGTTAGCATTTGTGAGGGTTCAAGAATGGCATGGGATGTGTTGTTATATTCTTGTTTACATGGAGTGCTTGTAGAGGGCTTGATGTTTCAAAGGTGTTCATGGAGGAATCTGAAGATGTATTGTAATATTTACTATTAAATAATACATGATTGATGGATGTTTTTGGAGGCTAGGTTTTTCCCTCTTGAGGGTTTTCCTAGGGTATATATTGTGTCATTTTTGATGGTATGTTGTCTATTCTTTTGCATATGGATTCTAAATACCTTTTTGCATAGATCTCTCTATTTGGCTTATGTGAAAATTATCTTGGTTTGATGCATATTTTATTTCATTTGTTATTAGAGCCATGATTTTGGTTTGTATAACCCTTGTTGGAGTAGATTTGGTGTATAGTTGAATCTAGGGCTTACAGGGAAATAATGAAGACATTGCAAGATATGAGGGTTTTGTGTAGGTGTCTTTTATAGATTTGTGTTTATGAATCTTTGTTGGAAAAATGGATTTTTATGGATGTTTATTATGAGGATTTTCTAGGGAAAAATTTTCAAATGACCCTTGGGACAAAACATACCTCACCATTGGCTCCAAGAGGCTTGAGAGATGAAGATTGACATAAAAATTGGCATATTTTAGTCACTATGAAAAAATTACATTTTTTTTGCCCCTAGCCCTAGTCGTATGGTTGTACGACCATCTAGGAATGTGTCACAATAAAATAAAACAAAAAAATTGCATGTGGATTAGAAATAAAATTAAATCTTGAATTTTTTTATTTAAAATTAAAAAATTAAATTGGTGGGGGATCCGCAGACTCCTCCACATTGTCTGCAGGTACTTGCTAGTAGTAGAGTACCAACGGTACCCATAGGTATTGTTGTCAGTTATTGGTTGGCCCCTAGTCAATGTACTTCGGTGTTGGTGGGCCATGCCCTCAGCCTAGCACCCTAGTCAAGTGGGAACCTAGCCACGAGCCAACAAAAAAAATTAAAATGTCATCCTTAAAAAATTCAAATCTTCCAAACTTTATTAAATAAAATATAAACCACTAGTTTAAAAACTTTTAAAGTTTAAAATTTAACTGAATTTTATATAATATTAGGTCTAGTTGTCTATGGGCAGTGCTAGCTAAGTGGCATTGCCACCATCGATAGACCACTAGCGAGCTACCAAGGGTCGCCCCTATTTACACCTATTAGTCAAATTATGCAAATTTTTTCTAGAGGGAAAAACTTTTGCCTAGGGTGTCAATTTTCAACTTCTTATACTTATTGGAAAGGTAATTTCATGCTCTACATTGTTGTATTAGTTTTTTTCCTAGAGTTTGTTGTTTTGACAATGAAATGCTTACTAGAAGTCTATTGTTCCTTTTGATCTTGGAGAAGTCATAACTTGTGCATACGAAAAGCTGGTTCAACGTACTACACATGGGACCAGGTTTGGAGATGTTTTGGCATGATTGATTTGTTATTATTTCCATCTGATTTGTTAATGGGTTCTTTTGACTCTAGTGATTTTGTGAGCTTATGGCTATTTGGACCTTGGTGATTTTATGTTTCAGTCATTGTATACTCATATGTACATCTTCAATTACTCTCATTTGATATCTAGTTATTAGTATATTGTTGAGTTTGTATGTTGCATTGTTAGATCTAAGAGTTGTACAATGTTGTAGGTTGTCTATTCTTACAAGTTACATTTATGACTTAGATGTGGGCTATCTATGCCCATAGATGCTTTAGTGTTGTTACAAATTCAATTCAATGACTTGGTTTAGTCATTTGTTTTGCTGGTTTTTCTTGTCATGCTGAGATGGAGAGATGGTATTACTAAGTATAGTCATGATGTGGGGCCTATGTAGTTGACTATGTGAATGTAGACATGTGTGAGATGGTTGGATTGTGTTGTTGGTACATTTGGTGGTGATCATGATAACATGGATGTTCCTTGTGGTTTAGACTTTGGCATGACATGACTATTTATGTAGATGCATTGTTGGTGGTGTTGGATTGCTTCCTATTTGATTTGTGGTGGTGTATATATTCTTGGCTTGAGGATCATGGTTTTCCTTTTCCTCTTGGGAGATCATGTTGCATTTTATTTCTTTGATTGTGTGAGGTTATTTGGTTGATCTTCATTGAGGATATTGTTATCACAATGCCATGAATAAATTGATTACATGTTTCATGTTTCAATGGGAGCTTGTGACAATGATGGTTTGGCAGTGTTATGTCTTCTTCATTTGGAGATTTTGGTTTGTACTCTTCCCTTTGGGAGGTCACTATTGAGTTCTTTGATCATGTTGGGGCCATGGATGATCTTCATTTAGAGGATGTTTGTCATGATGCTATGGAGAGCATAGTATCATTGTTTAGTGGGAGCTTGTAGCGATGATGTGGTCTCACCATTTGATGGTGGATGATATTGTTTAAATAGGAGATGGTTATCTTCATGTGATTTGGAGATATTGACATCTTGAGTAGCCATGGGGGAATTTTTAGTCTTTAGTTGAGGTGTCATGATTTTTCATTTGACATGTGGTCCTTGATTGATAGGATGGCTATGTATTATGTCATGATGTACTCTTGATTCTGGATTAGAATTTTGGCATGATAAAGGTGCATGATATGTTCATTGGAGCATATAATATCCCTTTGAGGAGATGTGAGATCATGATGTTATAATTGAGTTCCTAATTCAACTATTAGGACTTTGACTTTGATCTTTGTTTGTTCTCTTGGTATTGAGAATATTGATCATTTTCTTGGGAGCTTCATGGTGGTGCTATGTTGCATTTGGAGGCTCGAATGGTTTGACCAGTTACAGGTACTCTTGGATACTTGGAGACATAGGTGAGGCTAGAAGATCTCTTATGATTAGAGACATGAGTTGAGACAGTTACTCATTGATGAGGTTTCAATTGGAAGTTTGAGGAGCCTAAACCTTGGTTGGACATGAGTTAAGCATGCACCTATGTGGAGATTGTTCTTAGATGAGTCATGAGGACTTAGCTATCTTGGAGGAGAATTCACATTCCCCACTCTTGGTTTACTCAATGGTTTATCATCTGAGAGCTATTTCCAATTATTATTTTTAGATGCACTATATTTTATGCTTTATCTTCTCATGCATATTGATCTTCAACTATGGTTTTTTGTTTCTGGAGGATTCATTTGAGGGATGTTGGCATGTTTATATCCTTATACATTGTGAGATTATTCATTGATGTTGAGTTTAGAAGATATTATTGGGCTTATTCCCTTGGTTTGGGAATGGATATGGTTTGATCTTCCTTTGGTTTGAGATGCATACATCTTGATTATGGTTACATGTGGATAGTGTTATTCTTTTTGGGATGTTATGTAGGAGATCATACTTACCACAACTTAGCATTTAGAGGTATGTGTGTAGAATGACATGGTATAGGTTTTGATTTGCACGTTATCTCTTTGGTCATGTTCCACTTCCTGGATGTTTGTATTCACATGACATTAGATTTGAAATCTTGTGTGGAGCTATGGAGATCACTATGTTTGTGTTCGTGTGTTTTTCATTGTTCTTTGATGATGACATGGAGGTTCCTTTATCTCTTTCCTTTATTGACTGTGAAGAACTTGCAAGAGCTATGGAGACTTGTGATGAGAGTTGGATTTCAACGTATTGGTTTGCATGATTTTCATATCATAGTGGATGTTACTTGGTAATACATGATGTTGGTTACACTTCTATGTGTTTCTATTGGAGGATCTTTAGATGCCTTGATCATTTCTAAATTTGACATTACCTATGCAATGAGAGTTCCTAGTTGTGTAGGTTCAGACAAGCTTGGCACTTAGAGATTGTGACTACATGTTATGGGTTGTATATGTTGATAGCATGTGGTTCACTTGTTATGATTTGTATACCATTGAGGTATGGATAGTTGGATGTGTTAGCATTTTTTGTGGGTGCCATTTTCAGCTATAGTGATTTTATCTTGACAACTATTGATACATACTTGTTACCTTTTGATTAAGTGTTTGTGTATTGAGATATTGATTAGGGGTAGGACTTATGCTTCTTTGTGATAAATAGTGTGGTATCTCTTTGGATGATTTCTTATCTTTGTGCATTGACATGATGGAGGATAAGGGAATTCATGCTTGAAATGGTGGTCACCTTAATTCTTGTTGTAGGTATCTTGATGGAGCAATTGGAGCACTTTGATTCCTTGATGATATATGTGGCTATGAGAATTTTTCCATTGTTCAAGTTTGATTTTACTTGTTTACCTCTTATGCAATGTATACAACAAGTAGGAGAATGTTAGGAAAATGTGTGTTTTCCACCTTGCATAATGTTATAATATAATATTTATTTATTATGTCGTGCACCTAAGTAATCTAGGGATACATGTATGACATGGGTTTAGCATTCTTGGGGCCACTTTATGTGTTGTATTTAACATTAGATTAAGTATTTAATTTGGTGTTGCACATGAGAAAGATATTAATATTAAAAAAACTTAGTACCAATATTAAATGAGGAGTTAACATTTTTGTAAGCTCGTGGTATTAGTCACATGGTTTAATGTAATACCACTTGGTGGTTTTGTGTGAACTTGTTTCTATAAAATCAAACCCATGGTTAGTTGTCTAAAGTTGGCTTGTTGGCAAGTTGGCTATTTGGATCTTGTTAGCACTTGTGAGGGTTGAAGCATGACATAGGATGCATGGTTACATGCTTGTTCAAATAGAGTTCTTGTAGAGAGTTTGATGTTTCAAAGGTTTTCATGGAGGACTCTTGAGATGTATTGTAATATTTATTGTAATGATGGAATCTTCAGAGGTTGGAGTTTTTTTCCGTCTTGAGGGCTTTCCTAGGGTATATCTTATGTAATCTTTGATGGTATGTTGTATATTCTTTTGCATATATATTCTGAATACTTGTTTGCATAGATTTCTCTATTTGAATTATGTAAAAATTATCTTGGGTGGATGCATATTTCCTTTCATATGTGTGTATGTATATGTATATGCATATATATGTACACACACATATGTATATGTTTATATGTGCACATATTCATATACATATACATATACATATACATATACATACACGTACATACATACATACATACATACATATATATTTATGTGTGTGTGTGTGTGTGTGTGTGTGTGTGTGCATTGTTAATAAGGGCATAGTGTAGCAGTGAAGAGGTAAAATTGTTGTCGCAGCCACTAAAGTGTAAATCCCCATCAGGTCATTGTGCTTGCAAGCCATGCTTCTCTATTGGACTAACATGCTCACAAGATGTGTACCTTGGTTTATTGTGCTTACAGCCTTTGGACCATTGAACTTGTAGGTTTGAGTAAGGTGATAATGTCTTGGTGACTAAGCCCCCGTCCCACCTTCCCTCCCAATAGGAATCTCGATGATAAAGTCTTTAAAAAAAGATTATCCCATAAATGATCTCTCAAACAAGACTACTCTAAAAACTTGAGTTTGATATATATATATATATATATATAATTCTTTAATTTATATCTCTATAACATTTCATTGATATTATCTTTATTTATTTTTATTCTATTAGAATTTTTTTTCACCACCTTACTCATTTCTTCTATTTAAAATAGATTATACAATTTACCATATTTTCATTCTTCATTCTTCATGTTCTTCATCTGAAAATGGATTATAGATAACAAAACAAAAAAAATCACACAACTAAATCCAAAACAGAGAGTATAAGAATCCACAAGAATATATTTACAAGAGAGCGTATACAATTATCCAGAAACACACAGTCTAAGAATCCACGATAAGTTATTTACAAGAGAAAGTATACAAACAGCTGTCCGTTTGCTCCATTAGAATAAAATATACAAAAATTGAAGTTATGAATGCTTTCCGATACATTAATACCACATGTCACTTAAATCAAACTGAGAAATGATGTTACTCGGCTGCACATCGGTAAAGTAGCTTGTACTGTCAAAGACATAATTGCAGTTAAATTTTTCCTGGTCGTTTAGGTTCAGCCATGGGACAGAACCAAGCCAAAACAAATCAGAATCTGGCAAGATATCAGACTGATATTGGCTAGGGGTTGTTACAGCTTCCATGGTCTCTTGAATATCGCTTGGGATTCCGTTAGAATTCTGTTGAACAAGACTCGTTGAAGGAGATGGAGTTCTGTGTACTGTAATTAGTAATTCCTTTGTCTCAGATGAAGATATGGTATTGGAAGCTTTCTTCATATATTTCAGCTTGGTGGGTTTATGTGGGGAAGGATTCAGCTCATCTGATTCAGGAAGATGCTGTAGTTGCTTGGATTCTGCTGGACTGGGGCTCGAATCTATTTGCATTTTTAAGTTCTGACACTGAAAATTCTTCGTGGCCGGGGAATTTAAGTTCATTTTGGCGTTGGTGGTATCTTTTACCTTTGACATGGAGGTGTTGAGGTGTTCTCCATTGCAGTTTGTTTTCTTACTCAGATGAATATTCCAGAAGTTCTTTACTTCGTTGTCTGTTCTTCCCGGTACACGGGCGGCAATCAGCGACCACCTGCACGAGATTAATCTCTTTACTTCTCAAATCATTTGTAAAGAGTAAAGCCTAATTAAAGACATTATGGACTGCAATGAATAGGTAGATACTTCGCTATTTGGGTAAGTAATTCCAACCTGTTTCCAAGCAGCTTGTGAAGCCTTATAATAAGATCTTTTTCGTCCTCAGAAATGTCACCCCGCTTTACATTTGGGCGGAGGTAATTCATCCACCGTAACCTGCAACTCTTTCCACACCTCTTCAAACCTGTACATATCAAATGGCAAAACTTGATACTTACATGAAGTGCTATTCTTCAAACTGTAAGGAAGATTTATTCTTCTAAAGTTTAAACAGCCATTACGTTGCAAATTGTATAAAGTGTTTTAATATATCTCTGTTAAAACAAACTAACTGCAGACAATTAATACAGAGCATAAATGTAGAAAGCCTAAGAGAGGTGAACTATCATGCAAGTTAAAATGTTTAGTTTTTGGATTCAACTGTGTGTATTTTTGAGTTGACGTTTTAGATCACACTCAGTAATCATATTTTTTCCTCTTCCTAATGATTGATCACTGAGTGTGATCCGACATGTCACTTAAAAATACACACAGTTGAATCCAAAAGCTGAGCATTCTATCGTTATGAACTGTGGAAAACTCATACTAACTATCATGCAAGTTCTTAATCAAATAGTAATAATGTATTAAGTGGAATCTCTCAATTAGATGAGTGGGTTGGGTTGGGCTTAAGCAACACATTATAAGCTTTGATTTGTTTAGATGATTTATCTAAAATCAGTCATTTTTTAGTAAGACCCACCTATTAGTATGATTTAAAATGAGTCACCTAAACAAGTCAAAACTTAAAGTGTATTGTTTAAACCAAACTGAACTTGAAGTACCCACTATATCCCAATAAAAAAGACATTTGAAACATAACTCTAAAATAATGTATTGAATCGGTTCAGTATAAATATATTAAAATGTGTTGAAAGCATATGCAAAATCCATTATATATAAAATAAAAAATTATATCGTTACCTTTTTAAGACTATTCTAAAATCAACGCACTTTTAACACATAAAAGTGAGTGGCATTTAAGCAGATTCAAATATCGAAATCTGTATTTATGATGATTCATCATTCTTCACACCAGAGGTAGAAAAAATCAGTGTTTGTATGTTAAGATTAGAAAAATAGTGGAAAGCCATCGAGACAGATTCCATTTATGAGAAAGGAAAAACTAACAGTATTATACCGGCTTTGGCAGGAAGAGTACTCCAACGCACAACTCCATTCGCTTCTATATATTTCTTCAGAAGTAGATCTTCCTGAGGTTGCCAATGTCCTCGGTTAAGCCCGTCCAACATTTTCTTTCCAGTCATTACTGCTTACCCTCTCTACTGCTCGCTATTACACAGCCTGCCAGGTTCTTCCTTATGAATATTTCTTAAATCCAAATGCTGAATTTATAGCTAATTTTCACTCATTGAGTTCGGGCTAAATTACTTACCACTGGAAGATTTTGTAATAATTTTCTCTAGATTTATGAATGAATTGTAGAGGGTACCGAAAATTTAATGAAAGGGCCGTATCCTTCGGCGAAATGTTTTCCTCCTAATTATGCTCTCGTCAGCGTCATTATTACACTCCTCAGAATTTTGACACGTTACACAGAAGCCAAGATAATTTGCCGTCCTTTCTGAAAAGGCAACGTTAAATTGAGGCGCAGGGTGCCATATCATGTCCTAATGCGATAAAGACGTTAGAGATGGGAAGAAGTCGATCCACACGCCATTAAAGCGAGCAGAGTCCGTAAGTATTACGAAGATTAGTTTGTCATCCTACACATTTATACAACCTCTGACATCGGTCACGTTGCTTATTGGCATTCGCATGAACTGAACTGCCGTAGGCCAGAATAAATATTGGCAAGGCAGATCAGTCACGCTGAAGACAAAACAGTAGTGGTAGAGGATTGGTCTTGTGGACATTCCAAGCTTTGGTTTGTTTAGGTGGTTCGTTTGAAATTATATTAAGAGAGGGTCTGATGGTGGTGAAGGTTATGTTGTGCAAGGGGCCTGGGGTAAAAGTAGTAGAAGGTACGGCCAAAAATTTGGATTACATGATGTAGAGGTTCCAGCTGGCAACTCAGAAAAATCAAACTGGGAGAAAATTTCACACGTTCTCCAACTCATACTAAGCAGTTTTCAAAAAAAACTTTTTAGAAGCAAAAGGTGGCATCGACCATTGACGGATGCATGATACTTGCTTGCTTGTTTCTGGCCACGCCAGTTCTTGCGATCTTAAGAAAATTTGTAAAGATACTTATATAGAAAACTATTTTAATTTAAAACTAAAGATATTTAAATAGAAAGCTATGTTATTTATAAACTTATTTATTATAATATTCTCATAAAAATTTACATAAGAGAAATTCTTACCACAAGAAACAATATCTACTACTTTTTTCCATATAAATTGTAAACAATAATACCTATTTATTTCAAGAAACAAAGCCAATAAGAAATTAACAAATAGAATTTTCTCACTATATCCAAATACTTTCCAACTTGAATAAACATTTTACAAAATATCTCCCAAAATGAAACCGTAAACCTACACATCAAAACAAACACCTTTCATATATACCAATGGGAGATCATTTCCTAGCCATGGGGTTGCTTACAACCCACCCCTAAACGAGGAGTATCTTGTAAAAATCAAGTGTTGAAATTTATAATTTCCATGGTTTTTATGCTTTTTTATAAGGGCTTACTAATAATCCTAAAACCCTAAGCCCTTCATCTCCGGTCTCTACGCTAATGTTCAATTTTCAAATTTATCAATTGATCTTGTTGCATATGCTTAAGTCATTTATTGATGTCTCGGTATATGTTTCTTTATTGGCCCCTTTATCCTAGCAACCAAAATAGCCCTTTGTCCCAATTCTTTAAGTAGCACCTTATCCACTTGCAATTTTTTATTAATTTAGTGGTCATTTCCCATGTCCATGTGGCATTAATTTATTCTAGTGCAATATGCGCTAGCTTCTAATTTGTGCTCATGTACTATCGTGGAAACGTGGATTCACTATAATTCTTTACCTAGTTGTGACAAACATGTGGGACCACTACTATGTTGATTTGTTTGTGTTTCTATTGGAGCATGATTCTTCCTTTTAACATAGCTTTAAAAATGTAAATTCTCTTGATGTTGTTCTCATGCACTTGAGTGCCATGGACCTCCTCCTTTAATTATCTATAATTACAATGTATGTATGGGACCAATATTTATACAAATGGAACTCTCTTATTGCATGCACCTACTCTATGCAATGAATTTTATTAATGTGTTCTCAAATCAAAATTGCACTACTATGTTATGGTGACACATGTCATTCATGTGGATTGGGATAGAGTAATTGCCCCATTTATTTGTTGAGAATATGGTTGAGATATCAATAAAAATAAATATCTGTCAAGTGTTGATTGCCTATTATAACGTAATATGTTTTTACAATGTGATTTCTTCAAATCAAGAACTTTTGAATTTGTGCTAACGTACTCTATTAACACTTGGGAGCCATGGTATAAACTAAGCCAACTTGGTATCTCAGTGTGAAGGCTTTTGTATTGGCTATGTAGCCCCTTCCATAACTTGGAATAGTTTTTATAATTGATAATGAATCGTTATAGGGGAGAGGGGTTCATAGTGGCACACTGTATGTTTCAAGGTTCACGTGGAGTGCCATGTTGACCAAAAATATATAAAAAATTACCTACCACACCACCCTATCACTTGTGCATCTGCCATTTTTTTTTTAAAAGTTTCCACCACCTTGCCACTTGTCATCCACCAATTGGTCCACGATGTTCCTGACGGGCCCATTTTGGGATCCGCCTGATAGTGGAGTGGGTCCACTTCATGAGACAACACAAAAAAACCATGCGTTGGGTCAGACGAACGTGTGTCGTACAAAAACTTCACCACCCCAAATGTCCAATTGAGATCATTAATCACACAATGCCCCATTTGTTACCTCCACTAGGAAACTTGCCTTATGCATCCATTCGTAGTTACTCGGCTTGACAAGCACGCTGTAGATACCGAAAATTGGTATAGGCCTGCAAACACCATATTCAACATAATTTTCTATAGTCCGTGGTCTTGATTAAATAATGTTTATTATTTAATTACCCTTTCTAACACGTATTTCCTCTATTAATTAAATACCCCTTTTTAATTAATTCATTAATTCATTATTAATCTTTATTCAACTTGATTAATTAAATAAATCATATTTATTTAATTATGTTGCGAACTAATTAATTCTTCCCCCTTTATCTATCAATTAAATAATTTATTATTTAATTACCCCTTTATCATATTTCAACTATAATTAAATATCTTTATTTAATTATTCATTTAACCCCCTTATTTATAATTAAATATTTATTATTTAATTATTTATATTATCCTTTTCAAACAGTCAAATTAAATAAATTACTTTATTTATTTAATTAAAGTTTCTTATTTTTCAAATGTTGAAATAAATTAACATTTAATTCCTATTTAATTATTTATGTCACATTCTTCTATCATTCAGCTATCCAAGTCATTCACTCACCTTCTGACTCAAGATCTATTTTTAGTTCTCCAGTTATCTCTGAACTCAACACCTATTTATCTCTGCGAGAAGACTCTCTGTTACAACTGGTCGATTAACTAGTTCTAACTCCTGTTTGCATTCGAATACATTAGTCTTCGAGTTCCAACTTTGGCTTTTGCATACAAAGTCTATTTCTTCTATTTTTGGAGATTAAGATCCTGAACTTGTGTTTTAACTCACGTTCTAAATTAGTCTCTATCTGCAGTCTTTCTTGAAATCGTGTTCTAACTCGCATTCTAACTCACATTCTATCTGAGACAAAACTCACATTGCATGGCATTCATCAATCTCATTCGTCGATCTCTCTTTCAATTTGAGCCGATCGTTCGAAAACCCAAAATCTATAAAATGGCTTGTCATAATGATTATTCCTCCTTCCGAAATCATTCATTTTTTAGGAGAGATTCATCTTTGATATTTTTCTTAGACACTCGACAGAATTATACTTGCATTCAAACACATAAATCTGAGGGCAAGAATACTGAAAAGGCAAAATAGAGAAGAGCAATAGAGATAATTCGAAGGGATGAACGCATATTCAGTGAGATCATTTTGGTTTTTTTAGTTTAGTTTATTTCCTCATTCTTTGTTGTTAGATTTTAGATTATTACTTAGATTAGGATTTAACTTTGTTATTCTAGCCTTGCAGAAAATCTATCATGTTACATTTAGTGAACTCGACATGCATCATGCTTCAAAATGCGCACATATTTTCATCTTTCCATTTTTTCATTTTTTGTTCTTTTTTGTAGGTTTTCCATACGACACACTACATCTGTTCTGCAAAACGACGCATCTGTATCCACAAACTGCATCTATTAAGAAAAATGATGCATCTGTAGTTACAAGCCGTATCTGTGAAAAACAGTGACGCATCTATCATCAAAACTTGCATCCGCGAAGTCACAAACCGCATCCGCCTGTCAACAAACTTCACGAACCGCATCCGCCTGTCAACAAATTCATGAACCGCATCCACCTGTCAACAGTCGAACTGCATTTGTGGCTCCAAAAGCCGCATCTGGCTGGTAAAACTTTTTCATTTTTTTATCTATTTTCGTGCATCCATATTTTCATTTTTTACTTTGTAGGCTGTTCGGATTTTCACTAATGTTTGTTTCAGTTGTGTTAAGGAGGAATAACATAGTGTTTGCAGGACAAAGCATAGAAGACATTTAAAAACCTAAGACAATTTTCTGTAGGACGAAAGCTGAAGAACAATGAACTACTGATGAATTTGCATGCAGGACCTAATGCCTTTGTGTTAATTTATTTATTTAAGCAATATTTTGTTTGGTAGATAGATAATCATCATGTGGGATTAAAATGAATTTCCTGATTGATAGATAGAAAATTGTCATTTGGATTAAAAAGAACCACTGTCTTCTTTGTTTGGTGCTTTACACGTATCTGTAACCCTTACGATTTAGTACACCAAAGTATCCTCTCCCCTTGCGTAGTCATGCGATCCTGGGTGTAAGAGAAACAGTTGTTGACTCTAGAACCTGGGCCTGTCTTGGTGGGAAAAATTACTCACCCCAAGATGACTCAGACCAGTAGCACACTAAAGCCAAGCGACTTCCAGTCGGTATAGAAAAGTGGATTCTTGGGTAAAACCCACGAATCATGCGCACTATTCCAACGAGATGGACAGAAATGGACGCTCGCCGACATTGGATAGTGTCCCACGAACAGAATGCCCTTATTAAAAACCTTGTTGTAGAGTTACCAAAATCCTATCTATTTGTTGGCGCAGCAGGGTCAGCCCTGTGAAGCCGTCTTACATTTTTACAGTTTCTGTGTGGAAATGAAATGTATGCCATGGGAGTCTCATGGATATAGTAGCTTGGCTTCCCCATATAAGTGAGTGTCGTGGAGGGGAGCCAGTGGGGTCAAGCTACTAGTCATTCACCATAAATATGCGTAGCTGGAGAAATCCAAGTAAGAATTCAACAAATATTGTGCTAAAAGCCTAGGTTGTAACTATCTTTCGAGTCTTAACAGTCCTCCCATCACAAGAACTGAAAATACATTGATTGTTGTGTTTTCTCTTTGATGTATTCGTCCAAATCTTGATCAAACAAACAAAGTCAGTCAACAACTTTCGGGAAAAATTCAACTGTCAGAAAACCGAGTTGCATTTGTCAGTTTAATCACTGCATCTGTATTAGCGAGTCGCATATGTTAGGGTAAAAACCACATCTATCTGTCAAAATTTTCCATTTGTCATAGTCTGCATATCACGAGTCGCAACTGTCACACTCTGAGCCGCATGTGTGCATGCAAACCGTATCTATCAGTTTTCGAGTCGCATGTGTGCATGCAAACCGCATCTGTCAATTTTTGAGCCGCATGTGTATCGGTAAGCCGCATTTGTCATAGGAAAAATTGCAACTGTCAGAAACACCGCATGCACTTTCAAAAGCTGCATCTGTCAAAATCTAAACCGCAACTATTAGGTGAACAACATTTGTCTGTCAACAAAAAACATCAAAAACCATGAGTTGAGTCCAAAAACATCATTGTCACCATTTGCTTTAGATTCTTAAGGTAAACCTTAGATTCGAAACTGGTAAATTTTTCTCAAAACCTTGCATCATTAGGTGTCATATACGTCTTAGTTACCATCATTAGGTGTCATATCCATCTTAGTTGCAGTAACCGTCTTAGTCATAGTCATCCTAAGTTGCATGCATATGGATACTCCCTAGGAAATTGCATATCGTAGAATAGATAACTTTCTTCGTCATTGGAAACGTTCATGTTACGGTTTGTCAAAATCATTGAACCTTGTCACTTTAGTCCCATCTAGTGGATCTTTTCAGCTCATTAGTCTAGTTTGAAAAATTCACCTTGTCACTGTCCTTGTCATACAATTAGGTTGCTTGGTCGAAAACAAATCTTTGTATGCATTTATCCCATAGGTGGTAGGTTATACCGTCTTAGAATCATTTATCGTCATAGTCTACTCACATCTTGCATATCGTTCATCCTAACATACGTCATCTTAGTATACGTCCTTTTAGAAACCATTTTCACTACATCATTTATCGTCAGAAAAATCCAAAAAATATAGACATAGGTCATATCAATTTTTAGACATAGTCTGCATTACCCATTTTGAGCAACTTTTTTATGGTCGAAACAAGGTCCCAAAATAAACACAAAGCAATGATAGACCCCAATGACTTCATCAATCCATTCGGAAACCAACCGTCAGGAAGTAAATGACCACACAAGTCTTTGCTAGAAAAACATGTCACTAGAGACACACATGGTCAAATATACATAGAAGACATAGACGCAGTAGCACAAGATCCTGAATTAGCATCCTTGATGGATGAATGTTTTCAAAATGATCCTCAATGCTATCTAGCAAAGTTGCTAGCAGAAGGTGCCAAACTACCCATAGGATTTGATATTCGTACCTTGCAAACACAGTCAACTTGACCATCCCAAACTGTAATGTCAACAGTCTCTATTCCCCAAATAACCGCAACGATACCAACTGGTATACCAACTCAAACATCATCAATTGTAAACACAACCCCTTTCAACATAACACAAGGTTTACAAATCATTGCGGGGGCAACTTCCCCCAACCCCTTTGACACCAACACGACTGGTAAGAGAACCAAAGATGGCAGAAATATACCTATACCAAGTCAGACTATTCAGACAGGAAGCATTCCTATTCCAAATTAGACAATTCAAATAGGAAGCATTCCTATACCAACTCAAACCATTCAGATAGGGAATATCCCTATCCCGAATCAAAATATTTTGACAGGATATATTCCCTTGCCCAATCACAACCCATCACAGAACATGACGTACCAAAATACCTACATTGATCCAAATATCACAAACACCATATCCTTGATACAAGTCGATGTCCTTCAAAACAAAATGCAATCTCTTCAATAGTAGATGGACAACATGTCTATGTCTAGAAAACGAACTATCTCAGCGCAAGACCTATGTCCATGTCCATTTGATAAAGCGCTCTATATGACACCTTTCCCCCATGGATACATTATATTGGTTTTGCCTAAGTATAATGGGAGAAAGAATCCTATAGAACACATTAGAGAGTTCTCAAGAACATGCATCGACATATCGTATGACCCCACATACTTGATGAGACTATTTTCACGAACCCTTGTTGGGATAGGACTGGAATGGTTCTCTAAATTACCATATGGTATACGATCTTGTGGCGAATTAGCTGAGAAGTTTATCGAACATTTCAGCTTTAACATAGACAATGAGGTAACAATTGTAACCTTGTGCCACACGACACAAGAAGATGGCGAAGTCTAGCTAGTAGATGTCTAGTTGAAATACCCAAAAAACAAAAGGTCACAATATTCCTAGAGAACATCAACCCCAAATTACAAAGTGATCTAAGGGTACACTGTTGTACTTCATTCTCAGACTTGGTATAAAAGGGAATCATCCTTTAGAAAGGCCTTATAGACAAAGGAGAAATGAAAGTACCAGGCAGAAATCCAGTTGTCCAACATCAAAATGCACCAAATGATAGAAACAAATTCTGGTCTAGAAACAAGAATGTTACAAATGATGGCATTGTTGATGCTAAACACATACATACAGGACCAGTTATCACCCTTAGAGATTACAATCCCAATCAAGATACGATGAACAGTCCAGATCAATAAGCTAAGTATGTCCAAAATTCACAACAACAAAGACCACAACAAAGGAGATTTCCTACACGTGAATTTACACCTTTAGGACAACCAATCGAGACTATTTTCAAAGAGTTGATTAAACATAATCTTATCAAACCTTTGGAACTAGGAGAATATGATCCTGGACAGTTCAAACCTTCATGGTGGGATGATAACTCTTTTTGTGATTATCATCGAACCAAAGGGCACAACCTCCAACAATGTCATCAACTCAAGAACATCATACAAGACTTTGTTGAAAACGGAACCATAGAGGTTGGTGGAAAGAAAAAAGTTAAGAACAGTGATCATAAGGTCTTCACGGACCCGTTACATGACCACACAAAAGGAAAAGCCTCTAGTTCAGGACCCCAGAATAATCCATCGGCCAACTATAACAATACCAAGTATGACTATGGTAAAGGAATGATCATAAACCACCTTCGAGCCACAAATGAGAATGTCAATACCTTCACCATTAAGAAGCATCCAGAATGTAATGTAAACACACACAGAACTAAGATTAGTATTACAGGTCCCTCTTCTGAGCCTTCTATGCAAACTTCCAAGTTCAAGTACAACCTTCTCGATCAATTGAGTAAAATCCCTGTGCAAATATCTATCTTGGAATTTTTGACCTTATCACCTCAACATCGATCCATTCTTGACAAAGCTCTACAGAAAACAACTGTTCCTATAGACTTAGATGTCAATCGCTTCGAAGATATGGTGGGATATATGACCAACTCGCATCATGCCACATTTTCCCAACATGATTACTCAACTGAAAAGTTAGATCATAATGAGCCCTTACATCTTGAAGTCTTAGTCCATCAAAACAATGTCCAACGAGTCTTGGTAGATGGAGGAGTAGGTTTGAACCTGTGTACCCTTAAATTGGTTAAGGCATTAGGATTCTTGGAAGACTATGTAGATACCTCTAAGAGTATAGTCATCAAGGCTTACGATGATGAGGAAAGATCGTCCAAAGGAGTTGTCACACTCCCTATCCGAATTGGCCCAACAATCATGAACACCAGCTTCCAAGTCTTGGATCTCACCCTCTCGTACAACTTGTTGTTAGGTAGACCTTGGATACACGCAATGAAAGCTATACCTTCAACATATCACCAATGTCTCAAGCCCCTATAATGGCACATAGATCACCATTGATGGTGATCCAGATCCTTTTCAGTATTGTACAAGCCTAAGGGAAATTCCACAATGACAAGTACCAGTTAACCAAGTAGCTTCATCATCCACTTTATCCCAATACATTGACCCCTCACATCTCACTAAGTCCATTTCATTCAAACCACCATCATCCACTCCTAAACTCGAGATCCAAGACAAGGGTTGTGGCGAGTATAATATAAAGGCATCATACTGTGTTAGTGAACTGATTCCGCCTAAGGCATATGGCCTACCCATGGCAGATAGAAGACAGTCAGTGGTCACATTTCATGTTCCCCCTACAATGACATTAACCAAATGGGGAGAGTTAAGTGAAGAAATTATGGATCAAGGTGATTCTTGGTTGTATCAAGAAGAACATGAATACCCCTCCCTGTCTATTCAAATAGCCAAGGACCAGTATGGAAAAGGATTTAAGATAATGCAAAATGAAGGCTATGACAGGCACAATGGGTTAGGACTATATCAAAATGGAAGGACAAAACCGATCACTATCTACCCACGACCGAAATACTTAAGGCTAGGGTGTCAACCGCTTAGAATTGGGTGTCCTGGTACTTCATCATCTTTTCAAGAGGAAGTGAGTGCTTACATAGATATCAAGACATCTCATGAACCACTTCCCCCAGTTTACGACAAACCCCCAGTTTATGATAAATCTCCAGTCTATGATGAATCTCCTTACTCAAGCGATGGTGAATGGGAGCCCCTTTAATCTACTAGTACCATGAACATAGATGCCCTATTTGGAGAATTGGACCTCAACGTGAAACCTGTACCAAAACTATCTAGTCCTCATCCTAAGAAGCACTTGTCCAAACAAGAATGGCAAGAGAACTATTATTGGGAAACCCTTGATCATGCATCTTGGGCACCTGACAAGCCATCTTCTGATGAATCCGCCCTTACTATAGTCCCACATCAGAGTATACCTACACCTAGGAAGAATAAGAAGAAGGAGTTAGTCCAAAACTTCTGTGACCATGTCAACCACTTTGTATTCACCTTGTCAGCATCTACCTTTAAAAACTCTGATGGTGACATGCCCCTTATATATCCCGAACTTATCGACTGGGATCAACAAGGTACACCAATCATAGATACATTCGAGAATGACGAAGCAATTACTAAGTTTATGGGACTTAGAGAAGGCATACCAAGAGGGGATCATAAAGCAGGTTTTACCATAGACTTAGATGATAAAGCATATTTGGGGGAGTCTATTTACACCTCTAGTTGCAAAAATGAGAGTGAAAAGAAAACAGACAATAAAAACAAAAATGATGAGCCCCTAGGTGAAAACCGAAGACGCCTTTGGATGAAGAAAAATTCAAAATAAAGGATGTATCCAAGGGTGAAAACCTCTCAGAGGCACCCAAGGATAGAGGTTTAAATATTCTCCCCTTTGAACAAGAAAATTCACCAATGCTAGTAGAAGAATCTATTGAAGTCAACATAGGTACAAAAGAGAATCCCCAGAAAGTATATTTTGCAGCTTCTTTAATAGAGATAGAAAAACATGAGTTTAAGGACTTCTTCACAAAGAGACAAATAAACTTTGCATGGTCGTATGCTGACATGCCTGGGTTGGATCCAGACCTAATATTGCATCATTTACCACTACAGCCAGGTATCAAACTAGTTAAACATAATTTGAGGAAAATGCATCCGCAAATTGCTCTATTGGTCAAGGTAGAACTTAAGAAACTCTTGGATGTAGGATTCATAAGGACAATAGACTATGCAGATTGGATATCAAATCTTGTACCAATGACTAAGTCAACTGGGGGCATTCACATTTGCATTGACTTTAGAGACATCAACAAGGCCTATCCTAAGGATGACTTCCCTTTGCCGAATATTGACATGATAGTAGACCTTACAACAGGATACGAGATGCTATCCCTCATGGATGGTTTCTCTGGATATAACTAGATTAAAATATCACCTAAAGACCAACACAAGACAACTTTCACGTGTCCATGGGGCACATATTGTTGGAATGTTATGTCGTTTGGCCTTAAGAATGCAGGAGCTACCTATCAACGGGCCATGACTTTGTACATACTTTCATGGAAGATTATGTAGATGACATTATAGAAAAATCAGAAATGAGGGAAGATCATTTGAAAGTCTTAGACAAGATATTCCAGAGGCTAGAGAATTACAATGTCAAGCTAAATCTAAAGAAGTGTGTCTTTGGAGTAAAATCAGGGAAGCTGTTAGGGTATATCATCTCTCGAAGAGGCATTGAAGTAGACCCAAAAAAGGTAAGAGCTATCCTAGAAATGCCTCCTCCAGTCAGCATTGGTCAACTCAGAACCCTACAAGGGAGAGTACAGTCAATTAGGCATTTCATAGTACAACTGGTGGATAAAATACATCCATTTTAGCATCTACTCAAGAAAGGAGTACCATTTGTATGGACACCTAAATGTCAAGAGGCCTTCCAGCAAATCAAGGACTATTTGCTTACTCCACCAGTCTTAATGCCACCTACAGAGGGAAAACCATTGATACTATACATCTCAGCAACTCAGTCAGCATTAGGGGCTCTTCTCACACAACACGATGATCAAGGTCATGAGAGAGTAGTCTATTATATCAGTCGTACCTTAGTGGGCTATGAATTGAATTATAACAACATAGAACATGCCTGTCTTACGGTAGTCTTTGCTACCCAAAAAATTTGGCACTATATGCTCAATCAACAAAGAATGCTAATTGCAAAGATTGATCCACTTAAATACCTCCTAAGTAAGGCAGCTTTAACAAGTCGATTGGCTAAATGGTTATGATACTTAGCGAGTATGACATTCAGTATGTCGAAAGGAAGGCTATAAAAGGACAGGTGATTGCAGATCAACTAGCTGATGCACCTATAAAGGTAGACCATCCATTAGTGGCAGATTTTCCAGATGAATTTCTCTTCAACATTGACATTAAAATCGAATGGAAACTCTACTTTGATGGGTCACATACAAATCGTGGTTCAGGAGCTGGTATCTTATTTGTTACACCTCAAGGTGATACCATTCCCAAATCATTCAGGATTGCTTTCCCTTATACCAACAATATAGCAGAATACGAAGCCTTAGTGACAAGGTTAAAAATGGCAGCTCAATGGAAAATTAAGAGCCTACATGTTTTTGGTGACTCTCAACTGGTAATCCGACAGGTAAATGATGACTACGAGACAAAGGATGAGAATCTTGTACCTTACAAGCGAATGGCTGATAGTTTCAAATAGTATTTCAATGACATAAATTTTCAAAAAATACCTCGTATCCATAATAGAGCTGCAGATGCTATGGCAACCGTGGGTTTCTTGTTGGATATTCTGAGTAATGTGCCTAAGTTCAAGTTTCTGGTTGAACAACTATTGGTCCCCGCTTATGATGTCCCTGATACTGTGATAGTGTGTACCATTGTTGGTCCTATGTCTCCTTGGTATAAAGACATATTCGATTACCTTACTGACCAAACCCTACCTCAAGACTTGTCCAATAACCAACGTCGAACCTTCATCTAAAAGTCAGCCAAATACACCTTCATTAGAGAAACCCTGTATAGACGCACCTTAGATAACACCCTTATGAGATGTCTCAATGCTGAAGAAGCACAAACAACTTTGTAAGCGGTACATGAGGGTATATGTGGATCTCATTTGAGTGGTCCTACTCTAGCCCACAAGATTATGAGACTAGGTTACTATTGGCCTACAATGGAGAAAGACTCATACGTCTTTGTAAAGAAATGTAGACAATGTCAAATACATGGAGACTTGATAAGAGTGCCAGCGCAGGAGCTTCGTCCAATTACTTCACCATGGCCCTTCACCCAATGGGGACTCGACCTCATAGGTAAGATACACCCTCCATCATCTAATGGCCATAAATTCATCATCACCGCCACCGAATACTTCACCAAATGGATTGAAGCTATTCACATGACATACATAACCGACACACAAATATCTAAGTTTATCCTAAACTATATCATTTGTCGGTATGGTGTGCCCCAATCCATAATCACAGATAATGGTCGCCCTCTCAAGAACCAAGAAGTATGACATTTATGTGAAGAATTCCAGATCAAACACCATTTCTCCACCCCGTATTACCCACAGGTAATGGCCAAGCTGTGGCATCTAATAAGATTATTGTTAGAATCCTTAAGAAGACTGTCAATGACATTGGTCATGACTGGCATCTACAGCTTAATCTTGCCTTATGGGCTTATCACACAAGCATCCGTACCCCCACCGACGCCACTCCATTTTCCCTCGTATTCGGGTATGAAGCTATCTTACCTATAGAAGTTGAAATACCTTCTCTACGGGTATCCTTGAAGATTCATATTGACGATGAAGAGTACCTTGTCTCTAGGTTACAAGAGCTAGAATTGCTAGATGAATGAAGACAGAAAGCATTAGAACATTTGCAAGCATATTAGAATCGTCTTCATCGTAGCTACAATAGGAAGGTTCTTAATAGACACTTTGACATTGGTGACCTGGTATTAATGGAGAATCCTAAGAACCAAGCTAAAAGAGAGAAACTAGGTAAGTTTGAGCCTAACTGGTTGGGGCCCTATATAGTCACAGAAGCCTTTGGATCAGGAGTGTACCAACTCTCTACTCTTGAAGGAGAGCCACTTTTGTCCCCTATCAACAGTCTGCATCTAAAGAGGTTTTATGCTTAGTCTCTGAGAATCTGTGTCTTAATCTGGAAAAATACAAAAAAATGGTTACCTAGATGAAAACCTGGCAAACAGGCGTCTTTGTAACACCAAAAAATTTGAGAAAATCAAAAAATTAAAGAGAAATAAATCCGTCCAATAGTGAAAACCGCTTCAGTGGCGCTATGGATAAGTACCATGGTGAAAACCTAGAAAACAGGCGCCATGTGTAGTCAAGCTTGCTCTTCTATCTACCATCATTCTAATCAGACTTTTTCACCATCTCTCATAATAAATGGTTGTCTTATCCATTCCTTGGAACGATTGACATCTAGCATCCATTCCGTCACATTACCCACTCCATCTTCCAAATCTTATTCCCGACTAGGGGAAAATCCTTGTTCTATGACCTAACAACATGTACATAACGTCACACCATCGAAAAATGTCTTGAAAAATCCCAAAAACATTAGAAAACTTGAAAAATCCAAAAAAATAAAAAAATGTCAAAAAATCTCAAAAATAGAGTCAAGTCAGTCATGTCTAGTCAGTCATGTCAAGTTAGTCATGTTAAGTCAGTCATAATCATAGTCGAACTACGTTACCTCTACGATTGGGACGTAGGCAAGGCCATCAATCGATGTGCCCCCGAGGCATTAGGTCTGTCAGTCTAGGTTTCTCACGTCTCACACACATTTAAATCATGACGCTTTGTATATTCAAATTCATTGATCGTTTCGAACTATGAGGTCTCTGCGTGTACAACGTAGGCAAGGCTAATCAATTGATGAACTCCCGAGACCACACTAGGTTAGTCCAATAGGGTTCATTCACAATCACTATCACACAAGTTGCATATCATAGTTTAGGGTATCATTTTGTCATACTTTGTCTACACACACACACTTTTATCAGTTAAGGAATCAAAACAAGTCATGCATCAACAAGGAAAAACATCTCAAACTGTCATCAAGTCAATATCAAACACATTGTCAAAGCGATCAACCTATGTCCTAGGAAGATATGTCTTTCTTGTCAACAGACGTCATCAAATTGTCATAGTATCATGTGGCTTGTCACTTCAACGTCATTAGACTCCAACCTCTTATATGACACATGTCTTTATGAAACCAGGCTTGTCATGCCTTATACAAAAGTCACCAAGTCAAAACCAGACTCAACGTCTTATGCGATATGTGTCATTCTCTCACATTACGCTATGTCAACATCAAACCATCAAACAATCCCATAAGATCAAGTTTTGGCGAATACATTTATTTGGCTTTATGACTTTATATCTTATTTTGTCTTATCTTTTTATCAATTTGTGCCAGATCCTGTTACTAGCTTTCTTAAGGATGTCCCTTGAAGGATTTAGAGAAGCAACAATGTCTCGAGACTCTTTTTCTTTGGCTATTGTCTGTCAACTATCTTTTTAAACATTGGTTTTTGAGTCATGTTACTAGTTTCCTCAAGGATGTCCTATCAAGGATTTAGAGGACCGATGACGTCTCATGACCTATCTTTTATTTGTCTGTTGCCTGTGGTTTGTTAAGACAAAATGACCAGGGCATCTTGTCCTTAGTCTGAGTTAAGACACTCCTTGTCTACGACTGTCTGTTTTTCATAGATGGATGACTTTGTACACTATGGTCTATCTCATATCATAGTGTGTACTATCCATTTGTGTCATGTCCCGCCCAATGATGATAACAAGCAAGAATAGCATATTTGCAATATATTGAAGATTAGATGTTTTTATCAATCAATAACCATTATTTTTTAATACTAACTTTTTGAATTATCCATGCTAACATTTCTTCTAGTCTGTATCTTCATCATCCTTATCTATTTTTCCCTATTCTTTTGTGCTTCATATTCTAGTTTTCTCATCCATTTCAAGAGCACACTCATGTTCTTCAAACCCACCTATCCTCTCGAGGGGGCATACCACTACCTCCTCATCATTCTTCCTTTCACTGGGGCATACCCTAACCTGTTTCATATTGGGGCACGATCAGGGCATGTTTTCTTTGGCACAACACCATACCAACATTGTATCAAAGAGGGGCAAACTATAGATATCGAAAATTGGTCTTGGCCTGCGAACACCATATTCGACATAATTTTCTATGGTCCGTGGTCTTGATTAAATAATGTTTATTATTTAATTACCCTTTCTAACACGTATTTCCTCTATTAATTAAATACCCCTTTTTAATTAATTCATTAATTCATTATTAATCTTTATTCAACTTGATTAATTAAATAAATCATATTTATTTAATTATGTTGTGAACTAATTAATTCTTCCCCCTTTATCTATCAATTAAATAATTTATTATTTAATTACCCCTTTATCATATTTCAACTATAATTAAATATCTTCATTTAATTATTCATTTAACCCCCTTATTTATAATTAAATATTTATTATCTAATTACTTATATTATCCTTTTCAAACAGTCAAATTAAATAAATTACTTTATTTATTTAATTAAAGTCTCTTATTTTCAAATGTTGAATTAAATTAACATTTAATTCCTATTTAATTATTTATGTCACATTCTTCTATCATTCAGTTATCTAAGTCATTCACGCACCTTCTGACTCGAGATCTATTTTTAGTTCTCTAGTTATCTTCAAATTCAATACCTGTTTATCTCTGTGAGAAGACTCTCCGTTACAACTGGTCGATTAACTAGTTCTAACTCTTGTTTGCATTTGAATGCATTAGTCTTCAAGTTCCAACTTTGGCTTTTGCATACAAAGTCTATTTCTTCTATTTTTGGAGATTAAGATCTTGAACTTGTGTTCTAACTCACGTTCTAAATTAGTCTCTATCTGTAGTCTTTCCTGAACTCGTGTTCTAACTCGCGTTCTAACTCATGTTCTATCTGAGACATAACTCACATCGCATGGCATTCATCAATCTCATCTGTCGATCTCTCTTTCAATCTGAGCCGATCGTTCAGAAACCCAAAATCTATAAAATGGCCTGTCATAATGATTATTCCTCCTCCCGAAATCATTCATTTTTGAGAAGAGATTCATCTTTTATATTTTGCTTAGACACTCGACAAAATTATACTTGCATTCAAACACATAAATTTGAGGGCAAGAATACTGAAAAGGAAAAATGGAGAAGAGCAATAGAGATAATTCGAAGGGATGAACGCATATTCGGTGAGATCATTTTGGTTTTATTAGTTTAGTTTATTTCCTCATTCTTTGTTGTTAGATTTTAGATTATTACTTAGATTAGGATTTAACTTTGTTATTCTAGCCTTGCAGAAAATCTATCATGTTACACACGCAATTCAGAGATCAAAGTTCATTCAATGCTCTAAATTCTTGCATATCCCACTCATTACCATTCCTTTTGTTTGCATATATTTTGGAGTCTTCATTTGGTTAGGCACCCATTTGGCTCTCCGCGATTCATTGTTCAGCTCTGCACTCTCGAAAGCTCTCATTCTCTTTTAGGTGATATTTTTTTACCTCACTAGACCCGCACTATTGTCTTTCATTTCAATGATACTCTTCCATGCATTTATATCATTTTGTTCTTCGTTGTGAAAAATTTCACTGTGCAAATTTCTCTTTATATTTGATTGATACTATGAAATATGGGAAGGGTTTCACTAGTTTTCATTTCATGTATAGTCCTCCATGCACTTGTACTTTTTTGTTATTCATTGCATGAAATTTTACTTTGCATTTTGCTTATAATATTTGCTTCCTACTATGAAATATGATAAGGACAATGATTTTTTTAGTGGCTAATATTCGCCAATTGGCTAATAGTTGAAATTTGGGAATCCAAAATTGGCTAATAGTTCGAGCTACAATGTGACTTGAATCGCCAAATTTTTTACAAAAAATTATTATAGTCTTATTTAAATCGCCAAATAATTTATTTTATTAAAAAAATTAACTCAAAAATCCACCATAATATTCGATACATGATTAGATCAGATTCGCCTTAATTTTATAAATTATTGGAGAAATCTATATTAATTCGCCAATAGTATATCATAACTATTAGTTTCTTTAGGACCGTATTTCTAATCTTTAGTTTCCACCATTGATTTAAATATAATCTAATGGCCCTTGTTGTATTCCACGAGGTAAAATGTACACATGATCTGTAATGCTCATGGGGCCCACAATTTTGGGTATCACGAGCATTATAGATTATGGGTAAATTTCACCTTATAGTGTACAACAAGGGTTGTTAGACCAATGATCTAAAATAAGTTTTGAGCCCCCATGAGAATTATAGATCATGGTTACATTTTACCTTTGTAGAATATAATGAGGGCCATTATATTATATTATAGAACAATGGTAGAAAGTAAATATTATAGTCTACCCCTTCAACTCATCGATAATTTCCACCCTCGGGCCCCTACTTTTCCATGAGCATTATTTTTAGATTGGATAGATTCGCCATCATAATTAATGCATTTTCCTATTATTTTTCAAGATTCGCCAATAAAACTATTTTTTTTTTTTGAAAAAAATGAAAGTTTCGGCAATAGAAATTAAGCTTGTAATATTCAATTTATCATTGCACTATGATAAGGGTTTCACTAGTTTTCCATTTATATTTGACTATTACTATGAAACATGGAAAGAGTTTGACTAGTTCTCATTTCGAGGGTTTTCTTCCATGCACTTCATTTGATGTGTTTTTCATTGCACAAACTTTAACTCTGCAATTTACTTTTTATATTTGTTTGTTATTCCAAAATATGAAAATGGTTTCACTAATTTTCATTTCGAAGATATTCTTCCATGCATTTATATTATTTGGTTCTTCATTGCACAATAATTCACTCTCCAATTTAGTTTTTATATTTCATTGTTACTACAAAATATGGAAAACTCATTTCAAGGGTTTTATGCCATGCACATATATTCCCGTGTTCATCATTGCACAAACATTAACTCTACAATTTATTTTTACTATTTGTTTGTTATTTTGAAATATGATAATATTTGCACTAGTTTTCATTTCAAAGATATTTTGCCACATGCACTTGTATTATTATGTTCTTAATTGCACAATAAATCACTCTACAATTTTTTTTTTATTTGACTGTTACTACAAAATATGGAAAGGGTTTGAGTGGTTCTCATTTCAAGGGTTTTATGCCATGCATTTCTATTTTCATGTTCATCATTACACAGACATTAACTCTACAATTTGGTTTTACTATTTGTTAGTTATTCCAAAATATAAAACTGGTTTCATTGGATTTCATTTCGAAGATATTCTGCCATGCATTTGTATTATTTTGTTCTTCATTGCACCATAATTCACTCTACAAATTTCTTTCTATATTTCATTTTGTCTATGAAATATGGAAAGGGTTTGATTGGTTCTCATTTAGAGGGTTTTCTACCATGCACTTCTATTCGTGTGTTCATCATTGTACAACATTAACTTTGCAATTTATTTTTAATATTTATTTGTTATTATGAAATTTAAAAATGGTTTCACTAGTTTTTATTCTGAAGATATTCTACCGTGCACTTGTATTATTTTGTTCTTCATTGCACAATAATTCACTTTGCAATTTTCTTTTTATATTTCATTATTACTATGAAATATGGAAAGGGTTTGATTGGTTCTGTTTTAGAGCATTTTTCGCTATGCACTTCTATCAGTTATATTCATGTGTTCATCATTGCACAAGCATTAACTTTGTAATTTGTTTTTAATATTTGTTTGTTATTTCAAAATATGAAAATGGTTTCACTAGTTTTTATTTTAAAGATATTATGCCATGCAATTATATTATTTTGTTCTTGATTATACAATAATTGACTCTACAAGGTTCTTTTTATATTTTATTGTTTCTACGAAATATGGAAAGGTTTTGAATGGTTCTCATTTAGAGGGTTTTTTGCCATGCACTTCTCTTGGTGTGTTCATCATTTCACAAACATTATCTCTGCAATTTATTTTTACCATTTCATTGTTATTCTGAAATATGAAAATGGTTTCATTGGTTTTCATTTCAAAGATATTATGTCATGCAATTTTATTATTCTATTCTTCATTGTGCAATAATTCACTCTCCAATTTGCTTTGTATATTTCATTGTTACTATAAAAAAAGGAAAGGGTTTGACTGGTTATCATTTAGATGGTTTTCTTCCATGCAATTCAATTTGTGTGTTCATCATTGCACAAACATTAACTTCACAATTTATTTTTAATATTTGTTTGTTATTTTAAAACTATATGAAAATGGTTTCATTGGTTTTCATTTCGAAGATATTTTGTCATTCAATTGTATTATTTTGTTCTTATTGTAGAAGCTTAAAAATGTCTTGAATGATATCATGTACTCAAATTAGATATACTAACACCATTTCATCCTAAAATTCATCCTCTTTTCACTTAATTAATTAAATTATCCTAGCTATTTAATTAATTGCATCATCTTTATCTTTTAATATAATCGACCTAATTAGGTTAATTCACCCCCTCTCACACCAACATTTGACCCTGCTAAATCAGGTAAATCAAATTACTTAATTTATTCCCTAAGTCCTCTTATTTAATTAAGTAACCCTAAGCTATTTAATTAAATATCATATCACATCCCCTTTTTTCATTAAATCATTTATTTAATGAATATCATTTAATTCTTCTAATTTTTATAATTGAAACTTGGTTTTAATTATCAAATTACTAATTAATCCTAATTCTCCCACTTTCAAGGCAATATTCCTTAAGAATATTCCTCATTTGCACATTCCTCCAAAAAGGAATATTCTCATGGAATATTCCTTCCCCTTTGCACATTAAAATTTGGTTTTAATTAACTAAATGCTAATTTTTCTCCAAAAGGAGAATATTCCCATAGAATATTTGTTCACTTTGCACTCATTTGAAAAAGGGAATATTCATTTTGGTAAGAAAATTTCAACAAGACTTCTTGTGCAAGTTTTGGAAGTGTGTTTGTTTGGATGAATGTAAGCCCTTGATGTGAATCCATGATCCATGCCTCCATATTCCTTCCATTCTGACCATTGATTGATCCTTTTGATCTTAGCCATCAATTTCGTTTTGCCTATTCTATAAATAGAGTTTGCATCTATTGAATAGGGATCTACCTTTTCAGAGTAGACTTATGTTGTTGAAACTCATCCATCCATATTTTAATCTAGTAAACTTATACTATTAATCACTCTCATCTTGCACTCACATTTTATGTTTTAAAATCATTTTAGGTCATTTTGAATGCATATTAGCTTAGAACATCCATTAATGGCTTCAATGGTAACTTAGTTGCATCCATTTAGTATATTTTAAAATTAGGATTTTAATCTTTCAAACCTTGCATACATTCATATCGATCATCATAGCTTTCAGTGTGTTAAATTAGCTTTTAAATCATATTTTCATACACATCTCTCATTGAGTTTCGTCGATTCTCTTCAATAGAATTGATCGAAATAAGCTCATTATCCAAGGGATTGGGAAAGGGTTGCCATTCCACATCAATACGACACCACTCCCCCAATAGGATAAGTTTCAATGGATTAGAATAGATGTTTTGTAAAGCTTTCATATTTTAATATGTTAGTTTTAATGGCTTCTTAGCTTAGTTTACATTGAAGGATCTTATTGGGACTGATGCATAGTGGCTTAAATACACTTCAAATCCTCATGGATCAAGTGTAGTTAGCCTATACAATGTCGTTGGTCACATTTTTGTGCTAGAAGGAGGGCATGAACTAATTTCAATTTGAAAAATTTATCTTTAGGTTTTTAACTTCCTTATATTTGTAGATTCATCAACGCTATTGAGGATTCACTGACTTACTTTGGACGTGTCGCTATACATTAACACATTTGATTTTAAAAATAGGGACACATGTTTAATTTAGTAACACATATTAAGTATTGCCAATGCACATTTAGATTGTGACACTAAACTTATTTTTCATCACACCATAAAATTTTATTTAGCGACGCATTTGATTTGGTAATGTGATTGATGTCACTCTTTACTACAGAGCGATGCATTCAATTTTTTAATCAAATGACACACTTTCAAAATAGTGACACTATTGATCAAATTCAATGACACAATTGATTTCAATGTTGCTATTTACTGGTAAACAAAAACTGAACTTGAATTTTTGACATGTGTTAAATTAATTTTTTGACTTCATCTGATTGCTAACATGTCACTAACTTCTAGCTTTTGTTCTTTTAGGCTAACTAGTTTTGTAGGTTTGGATGATAAAATTCAAAGTGAAGGATCATATCATTGTTTCATTTTATAATTGTAACAAGTGTTTTGACACTTATGAGGAAATTATAACCCATTTATGATGCTTCATTTCATGTTTTAGAACTAAACTAGATTTCTTTTGGATTTAAAATGAACATTTAAATTGGTTAAAACTGAACCCTCACATTATTACATGCTTGTTGGTTTAAAATTGAACAAAACAACCTACACACTTCATTTTGGTGCTTAAAATGAATTCATTATGCTTGTTAAGGTTAAAATGAACATGTGTTTGATTTTCTTGTGTATGCTTGTTATGTGTATCCTCTCCCCTTGTGCTTTGTGTGATCTTGGGTGTAAAGAAACACACAAGTACACCTTTTCTTCTTGGAAGCACCTATCCTCTCCCCTTGCGCCTTTTGGTAATCTTGGGTGACAAAAAGCATTTTACAATTCAAATATGTGTTACCTTTAGTGAGCCTACCTCCCAACTTATAAGAGGGAACATCCCAAGCGGTACTTTCATTTCAATCCACTATAGAAATAATTGGTGTGATGAAAGTAATTAACCAATTGTTGTAGTTAAACTGTACTGACAAAAGTCTCCTCTAGTATCTATGTGATACATTAAAAGATCATTAGATGTTTATAAGGGCTGAGAGTCCTCTTAATTGAGAAATTTTTTGACATGCATAGCACCACTTTATCCCAAAAGTCTGAATTAAGAACCTTGTTTGTAGTGGCTCACCATTTCCTTTGAAGTATATTTTGAAGTAGTGCATTGGAATAGCACCATTCCAAGAAGTTACTTACCATGTTTGGTTTTTGATTGAGGCAATAAAACAAATGGGGAAGGGAATCCTTTGCTTGGAATTTCAAGACGTTACATTTCCTTGACATAGCATTTTTGTCCATTCCATCTTCTCAGATTAATCATCTCTTAGGGGATGGTTGTAATCCTACTAAGAAATACATACCTAAACTAGGATTGTTCATGCTTGTGAATCAGTTTAATACTTGCTTGGTTCCAAAACATTGCAAACAAACATCAATGATATTTTCTCTAAATTTCAAACCCTTTGGTCTAAGTATGGATACCCTTTGAAAAAGCCTTGATGTTGATGCTTTTCCTAAGGATTTCTCTCCTTAGATACATCTAAATATTTTGGATTACATCTCAATCCATACTTCCAAAATTTAACCTAGGCAACTATGCCCCTAACTTCATCCTTTTCACAAAATGGACCTTGTGAGATGAATGATATTTTTTGACATAGACATTTAGTTGAAACTTAAGAAAGAAAAGTGTTTGTGGTAAAAATAAACTCATTTAAGCAAGATAAACTAACAAATTAAACACCACATGACCATTTAGCATCAGATTGCTTTGGTTGAACAACCAAACTTTGAACTAATTAAACCTAAGAAAAAATAAATATAATTATTATTTTGAGAAGCTTCACTTTTAAAATGAAGGGAACACCAATCTATTGGAGAAATGCAACAAACATCTTAGCAAAAACAAGAGGAACAAGTTGATATTATGGCTGGAAGGCCCATATTACCACTTCTTGCATGGAAATAAATATCCTCTTTTTCATGATCTTATGCTTCTTTAAATGATAATTCACAAAATAAAAATCCCCAATAGAAGGTCAACATTCCACTATTTCAAACTTAGATATCATAGTGCAAAGTATATTTGGAGACGTATCTTAAGAAATAACCACAACCGAGATAAATCAATAAGAAGAAATTTTCTATTCTATTTTATAGATGAAATAGATCTACACATTTCATAAGAACTTCTCCCTAATCATTGAGTCCTTAGGGTTTGAACACTTTAGAGGTCTAGCATGTAAGGAAACTTGCAGCCATTGTATGAAATTTTCCACATAACCCAAAATAGATCTAACAATGCAAATAAGTGCTTAGAATCCACATGAAATAGAATATAAAACATACCCATCAAGGATGACACAAGATATACCCTAGGAAAACCCTCAAGAGGGAAAAACATAGCCTCCAAAAGAATCCATACTCCATCATATTAATCATCCATGAAGCAAATACATGAGTTAGAATGAACACTTCTGAAGCATCAAGTCCTCCAATGCATTCCCATGTGTCCAAGCATGAATCCACACATACCATGATATGCTTCACAAATTCACTCCCAAGAAGACTAAATAATGACAACCAAACCACTCATCCAATCTAAACCACTACACATGTGTTTTCTTTTATAAACAAAAGCTCACACATAATACAACTAGTGGTAAGGTGAAACCATGTACCACAAAACCACTAACCCCTTATTTAATATTGGGTACCAAGACATCACATTATTTAATATTTCACCAATATTAAATTATTATCATATGTCTCCCACACGAATAATAATAATACAATGTTATAATACAACATCAAGTGGACCCCAAATAATTACTAGTGTGATTAACAACACCACCAACGTGTATCACAACTAAATAATTATTTAATTACAATATTATGATAAATCATTTTATGGTGTTCAACAGGTCATATCTCAACATTCTCCCACTTGTATACATTGCATAAGGGATCAATACATGAAATATATCATCATAGCCATACATGAAACCACATGAATCTATAGCATGCTCTTGTGCTCCATCAATATACTTGCAATAAGAACAAAGAGACCACCATCTCAAGCAAGAACTCCTCTCATCTACCAACATTCCACCTATCAAAGAAAAGGAAAATGCCAAGGTGAAGATGCACCAATCCATGAGCACAAGCACCAAATCTAAGTGATAACAAAGGCTCTAACCAAGCTGCTATCAATTGAAAAACCCACACAATCAGAAATTTCATCCACAACACATGCTAATACATCCAACCATCCATACCTCCAAGGTATCAATACATCAATAAACTCATGCCAAGAACATATGTAACTTATAGACTACACAATCATGAGCTCCCTATGTAAAACCTATCAATGACAAACATACTTATCGAGGAACTTCCACTGCATAGGTAATGTCAATTCATATCAAGTCTACTAATCACCACTATACATCAAGGTGTGATAAGTAAATTAGAGCATGAAGTACCAAGAACAATAACCATGATCCACAAATGCAACCCAAGAGTTGCATACTCTCTCACAACATGTTGCCACCATCCTCCCAAAACCATGAACACCCAAGAAGGAACCATGAAGAGAGAAACCTGTAAACCATAATGTCCTCCAACCAACACCTCAAAAAGTGTATTTTTGTGTCAAGTATGATCTCCTAACAACCCCAAATGAAAGGTTTCAATAGCATCCATAACACTCAATATCATAGATCAAGTACAACATATGAATCAATGTAACAATACCAATATGAATGTAAGCATCTCTAATGAAGAAGATCAAACTCAAAGAAACCATCCCCATAACTAGAAATCATCCCATAAACCATCCCCTAACAATAATCATCAAAGAATGATATCATAAACTCAAATGCATAAGGAGATAACCATGTCATAACATCCCTCAAAATGAATCATCCAAAACTAACTAACCATAGCTCAAGATCCATATCTATGAAAACAAATATAAACTCATGCTAAACAATCCTCAAATGAGTATCCAAATAAATCACCATGAATCAACTCAATCCTATGAGAATTAAAGCATGAAACATAACACATCTGAAAGATATAATGGGAAAATACCTCTCAAATCACAAGCTACCAAATAGATCAAGAGTGGCGAATGAGAATGATCCTCCAGGATAACCAAATCATAAAAAATCACTCCAAGAACAATATCCTCTATTAGTCTAACATGAAATCATGCCCATATCCAAGTGAAAGTCCCTCAATCTTCTTGTTGAAACCTCCAAAGAGTAATCGTCTCAAGAAAATATATCTAATCATAAGAGAACTGCAACCAACACCCAATGATGCATCCACATCACTGCCAATAACTCCCACTGAACCACAGTACAAGCTACACAAGGCATCATGAATACCATTCTCTCCATGAAGATCATCCATATATGCACACACTCAACAACAATAACAATAACATACAAGTGAAACCAAGATCTCCAAGCCAAGAAGATACCTACAACCACCAACAAACCATCATAAAAATATCCATCATCACCAAACCATCACTGTCAAAAGCTCCCACTAAAAGTGTATAACCAATGAATGTAACAAGATATCATGACATCATGATAACAATATCCTAATGAAGATCAACCAAAGAGTTCCCTCACACAATCAAATAACTCAAATGCAACATGAGCTCCTCAATAAGAAAGAAAATTAAACCATGATCCTCATACTAAGAAGATTCACTGCCACAACTTGAATCAAGATCCAATCCAACACCACCAACAATTTACCTGCATAAACCATCATGACATGCCAAAGTCTATAAAGCACAAGAAACATCCATGACACCATGATCACCACCAAATGTATCAACAACTCAATCCAATCGTGTCCCACATATTTGCATAACATGGTCAACTACATAGGTCTCATATCATGATTATACCTGGTAATACCATCTCACCTCCTCAATATGACACCAGAACTAGAAAACCAAGTGACTAAGCCAAGCCACTAAAACTAAAAATGCATCAACAATGAAATATCTATGGGAAAAGACAACCCATTTCCAAGTCATAGGTGCAACAGGTAAGTATATACCACCTACAATGCTACACAAATTGTAGATACAACAATGAAGCATACAAGTCCAACCAAATACTGATAACCATGTCAAATGAGAATAATCTCAGATGTACAACTGACCATACAATGAATCCAACATCAAATCTCCTAGATCTAACAATCCATAAGCTCATAGTATCACCATACTCAAAGAAACCCATAAGCAAATCAAGATATAATATTAGTAAATAAATAATTTACAAAAACCTCCAATCTTGATCCACTATATAGTACTCTGAACAAGATATATGTCAACTATTCAAAGTCCAAAGTTTGACTCTTTTGCACTCAATATCACCTCTCGAAGATCAAATAGAACACTTGACTTCCACCAATAAAAATACTATCAAAACTACAAAATATGGAAAAATATTTGGCACCATAGTGTAGAGCTTCGAGTCACCTTTCCAACAAGTCCAAGAAGAACAAAAAAGGACCAATTGGGTGAAAGTTATGCCCCTTAGAAGAGAGTTTCTCGATTAAGGTATTAGAAGCAAAAAAATACCCCCTTGGTGGTGGGGCAATGGCCCACCAGTGGTGGCGGAGCCACTCGATGATGCCACCCTTTTCCATTGCCCCAACTTGAAAAACTATTTAAATTCATTTAAATTTTCATATTAAAAAACCATGGGTAGACATTGTAAAGTTTATAATGTGG
Source organism: Sequoiadendron giganteum (assembly GCA_007115665.2). NCBI lineage: Eukaryota > Viridiplantae > Streptophyta > Pinopsida > Cupressales > Cupressaceae > Sequoiadendron > Sequoiadendron giganteum. Next base: position 280,196,533 of record CM021102.1, on the reverse strand, counting down.
TATTAGAGCTTTCATGGTTGAAGATTTTTTATTATAACCCTAGGTTGAGAAAATATTGCTTGAAGTTTGAATCTATGCAATGCATGAGAGAATGAAAGACTTGGAAATATATGAGGGTTTTGCAGGTTGTTTATTTCAAATCGATAAGGGTTTTGGGTTTATTGTTATAATGGGTTGTTTGCAGATTTCGGGTGTGAAAAATTAAGACGAAAAAAAGGGTTTCTTGGTTATGCATTCAAATGGGGATTTTGTGGGGGAAACTTTACAAATGAATTCTTGGGACAAAATGGACCTCATGGTTGGATTCAAGTTGGCAGAGAGACTAATTTTGATATATAATTTTCCCTATTTTGGAGAAGTTCAAAAAATGCAATTTTTTTAGTAAAATCCCCATTCATAGGCCATACGGACATCATTTTATTCCTAAGAAAATTAAAAATTAAAAAAAATTATCCCATCAAAATTATTTTTCACCTACAAAATAAAAACAAAAAGAAAAATTAAAATTAAAATCCATATTAAAAACCCCACAACAAAACTTTTGTTGAAAAACTTTAAAATAAAAATATATATAAAAAGGATTTTTTATTTTTTATTTTTTTTTTTTTTGGGGGGGGGTTCGGCCCACCCCCATACCCTCTTGCATGCTACATAAAAAGACCTAATGATGGTAGGTATGACATACCTATTGGACGGTAGGTACCATCAATAGGTCTTGCAGACAGGCCCCGTCGTCGTCCCCTTTGTAAGGGGTTTGAAGCCTTTTAAAATGTTTAAATAAAATTTCATCACTTATATAATACCCACCTGGTAAGATTGAGAAGATAGAAGAATATGGATGATATTATTCATTGATGAGTTTCTTTCTCTTTGCTTTGAGGCTTCACAGTTTGAACAATCTTGCTTGATGTAGCAAACAAATATGATGCACCAAGGTATCAATGACCAAGGTGACTTTGTATCCATTGCATAGACTTTGACTCTACAAACAAGGAGTAATCTTGCTCATACTAGACATACGAAAACCTTGTAGAGTGTATGGGTGAGAAGCTTTAAAAACATTTAGACTAGTAACACAAAGGGTATTAAGAACCTAACATGCCACTACTACACTAAATGCTTCAAAATGACTTCCACACATAGAACAAAGCAAGTGTTCATCATGGTAGTATAGCAAAAATATCCAACAAGAAGAAAACTAAAATGACACTCAATTTCCCTCACTCCTTCCTCTCTAAATCCTTATGGACATCCTCGAGAGATCCTAAGAATGAGTCAATAATCTAAATCAAAAATATAAGATAAAACAATGTTGTTGTATCACTTGCTCTATCTGTTATGGGACTATTATCCGGTGTTGATCATGTCTATCATAGGAACAAATCCATTAAGACATATCTCAAGATGTTGTTGGGAATTTTCAATAGATGGGAAGTTATCCTTGGCTTTGTTTTTGTTTATTTGCATTAAAATCCTTGTGATTTTTTTCTTGAAAGTTCTAGCTTTTGATGTTGCTTTGTTTGTTTTTCTGTTTTGTCAAAGGGTGAGTGTGAATTTTTTTTTATTATGGATGAACCTTTATTGCGGATAGCTGATGGATGAAATAGGATTTTTGAGCTTTTAAAAGTGTATTTGTGCTTTTTAATGTTTATTTGATGTTGATTTTGTTGTGTTTTCAAGACATCTGAATGTTTTTTGTTTTGTCAATTGTCGAGGAGCTATGGCGAGGATTCAGGGGGCCTCACATTGCACAAATTCATTTTGAGAGTTTGGATGTCCTATAGGCATCAATGTCCTAGCATGCACCTTGTCGCTTCTTGTTTTTATCTTGTTATGTTCTCATATTGTGTGCACAAAGTTCATGGAGTCAAAAGTGAAGTTTTAATGATTTATCTTGTCTATAAAATTTAACTACACAAAAATTAAAAACCACCTACACCATTGCAAATATCATTAAATTCTACCCCATTTAAAAAAAAAAAATCACTGAATTTTTTTTCTGTATGACCAAGATATGGTCATTTGAAGATAGGGTAAAAAAAGTCCTGATTACTAGTCAAAAGAAAAGTTTTGATGATTTTAGAGCATCTACATTGTTTTCCTTGCATTTTCTAGGTAGGAAGCTTTCCCTTGACCCTAAAACCCTCACACTTTCTATAAAACCTCACAGTGGACTTAAAACCTTGCATCTGATTCATGCACTTGCTCTAAAAGCTCGCTTCTTCTCTAAAACCTTGCATTTGTTTTCTATTTGATTGTTTCCTCGCCCTTGCCCCTGCCCTTGCTATACCAGTCCTTGCATTTGATTTTATCATCCTTGCTTTGAAACCTTGCCCTTGCTTTAAAACGTCGCTTATGTTTTTTTTTTTCTTAGCATCTACTCTAAACCCTTGCATTTTCCTTAAACTCTTGCATTTTTTTTTAGCATTTTCTCTGAAACCTTGCACTTGAGTTAAACCCTTGCATTTTCTTTTAGCATTTTCTCTGAAACCTTGTACTTGACTTAAACGCTTGCATTTGCAACTAGCATTTTCCTGTTTGTCATCCTAAGTGTCATTTGTCATCAATTTTGTCTCGTTTCATGGTATTTTACGTTTGAAAGTTTTCTATTGCCTTTATTTTCTGCTTTTGACACTCAGTTTCATGCTTTTTGCATATTTGTTGCGCTTTTTGACAAAATGTTATCACTTTTGCTGTTTTGTGAATGTTTTTTGATTTTTTCTTTTTTGATTTGCTTCGATTTTGTAATTTTTGACTAAGTTGAAATAAAGCATGAGAGAAACCTAAGGGGACTGATCTAAGGCCTCAGGGGTTGATCAAAGATAAGCCTTGCCTTTGTTGTACATGTATATACCACGTAGTTTGATTGTTTGACTCAAAGCATAAACTTATTTTCGGGATAAACAACATTGATAGCTTGGATTGATATTCCACTTCCGTTTCTAGAGGATATGTTGTACGAAATATACTTGGACTAGTTGTGGGTTCAAGAAAATGTTGATATCTTAGATTGTTTGAGTGAAGGAATAATCCAACGATATTCTTTTGTTTTTGATGTTTTTTAGATGTTTTTGATTTTTGATAATTTTTATTTTTTTGGAATTTTACCCTTTTTCCTAGGGTATAAGATACTAAAAACTTGGATTGATATTTCACTTTTATTTTTTCTAGAGGATACGTTGCGAAAAAGCCTAATTGAACTAGTTGTGGGATTCAAGCAACTGTTGATATATTAGAAGTGTTAAGTGAAGGAATAATCCATGTTGTCATCATCTTTGAAGGTTACCTTGGTATTGTGTTGGTGGTGCACCTTGTTGTTGGGCTGAACTATTTCAAAGGTTACCTTGATAGTGCATTGGTGGGATACCTTGTTGATGGAACAATTCCTAGATCACACTATAAGTTAGAAGACATAGATCAAGATTTATTCTGAAGCAACATGCAAGCATTTTCCCTCAATTTATTGCAATTCAGGTGATGGATTGTGATAGGATAACATGTAGGGAAAAAGTATACCCCTTTGGAAAATGCCTTTATTGCTTAGATAATGCTAGATAGGATAGGATCAAAGATAATGAACCATGTAAAGATGTTTTCCATAAGCAAGTGTAAAATGTATATCAAACATTTGTCAAGATCAAGATAAGTTGGATTTTGGAAACAATGGCTTGGGTTTGTTATGGATAAGATGAGATGTTTCCTCCTAAAATGACACACATAAATGCTCGATTCTACACATGACACCTATTTGCCAAGTTTTCATCATGGTACTTGTCCAAAGTTCCACCATAGTGTTTTTCACTAGAAGACGATTTTTTCTTGACTATTTTTCTTGAATTTTTTTCTTGATTTTATTGATTTTTTATGTCACACAAGATGCTTGTTTACCAATTTTTCATCATGGTGACACATTTTTGTTCATGTTGAACCACTTGGTGGTGTTGATGTAGATGTTGTTGGTGTTGATATGGTTTTTTTTGTCATTGTGTGCCAACAATATCCTACTTGGAGGAGTTGTTTTGCTAGGATACGAGTGCTTGAATATAACCCCTGGTAATTCTTATCTTGTTGATACTAGAGTTAACCTTACCTTGATGCACACATCATGATAGAGAGCCCTTAGAGTCCTTATGATAAAGAGTAGCTACCAACACATGGTAAATGTGAGATTTGGATATCTTGGATGGCGAAATGCATTGAGGGATATGTGATTTAGATGGATTGATTGACATTTTGGAATGTTTGACTCTCCAAACATGGGATGATGAGAAATGATGGGTGGATATGGATATTTGATTAGGACCAGTGTCTTGATATACCTTGTAGGTCACTCTTGAAGCTTGCTTTTGCATTGTTGGACTTCTTTGATGGATGAAATTCCCTTTTTTATTTTTCTCCACAGTTTCTATGACTAATGGAGTTTGATAGGGATGATTTTTTTTCTTTTGCTTTTGTACCCATTTGAATTTTTCTTGTCCATTTTGTTTTGTTGATTCTTTTTCTTCAATGACTTGTTTCGTTCTTGGGTATAGCCTTTTCTCTTGTTGTTGGTCCCAATTAGAGGATTGAAATATGCATGGATGGTGATTCATGACATGGATAGTCATAGAATTGATAGAAATTTCACCATAAGGACTCTTTGTGCTCTTTATGTTGATGCTTGCATTAGATAAAGTTGCCCCCAATATTATAGAGGTATCCCTGATATGTTTAGATTGCTTAATTTTTGAATAACCAAGACCTTGATGCTTAGGATTTCCAACAATTTGTACTAGTTCTAGGATACCTTTTTCATGTAGGCCTATTCCTTTGTCTTGATATTAAATCTATTGAGAAAGTTTATTTACAATAGGTTATGTCTTACCCTGGAAACAAGCTACTAATCCTTCTCTACTCTATTGTGGATCTTCAAATGTGATAGCTTCTTCACTGATAGGATCTTTTAGATGTGGGATGACTTCGTTACTGATATCTTTGGCCTGGTCTTGTGAAATATCATATTTTAATGCTTCTTCAAAAGGTATTTTTGATTTACTATCCACGTAAGTCTTCCTCATGATTCATTTTTGGTATGTCTCCATAGGATTTTTCTGATTCATAACTTCTATATAATTATTCTTTATGACCCATTTTTGATATGTCTCCACAAGATGTTTTTGATTCACAACTTATCTATAATTCTTCTTCATGATCCCTTTTTGATATGTCTCTAATTTTTTCTATGTCTTGATCTCGTGTATATATGTTAAGAGTAGGAGACTCTTGTTCCTTGGTAATGATTTCAAGAGTATGAGACTCTTGTCTTGGATGAAGATTATCTACATGTCCGTTAGGAGTAAGCATCTGATGGGTAGATGTATGTGTGCTTGGAATATGGTTTTTCTATTTTTTCTTTTGGAAAACATGGGATGTCCTGGAAGATATATGTTAAGCCATTATATTATTTTGATGATAGGGATTCTTGATATTGAATTTGTGTGATATCATCTTTGATATGATTTGGATAACATTCTTGACATGGATCAATTTCAAAGAATGGATTTCTTGTAAAGGATCCTTGGATTTCCTTGAAATGTGGACATATGGGTGATAGCTCTTGGCTTAGATTTTTTGCATTGGGTATAAGTGTTAGATTAAGAGTCTCTTGATCATCAACATGTACTACACTAAGTTTGGATGATAGCACTATATATTGAATTGGATCATTTCTAGACTTGGGTGATTGATTTTGATCATTCTTGGGATTAAATTCTTGATGTATGTCATCCTCACTAGATGATTTAGAGACATTATTGATGTGATCAATGATAGATAGCTCTTGATCATTGTTTTCAACATTTGAGTTTGAAACATTGTAATATATTGTCACTGGTAGATGGCCCTTGAACATTAATAGTTATTTCTCCTTGATCAATAAGGTCTTGGATGAGATTTTTGAGTGGAGCACATCTATTCTTTCAATGACCCTTGATTTTGTGGAACTCAAATCACTCATACTCATTATACCAAGAGATTTTAAAGCTTGGTTCACCATAAACTAGACTGTCATTGATTTTCATAAGTTCCTACTGTACTAGTTCATGCATGATTACCTCTAAAGTTTCTCCCAAAGGGGTGAATTTTCTTCCTCGTCAGTAATATTTCTTCTGTGGCTTTTCTTGATTGCTTTTCTCTTGATTTTGTGGAACTCCTTGATACTGTGTTTGAGGTACATTTTGATATTTCACTTGAGGTACACCTTGGTGTTGCAAAACTTCTTGATACTACAATTGAGGTAAATTTCAATATTGCACTTGAGGTACACCTTGGTGTTGTAGAACTTCTTGATACTGTGGATATTGGAAGTGTTGTGGATATGTAATTTTTGAATGTTGCACATGGCATTGGCAATACGTCGGATTTCAATTTTGTTTAATTTCCTCAAAATCTCTCTGAATTTTATTTAGGGTGATTTGAAGTTCTAGATTTATTACTTGATGGTGATTTTGAAATTGTTGATGTTGTGACCCTTGATAAGAGTGATTTGGGTAGTAAATCAACATGTTTTAGGGATGTTTTGACACTCAATACCCTATCATAAGGTCACTTGGTTTATATCCTCATGGGTCCCTTCCATCATTTGTTATTTTTTTCTAGTGGGATGTTGGTGTTGTTCTTGTTTGTTTCCATGTTCTCCCTGTGATGTGATATTGTAGTTGTCATAAACAACTTGGAAAGCTCTTGTGACTATTTTCGTAACTCCTAGTCAGGGTAATGGATTTGGCCTGTTGGTGCGAAGTGGAGATAGAAAAAATCTAGTGTATTTTGACATATGTAATACCTTTTCTAGAGGTACCCTTTGAAAAACCTTTTTGTAGGGTGATTCTTTGAGAGCCGAAGAATAGATTTTTGCTTAAGGATTTTACTCTTGTTGGTCCTAAGGATCTTTTGCTACCAAAAAACATGAGGGATGTATGTCTATTGCCACATAGGTGGTGGTAATATTGGTCTTTCATTGTTAGTATGCTTTCTCTTCCTCTTCATCTAAGATGATTGATGCGGTGAGAAACTAGCGAGGTGTTTTGTTATTCTCAAGTTTGAAGGTTCTAAAACTTCTTATGATGTCAATGTGTTCACCTTCAATGTATGTGAGACTAGCTTGAAGGATCAGTGCTACAAGATTTGTTTATTGAACTAGAGCAGTTGGTCGCTAGATGGTTACATGGTGTAATGGTTTTTTGAGATGGTTGCTATGAAGCCCAAGACCCTAAGGTTTGAGTGTTGTTTCGGAATGGTACTACTTTTTGGAAATCAAAATGTTGAAGAACTAGGGTCGATATTTCACTTCCTTGTCTAGAGGATATGTTGTGGGAAAGCTTACTTGAAGTATTTGCGAGTCCCAAGTAAATTTTGATACCATAGATGTTTGAGTGAAGGAATGATCCCAATGGTTTTCTTGATTTTGATTTCTAATAAGTAGGATGGAAATAATGGATGAGGGACTATGTGACTTATCTGGTCTTCCAATTTTTTTGTTCAAACAATGATCCTATAAATAACTTTGATATTTTTTTAACAAGTTTTAGTAGGATGAAGCAATTGTGTTGGTTTCCAAGTAAAATACACAAGACTGTGAGCAAAAGTGGTCAGATTTATTAAGTGTGGCCAACAATGTGTCAAGTGCTTAGGTTTCAGAAAAGAAAGCATGAGCTAGAATGGCATGTGCAACTATTTGTGTGTTCCTATGAAATGTAATATTTTCTTAGGAAAAAGTGAGCATCTTTTGGCAAATGCAAGGATCTTAGTAGCAAGTGTGCTAGTTTATCAGAAGCAAATGCAAGGGAATAAAAGCAATTGTGTGCTTCTTGTAGCAAGTGCTTAGTTTCTATCAAATGCAACTAATTTTCATCAATAGATTTTTTGGGACAAAGATAAAATGTAATGAAATTTTGGCTACTACTCAGAAACTGTGGCAACTCCACTAAAATTTTGTGCAAATATAATGAAATTTTGGAAACTTCTTAGAGATTGTGATAACTTACACTAGAATTTTATGCTAATGTGGTTTTTGTGTGTTTTGTTTCTAGTTTTGAATAATCTTTTCTTGGATTTTTGCAATTTTAAATTTGGTTCTTCTCTGAACTTCTCTTTGTTTGGAGTATGGAAAGTGATAAAACAACACTTGGAGTGAATCAACAAGCATGGAATTATGTGAACTTCATTTCTATAGCTCAAGTTGTGAAATCATGACACCCAAGCCATAGTTCCCAAATGTGTACTTTGATCAATGTAACCTAAAATAAAATTGAGAATATTTGGAAACCTTTAAGGAAAAATCCTTTGAAGGAATGCAAACATAGTGCTTCTTTCAGAAGTATACTAAGTCAAAGGGTTTTTTATTAAACCATCATGTTTAGTGTTTGTTTGGATGTGTTCTTTTTCTTTAAATCAAGCTTCTTTTTCTTTAAATCAAGCACAAAATTTGATGTCAAGATTGTTTTGAATGTAATTGGCAAGTTTAACATAAACAAGCATTTACAACCCTAGTGGATAGAAACCATTATTTTAGGTAGGCTTGCCTCATGCCCCAAAGGGATTATCTTACATGCAACTTATGGTGTGGGCCTGTAGTCGAACATGGCAAGTAGCTTCTCAGAAGTAAATTCTAATGCACCACTTTCAAAGAATGTTTTTGGATAATAGGGTGGATTCTAAAAAAAATTGGCTCTTAGTAATGTTCTGGGGATATTATTTTTAGGGCCTTATACATGCAACATTTCGTTCAATTAAGAAACTCCCAGCCCTTATAGGTTTTATGCATCAAACAAAGATACTGAGGGAGAATATGCCAGCATAGGCCAGCAGCACCCAGTGGGTGATGAACTTTCCTCACACCCACAAAATATTTATATAGCGGTCCAAAACAAAAGTACCGCTTGGGTCGCCTATGAGTTCAACAGTGCCGGATGTATCTCAATAGGTAGGCCCTCTAAAAATGTATGCTTGAAAATAAATGTGTGAATCTCAAGATGTTTTAGCTCACCCAAGATCACCAAAAGGTGTGAGGGGAGAAGACAACCATCTAGCTTTCCAATCACTAAATTCACAGCATACACTTTGTAGCAAATTGATTCTTTTTAAACATCTCGAATAGTGTTATCCCCAAAAATTTGTGAATAAAATATATGACTTGTTCTTTTTAATTGCACCAATATGAAGTATTCAAGATATTAGTCACTTAAGATATCAATGGTGCAAGACATAAAGAAATATTTGTTCATTTTTAAGACCAAATATGCTTGTGTTTCTAAGAAAACTTTTTTTTTGGTCTTAACTTGGTCAACAAAAGAAAAGCGAGTGCATGCCAACAAAAGGAAATCATTTTTTTTGTGTTTTTGTTCTTTTTAGGTTCTAAACTCAAAGTTCCTAACTATGAAAACTTGAAAAGAATTCATTTTTTAGACCACTTTAGTTGAAGTGTTTTTTTTTTTCATTTTAAGCACCAGATGAGAGTTCCTAACTTAGAAAAACTTGAAATAGTTCATTTTTAAGAGCACCAAAATGAGAAATTCATTTGTTTTGTTCTTTTTAAAGCACCAAATAAGAGTTCCTACCTTAATAAATCTTTAAAATTGGTTCAATTTTACGAAACCAAAACAAAGTGTGTGTTTGTGTTGTTCCTTTTCAAGAACCAAAATTAAATTTTCCTAAGTTAAGAAAGCTTAAAATTGGTTCAATTTTAACAACACCAAAACAAAATGTGTGTTTGTGTTGTTCTTTTTAAAGCACACAATTTAAATATTCCTAAGTTAATTAAAATATGTTTGTAGATTTGGAATCCTTTGATTGATTGTCTTTCCTATAAAAAAATTAATTAAAGTCTTTCAAATATTGCATACAAATCAATTAGTTCCTATTACACATTCAGAAACAAGTAAACATTAGCTAAAAATCAATTGTAAAAAGGCAGGTTTTATGCATTGGTATGTCAGAGCAAGTGCTTAGAATTTTTTGCAAAAGTGCCCCTGTCAGAATCAGATGCTCAATTCTTAGAGAAAATTCTACCCCTATCAGAATCAAATGAAAGGTTTGCTAAGCAGATGCTCAATTTTTTTGTGAAAGCACAAATTTTGTGTCAGATGCTCAATTTTTAGAGCATATGCATGATTTTCTTGATAGGATATTGTGAGATTTTTCTAGGCAGTGCATGAAACTTTTTTCAAAAGCACTCCATAACTTTGCAACTTCAATTTAACTCATAAAAATGTTATTAGTGAGGATACTACCACTGGGCCTACCAAAATGTGTGAGTGGGAAAACCATTAGATGCAAACAAGATTAATTCAATGAACTAAGAATCTATCTAATTCAAAACATTTAATCTAAGATCTTATTCCATCTCTCCTAAAATGAACAATCTAAGCTATTGAAATTACGTAATGAAATCTTGAGATTAAAATAATGAATTTGAAGCAAAGGAAAAATTATCATTCCATGTTGGAGTGTGTTCACATGATGTTGGATTGTTCATATCACTATGAAGCCTCAATAGTTTTTGTGAAAATTTTTGAAGAACAATTCCTTGGTTGGTTGATCGAAGAAATGGTTGAAGCTCTAACAATGGTGGTTGTGGATGTTAGCATTACTTCGCTGTGCAAATGATGTTGATTCTCTGATCCTTTTTTGTGAGGAAAGAGGTTTATTATATAGAAAATGAGATTCGAAATGGACGATCAGGATTGTGTTGGAGAATATACAGATCAACAGTCGAAATATGTTGAGAGGATTTAGACATGAGAAGATTGTGCAAATTTGATTGCACAAATTATGTAATTGAGGAATAGATTGGCTAGTCAGGGATTAGATTGATCAGTTAGGATTTAGATGGCTTAGTTATGAAATTGATGGCTTAGTTATAAAATTAGATTGGTTAGTTAGAAAATTAGATTGATTAGTTAGGAAATTGATGGATTAGCTAGAAAATTAGATTGATTAGTCAACAAATAATATTGCTTAGTCAACAATCACAATTTTCTCAATTAAAAAGTGGGTGAGGAATATACATTAATTGATTTAATTAATTAATTCCTTTTTGGAGTTGAACATGCAAACCAAGTTTGACTCTTGGGTATGTGCATTATCATCATGGAAAAAACAGGCCCTTAAGTGGCAATAAAAATTCAAAAAATCAGAGTTAGGCAACTTAACGTAAAAATTTGAATAAGTTATCTATATTATTTCAAAAATATGTAAGAATAGAATCTGTAGCAAATTGAATTTTTTTTCTAAACTACTAGGTTTATTTTTTATTTTTTTAAAATCTATTTGGTGAAAATTTTAAATTTCAATGCAGTAGTACTTAAATTTCAGGGAAAAAATAAGAAGTAGGTGTCTGTTTCACAACCCTAACCACAATAAAAAGATAATATTTTTTTATTAAATATTAGATATAAGTAGAGGACTCATGTCCTGATGTGATGCATATTTTTTTGTAATTTGTTTCCAAGTAAATAATTAATTATGAATTTTTTATTACAACTTTTAAAAAATACAAAAAAATCGTTTGTCTAACCACCTTAACTTGGTCAAAAATTCATGAAATTCAATTTTTTTTTTTTAATCCTATAGTATGCAAAGCATAGAATGTGACGCATGTTTTAGATTCAAAAAATGTGATACCATTTGAAAGCTATAGATTTTTTTGAATTAGCCTATCAATCAAGACTTTAGTTGTAATTCAAATAGAAAATTAATAATAATTATTTATGAAATTCAAAGTAAAGAATAATTTATATTGGTGGAAATCTGAGAATCTCCTTTAAAAAAAATCCTTTTCATTTCATCAATTTTGGGTAAAAAAAAAGTTGTCAGCCACATGGGCCACCATATCACTTACATATCGCCACTTTTTGGCCCATCATGATCCTGCACATACCCTTTTGCAAAAAAATTGCATTAGTTTGATTTGATTTTTGATAAATGATTTGAATAGTTTTGATTTAATTATTCAAAATTTGGAAGGAAAGTGTCATAAGGTGAAGCCACAATAGTGGTTTATAATTCCAGTGAGGAAGGAAAACTGACAAAAAATGACCCCATGGAAAAAATTTACATTTTGGGGGTTCAAACAAACCAAAAAGGGTACGCTAGAACCAAGGTTCGAGCAAACCCATTAACTACATGCATGGACAAAATTTGCATGAAAACCCATTTTGGGAAGGGGGTTTAGTCAAACCTGGGTTCGATCGAACCCCTGGGGGTTTTCTCGAACACCGTAGTTCGAGTGAACCCCCCATTTCCTTGATGTTTGACAAAATTCATATTAAAAAAAACCTAAATTTTTGCACTTCAGAGCTCGGTTTGAACATGAAAATGACAGAGAATTCACAAACCCAACTGGAATCAGGTAGTTTTTAGAACAAGTTATCCATCGAATATAATTTTGATATGTTTTGGTTTTATTATGTATTTTTTTTTTTAGTTTTATTAAATATAGGTTTTTCACTAAAAATGTAGGTCTCTTTCTGCACATGTGGAAAAATAGCATATTATCAAAAAAAAAAATTGAAAAATATGAGTGCATCTGATATTGAAGTCCTTGATCCAACTAAAATAAATAAATTGAATTTTGATATATACAAAAGAAAATTACGCATTATACGGTCGTGCCAGGTCTGAATTGTAATTGGTTTGACTTCAAAACTTGATTAAAGAAAAAATATTCAATAAAAAACTATCTAAATGGAAGTGGAAGCACTAGATATCGGAGTTACAAATCTAAATTTGAAAGAATTAGATTTTTATCCTTCATGGAAAACAAATTATGCGTTATACGGTGTGCGTCACTTTTTAAAAATGTTGTTTTCTAAAAAAGACCAGTTTTGATGGGAGATGGAAAAAGAAGTGCAATCTGATTCCAAAAATTTTGAAAAAAATATTTTTAAAATCTACAGACAAAATGTGATGAGACTCTAGTTTTCATCATCTTCAAATTCGTCACGGTTTAGCCGCTATAGGTGCTCGAATGTGAAGATTTAGTTGAAAGTAATAATTTCAGTGTCCAGTTTGGCCAAAAATTGTAAACCACTATTGTGGGATCACCCCATAATTAAATTATTATGATTTAATAATTCAATTAACTTAGGGGAATAAGGTGTTTTAGTAACATAATTAAATAATTGGCGTTATTTAATCAATCAAGATGAAATAAAGTGAGATTAGGATATCATTAAATAAATGTAATTTATTTAATTGGTCGAAATGTGAATTAATTAAATAATGTTGTTTTATTTAATTAGTAGTTAAAATAGGGTTTCCAGGACATTATTAAATAAATGAAATTTATTTAATTTTTCAGAAATAATGAAAAAATGAATTAATTAAATAATGTTGTATTATTCAATTAATAGAAGAATTGGTGTTTTTAAAGACTTTATTAAATAAATAAAATTTATTTAATTTGTTAGAAATGATGAAAAAGTGAATTAATTAAATATTGTATTATTCAATTAATAGCAGAATTAGGGTTTTGGATGTTATTTGATGTTGTGTGATATTTCTGAGATGTTCCAAGATGTTGGAGGATGATTTCGAGACGTTGCGAGATGATTCAAAGATGTTCTGGGATATTACAAGATGATTAAAAGATGTTCTGAGATGATTTTGAGATGTTCTAAGACATTGTGAGACGGTTCAAAGATGTTGCAAGATGATTATGAGATGTTTCGAGATGATTCAGATATGTTTTGAGACATTATGAGATGATTCTACGATGTTCAATGTTGTTTGATGATGAATTAATTAAACTATGTTAAATCACTTAATTGATAGACAAATATGAGTGTCAAAATGCTAGTTCACAAGCTAGGATATATTTAGGTGTCTACAAAAATTATATCATTTTCCTACTGTCTCCAATCCTATACAAACTAAATTTCACCATTCTCCTTCAAGATGTTAGGAAGGAGACCAAAATTCATCTTATCAAATCCTCTGACCAACTCCCTTATCTTTTCCTCCAAAGGCTTAATATTTCATTGGAATTCTTGAATTCCATTCATAGTCCTAAGGGTAGGTTGGATGTTATCAGGCTTGTTTACATCATGTTTGGACCCCACAACCATTAGCCTCAAATCTTAGAGTCTAGGAATCCATTTTTCCATAAGTGGGATTGCCACTTCTTTGTCTCTATCAAATTTCCTTACAACATCAACCATGGAAGAATAATTTTCATGGATGCTAATTAATCTCTTGTCAATTCCCCTATTTAAATTCTCCAACATTAATGATACAATCTTCAAATTGCTAACAAAAATTATTCTATCATGTTGATCACACCTCTCTTCATATTTTTTCAGCTTCTCAAGTAATTCTTCTTTGCTAATTTCTTCTATCTATTTTTCCTCTGATGTACTAAGTTCCTCCACTAAGATGAGAACATTTCCCATTTTGTAAGGAAAATTTCCCATGAAGAACTTGTAGGAGGAATAGGAGGTGTTTTTTCTTGTGGTGAGGAAGGGAAGGTAGGGTCTATTTGTATGGGTACACTGGGTTGCATATTTTGCATCTTCTCCTTTAATAGTGTCATCTCTATTTGCAGCTCCCTTATTTGTTGTTGGCCTTTTCCATATTCAATTAATAAATCATTGTACATATTTCTATTTTTATTTTATTTTTCTATCACTAACCCTACCATTTCTTTTGTGAATTGAGAAACTTTCATTGACATGGTGTCATCTTCAATGGTAGAGGTATTAGATATCCTCTTGATAATTAAACCCCCTTTATAATCTACAAATGGATCTGAAACTTTTGAATTTTTAGTGTTTTGAGCTAGGGCCCAAATAGCCAATATATCCCATTGCTCACCAAATATAGATCCGTGTAGTGCAATTGTTGCTTCCTCTTTAGAGTTGTATAGAGGTCTTCCATACCTCTTCACCGTGTCAAATTCTATTGAAGAAGCTAGGTCCCACTCTGGTAATAAGAGGACACCACTTTTTCTAACCAATTATCTTCCTTCTTGTGTAGTTATTCCTTGGAAGCTCTCTTTCATTTCTTTCCTAAATTGAGCCTATATATCCTTATCAAGAAATTTTAGGGTTAAGCTCTTTTTCTTAGAAACATTGTTGACATACTTGTCCTTCTTTTCTCTCCAAGAAAATTCCATGAAGGTTGAGGACATGACAAATGATTCATCATCCATGAATTTCTTACAGGCCTCTTCTCTAACATCATTAGTGTTGTTCATGCTTGTGAGGTCCTCCTTACTCAATATGATGCCCTTTTTCTATGTTAACATCTCCCTAGTGGGAGAAGTCATACCCTGTTGCATCTCTTCTTCAGTGACCAATATCTCATCATTAGAATCCTCATCATAATCCACCAAGTAATTTTATTTAACCTTTTTTTTCTTTTGGGGTGACTACCTTGGCGGTGATGATTGTCTTGGTGATGAGTCAATCTCAATAACTATAGGACCAGTTGACCTAGGAGGAGACAATGGTGGCATCTCATGCACTCGTGAAGGGACTTTTGGTTCCTCCTTTTTAGTAGAGGTAGTAACTATTTCCTTTTTCTTCACCCTATGATTTCTCCTTTTCAAAACAATATTTCTTTGGGGCCTGAGAGGCTGGTCTATCTTCCATCATAGGGATTTACCCTTCACCTTTTTCCTCTACTACAATAGCCTTCCCCTTGTCTTGAATTAATCTTTCTCCCTTCAAATGCCCAACCACTATCTCAAAATTCTGAAAAATATATTCAATTCTTTGCATTACATCTTTAGTCAAGAACTGTAAATTGTGGATATTTTTCTCTTATTTTCTTCTCCAATTTATTGAAGGAAAACCACTTCATCTTTCTATCATCTTGCAATTGGAAGTAAAAAATATTTCTTATTACATCTTTTGGAAAAAATAAGTTGTGGATGAATTTGGAGCTTTGAATTCTTGTCTTTAATCATGCCATCAATCCCTCAAGATCATGGTTTCTTTCTCTCACCCTATTCATCCCCAATGGTTTGAGTACATGATAAATCTTGTTCCATCCTCCCTTTATCATGAAAAATTCAGAGAAACAAGTGTATGAAGGGAAAAAGGTTCCCTTACCCTGATATCTCAAATGGTTTTTCTCTACATCACCTAACTTCCATATCACTTCTAGAAAACCCACTCTTAGTGGCACATCTCTTGGTAGTATATGAGGTGAAATAGTTGTGCCATACACCCTCATAATTGTGTAGATAGGATAAGAGATAATTTCTCCCTAATTATGATCCATGTTCATATCATGCCTCTTATCTTTAGGCCAAAAAAAATCATGTAAAGTTGTAGGAATTCTAGGAATGTTCAAAATTAAAACTCTTCTTAGCTTGGAAGTAAATAGATTCTCAAACACCACATAACTAGAATTATTTCCATCCTTATCAAGGAGCCTGGTCCAACATTGGAAAAGTAGATCCATATTACCTTCCTTTTTGTCCAATGTCATTTCTTTCAAAAATATGTAGCTCATTTGAATAGAAACATATGCATAAATAATGAATACAGTAGAATCTTATCCTGAATTCACCCTTTTTCAGTGTGACCAGGCCCTCATAAATCTCCTCGACCAAATATGACCCATAATGAAATAGTGTGTTGCATGTAGGGTGTTGAATTAGTGTATACATATACATATCAGCCATGGGCATACCTATAGTTGGGTTATAACCTATGACTTGGCATAGGGAATAAAGTTTCCTCTAGAAATAGGACACAAAATAATTGATGGGGTATGGCTCTTTATCTGATGAGCCTAGAATAATTTTCCCTTGACCTTTGATAGATTCCAAATAGTGTCGCAACACTAAAAAATTGAAAGTATGCCTTACCCTCTCATATTCAGCTTTGAGTGCATGTGTATCTATCTTCACTATATCCTCACTCCATTTAATCAGATTAAAAATCTCAGCAATCTCTTCCATGGTGACCTTGACCATTTCTATGCCATCAAATGTTCTCATAGTTATTGAGATGGGGTCATAGTTTGATACTATTTCCCTTAGTAGTTCAACATCCATATAGACATTTGGAACCACTACTTTCCCCATGTCTAATCTCTAGGGGTTTCCAATAGGGATGCCATAGTTTTAGTTTCAAAACTAACAACTAAGTTGTACTCATCCAATGTAAGGTAATGTCGCATCTTTAATAATACATTTCCTATTAATAAGCCCTTCCATAATTTGTGTGCCTCAAAATAACAATTGGCCCTTAGGTTTCTCAAAAGTTGAGGGTTTTAATTACCCAATTAAATCATGAACCAGGGGTCTAACTGGAGGTTTAGACCCAAAGGGTTGGCCTTTTGATGCAGATTCTTTGAATTCAGGTGCCATGGTTATAGGGTTTGTGCAGGCTAGGGTTTCTTTCTCAATAAATTATAAGATTACAACTAGGTTATGGATTTGACACAAGAAAATAATAATAATATACAAGCAAATCATTCAAACTGAATGTAAAACCTTAAAAGAAATGCAAAAAACCAGAAACTCTAATGAAAAAATGATAGAGCTAGAAATTTTACAAAATTCTCAACAATTAAGAAACAAGGTGGTGATTTTACTTACTGGTTTATAATCACTTTGAAAAACCTAATCTCCATATGTCAAGCAATCTTGAAATTTTCAGCAAGAAAAACTTTAAGTACGGTGAATGCTTTGATAATTTGCAATTATGTGTTAAAATAGGCTTTCATGGCTTTAAAGCACACCAAATTGGTAGTTTGGTGTCATATATGCCATTAATTTTCACTCACAGAAACCAGAATGACTCACTTGTCTTCAATCCTGAACATTGAATTTTAACCATTGATTCTGCAGTGAGATGGCCTAATGAATAGACCAAATCCAGTTAAAGAAGTTTAAAAATTTTGACCACAAACTACCATTTCCTTCAACCAGCCAAAATATGCCATGTGGATTTTCCTCTAAGTCACCCCATAGGCTCCACCATCTTCATAAGCATTGAAAATGTCCATGTGTCAGCTTCCCTACTTCCTCATTGGGTTTAACCCATGTGCATCTTTTAGCAACGAGGAGATGGGTAGCAACCTAGATTATATCTAGCGCCTTCAATATGTGCACTCTTTACATCTCACAATGTATGCCTTAGTGCATAACCCCTGGATTTGATGGATGACCATGATCATAACATCTTGATCCATTATTTACCATGTTCTTATAAGGACCCTTTAGTAGCACATGTGTTATGCCCATTAATATTATACCAAAATATTTCATAAAATATTGTATGCCTTACTATAGTTTAATTAACTATCCCGATTGTTACACATGGCGCCTCCTCGATTACTCATTGAGGGACATGAGATGAAGGTGGGTCCCCCGCAGGTTGGTGGGGAATGGTTAGGATTAACCTAAGCAATCTCATCATAATTAATTTTTACTACCTTCCATACACCGATGGGTCTTAGTGACAGATGAGACATGTGACACTCTGCTGCTAGCCTGACTGAATATTTTAATAGAAAATAAAACCTAACAAGGGCATGGGGAACAATCAAGATTGAATTATGTAGATCTGATGGCCTGCATAAAATCTTAAATATGCACTTTCTGAGAGTTAGCAACTTAAAAGGGGACCTAACTAGGTTGATGAGGGGTGAAGACATAAATTTAAAACCCAAACATTAGACCAATGTTGAAATATTTCAAACCAACCTTATGAGTGTGTAAAATATTAAAAGGCTTGCAACCCATATGATATGAAACAATATTTAAAACAATTTGATGGGTATCAACCAGGAATATTAGGCTCAAGGGGCCAGTGAATAAATAGATTTAAAGGCATAAGATATTACTTAAAAGACCTAGGATGGGTAAACATCGGTCAAAAATGAATTAGAATTATTGCAAAGGGATTGGCATAAGGTTTTAGAGGGTTTAAGCATACATATAAACCTTGAAACATGAGTACAGCTAAAACCCTAAACTCTAAGACATACCCAGATTAGGAGAATAGCCAAATTTTGCAAAATTTATTAGTGGAACTCAAAATAATTTTAAGGGTTCCACCAGAATCCTACCCAAAATAGGTGCTCTATATTAAGAGTAACATCTACAATAACTTTTTGTTGGTTAAGTATTGATTTTGAGTGGATGGGTGATGATTATGCAATAATGGTTGTAGCTAAAACCAAACCTAGAAATTTAATTTTGGAACCCAAACAAAATTGTCAAATTAGGCTCTTTTAAACTGTCTTTAGTGTGTGGTAGGTGTCTAGGAGGTAATAATGGAAAAATTTAGGAAATTCTAGTGCCATTGGATTATTTTTCATTTCAAAATGAATGTTTGCAATATTTTGACATGCAATTAGACCTTTGAGGGAGTATGCCACTAGATTGGATTTATATTAAATTCCATTGTAACTACAGCTATGGGGAAGACCACTCAAAATTACCTCTCAATTATTTCAATGTTTGGTTTAGATGGATACTAAGATCCCACAAATTTAACTCCTACAAGTATTCTTGGTTGAAAAAAACTTGTAGGAAAAACCTAGTGAACCAAATATTCTCCATTTTATTGGTACATTTCAGATGGCTATCAGGATTCTACAAAAGGAATGCATAATGTAGAAATATTTAAGTGAACTAGACATGTAGGAAAATGATTCTACATTGAACCCATTTACTTTAAAAAGGGGAAGTTCATTTGTAATTAAGGTTCTTGAAAGGAATCATATTAGTTTCCTTTATTTGTTTCCATTTCTAGATATTTGTAAGTGGACATCACCTTGTGAGGAAGGCAATGTGAACTTGATTTTGGATAGTTAGAAGGAAAAATATTGTAATATAATTTCTGTCTTTTTAAATAGTTTCGATGGAATTACTAAACCTCTTATATCCTTCTTGAAGATCACTTGAAAATGTAGACCTAACTTAAAATATTTCTAGACCAAATAATTAAAAAGGGTGAACAAATGGCCAAGAGACCACATGGAAAATGAAAGGACTCAAGAAATAGCGACATTGTTAGAAAGAAGAATGGGGAAGTTATATCTAGATATTTGTATCACAGGACCTGTTATGTAGTAGGTTTATAGAGTAGAGGATATAGTAAGAGAAATAAGCAATTGTTATAAGATAGTATGATGAAAAAAATATGAAAACTATACTAATAACAAAGAGACACTCATCCATTCATAGCACATTTATAGATAACTTCTTATATCTCCTTATTTTATATTATATTGTATACAAAAGGGAAAGTCTTAGTCTCTACTCATATACATATCCTTCATATATATATCCATATCTATCTTTGTATATGATTTAGATTATATATATATATATATATATGTGTGTGTGTGTGTGTGTGTGTGTGTGTGTGTGCATTCCCATAAAATGACATGAATCCTAATTACAACTAATGTCCCTCTCATCCTCTTTCGACCCTTTTCAATAACCTGTGGTAGGAAATATTCTAGCCTTTGACCTACTAACATCATCCCCCCTTTTAAAATGATCTCTTTTTCTCAAGGCATGGTGCTTAGTTGGCAAGGATGTGCTTGCATGTCTCTTTCAGTTAGTTAGTGTCTTAGCCAACTATGTTTTTTCCTGATGTATGGTGTAGGTGTGTCTTTGAATTTAAATCATTTCTTCATTTGCATCAACTAGAATATCATGGATTTGAATACTTTTTGTTTCTTCTTGTGCTTCTACCATTATCCATAATAGGTGGGTCATTTAATTGTTGACCATTTCCCTAATCTTTTTTATCTTCTCCTTGATTTTCTCCATTTGGATATATAGTTGTTGTAGTTGGTAGTGGAGGGTTTCCACTTGGGTTCTGATGGTGCCATCCTTTTCTTAGATAGGTTTGTAGGTCTATGCCACTTATTTTATCTTATTCTCTAATTACACCATTTTATCCTTATAAAATTTTTTAGTGGTAGGCCATTTTAAGCAAAATTGGTAGATCACCCCTAAGTTTCTATGATTGTATCACCCAATTATTTGATGTTATCCTCCAATTTGGAGTGTATAGTGGCACACTTCTTAGTATATTATTATATTTTCTTCCTTATTACCTCCTCTTGTGCTGTTATGTTATCCTTTATGGAAGATAAATATCCTTGTAAGTTATTCACCAACTATTTGAGTTGTTGTGGCATGGGTAGTGAAGTGTTTGATGGTAGGTGGGGAATAGCCTTTTATAGTATTTCTAATACATATTGTAGTTGTTCCTCTATACTTACATGGTCATTGAGTGGTTCCTCCCTTATAATGACATGTATAATGTCTCTCAACTAAATATTTTGTAGTGGTGATATGCTAGATAGATCCACTTGTGAGACCACCATTGGGACTTGTAGAAGTTGTGGTGATGGAACTACTTAGAATTGTCGTTTTTGTGCTAAGAAATTCTTAATGGAGGATATTGTGGAAGTGGGGTTGGCTATCTCATAGTGTTGGTATCTTCTCTTTTATCTTTTTATTCTTTGGGTGGATTAGTCTCTAGTGATTGGGGCCCTTCTACCTCTTCCATGTTATTCTTAACCATCTCCACATAGAGTTTTTGACTGAAATCCTCAGTTTTATTCTAGGTTGTTTCTATTTTCTCTCGATCCTCCATGAGTTTTTCCACTCTCTACTTTGTCTAAACTTGTTGAGCTTGTGCTTGGTCTAGTTCATTCTTTCTCTCTTTAGTGATGTTTGGACTGATTGTAGATATGGTCTTCTATATTATTTCTTCTTCTTTATTGATTTCCTTATCCATCTTTTCTCTTATTTCTTTTATTATCTAATTTGAAAATTCCTTCATTACTTTTTCCATCTCTTTGTTTAATTGGTTGACATATCAAAGGAGGTATTGTATTATTATTTATTTATTCTCCTCATTTTCTTCCTCATACATGTTCAACACTTGTGGTAGTATCCTAGAATGGAGGATGGTTTTAGTAGTCACTAGGATGCCAATTGGTGGTTGAGTTTTCTCTAGAGTAACTTGAGGAGGGGTGATGAAGTTTTTTGACCTCTTTTCATCCTCTTGAGAGGTTTCTTGAACTCTTCTTCACCCTCCATGATCTCTTCAACTTCTACCTTTGTTCTATCCTTATGTGTTTGCTTCTTAGCCATTTATTTAGGCCTCACTTGCTAGGGACTCTTTTTGTGGGGTGACTTGCGGTGGTTTCCCCAATGTTGATACTATCTATGTGGAGGTGGTGGGGACTTTTGACTTTCCTAGTGAAGTTATTTGAATCCTTCTTCACCTTCTTTTGGAGGAGGGATCCAACCGAGCTGTAGTAGTAGAGAATTGAGAAAACCCTCCCTCTGGTATTCCTAATTGTTTCTGGAGTTTCTCTTTATTCTTTTCCAATTTCTCCTATGAATTTTATTAATTTTTATCTCCATTACCTCTTTGTAAGTACCAAAATACTTTGCATTATGGTTCTTGGGTTGGATGAGTAGGGTAGTTGTATAAGTGTCTACCTCTTGTGTGGTGAGTTTTTAGGGTAGTCACAGTACCCACACTATACATGGTTCAATAACCTTCATGTATGTGTAATCCTTACCCACCAAGAAGGTTATTCTGTTGGTGTATTGGGTGGTAGACTCATGGGGGATCCTTTCCCTTTATTTCATTTTCTCCTAGAAAGTTATGAAGAACCCCCAATATATAGCTTTATAGGACCAAACTTCGAGAAATTAGTGAATATGATATTTAACTTAGGCTACTACTATCTAGTTATGTTGCAAAACTTTTCCCTTAATGTTTGGTAATTATCTGAGTTAAAAAATTAAGCATATGAGTAATGTACACGATACTAAACATGGTACTTGGATTTCTTTATCTACTTGATGTTCTCCATCCATTTCTCTTGCATTACCTCACAAAGGCTAAAATATTTCACCTCGACTACTATTTGATAAGTAGTGTGAATTGTAATGGCATTTATCGAGTCTTACCGATTGGAATAGTATACTTTGTACACAATACCCATTACAATGTAGTGAACTTCATTGTATTCCATTGTTTTGATGTTCATACTTCAACTATTACTGGTTGCTTCAGTCGATTATTGCACCTCACTATTTTTTAAGGCTTTATTGGTAGGGATGCTACCTATCATGCCTCCTTTGTAATATGGTAGGGTTTATCTAGGTACATGAACTCATCATACACAACTCAATGCAATTATCACCCATTCATGTTCCTCATATAAATTTTGGTAGTTTTTCTAAATATCTAGCTTCCTATATCCAATCTCTATCTATTCTAGTTTACATATCTTCTCATCATCTTGGAGGAGTGTCCTGTAGAGCTCCTCAAACGTAGTATGATCAAACGTTTCAATTTTATCATGAATATATTTTTGGACATCATCCAAGTATACCACTTTTGGGGGTATATAAGATAAATCCCCATCCTTATCCATTTCTAGAGCCTTGTATGATTAATTTTGGTAATTAGGTTGAGGTTTCTCTATGATTTCAACTATGGTTGGGGTGGCCATATAAAATAGTTTTGCAAAGTGTGGATAACTTAGGGTTTGGACTTAGCTAAATAGAGACACACTATCGGCCTCCTACAATGATTTTAATAACTAAGAATTTACAACCATGATTCAAAGATTGGACATCTAACCTGAATAACCATTTTAACCATCATGAAGGTACATTTAAATTGTCAACCCAGGGACGTGAACTTAAAATGGGTCAGCATAGTATGTGCACTATGAAATTCAAAGTAATCCTCATTCTACAACTAAGAGAGACTTAATATTGAAAGTAAATGTTGAACACTATTCAACAACAAAACTCAAACTAAACATGCATAACAAAAATGAAAATCTGAGCAACAAACAGGAAACTACTCTGCCTGCTTTGGCTATAGGAACAGTCACATAATGGAATTCTAGTGGTTGTAGGAACAATCGGTGCTAGATTCTTAACTAAGGACTATACAAAAGCTAATACTAATTTAATTAAACTAAAGGAACAGATTACTCACCAAGGGGGCCCCCTTGGATGAGTATCCTCTAAGACTAATGCAAACTTCAAATACTCAACTCAAAATCTTATTTCATTCATTGGAAGGTGCCAATACAAAAGAGTATGTCTGATTATCAGATTGTACAATAGCTTGCTCATCAATAACCCCTTGAGAAGGAGGAGCCAACCTTATTTATCAACTAAACAGGGCAGTCAAATCCCACTAACTGAGAGGATGCCACCCAAGGAAAGAAAAGAAGAGAGTGGCAGAGCGGTTACGCATGCAAGGAAATTGGTTCAGAGATGCATGTCCAAATGTGGACTCGACCACTATAGTAATTCCCGCATTGCTCAATATCATTAAATATCAACATAAGGTGGTTACATATGGTTGTCATAGGAATTTCCTGCCGTTGTCCTTAGTTGACCTTTGTACGTTTCTTATGCGTGACCAACTAGTGGTTGTGTTTCTCAACTTAGCATTCTCAATCATATCTACATGGAAATTTTAGTACGCATAATAATTGCATAATTATAACCACCTTTAAAGAACATTCATTAACCACATGCAAGACTAATATAGATAGTCCACATAATAGGCTAATATCATTAAATTGGCATAAATGGAATTAAACCCAAATGTCTTATTGTTTGAGAGAAATTATATAAAAGTATCAACATGCAATATCAAAGTACATGGTAACTTCAAATAATAGACTATATATTTTACTCATAACTAGACCAAAAAATAGACTCATCACTCCCCCCAACCTAACATTTTTTTGGTCCTCCAGCAAGGGAAGAGTTATGCTTCTGCTTGGTCAAGGCTCTAAAATCTGCAACTGATAACTGTCCAATATCATTATCTACTATGGGCGAATTAGGATTCTAATAGAATCCTCCCAACTTATCAAGTCTTCTCCATCTATGTTATTCCTCAACAATGTCATACTAGAAGAATCTGAAATTTGGTACAGGCCACATGAGGATAGGTGGCTGAAAAGTCAAGGGAAGCCAGTCTCGCCCCTTTTCTCTACCAATCTGAATGTACCTTTCAATTCTTTTTATTGCAGCAACATAGTTGTGGATGGAATGTGGTTCAACTTGCTTCAGCTTATTAGTTAATGTGTTCCATCTCTGCGATAGGTATCTTCTCATAGTGTCCTCTTTTGTTGTTGTTTTCACCTCATACTCACTATAAATTGCCTCAATCCAAGGCATAATCTTCTTACCATAGCTCGACCTAAAAAACATCCTATTCCATTCTGTGTAAATTTCCTTGGGGTTGCCTGATTCAGCTCTAATAGCTAAGGGAATATAGGATTCCTTTCCCTCATAAGCATTATATTTTTCACCCTAGTTAATCTCATTTTGAACCCAAGACATGAATGCTCTTAATTGGATGTCCCCCACATATAGCAATGGGTTCCAGTCTTGGTCTTTAGTTACAAAAAAGTTGTGTAAATAAAATTCACATAGTAAATTTTTCATCCCAGGGGAGGCACTTCTATAAGCATTAAATTTTTTTTGTAGGAGTTTCAATGGAAGGATTCAAACCTGATATAATTCTTAAAAATTTAAAGGAGAGATACTTCTCTTTTAGGTACAAAGCATAAACCCCTGGAGGGGTTCTATATTCCAGGATTTGTGGCACTAAGGTTGCAATGCCGCTCACTCTCTCCTTCAAAAAGACAATCTCTTCATTCTTTTCCTCAATAATCTCATCCCTCTCTTGGATTTCCTTTTTCAATATTTTCTTTTCTTTTTTCCATTCCTCCTCTCTTCTTTTTATCTCTTTCCACAAATTCAAAAATTTTGCATGTACTAAAAACTCATGAGGGTTATGGATTCCTACCAGGATTTTTGTGGGTGGCTACTTTCCATATAGAACTATTTGCATAGGTTTAGGATGTCCCACTGGTTTAGGTTGTAGAGGTACCATTTCATCTTCTTCTTCTTGTGGTAGGGCCTCTTCTTCTTGTTCTTGGAGTTGTTATAGGAAATATTGATCTATTTGCTCATTTTGTTGTAGGAACTCCTGGGCTTGGTCTTGCTACAAGAACTCCTGACTTTCTTCATTTTCTTGAGTCTCAATTTCTTCTGCAAGGGCAGCAAGATCTGCCATGGTGACTTTTGTTGCTTCATCAAATACATTTTCTTCTTCTACATTTTCCTTCTCCATTGGAGCTTCAATTCTTTCACATGATCTCCCACCAACCTCAGGGTTTTTCTGCAAAGGGGTATCAACAACTAGTTTTTCTTTCTTGGAGGGATCTTACATTTTTCTTTGGCTATAGGATGAATAGTGCCAACCTTTCTTTTCAAAGTACTTGGCACCTCTTTTTTCACATGTTATGTTTTTCCTTTCATTGCTCTGACTTCCCTCTTCTGTGCCCTTGTTCTTATTACAGTTTCAAGTGTGGAACATCGTCATCATCAAAATTTGATGGATAATTTTCTTTATCATGCTTAGTATCAAAAGAACTAACATCTATAGTCCTTTCTTTAGTACGACGATTCACACTAAAGTTAGCACCAGAGGTTGAAGCACCGAGGATGTCTTCATCCATGCTTAATTTTCTAGTAGATCTATGTGTCTAAGGTGAAACCCTAGGTTGTAACTGCTCAGATCTATATTGATCAATGTTTACAAAATCCTCCTAGGTCATTCTAGGTGTTGCATCATGCAGAGATTTTACAACCAAAAATTTAATGAGACAATGGTGAGATACAGATTTGTCCCTACCTTTTTGAGTTTTCGTTACCATGATGGAGAGAAGGTTATACAAGACATTGGGCACATTCATCCTCCTCCTTGCCTCATATGACTCAATAGTTTGAAATGCACTGAATGTAGGTTCAATAGTCGACCCTCACAAGTGATATATCTGATAATGTATATAGCTACCTACTTCCATGACTCAGGTAGAGAGATTCTTTTAGCACCTTGTTTGTAAATAGTCAATGGAGGGTCACCATGTATTGTGAATATAGCTCTGGTTGACCTGGCATCTTTAGAAATAGGGTAAGGTTCACCATCAGCTAGTAACCCTAAAACTTCTATAATTTGTTCCTCGGTTGCCATGACCTCTAGCCCTTTCATTATGGCATTTCCATCTAAAAATTTTTGGGCAAATTCCAATGCAATACCTTCATCAAAATCGTTCAATTTCATAAAGTAATCTGACCAGCCACAATTTCAAAACCTGGCTAGGAACTTTGCATCTTGCAACAAAGTATCATCAATTGAGGGCTCATTTCAAATGATTCTACCTCCCATTGTCTATAATTAATCTGTTACTTTTGAAAAATTTCCTTTTGTAACTCTCATCTATAAGAAAATTCCTTTATGCTCGCCTGCTAGCTGAATTATCGACTGAATTTTTCCTTTACTCTTTTTCTAGAAATTACCATTTGTATTTCAAGATTATGAAAGGTTTAATAGTGGCAAGCAATGGTAATAAAAGGGAGTTATCATGAAATGAAATGGCGGCGACAGTTTAGTGTCACATCACATATGCGAGCCATATTTTATTTGAAATTTCAAATTAGCTCAGCAAGATTTGCTGACACAAACAATCATGGACTAACATGTGGCAATATATTTGCATCTTTCTTACCCCTCTCCCCAACCTAAATTTGGACATGTGTCCACACATGCAAGATGGTATTAGTGGTTTGACAGGGGGTCGTAAAAATTATGTGAATGTCCATACTAATGTACAATGATTAAATGAAATTCTCTAAAGGATAATTAAGAATGCAATTAATGCACACAACTTGAGTGTGTAAAAATATGATTGTGTAGAGGAGTCATTTAAATGAGCGCGGAGAAAGTATCGTTCGCCTTTTTAAGAAATAATTGAGAAATTAATGATGATTAAATGGAATTGTGTGAGGTGGATTGAAGTGATGGAAGAGAGAGAAATGTGGTACGGATGGGCGGATGGGTGAAGAGATTGACTTCTACAAAAGTAGAAGTCTTTATTATGACAAGTACGTACCTTAATTAGGCAAAAGGAGGGACACTAGGTCCATTTCCCTTGGCTATAGGAACTCTTGAGTTGCAAGAACTGTGCTTGGCTGTTGCATGTTGGATGAAATGCTACAGGAACTTTTCTTTGGAAGCTAGCTTCTGATATAATTTGAGACGATCCCAATTACCATTAATTTGAATCTGATAGGGTCAATGGTGGTGAGCTGCACAACTCCATTGGAATATACCTCAGCAACTTCATATGGTCCCAGCCACCTTGTTTGCAATTTTCCTGCATTATCCTCATACCGTGAGTCATAAAGTAGTGCCCATTCACCTAGCTGAAATTTCTTTTCTTTGATAAATTTATCATGCCATTTGACTCTTTGACTTTGCACAACTTCAGTATGGTGCAAGGCTGATTTCCTCATCTCATCTAATGCATTTAGCTTCATGATCCTTTCTTCCTATGCCTCAAAAATTTTCATCCCCAATTCAACTACAGTTCTAAGAGTCTTGTGCTCAAATTCAATGGGCATCATGGTTGTTTTCCCATACAATAGCTCAAATGGTGTGAAGCCTATAGTTGTCTTCCATGTAGTTGTGTAATCCCAAACTGATTCTGATAATCTATTTTCCCAATCCTTTTTGTGAATATTCACTATTTTTGTTAGGATGGCCTCAATCTCTCTGTTTGTCACCTCAACCTATCCATTTTCTTGAGGGTGATAAGGAGTGGACTTTCTATGCCTTATGTTATATTCATTAACTAGTGTTGTAACAAGTGTTGAGGTAAACTGAGCTCCTTGATCAGTTACTATTTCTCTAGGTACTCCATACCATGTAAAAAATTCTTCATAAAGAAATTCTACAACTTTATTATCTCTTGCATGTTTCATGGCTTTGACTTCTACCCATTTAGTTACATAACCAATGCATACCAAAATATAATACTTACCATTTGATGGGGGCTCAATGGGTCCCACAAATTCCAATCCCCACTTGTCAAAGGGAGTGACTACTACTTGGGGATAAAGTGCCATCTCATCTGACTTGGTTGGCCTACCCATCCTCTAGCATCTATCACATTTCCTTGTATATCTTCTTGCATCTTTGTGGAGTTTAGGCCAATAGTATCTTGTGTTCAAAATTTTCATTTCTATCCTCTTGGTTGCAAAGTGTCCTCCACATGGTTTATCATGGAATGCATGTATAATATCATAGGTCTTATCTTCCCTCACACATATTCTCATAACATGATCTGGTCTAGTATAAAATAGGCATCTAGCTATCCATGAAAAAGGTAAATATTTTTCAATAAACACTCTTCTCTCTTTCAGAGAGAAGTGAGGAGGAACTCTCCTTGTCACAAGATAATTATCTATATCTGCATACCAGGGTATCTGCACACTAATGTAGAATAGATGCTCATCAGGAAAGAAATCATCTATGGCTTGACTTTCTTCTAATATGGTTAGCCTGGAAATAAAATTTGCAAAAACATTGGCCTTCCCCGGTTTGTCCACAATAGTTATGCCAAACTCCTGCAATAGCAAAAACCATCTAGCTAACCTTCCTGAGATCAGGGGTTTATTCATGAGATATTTAATGGCTGCATGATCAATGCACACAAAGATCTGATAGCCTATTATAGAGTTTTTGAATTTTTTCAAGGCATAGATTACTACTAGCATTTATTTCTCTGTTACTATGCAATTGAATTCAACTCCCTACAAGTTTTTGTTGACAAAATAAATGGCTCCTTCTTTCTATCCTAAGAATGCTCCTATGGCATAATTTGAGGCATCTATATGGATGTGAAATGGAATTTCCCAATTAGGTCCCTTAAGTATAGGAGCATGATTCAGAGTTGTATTTAAATTAGAAAATGTTGTATCACAACTTTTTGTCTAGTGGAATTCAACATCTTTAGTCAAGAGACTATATAGTGGGATTTCTATTTTGCTAAAATATTTGATGAAACGCCTATAATAGCCTACGTGTCCCAAGAAACTCCTAACATCTTTTTTGTTTTGTAGGATCAACTTGAATTTCATGGTGGGAAATGTAGTGGCCAAGAACTACACCTTCCTTCATCATCATGAAGCACTTCTCAATGTTTAGAGATAGATTTTTGTCTTCACATCTCTATAGTAATTTCTTCAAAATTTTCAATGCTTCATGAAAATTAGCACTGTAGGTGGTAAAATCATCCATATAGATTTCCATGTAGTCAAGGGAGATGTCTGAAAATATTCTGATGATTGCTCTCAGAAAAGTTGCAGGTGAATTACATAACCCAAAGGGAATAACTGAATAGGAATGTATCCCCCATGGACATGCAAATTTTTTCTTCTCCTGGTCTTTTGGTGAAATTTGAATATGATTGTAGCCACTAAATCCATCAAGAAAAGAAAAGTATTGCTTTCTTGCAAGAGAGTCTAGGACTTGATCTACAAAAGGAAAGGGAAAATGGTCCTTCTTAGTAGAAGCATTGAGGTCCCTATAGTCAACACAAACTCACCATTTTCCTCCCTTCTTGGGTACAATTACAATGGAGACACCCACTAGATGTTTGAAATAGGGTAGATAAATCCCGTATCTAGTAACTTTTGCAGCTCTATTTTGACAATTTCCCTCAATGAAAGATTGATCCTCCTTTGTGGATGCCTTATAGGTGTACAATCATCCTTGATATATATCCTATGAGTGCAGAGCTTTGGATTTAATCCCTTCATATCATGATAATCCCAGGAAAATTTATTTTGATGGGCTTTCAACAAATTTTCCAATGTCAATTGTTGTCCCTTACTCAATTTATTGTTGATATTTAGATATTTTCCTTCAGATACCTGTACTTGTGTAACTAAATCTATCATAGCTACTTCATTAATACATGGTATCCTAAGTTCATGTGGCAGCATTGTGTGGAACATACCTATTATTGTAGGAAGTTTGTTTGCTGGAAGAGTGGTTGTAGGAAGTTTGTCTGCAGAGACATCGGCTATAGAAAGAGTGGTTGTAGGAAGATTAGGAAGAACTGACAGAAGTGTTTGCACGCGGTCCGCAGAACCAGATGCATGAGTGGGCGATGTCTCTTCTATCTGACAATGGTTCTGAATGATACTAGATAACACTTCATCCTTTTCTAGAAGCTGCAGGAAAGGATTTCTTCCTTACATCATGAACTATGCTACAAAGTTAATGTTGTCAGCTCAGCAGGAGGATAAAGAACAAGATTTTTGGTGTTCCTTCCATCAGAAATGGTCATGTCACATGATCGACATCCAATATAAGATTCTATAGTTGCTAACCATGGCCTAACAAGGATAAGGGGATATCCTCCTAGTGTATCTTTGGGAGAAAAAAACATGAATTCCATTGGATACTCCCAAGAGTCTAGAATCACCATAAGGTCTGATACTATGCCATCAGGCTTAACAGTGGAACTATCAACAAGCTACAACACAATAGGAGTGGATCTAATGCTTGCAATATTCAGTTGTTGTAGGATGTCTTTAGTCATCACACTTATTTTTACACCTATGTCAATCAAATTATTCTTTATGTTTATCCCATTTATGATAACTTCAACTACAAGACTACCTGGATCATTTTACTTGGGGATAGTTACTTTTCCAAGCATGATGTCTGCTAATTGTCCCACTACATGA